>OY728161.1:1906786438-1908036438 GCA_963277665.1 Viscum album | reverse complement strand
ATGCCACTCGACTCAATTTGGTTATCTCGTATTCATATAGAGAGCCAAATAAAGTGGTGGGAGTTCTATCGAAGAAATAAATCATGGAAATGGATATTATGTGGTCCTTTAGGACTCCAGACTATTGTTCTCCAATGGTGGATGTGGATATGTGTGGTGTGATATATTCATGTCTTTGTAATAACCACTTTTAATGCTTGAATTTTCTTGTCCATTTTTATAATATTTTCTTAGGACCAAATTTGAAAAGATCATGGACTTTTGGGTCATGTATGGTATTTTCTTCACATGATTAATTATTGTAATGTGTGAATGTTTATAATAATTAATTAGTAAATGATGGTATGTTTATTTTCCTTCACCCCTTATTATATGTATAAGGGTCAACATTTCCATGATTGATTGTATTCATGTGTATCCCACATTCTCGATTACCTCTCCCCTATGTGTGAGTATTTATGTATAATGACAAGGATTAAAGGAGACACAGATCACACTGAGACATGTTGAAATACAATATTGGAGCTAGATTCATTAGACAGGATGGGCACTACAACTTGAGTAAGATATAACTTGGGTGTTACCCTAAGGTCTAGGTTGACCCATTACTGCTTGATGGATCAACCATTATAAAAAAACTCACAATCTTGTTGCTTTTATTTATATATGAATGGTTTATTATTTTTTGAATGTTTTATGTTTAATTGATCACATAAAATAATAAAAAATCATGCAAAAATAAAATAAGATTAGTCTGTAGTGAATGTTTCTATATGAATCGCGGTTTAAGTTGTGAGTGTGATCACAAAGAAAAATCACGTTAAATAGAAATAGATTTAATTCATTGAGAATAAATAAAAACCCCTTTAATGAAATATAAATTCATTAACACCTTCTATCACTTAAGTTTGAAAAAAAACATAGTATGTGATGATCGTCATGCAGAGTTGAGTGTTCCTACTCTTATTAGAGAGTACTAATAAGAGTGGCGGGTCTATTTAACTAAAATTGGCATTAAATAAATATACATATATAGCTTGGTAAAATTTTAGAGGAAAGAGTTGTGTAATGAAATGTTATTAATTACATGAGGTGATAATCCACTCAATAGTTCAATGATATATAAGTTAATATGTTTTTCCAACCAAAATTTTACCCTGAAACTCTTCAAGTAGTGGAAGTCATATCTTAGACTATGTGGATAGGTTTTAATGATTATTACCATTAAAATAATCTATTGATTGAGTATTCTAAATCTATTAGTTGAGGGATACTAGGATTTGATAACATAGTGGGAGACATATAAGATCAATAAAATATATCATGTCAAATAATTTATAATCAAGATAAGAGTATTTATTTTCTAAGTTTATTTTGTAAGAGAATAACATGTAATACTAAAAATTAATTATGATAAATATTAGATAAAGAACATTTTCTAACTAATATGAATTTCTAAGAGAGTTACAAGAACTTGCGTATAGTACTATGATATGGAAGGAAATTTTATGTGTTGGAGTCCCCACTACCTATTGAGCTATGTAAGGGAACAGTTTTTCTTGATCCCTTTCTTCAAGTTTTGGGTATTTGGAAGTTTCTAGGATAAATATAGAATATTTAAAGAGTATTTGAGATAAAATTTAAACTATAGGGTATTTTTACAACATGGATCCTTTGGTTATGGTGTGAGGGTTGTCGTACGGTGTGTAGGTGTGTGAAATTACATGGAAACCTGTTGGGAGATGAGGTTTCAATGTGGATAGAGAGTTGTGATGTGAATCAATGGGAGGAGAGGTTTTGGTTATTCTTCCTATTTTGGTATCTCTATAGTAGAAGGGGGTAGGCTATGGTATAGGGTCTTAGAGAGGTTTGTTTTGTTGATTCTGTCGATTTTGTGTTATTTCAAGATATGGGGTTATAGCATGGCCTTTTTTCTTTAGTGTTTGAATATTTATGCATGGAGGTTTCCATATGATGTGGACTCTTTTCAGGGTTTATAGGATCTCGTCATTAACTACCTCACATATCCCATAAAAGGATTTTACTAGGGGTTTTGTGGTGTGGTATCTTTCTTTGTGTCATGGTTTTATCTTATGTATACACCTTTTCATCATGTTATGCGGTGTCGGTTCATGGTATTCTAATTTCTAGAACTACCTATAAATTCCTGAACTCCCTCAAACCTGATCTTTTCTATACCTTTCCTATTGGTTCTTGGGTAACCAAGGTTCATTTTTTATATTATTTCCATCCCCCTTTCATCATCTTTCAACACCAAGCTTGGTAGATCAATCCTTGGTGATTCTAGGTGAGTTTCCTTCTCTTATCTCCATTGTTTTCTTCCCATTATTAATTTAGAGAGGGTTTTTATCAAGGGAATGACTTTTTTAGTGTTGATTTATCAATAGAATGATATGGAGTGGTGTGTTTTAAGTTATTGGTCTTTCTTTGGTGTGGTTTTAGTTTATCGGTGTCTTATATTCACTTAGACTTGCACGGTGAGTTAAAAAGTGATGATCAAAGTTAGGGGTATATCACCTTTATCTTGTTTTAAAGTAAACTTTTAGGGTTATCATGGTTTAATACTTTGGGTAACAGTGAAATTAAACTAATAATGATAATTAAATGGAATTTAAATGAAAAATGAAGTTGTGGTCAAGGATTGTGATTTATTTTGGTTTTATGCTTGTTAATGCCTCATATTTTTTTAAGATATTGTGTTATCTTTGTGTTATGGTTGTTGTTTTTTATAGCATGGTTTTTTGTTAGAAATTGGATAAAAAACATAAATACAGGATAATTATAATGATGTGTTTAAATAAATAGGTATGTAAATTTGATATTTTTTCCTCATTGTTTATTAATAAAAATAAATAAACGTTAAACGCATGTTTAAGTTGTTTCAATATTTGAATAATTGATAATAATTAGATGCATGTTAATGAAAACGTGTGAATAATGAATTGATTAATTCAATATGGTAATTAAAATGGTTTCTTAGTAAAGATAAATTATTTGGGGTTATGTAATCTCATTTTTATTATGGAAGGCTTGTATTCCTTGCTTCTATGGCCTTAGTGCCTTGACTAATAATTGAAAAAATTTATTAAACCAAAATAATATAAATAAGAATTTAAAAAGAGTTCACTATAGAGAGAAAGTAATGAAGGTTGAGGTAATTTCCACAAACACAATAAATATAGTCAACTAGAAGGGATCCAATACTCAAGTATACCACCAATCAACCTGGTTACCTTTGGAGGCCATAAGATCTACTATCATGTTTCCTATTGTTGTAAGTGAACAATATCAACCTCTAGAAGAAGAATGGATTTTTAGGATCTAATGTAATAAATGATGTTCCAAATAAATTATGATTTCCCCTTTAAATCATTGATCACAGTGGAATAATCTAACTCCATATAAAATAAGGAGATGTATTGGGATATACATTGGTTGAGCCCCTATAACATCACACAGGCCTCAGCCTTAACTAAATCAACCTACCCAAAAAGGAATATGAAGCTAGAATGATAAATCCCCAAGTTTCTCAAATGATACCACCACCTAGAATAAGAAGTAATGACCCAATATTTTATCAATGGAATTTCCCTTGTGAATATATATTTGTGTCATATTTAGTGATATAATATTATGCACATGCACCACATTATAGAAGAAAAAAATAATTATTATAATAATTTGAACATTATATTTAGAGAATAAAAATGGCTATAATAATTGAAAATATTATAATGGGATAAATAAATAGAAAATAATATGAATAAAATATGAAAATTTGGATCTTCTTAATCCACCAGAATAATTGTACTCGTGAAAAACATTGTAGAAATGAGGTAAAATATTATCAATAAAATATTTATCTTGAAAATTAAAATATATATAACATGGATAAAAAATATAATAGAATTAATAATGAATGAAATATCAGGTATTTATAGGAAGAATGGAACTCGTATAGTCATTAAAAATATGACCATTGGAATACTTTTCTGACCATTGGAATGGTAACATGACCATTAGGAATAGTAACCAAATCATTAGAATTGTAAACTCACCAATGTAAGTGTAAAATAATATTTATGTATCCAATAAAATCAAAATATGACATATTTATACCATGGTACAACTAAATAATTATTTTAAAAATGATAAATTAAGTGCATGATTTTTTATAAAACATAAATGTTTTAATATTACTTTTATAATAAATATAGTGATTTAAAATAAATTTTATTTAAATAAAATTGATTTATAAATCAATATTAATTTGTATTATAATGTTAATATAATTTTATGATACCATAAGTAATTTTTCAAAGGGTCAGAAAATCAATCATAATAATAAAATTGATTTCAAATAAATAAGAATTTAATTTAAAAATAAATTTATCATATTTGTAAATTTATTTTCATAAAAGAAATTTTATTTTTGAAATCAAAATGTCAAAAAATGTTTAGGTTTAATTTTTTGCATTTTTCTAAAATATTTAAATTTTGGTGAATAGTGAAATACCCTAAAATACTGTATTTGCCATTATAAACTAAATGCATAACTTTTTGAGTAATGGATGATGCAATAACCCATTAGTTGAAACTAAAATTAAAAATTTACTGTATATAGTAATAATAATCAATATTATTGAAATTATTGAGCTAAAATAATAAACTAATGGATATAATATTAAAAAACACCCCTCTCCTCCTCTTATAAATACCACCCCTTCTCCTCAAAACTTATAAGCCTTGAAGCTTTCCAAATTTATATACAAATTTATTTCTAATATTATACCCCATTTTCTAGTTCTTTTGGTATCATCCAAATACTATTTCAATGATCCTTAAGGGGTAGCCTAAGAGGAGACAACCAAAGGAAGATGTAAGATTCTTAACTCATCTCTTTCAAGTTTATTCTTCTTATACCACCCTTATATGATCCTTATAAACCTAAACATTATAAAATAATTATACTAAATATAATTATATATTATTATTATTATTATGTTGTAATATCTATCTTATACCCTCTTATCTTTCATTCCTAAAACAAAAAATTTGTTTAAAATGTGGTTAGTTCAATGCCTCCATGAACAACATGCTTCGTTTTTATCCACCACCTTCATGGTTGGTCATAAAAATTTTATTATTATTAAATAATATTATAATGAGTATAATATAACTTATTTTTATTCTTTTATTATTTTATTCTTTAATGTTCATTTAATTAAATAAAACAAATTTAGTTTGTGATTATTGGTAAATCCTCCTAAATGAACTAACCCAATAACGTTAACATTTTTACTAAAAGAATCATCCCTATGTCATAACACAAAAGGTTATTTGGGACCATTTAAAATTTTATAATTATATTATTACCATTTCATTTCACTTATGAATTTTTATTCCCATTTCACAAGAACTTCAATAATTATCCACAAGTGATCTAACCTTGAAACTGTGAAATGGACACCCTAAAAACAATGAAATTAAACTTTATATAGAATTAAAATGATTATAAATGAACATAATAAAATTATAGTAAATAAAATATAGTTGAAAAAGGTTATAAATTAAGTAATTAATTAATTTAATTTGATTATCCAGTACATTAAGTATAAGTACAGAATGATTCTGGCATATAAGGTGAGATCTCTCTCTGAACCACCCTTTTTCTTTGGGTTATGACCTTTATCTATATAAATAAATTTCCATATCTATTTAATGTTATATAATGATACTAAATTATATATATATATTTCTCTCACATATATACCTTTCTTATTCTCTTAAACTTTTATGAGGTAATTCATGCCTCAATTTCATTTCTCAAATTCTTTCTTTATGAAATCCCCTTTGATTATGATATGGGGCCAGATTATGCAACCAATTTCTTTCCATGGGTATTTATTATGTTTATACCATATAATTAATTTCCTTTTTTGTCACACATAATCAAGTTAATTTTATGATGGGTGCGACCAAATATCACTCAAATGCATTAGGTAGTGTTTTTATCTCATTAAATGATTTGTATGAGACTGAGGAGTGAACCAAATCCATGATGGGACTTTGTCCACCATGTGATGTTTTATTAGTGGTTATACTTTAATTATACTTATGAAATGATTTATGTTTCTTATAAATTCCAAAAAATTTCATTATCTAATGATTATATGTTCTTTATTTTATTCCTCTATATGATTATTCATGATCTTTGTCTTCTATTCTATCATGTTATGCTTCGTTATCATGTTTATTCTCTTACTAGGATTTTTAGCTCAACCCTTTTGTCTATGTATCCCCAAGGTTATATTATGTAGTTTTAGAAGATCAAATTTAATTGGGAGCTTATTATAGAGATTAAAATAAAATTGTTTTATTATATTTTCACTTTGATGTTTTATGTACCTAGTCTTCCAAAGACACTAGATCTTTCGATCCTCAATTTGTATTTATTGGATGTTTATGTGAAAAATCATGTAATGATATATTTAAATGGAATGTGTCTCTATAGTTGGTATCAGATGATGGTCTAGTTATTTTTAGGAATTATTATTAAAATACTTTAGTAAAAACCCTTGGGGTAATTCTAAGTATAATAAAACATCCTAGAATTATATTGAAGTATTGAGCGAGTGGTTTACAAGAAATTATATCCATATTGGTATACTATAAGTGTATGTGGCTCTGTAAAATATTTAACTAGAGTTAATAACCTCAAAAATTGAACATTGGGTGTTAACTCAATCATCACCTGGTACACAGTAAATAGGTCTTTCTATATAGCTAGTTTAACACTCTTGGGGGATATTCATTTGAAAAATCACAAACTATTTACAAACCATTATAAAGGACTTGAATAGATTGAAAGGTTAGAAAAACTGATAGGAAATATTACTATGGATAACCTAGATTGAAACCTAGAGAATCATAAGTCATAATATAATTTTAATTTATAAGATATTCATTCTAAGTTCATAGTTTTTATTTTTACATAATTTTTAGTTTGATTATCCTCATCCTTTTTTTCAATTTCCTTAATTTTAGTTAATAGTGGGAAATATAAGAACTGTTCCAACAACCAACACAACAAGAAATGTGATGATTACCCTGATGATATGTCTAACCTTATGGGAATGAGATCTCAAAACTCCATGGAAGTGTTGGCTCAGCTGACTCATGTTATGAATAATAACTTGAATCAAGTGGAATACCCTCCTTCTCTTAAGAAATAGAAATATTTAATTGATTCCTTTATGGGAAAAATACATCCTAACTTTATTAGATCTTATGATCCCCTCATCATAGAAAAATATATTGAATACATTGAGAAGATATTCTCTATCCTATAATGATCAGAATAATATAAATCTGTGTTGGATTTCAACTATCTTGAAGGATAATCCTATTAGTGGTGGACACTGATCAAGAACATGAAGTCCAAAGAAGAAACTGATTTCATGGAATAAGAAGGATTCAATAAAATATTTTTCAATAAATATTTTCCCTAAAATCTCAATCTTACAATGGAGATGGATTTCCTTGGACTGGATCAAAAATAAGATGAGTCTATTGGGTCATATGAGGTAAACTTCTCAAGGATTTCATGGTATGCCTCTGGCATCATAATCAACATAAAAGTAAGGTAGAACATTTCTTTAGTTGGTAAAAGTTCAGTCTAAATTTTTTGTAGAGATTTGAGTCTTTTACAGCTATGAAAATATTATCTGTTATTCCCTTAAGGATGATATGGATAATGGTGACACTAAATTATCTCATGGTCCTAAGGATAAAAAGTGTAAAATAGATCTTTCTTTGGTAGAATCAGTGGATAAATCCCATGGAGGAAAGAAAACACTAATTACCAACTATCAAAAATATGAGAAGAGTGTAACACCCCAATATTTTTTAAAATATATTTTTTTGAAATAAATTTAAGCTTTTTGATATTTTTTGTTACATGAAACACTGATTTAATCTTGCATTATACACAACACTAAATTTAGCTTGTGTTACACTCGACACTGAGTTTTAAAAAACCATGATATATTATTAATATTATAATTTAAATGTCACTATTTTAACCTAGCTGTTAAACTTATATATATGAATATTAATAACTAATTTTATAATATTAATTATAATGGTTTTATATAAATAAAACATATTAATAAAAAATACTTAATTTTTTATAAAATTCTTTATATGTTTAGAAAGTATTATTTTCTCAAAAAAATGTTTTTATTGGATATTTTCAACAAATAAAAAATTTATTTTTATCACTTTTAGAATATTTATTTGAAAAAGGAAATTACATTTTTTAAATCTTCTAGTAAAAATTATCTTAGAGTGAATATTTGATAATTTTCTGAAAAGATAAATTTTCAAACAAATAGTAAAAATACTAGTTTTTATTGTCATTTATTTTAAAACTATAAAAAAAATTTCAAATTGTTTTAATATTGTTGAAAAATTAAAAGTAGTTTAATTATATATCTATTAATACAATTTAGTTCATTGAAATAAATTTTATATTTAATTTTTAAATAGACACTTTTTAAACTTTTGAACATTTTTTCTTTGAAAACCTCCTTTCTCGTCACATCTATGGGATTAATTTTAAATTAAAATTTTCAAATTATGTGAATAGAATTTATAAAAATAGATTTCATATTTGGAATCAGAATAATTTATATTATCTAATAAGGTCAAATTAATTTTTTATCATAATTAATATTAAAACTAGTAAAAATTATTTATCGTTATTAAGGTGTAAATAGGTTTACTAGGGGTTAAACTAAAATGATAGTATTAAAATGACCCAAACATGTAAAAAACATATTATATGGACATATTTCGAACTTATTTATTCTATTTTATATAATTTTTCATTTTATAGTCTATTTTCATGTAAAAAACATGGGTACACCTTTTTTCATAAATTACAAGTGTGTCACTCACCTCACTTATAAAAGGTCACCCTCTCTCCTCTCCTCTTCACACTTTAAGAACTCATTATTTTATCCAATACCTACCCAAATCACTTACTTTATTCTCATCTATCATCCTAGAATAATTATTTTGTTCATAAATTCAACCTAGGAAGTTTTTTACTGCAAACCAAAAGAAATTGTCTGAAGAAGAGGTAAAATCTCTAACCGAGCGTTTTATTTTATTTCTTCCTCCACCTACTTAAATTATTATTAAACCATGATTATATAATAAAATTATTATATTAAATATAATTATATATTTTTATGTTAAGGTAATTACCTATATCAATCTCAAATTCCACCAAATGGGTTATAAAATCATCATACATGTGTTCGGCGGACTACCACCTCACCGACCAATGTTATTCATTTTTCATCACCACCTCTTAAGACTGGATATAATGATGGATTTATTATTTATATATGATATTTATGATATTATTATTCTTCTAGAATCATGATATCACATATTCCTTCTTAATTTATATTCTATGGAAATATGATAACGCTGATCGTGTGTATGGAAAACTATCACCTCGTGAAGCGATGTGATATGTTCTTCACATACGATTCACATGAAGGGTAATAAGAAAAGGTTTAAATAATAATATATTATATATATTACATAAAAATGATTTGGTAATTTTAGTGTATAATTTACATTTCTTTATTTCAATCCATCAAGAAAATAGAAATAGTATTTATGTGTATGTATGGTCTATCGTCTCCATGAAAGGTGTATTTCACTTTCTATATCTAAATTTTATGGATTGATATAAATAAATATATACTGAATATATAAGTTATTTATATCATGGTTAAAATTTTTATATTATATAACCATGATCTAAGTAAGATAACCAAAAATATTAAATCAAAACATACACAAAAAACAAAGCAGTTATTGCCCGGAACA
Source organism: Viscum album (assembly GCA_963277665.1). Taxonomy (NCBI): domain Eukaryota; kingdom Viridiplantae; phylum Streptophyta; class Magnoliopsida; order Santalales; family Viscaceae; genus Viscum; species Viscum album. The sequence goes on along the minus strand of OY728161.1, from coordinate 1,908,026,508 downwards.
TGACTTTAACATGGAATTATTAATAAATAGGTAATAAAAGGTAATAATTAAATAATAAATGGTAATATATATATATATATATAATTATGGTTCTATGATTTATTTATAATAAACTTACATTTATTATACATGAGTTTTAAATGTGTACGAAGTAAGTCGAGACTTAATGTAAGGGATTTATGTCTCACTTTTTACTTCTGTGAGACACCTACCATATTCACCACATATTTATTTTATGTGTTGTATAAAATTACCATGAATGTGTTTTATAATTATTCTACTTAAAATTATAGGTATTTACATATCCATTATAATATTTCTTTTTCATGGGGTTTTTGGGTCAAAAGTTACCAAATCGGTAAGGGATTTTTGTCTCAATTTTCCTTCTTTGAGACATATGTTATGTTATGAACCTATATTATTTTATAAGGTGTATATAAATACCCTAATATATGAAATATAATGAATTTAATTATTCCAATTATATTATAATTTTCCTTTAATGTTATTATTTGAAGGGTCTTATGATTCAAAGTTACTAAAGTGGTTAGGGTTTTATGTTACAATCTCAACGTTTATCGTGATTGTTCATGATTATGCTACCAATTATGAAATTTTATAATCTATATCTCAATAAACTCTTGTATTTTATTCTCATTTGGTTATTTCATGAGAATAAATGTTTCCCTTAATTTTTCTATCTTTATATATTAAATAGTTCAAAATAATGTTTTTAAGAAAATCTGATTTTGTTTCTCTCTTCTGTTGAAATTTATTTTTCTTCAAAACCATTTTTCCTAAAAAAATAGAAAATGTTTTTAAAATTATCCAAATAATTTATTAAATAAATATTTACCCATTTTTTACTTTTTAAAAAAAATTGAATGGAATCTTCATGTGTTTTCCAAAGATGGACCATTTGGCTTTTACTAAAAATGTGAAAGGAGTTTTTTTAACGTGTTTCACATGTAAGGAATTTTAAAACATACTAATCACTCAATGTTTTAAAGATTAATTTATAATTTTTAAGTTTAATTTTCAAATAAAATAATTTTGAAAATGTTTTACGTTTTAAAAAAAATCAAAGTGGAAAGGGTATTTTCCTCAAGAAATTTTTTAAATGATTTTTGAATATTTATTTATAAGTTTTCATTGTTATTTTCAAAGAAAATGATTTCCACAATATTTTATGAATTTTTAATTTTAAAAAATGATTTTAAAATAAGTTATATTTTACTCATGAAACATTCCATTTGATTTTTCTTTCAAAATAATTTTCTATCTAATATGACATCCATTAATGTTAATTTTGATTTACAGGGGATATGATCAAAGGAAATCATTATTATTATTTATTTTTATGGTTTATGTTTATGATGATATGATTTTTATGAAACTCATTTCTCACTCATGGGTTATACCATGATAAAATTCTTATGAAACCCACTTCTTTTTTCCATGGGTTATGTTATGATGAAATGATGAAATGATTATGAAACCTATTCCTTTTCCACATGTTATGCTATAATAAAATGTTTATGAAATCCATTTATTTTCATGGTTAGTTATATGATGAATGTTTTATAATATTATGTCATATTTATGTATGATTTTCATTATGTTATGGGTGGAACCTATATCACCCTTCAATGCATTGGGTAATGATTAATGTTATATGAGCTCAAAGGGTATACGGTAGGTTATCCCAAACCCGATAAAGGGTACATGGGAGGTTATCCCAATCCTGAAAGAGGGTACATGGGAGGTTATTCTAAACCCAAAAGAGTTTTCACTAGAGGTTATACCATTCCTGAAATAGGGTACACAAGAGGTTATCCCAAGCCTAAAAGAGGGTCCACTAGAGGTTGTCTCAAGCTCAAAGTAGATACATGGGTGGTTATCCCAAGCCTAACATATAATAAATGTCTTGTTGGGTATCCTTGACATATTATTTTATATGATTATATATATTCTACAAACCTATGTCTTATCATAATGTTATGATCTCATGGCTCATGTCCTTTGATTCCATTAAGATTCATGTCTTATGAACTGTCAAGATTTATGTCATGGATCATGTTTATGATATATGATATGTAGGGTATAGTTTTCATATGTTATTATCATGTTCTCATACCCATATGATAATGTTATATTAATATCTCCCTTGTTTATCCATACTAAGTATTTGAGATCACCCTTTCTTATGTTTCATTTCCCCAGGATATGAAAAAATGTATTATATATGATATGTTTAAGAAGGGTCCAAATTATAAATAACTTTGTGGGAGATGATGTAGATCACTTATATACTATTATTTTATGTGTTAATGTTTCCAAAGGAACTAGACATTAATGATTATGGTGTAGATCACTATACTATATAATGAATATTCATCTATTGAGATGTAATATTTATGCATGAGAAGTTTGCGTATTTACAGTTGGTATCAGAGTAAGGTTTAGTTAAAATTTAGAAAAATAGGATGAGAAAAATTTAGTGAGATTCATAAGGATGTGTTTAAGGATAATTCTATGTATGAGTCAAATCATAGGAAAATGTCCTAGAATTTTGGTAAAGGATAGAGTGAGTGGTATCCAAGAAATTAAATTCCTATCTGGATACTGCAAGTGGATGTGGATTTGAAATAGAGGTACCTAGGGGTAATAACTCTGAAAATAGAACATTGATATAGACTCGATCATCACCTAGTTCATGAAAACGGTCCTTGATTCACACCTCATTGGTCACTCTCGGTCATATTATTTGTAAATTCATTAAATCTTTACGAACAATCATGAAGGATTTGAAAAATGACCAAGAATGACCTAGGTTAAGGCTAAGGTGTTATAAATTGAAGTAAAGTTTCATTATTTAGACATACTATAAATAATTTTTCATGATTATGTGGTTTTCCAATATGATTAATGTTTCTCACACTATAAATTATGATTTTATTTGATGGATGGAACCCAAAGGATATATGTTAATACTAAATATAATGGAAAATACAATAATTTTCCTCTAGATAAACCAAATGTTATGGGAGCTAGAATTCAAAATATCATTTTTATTCTCACAAAACTTTCTCAATCCATCAATCATGCTAAACTTCCAAATGATAAAAGGAGGGAACAAATTTTTTTTGATTCCTTAATGAGGTAACATCCACCCTCTTTTAGTAGATCCAAAAATCCACTATTCACTGAGTAATAGATCAATACCACTGAAAATATATTTTTCATTATTCGGTGTTTGGAGCATGAAAAAGTCATTTTGGTTGTTTATAATTTAGAAAGATGAAGCATATCAATGGTGGGAAATTATTAAGAATACGAGTCAAGAAGAGGCAATTGAATCCATATAATGGGATGTGTTTAAGATGATATTTTTTTAATAATTACTTCCCTCATATTCTAAAAATAAGGATGGATAAGGAATTTCTCAATTTCAAATAGAATGATGGTGAAATTATTGGCACATATGAAGCTAATTTGACAAGACTTTAATGGTACACTTTTGGTTTAATCATTTGTTCAAAAATAAAAAATTATCGATTATTTAGTGGCTTAATAACAAGTATTTGAAAGAAATTTTCTATAAGAGAATTTAATAGTTATAAATAATTCATTCGATGTGCACTGAAGGTAGAAATGTAAATTGGATATTCCAACCATTCCCATGGTCTTGATAATAAAAGAAAGATTGGTTCTTAATAAAACTAGAATAAATAACATGGGGGAAAGAAATTTCATCCACCTACATGCTAAAAATGTGGAAAGTATCACTCATGTGAATTCTTGAAAGGAACAAGTGGGTGTTACAAGTGTGGGAAGACTAACCATCATGAAAAATAATATAGAAGTGATGTGTAGAGGCTAGTCAATAAAATGAATGGAGAGAGAGCTCAAAAAAATGAACCACCCACACTTAAATGTTTTAATTGTAAGTATTTTGGTCTTTATTCAAATCAATACCTCAATCCAAGGGCTAAAATGTATGATAATCATAAACAAACTATGAAAACAAAAACAAATATCAAGCTTCTGAAATCAAAATGGATTAAGTGAATAATGATGAATAGGGAAAATTATCCTCCCCTCCTTAGTTGGGAATTTCATGTTTGATTTAGTGTGAATGAGCCCTATGAAAATATTATTATTCATCCTTTAGTGAAATTTCATGTGATTTTGAGCATTGATTATCCCCCTTTACATGTATTTTGGAGTATTGAAATGACATTTGATATTATATCAGTACAAGTATGAACCCAAAATACCAATGAAAATGTTTTTGTATAAGATAATAGATTATATAAGGAATAAAGGGAGAATTAACTTTTTGAAGTGTATATATCTCCATGTGAGATTAACTTAAAAGTTCTGGATACCATCATTAGTTTATGATTTTAAGGGCAATCATAAGTTAAAATTCATTGACACCCCTTTTGAGGTTTTATGTGAAAGGATTTTATCAAGATTAAGGATATTTTAAGATACATTTATGGAAATAAATCCCTTTAGTATTTTATATAGTGATAAACTTATTTGAGGAGGAATTCCTTTACACTTTTTTGGATATATGATTAAATTTATGGGTAACCTTTAGGGTTTATATTATCTTTTATGTTGAGGTGATTATGGGTTTTAATCAATCACTTTATGAAGAGAGAACACTCCATTTTTATAAAAGAATATTTCTCTCTAGATCCACTCTACAGAATATAAATTAAGGAATTGGTAAGATTACATGGAGTACCACATTAAATTTTATCTAATTGATATTTGAAGTTTACCTTTAAGTTTTAGTAAATTCTTTATAAATATCTTGATTTGTAGTTGATTTTCAGCACTATGTATCATCCTCAGACAGATGGTCAATCTGAAATAACAATTCAAACCCTAGAGGATATTCTAAGATCCTATTATATGGATTTCAAAGGTGGTTAGGATCAACACCATCCTCTAGTCTAACTTTCATATGATAATAGATGTAACTCGATCATTTAGATATATCCTTATGAAGCCCTTTATGAAAATGAGTGTAGAACTATAATGTACTGGAATGAAGTTGAAGAAAGAAAGATACTGGGACTTGATCTAGCTAATGAAATGGAAAATAAGGTTAGAGCTATTAAATAACATGAAATGGAATCACAATGTTGATAGAAATTTTATAATGATAATTATCAATGTGATCTAGAATTTGAAGTTACTGAGAATGAGTTTCTATGAATTTATCCATAGAAGAAATAAGGGAAAACAAACCCTAGGAATATCTGTCCCTTTTAAAATATTTATCATATTAGGATTTTATATTATAACTTATAACTTCCACCAAACCTCTCTCAAGGTCATGATGTGTTCCATGTATCTATCATGAGGAAGTACATACCTGATTCATCTTGTGTACTAAACTCGGAGGTCGTACCACTAGAGCATGATATTTCTTGTAAGGAACAACTGGTGGAGATTATGAATCATAAAACGGAAGTTATATGAAGAAAGAAGACTCACATGGTCAAAGTTTTGTGGAAAACATACTAGTTTTAGGAATCTACAGGGGAAAATGATGATGTAATGAGATATAAGTATCCTCAGTTGTTGGTACTAAAATGATGAATTTCGAGAGAGAAAATCATTTAAATGGGGTAGAATGTAACACCCTGAGATTTTTTGAAATATTTTTTTCAAATAAATTTGATCTTTTGATATTTTTAATTACACAAAAAATTTGGTTAAGCTTGTGTTACATGCAACACTGAGTTTATCTTTCATTACACGTGACATTGAGTTTTACCAAATTGTGATATATTACTAATATTATTATTTAAATGTGACCATTATAACTGATTCATTAAACATAGTGATGTGAATAGTAATAACTAATTTTTAAATATTAAGTATAATGGTTTTATATAATGAAAACATATTGATAAAAAAGTACTTATTTTTTAGAGAAGTCATTATATGTTTTGAAGATACTATTTTCTCAAATCAAATGTTTTTATTTCACTTTGTGAAAAAATATTAAAATTAATTTTTTCCAATTTTAAAAAATTTATTTGATAAAATAAAATTTATTTTTTAAATATAATTTTCAAAATTTTCTTGGATTTAATTTTTGAGAATTTTCTGAAAACATGCTTTCTTCACTAAATAGTGAAAAATACTAGTTTTTATTAAGAATTTTCATTTCTTTTAAAGCATTTAAAAACTTAAAAATTATTTTAATTTGTTTTTAAAAGTAAAATTAGTTAAATTATATATCTATTAATCCAATTTAGGTCATTGGAATCAATTTTATACTGAATTTTGATATAAAAACTTTTTAAACTTTTGAACATTTTCTCTTTGAAAACATGTTTTCTCGTCGCGTTTGAGGGAATAATTTTAAATTAAAGTTTTCCACTAATGTGAATGGAATTTTAAAAAATGGATTAAACATTTTTAATTGGAATAATTTATATTATATAATAATATCAAATTAATTTTTAACCATAATTATAGTAAAAATAGTAAAAATTATTTATCATAGTTGATGTAAAAATGGGTTTACTTGGGGTTAAACTAATAATATAAGGGTTAAAATGACAAAAAAACTTATCCAACACCTATTTTAAGGAACTATTTATAAATTATCTCTTTTGGGTTCAAGAATTTCCAATTTTGGAGCCTTTTGGAATGCGAAAAACGTGGGTACACTTTTTTCTTTTCAAACATTACAAGTGTTCCACTCACCTCACTTATAAAAGGTCACCCCCTCTCCTCTCCTCTTAACACTTAAAAAACTCATTGGATCAACCAATACCAGCCAAAATAACTTATTTAATTCCCTCCAATCATCATAGAAGTTTTATTTTGGTCATAAATCTAACCTATGAATTCTTTTTGTGCAAACCAAAAGAAGTTGTCCAAAGAAGAGGTAACATCCCAAACAGAGCGTTTTATTTTATTTCTTCCTACACATCCTTTAATTATTATTAAACCATAATAATATAATAACCTCATTATATTCCATATATTGAGATTTTTTTATATTAATTAATTACCTTTATCCATCTCCTTTTCTACCAAATGGGTTATGAAAACATCATTTGTGTGTACGGTGGATTACCGCCTCGTAAACCGATGTTATTTATTTTCCATCACCACCTCTCATGGCTAGATATAATGATGGATTTATTCTTTATATATGATATTTATGATATTAATATTCTTATGGGATCAATATATCACGTATTCCTTCTTACTTTCTATTCCTTGGGAATATGATAATTTCGTTCGTGTATGTGACGGACTACCACCTCATGAAGCGATGTGATTTGTTCTTCACATACGTTTTACATGGAAGGCAATAAGGATAGGTTTAAATAAACATATGTGATATATATGACATAAAATTATTATTTAATGGTAATATATTATTTAACTTTATTTATTTCAATCCATCAAAAAAATGGAAACAACATTCATGTGTACATACAGGCCTATCGTCTCCACTACAAGAAAAAAATGATTTAACAACGGTTTTTTTTCACAGTTGTTTTTTAGCTAAAATTTTTAAAACCACCAAAAAATTTCTTAAATATTTTTTTATGGTAAATTTATTTTTAGGGGTGATTTTGAAAAAACATCCAGTAAATGAAAGAAAAAAATAAAATAAATAAAATATTTAATTATGATTTATTATTTATTATTTACTATCATATATAGTTTATTATTTGTAATTTTAATTAATTAAAATGTGTTAATTAAAAATTATTTATATTTATTAGTTAATAATAATTTTAAACTTAAAATAAATCTTCAGTAAGTTGAAAATCATACTTCGGCATCAAATGGTCGTATATTTTGATCTGGGAATCCGTTTTATCTCAATAATCATTCAAATCGAAGCTTATGAAATAAACTAAAACCAAATTAGATTTAAACTTCGTAATAATTAAAAGAATAAAATTTATTATAGTTTTAATAAAAGTAATAAATCGAACTTGAACTTCAAACATCCATAAATTTTGATCTGGTTGTCTGTTAGGGTTCTACCGCATATCAAATTAAAGCATGTGATGAGATTTATTCCCTAGTGACCGAGGGAACCCCAATAATTTTTTTTAGGCCAAAAAAAGGCCCATAAGTCCTCTAAAACTGAGTTTTTAATCGGGGTATCCTAATTTTATTAACATTCGATGGAATTTCAACCTCATTTAATGGGGTCTTATTGTATTTATTCAGTGGGGACTAAATTTATTACGAGGGATTACATTCATACTGATATTATGGTTTTTAATTTTTCTCATTTTTATAATGTATTTTTATTTATAATTAAATATAATCATATTTTCTTATATTTACTTATAATAAATCACTTTTATAAATACATATTCACATAGAAATTTATTTTTAATCATATCAACCATATGAAAATAAATTTTTTTTATTCATTTCATTTAAAATAAATAATTATCGATTTTATTTATTTTATAAAAATGCATTAATTTGTATATATATACCTATACATTTAATATTTATATATAAACATGTGTGTGTTAATAAAAAATCTATATTTATGTGTATATTCTAATATATGTATGTGTGTGTGTGTGTGTGTTTATTTGAGAGATATAAATTTTTAGAGGTTGGTTCCATCACTCATGAAGCTACTACCACAATTCCCCTGTTAATATGATTGGTAAGAACCATTTAAATTGGGCTGATCTAGCTGAAGATAAACAAATGGACCCTACTAGAAGCACTTGTAATGACATTATAAATGGATTTTCATTTAAAGACATGTTATCTAAGGGAATATTAGATGAAGAAGAAGTGGAATCAGTTGATAGTCAAGAGGTTAAAGAACATTCTACTCAATTAGAATTTGATTTGAATTTGTGGAAGGAATAGCTTATGGTAAACACTAAAAGTAAGAAGGGTAAAGAAAAGAGAGATGTGGTGATATCAAAGAAAAATAAACCCATAATGGATGATCAACATTCTGGCATGTCTGAACCAGTATTTAAGAATGATATTGAGAGTGGGTCTGCAAATAGGGTGCAAGATTCTGAGGTGGTTGCCTCCTCAACCCCCCACATAGAGGATGACTCGCCAAAAAAATCCATATTTCATCTAAAGATAGTATACAGCAGTCGGGTTATTAAATGCATGCTAAATTTGAACCTACAAAGGGGAAACTCCCTCCTAGAGTGAAGGCCAGGTCTCCTGCTCCAGCCAGCTCAGGTATGAGTGCTTCTAAATCCTATGAGTAACCTCATAGTGTTATGGTAACACCTACACTTCCAGAGAGAGAAACACATGGCAGTAAGGGGGTTCATGATCCTATTAAGCAAGTTATAAAAGGATCACAAACTTTTGTAAGTGAAGATACATTGGGAAAATAGATTTTTGATCAACTAACTCTTGGTATGATGGTGGTGAAGTTAGAGAAAACAAATAAAGGGGATCTTGTTCCTCTAACAAGCAACACATGATCTCAAACTTCGAAGACCAAGGTAAATAAAAGTGTCAGTACTCAGAATTCTTTTGATATTCTTACTTTGTCTAGCAATGATGATGATGGGAAGAAAGGAATTGGAGAAGATGAAAACACTAAAATGGATGTTCTTGTTGAACACTATGATGATAATGATGATGATGATGATGATTCTGATGGTCCATAGATGTAGGTCAAGACCTGGAGGATGGGACGACACCCCTGAGGTAGGGGTGGAAGACTCCCTATTCATAGTATGAGTACCTGCTCCAAAAAAGGTTGATGTTTCTTCTGTCCTTTTGTGGATGTTTTTTATATGTTCCCTTGTCTATGCACTTTTCTTTTATTTTATAATAAAGAGTCTTTCATGCCTCAACCTTTAAAAAAATTTAATATATAATATATTTAAATAAATTTAAGTGTATATATATATATATATATATCATACACATTCGATGAGATTTAATCCTCATTTAAGATTATCATTCATATTATTTTTATTTTATTTATGATTTTATTCCATTGATTTACATTGATATTGGTCTGATGGTGTTGCAACTATTATGTTGTCCCCTATTTTGGTAATTTATTATCAATTATATATATCTTTTTATATGAATTTATGAATATTTGTATATATTTATATAGATTTGTAAATATTTATACATATTTATGTTTATATATTTTTATATCATATATGTGTAAATATATAGAGAGGGATATTCATATTTACTTATGTTTATATATATATATTAGTATAAAATTATATATCTGAGTGTGATTATATATAATTATGTAAAATAAATGTGTGTTTATATATATTTATGTAAATTTTGTTATACATATATATATTAATAGGTATTTATATCTATTTATTATTTTATTATTTTTTATTATTTTATTATTTTATTATTTATTATTTTATTATAATATTTATTCATTTATTGTTTATTACTTATTATTAAATATTTTAATATGTATTTATTATTGATTTATTTATTGACTTGTTTTTATTATTAAATTACTATAAAATAACTATTTTATATCTATTTATTATTTATTTATTCTTTATTTATTATATATTTTTTATTCATTTTTTATCTATTGATTATTCATTTATCATTTATTTATTATTCGTTTATTATTTATTTATTTTTTATTTGTTTATTATTTAATGTTTATTATTTATTTAATAATTATTTATTTATTATTTATTTATTCATTATTTAATATTTATTTATTAATTATTAATTAATTATTTAATAATTATTTATTAATTAATTTTAATTATTAATTAATTAATTATTAATTATTAATTAATTAATTATTATTTATTTATTATTATTTATTTATTATTTATTTATTATTTATTTATCTATTATTTATTTATTATTTATTTATTTATTTTAATTTATTTTTTATTTTTTATTTTTTATTTTTTATTTATTTATTTATTTATTATTTATTTATTTATTTATTTATTATTTATTATTTATTTATTATTTATTATTTATTTATTTATTATTTACTTATTATTTATTATTTATTATTTATCTATTATTTATTTATTTTTCATTATTTTTCATTATTTTATTATTTACATATTATTTTTTTGTTAATTACTTATTTATTATTTATTTATTATTTATTTTTTGTTATTTGTTATTTATTTATTATTGATTTAATATTATTATTATTTTATTTATTTCTTATTTGTATGTTTATTATTTATTTATTTATTATTTTTCTATTATTTATACATTAATTGCTAAATTTTTTAAATTTTTTATTATTTTATTATTTTATTATTTTACTATTAATATATTTTTATTTATTTATTTATTTTATATTCATTATATATTTATTGTTTATTTATTCATAATTTAATATTTATTATTTATCGTTTATTATTTATTATCTATTATTTATTAATTTTTTATTTATTTATCATATATTAATTTATTTTTTAATTTATTTATTATTTATACATTACTTATATATGAAATATGGAATATTATATATTATATATTTATTATTTATTATTTATTATTTATTATTTATTATTTATTATTTATTACTTATTACTTATTATTTATTATTTATTATTTATTATTTATTATTTATTATTTATTATTTATTATTTATTATTTATTATTTATTATTCATTATTCATTATTTATTATCTATAATTCATTATATGTTATTTATTATTTATTATTTATTATTTATTATTTATTATTTACTATTTATTATTTACTATTTACTATTTACTATTTATTATTTATTATTTACCACTTATTATCATATTATTTATTTATTTATTTATTTTATTTTTATATTTATTTTATTTTTTATTCATTTATATTTTATTTATTAATTAGTAATTAGTAATTATTAAATATTAATAATTACTTATTAATTATTAACTATTAATTATTATTTATTGATTATTATTTATTAATTATGTACTATGTTTTATTAATTATGTATTATGTATTTTTTTTCAATCAATATATATATATATAAGTATATTAAATTATATTTATTCACCACATGAAGAGTCTGTTAGAGTGGTAAAGTCTTTTGAGAATTAGCAAGAGGTAAAGGGTTCAAATCTCACCCAACGCAAAATTTCTATATATGGCATATGCATGCATGTGCCTAATAATAAATAATAAAATAATAACAAACTAATAATTAATTAATTTCTAGAATAATAAAATATGAAAATAATAAATAAATCATAATAAATAAATAAATTACAAGAATTATAAAATATTAAAATATTAAAATATTAAAAAAAATATGAAAATATAAAAAATTAAAAAAATTAAAAAAACTCCACTAAATGAATCCCCCAAAAATTAAACTGTTATAGAATGATTTAGTAGTGGTTTAAACCACCGTTAAACACCTATTTTGGCGTAGTGCTCCATGAACGGCATATTTCACATTTTATCTCCAACTTTTATGGACTACTATAAATACATATATACTGAATATATATATATGGTATTTATATCATGGTTAACATTATCGAAATTATGGAACCATGGTCAAAGTAATAGGACCAAAAATACCAAATTAAAACATATACGAAAAACAAAGTAGTTATTACCTGAAACATGACTTTAACATGAAATTATTAATAAATGGGTAATAAAAAGTCATAATTAAATCATATATGGTATGATACATATAATTATCGTTCTATAATAGATGTATAATAAACTTATATTTATTATAAAGGGGGTTTGAACATGTATGAAGGAATTCAAGACTTAATATAAGGTATTTTCATCTAACTTTTTACTCATGTGAGACACCTACCATATCCACCACCTATTACTTTTATGTTGTGTATATATTGACTATGAATGGATTTTATGAATATTCTCTTAAAAATTATTTGGATTTACATATCTATTTTAAGATCTATCTTTCCTGGGATTTGTGATTCAAAAGTTACCAAATCAGTAATGGATTTTTCTCTCAATTTTCTTTCTTTGAGACATATGTTATGTTATGCACCTATATTCTTTTATGAGGTGTGTATAAATCCCCTTAGACATATAATATCATGAATTTACTTATTCTCATGATGTTAAAATCTTTATTTAATGTTATTATTTCATGGGTCTTATGACTTCAAGTTACCAAAGTGGTAAGGGTTTTATGTTACAATCTCATCGTTTATCAAGATTGTTCATGATTATGCTTCTAATACTGAAATATTATGATCTATCTCTCAATAAAATCATTTATTTTATTCTCCTATGTTTATGTCATGATAATACATTTTTTCCCTTCATTTTCCTTTCTTTATATACTCAAGAGTTCAAAAGAATGTTTTTAAGAAAATCAAATTTTATTTCTCTCTTCGGTCGAAAATGTTTTTTCTTCCAAAACCATGTTTTCAAAAAATATTTTTAACATTATAAAATCATTTAATAAATAAATTTTTACCCATATTTGACTTTTTACAAAAAATGGAAGGAATCTTCATGTTGTTTTCCAAACAATACCTGTTTGGATTTTACCAAAAATGTGAAAGAAATCTTTATTTTAACATGTACGACGTGTATGGAATTTTCCGTTGTCATGACCACTCAATTTTTTAAAGCTTCCTTTATAATTTTAAATGTTTATTTTCAAAGAAAATTATTTTGAAAATGTTTTATTTTAGAAAAAAATGTTTTTCAAATTGGAAAGGATATTTTCCTCAATAAATGTTTTAAATTATTTTTAAAGATTCCTTTATAAGTTTTCAAGTTTATTTTCAAAGAAATGGATTTATATAATATTTTATGAATTTTAATTTTTAAAAAATGATTTTAAAGGATATTTTCCACAAGAAGAGTTCCAAGTGATTTTTCTTTCAAAATCATTTTCCATCTAAGATGACATCCTTTAGTGTTACTTATGTTTTTACAGAGGATATGATCCAAGGATACCATTCTTATTCTTTCTTTGGATGGTTTATGTTTATGATGAAAAGATGTTTATGAAACCTATTTCTCTTCCATGGGTTATACCATGATATAATTCTTATGAAACCCACTTCTTTTTCTATGGGTTTTGTTATGATGAAATGATGAGTTGATTATGAAACATGTTTCTTTTCCATAAGTTATGCTATAATGAAATGTTTATGAAACACGTTTCTTTTCATGGGTTATTAAATAATAATTTTTTTATGATCTTATGGAACACGTATGTATTATTTCATTATGTGATGGGTGGTACCTATATCTCCCTCCAATTCATTGGGTAATGATTAATGTTATATGAGCTCAAAAGTTATACAAGAGATTATACCAAGCCCAAAAAAGGGTAGATATGAGGTTATCCCAATATCGAAGATAATACACGACAACAACCCCCCAAGGCCAATAGAGAAAGTAAGAGCATATATGTTCACTATGATTTAGGTGGATCCTGAAAATGATGTGGCAATAGGTACGCTAGTTATTCATTCAAGAATTGAAAATGTACTATTTTGATTATAGTTCAATTCAATATTTCATATCTTGTAAGTTTAGTAGAACTATTCAATCACCACCTTAAAACAAGGGGGTTGATCCATCTGTGGGAATATTAAATGGAGAAATTATTTCATCCCGATTATATAACTCCTCCCTGGTCAATTTTTCTGGAATGAACCTCCCAGAAAATATTTTCTTACTTCCTTTAGTGGGGTTTTATTCTATATTGGGATTTTATTATCTATCCTTATATAAATACAATATATAATATTGGGTGAATGAGATCACTTTTTACATCCAAATTCATCCTATAATTATTTTAAGTGTAATGAAGAGGATGAATCTCATTTGGAGCCTTCATCTCAAGTGTGTATATTAATAACTTATGAGTATTCATATCTAGATTAAATTATTTATTCAAAGGAGATAATCATGCTTGAAGACATTCCCATTGTAAGGGGTTATACTGACGTATTCCCTAAATAGTTTACTAGCCTTCCTCCTAACCAAGAGGTTGAGTTCTCAACTGGACTTATACCTATATCTCTACCTATATCCTATACTCCTGATATAATAGACACCATTGAGTTGGAATAATTAAAGAATAAGTTACAGGAGAATCTGAAAAATGGTTTTATCATGGGGTGTAACAGTTCTCTTCATCCAGAAGAAGGATAGGTCAATGCACCTCTTCATTAATTATCATGAGATCAAAAAAATTATGATAAAGTACAAGTATCCCCAACCATGGATAGATGAGTTGTTTGATCAATTATGTAGGACCCAGTATTTCTCTTAGGTGTACCATCGGTTTAGATATCACAAATAAAAGGTGAATAATAAAGATATTCAAAAGACTTCTTTTTGAACAAGGTGTGGACATTATGAGTTGATAGTGATTCCCTTCAAACTCACTAGTGCTCTATCCATCTTTGTGAACTTAATGAATAGAGTCTTTAGATATTTCCTTGATAAATTTTTGATAGTTTTTATAGATGATACTCTGATATACTCTAAAATTAAAGAGGAGTATGGATATTATTTGAATACTATGCTAAAGACTTTGCGAAAGGATAAACTATATATAAAGTATAGTAAATGTGAGTTCTAGATGGAGTAAGTTTTATTATTGCGACACATTATCACCAGAAAAGGGATATATGTGGACCCTTCTAAGATAAAGAAAATTGGGGAGTGGCTCATACCATCAGTGCTTCCAGCTTCGTCGGTTCGGCCTTGGATTCTCGGCTTCCGGTGAGGCTCGACGTGGATCCACGGTTCGGTGAGCTCATCTATTCCAGCCTCGACAATGTGGCCTTGGATTCTCGGATTCCAATGAGTCCATGCATGTCTCCAGCGGGTTTATATTTTATTTTGTATGTGTGATTTGATTCAACTGGGTGTATCTGGTATTACGTGATTTGTTTCAACTCGGTCAGTGGAATTCGATTTGGTTATCCTAGTTCAACCTCGTTGGTTCTTCTTTACGCATTCCCTCTAGCATGTTACCGTGAGGTTTTGGAACCTGGTGAGGGTGTTATGAGGTTCTTATTAGAGCTGATTCATGCCCAGAGTAGAATTTTGGTTTCAGGACGACCCAGACTCTCTCATTAGTGGATTTTCCTTGGTGCGGGTTTGGGCCACCTAGTCCTAGGTGACGAGGGCTTGAACTTGCACCTTTTGCTTTGTCCTCCGGGCTTATGTTACTCTGCTTGCGGGGGTGTAATGTGGAGGGTAGTTTGAATTTTCCAGGATGGTCACTTATTGAGGCACTATGGAGATGTGATTTTATAATGGTGTAAAGGTTCCTTCTGCGAGGTCTGTTGGTATGGTGATGCACCCAGACTCGTCCGCGTGGATCAGGCTCCAGAGGAGGTTCTAGAGCTTCTGTTCATCATTGCAGTGTTTTTCTGATTCGGATGTTTGAGAGGGTATGGCATCAGCCATCATATCGGGCATGTGCTTTGACACAGGACACTTTCTAGCCATTCAGCCTTGCAATGGTGGATTTTTTATTCATGTTCAATTGCTGGGGAGGGGTAACTCTATGGTGTCAGTTTGGTTTTTATTGCTTGACCTTCAGGTTGTGATATATCCTTTGTCGATGATGTATGTTAGGGTTCCCCCCTTATTCCTTTAAAAGAGGGCTTTGTTTAAAATAAAAAATTAAAGGCCTTCGGGTCATTGGATGGATGGAGAAACTTCACAATGTTGTAAAAAATTCTAACCAATATTATTTAGTAGGTAGTAAATTTTTTCTATATTAACGAATGTGAAGAGAGCATTAAGGAATTGAAGAAGGATCATATCACTTCAGCATCCTCACATTTCCCTTGAATTGGGAACTCGTCATGGTATATAGTGATGCTTCATAGAAAGGATTAGTCTATGTACTGATGTAAAATGAAAAAGTGATAGCCTATACCTTAAGGATATTTAAATTTCATGAAAAATATTATCCAACACATGATCTGGAGTTGGCTACAGTGATATTCACATTGAAAATCTAGAAATTTTATCTTTATGGGAAGAAGTGTGAAATATATATATATCATAAGAGCCTCAAGTATATATTCACATAGAAGGATATTAATATGAATTGGAATATATGGTTAGATATGATCAGGGATTATAATAGCTCAATCCATTACTATCCTTAGAAATAAAAAAAAAGTAGAATATTATCTAAGTATAAAGGATCCTATAACTTTATCTATGATGATAATTGGAAAGGTTCCAATCTTATTATACTTTAAAATGTTGTACATGTGAATCGTAAAGTAAGGAACATCATCACTCCTTTATCAATTGATTTCTTAACCATCCTTTCAATAGAATATAAAGGATTCTAAAATAGATTATATGGAAATTCAAAAGAATGTGGAATCTATATGAAAAGAGAAATACTCGAAGTTCCAAATTGATGAAGGAATATTAAGATTTGGTCCACAACTAAATATACCATAAAATCCTCAGATAAATAAGAAGTTATTTAATGATGCACATATCTTGACCTTGTCCATCCACCCAAGGAGCATAAAGATGTATCATGATCTTTGAGAGAACTATTGGTGGGACAATATGAAGAAGGATATTAAATAATGTAAATCAAAATGCATGTTATGTCAGTAGGTGAAGGCTGAGAGGAAAAAATATATGGGGATGATGCAATAATTACCCATACCTACATGAAAATGGGAAAACTTCACTATATAATTTTTCACTTATCTTCTAAAGACATCAATAGGAAATAATTTTTTGGTGGATCTTCTTTAAAAAAATCCTCGCTTCATTGAAATTATAGAGGACTTATCACTTGATAAACTTACAAGTATATACATTACAGAAGTGGTGAATATATCTGGAACAACATTATCAATCATATCTAACAAATATATAAGATTTACCTCCATGTTTTGGAAAATTTTCAAACATTCTCTAAACATTGATTTGAACTTCAGTACAGCTTATCACCACCAAACTGATGTCTAATCTAAGAAAAATATCCATACATTGGAATATATATTGAGAGAATGCTTGATGGACTTCAAATAAGTATAAAATTAGTATATTTCTCTGGTAGAGTTCTCATACAGTAATATCTTTCACTCAAGAATCCAAATGGATTCATATGAATCCTTTTATGGGAAGAGATGCATAACACCTACATGTTGGGATAAAATTGGTGAATGCAAGATGATGGGACTTGAAATGGTTGATGAAATAATAGAAAAGGTCAAAACCATTCAACAACACATCAGGGTTGATCAGAGTCTACAAAATATATATGATGATAATTATCGATGAGACCTAGGGTTTGAGGTTGGATATAAAGTGTTCCTCGACATATCTCTATATAATAGAGTAATGATATTTTGGAAGAAGGGTAGGCTAAGTTCAAGGTACATCGGTACCTTTAGGATTCTTGATCACATCAGAGTTGTGGCCTATCGACTAACACTCCCACTAACCATGTCTCGAGTACATGAAGATCTCTATATATCTCTCTTGAGAAAGTACATACCAGATCCCTAACATGAACTAAATTCATAGGTGGTATAGTTGGAAAATGATCTCTCTTATGAGGAGAAATTGGTAAATATCTTGATCCATAGAGATAAAGTTCTACACAACATGACAACTCACTTATTCAAAGTATTATGGTGAAACCATAGGTATGAGGATGTGACAAAGGAATTGGAGGAAGCCATGAAGTAGAAATACACTCACATGTTTTCACCTTAGTATGTAAAATGAAATTTTGAGGGTAAAATTTATAATTGGGGAAAGAATGTAACAACCCAAAATTTTATCAATGGAATCTCCCTTCTGGATATAAATTTTTGTCATATTTAGTAATATAATATTATACACATGCACCAAATTATAGAACCAAAAAAAATTATATAATAATTTCAAAATTATATTTAGAGAATAAAAATGGATATAGTAATTGAAAATATTATAATGGGATAAAAATAGAAAATAAAATAACTAAAATATGAAATTTTGGATATGCTTGATCCACAAGAATAACCACACTAAAAAACAACACTATAGAAATTAGAAAAAATATTGGTAATACAATATTCATGTTGAAAATAAAAATATATATAACTTTGAGTAAAAATATAAATTAATTAATAATTAAATAAATATGAGGCATTTATAGAAAGTAGGGAACCCATATGACCGTTACAAATCTGATCGTTGGAATAGTAACAAAAAAATTATGAATAGTAACCACACTTATTAAAGTGTAAAATAATATTTAGTTATCTTATAAAATGAAAATATGATATATTTATACCATGGTACAAGGTGAAAAACGTTTTAAAAATGATAAATTAAGTGTTTGTGTTTTTATAAAATAGTATTGTTTTAATTTCACTTTTATAATAAATATAATGTTTTTAGAGAAATTATATTTTCATAAAATGTATTTATAAATCAATATTAGGTTTTAATATAATGATAATATAATTTTATGATACCATAAGTAGTTTTTCAAAGGGTCAAAAAATCAAACATAATATTAAAATTGACATTTTTCAAATAAATGAGGATTTTAATTAAAAATTAAATTTATCATTATTATAAAATTATTTTCATAAAATGGATTTAATTTTTGGAATATAAATATCAAAAATTTTATAGGTTGAATTTTTTTTTAATAGTGAAATACAGTAAAATACGGTATTTAAAATTATAAGCTAAATATATGAATTTTTGAGTCATGGATATTATAAGAACACATTAGTTTGAAATAAAATGCACAATTTACTATATATGGTCACAATAAACTATTGGTAGTATTGAACCAAAATAATAAAGTGGTGAATATAATATTCAGATTGCCCCTCTCCTCCCCTTATAAATACCACCCTTCTCCTCAAAACTTCTAAGACTTGGAGATTGCCAATTTTTTACACAAATATATTCCAAATTATCTCCCAAACATATTAGTGATAATTTTATCATCCAAATATAATTTCAAGGAGCCTTAATGGGTATATTAAGAGGATACAACCAAAAGAAGATGTGAGATTCTCGACTCATCACTTTCAAGTTTATTCTTCTTCTACCACCCTCATATGATCCTCATACACCAAAAAATTGTAACATTAGTATCCTGAATATAATTATATGTTATTATTATAGTGTAATATTTATATCACACCCTTTCTTCTTTAATTACTAAAATTAAAACATTATCTACAATATGGTTGGTTTAACACCTCCATGAACAATGTACTTTATTTTTCTCTAGCCCCTTCAAGGTTGGTTATAAAAGTGTTATTATGGTTAAATAATATGATAATAAGTATAATATAACTTATTTCAAGTTATATAATGTTTTAATTACCATTTAATTAAATAAAATGAAGTTATATCATGATGGTTGGTAAATCTACCTAAATATACTAACTGAATAATGTTAACTTTTTTACTAAAATAATTATCCCTATATTGGAAAATAAATAGATAATTGGGACCATTTAAATTTTTTTAATTATATTAATATCATTTCATTTCACTTCTATTGTTATATTTCCATTTTATAAGAACTTAAATAATTATCGACATGTGATTTAACCTTGAAACCATGAATGAACGCCCTCAAAACAACGAAATTAAAATTTATATATCATTGAAATGGTTATAAATGAACGTAATAAAATTATAGAAAATATAATATAGTTGAAAAAATTTATAAATCAATTGATTAATTAATCTATTTTGATTATCCAATACATTAAGTATAAGTAAAGAATGATGTTGGAACATAAGGTAAGGGATCTCTTCTAACTACCGTTTTTCTTTGGGTTATGACCTTTTTCTCTTTAACTCACTTTTTTTCTATAACTTTAATGTTATAGAATGATTATAAATTTTATATATATATATATATCCAACATATATTCCAAGATTATTCTCCCATCCTTTTATGGGGTAATACATGCCTTAAGTTCATTTCTCAAATGCATTCTTTATGAAATATCCTTTGATTATGATATGAGAAAAGATTATACAACTTGTTTATTTCCATTGGTATTTATTATGTTTATGCCTTGTAATTTATTTTATTTTATGTAACACATAATAATGAACATTTTATTATTAGTGTTCCTGTATATAATTTTAATTTATTTTGTAATGTTTTTTCTTATGAAATGGTATGTATGGGATTTGGGAGTGAACCTAATCCATGAGGGGATTATCCATCATGTGGTGTTGTCTTAGTGGTTAGACTATACTTATAATTTTGTCATGATTCATGTTACACCAAATTCCAATGTTTCTATGATCTTATGAATATATGTTCTTTATGTTATGCATCTATATGATTATTCATGGGCCTCATATTTTATGTTATCATATTGTGCTTCACTATAATGTTTGTTCCCTTACTGGACTTTTTAGATCACCCATTTTGTCTATGTAATCCCCAGGTTATCCTATATAGTTTTAGGAGCTCAAATGGATTTGGGATCTCATTATGGATACTAAAATAAAGTTATTTTATTTTAGTTTCACTCTTATGTTTTATGTACCTAGTCTTCCAAAGACACTAGTCCTTTCGATCCTTAGTTTGTATTTATTGGATATTTATGTGAAAAATCATGTGAAAATATATGTAAAATTATTGGGACACTATATAAGCCCTTGAACATTGGATATATCTGTATTAATTTTACAGCATTGATGGGGGGATTTCATTTTACCTCAATGATCATCTCCCCACTCATGTGGAAAGAAGTGCCAGCTGAAAAATGGATGGATGGAAGGTGACTATGCATAGATTGAGTAAGAATTACATACTTTAATTTTAGAAAGATATATTATGGAATATTTATAAATTTTTTATAGATGAACTGAAGGTCTCATCTGAGATCCTTGTGATAGAAGGAATTGTTGGTATCCCATATGACCCAATAGCCTGAAGCAATAAATATATTCCTGCCCCATGCCTTGGATCACGTATCAACCTAGAAATGAAAGCTTGACTATAGGAATTCATCCATTGTGCTAACATTTCCATCAAATCTCAGAAGTCCTACAAGCATGTGCCATAAATAAATTGGCAAGTCACACCTAAAGAAAAGGTGAAACATTGTTTCAAGTTTAACATTAACATGGAATTTGTATTTTGAGGAAAGTGAAATTATGATCTATTTGAGGCCATCATTAGTGGGAATTGATAGATTATGGATCCTCTAAATGAATAAATTGAATTTTGGAGAAATATCCTTGCACTAAGTTCTGGGCACCAACATATCCAGATTTTGTGGTGGATGAATTACATTATAGAACACTATGAAGGTCATCTTCCCTGAAGGGGGTGAAGTAATAAATAATTGATCCAAATCATCAAAAAAATAATGTTTTGAAATAGATACTTTTTTATTCTCATTAATCAAAACATAAGTTAATTGGGGATGAGAGTAGTCTTGTTTGAAACTAATATCTTGAGTTATTCACCCTATAATTTATAGGTGTTGGCCAACATAATTATTATTCTAGAAATATACATAACTACACCCTATAAAACATATATAATTTTCCATGATTGGATGAGAAATACACTTCTAACTATGACATATATGGGATCTATAAGAGTTGTTTACCCACTCGAAGGGGTAATTTCCATATTTTATTTTAATTAAATTACACCAGATGGGAGTTACCCAAGATAGACTCCTACATGATCTTAGCCTATAAACCCAACATATGCTCTTTAATACCTGTTATATTGATTCCCCCTTCTTGTAATGATATGTAAATTATATACCTGATTCACGCTCAAATTTACCCAAGAGATGAAGGTAGAACGGTCCTTGTAGTTTAACTTGGGTTATCGAATCCTCAGAGACCTAAGAAGTACCCTACAGACACGTACATTCTATGGATTGTTTTTGGATATTAAGTGGAAAACTTGTGTTGATTTTATATGGGTTTAAGGTATCACTAACAGATTTAAGTTAATGCAAATTAAGATAATGAGTTGATCCTAGGTTATCGCTTTGGGTGGATTAGATGAATTCCTTTTTTAATGATTTTAATTTATTATATTTGAGATAGTTTTATTTAAAAGATCAAAAAAACATCATCACTTACTGGTTTAATACCTAAATCCTTTAATACTAATCACATATACACTTGAAGGATCAAAGTTTTGAGCACTTCAAGGTAAAGTTCGTATTAGCACTTGAAGTGTGTAGCCTTAAATTCAACAAGGACGATGGAGTTTATCAAATAAAAATCTCAATTAAAGAAGTGATTAGACATTAATGGGTTGATAAATAACATCCAATCCAGCCCCTTTCTACTCCCTTGGATCAACCCATAAGTGGGTTATCCCTCCATTGATGATATGGTTTCAATGGAAGCGGGAAGTAGACTCATGAGGGAGGAATTGAAGAAGTAAAGAAAACAATAAAAATAAAATGATCACTCCACCGTTGTGTGAATAATTTCACAAGTTTTGGTGTGAATAAATTCACACCTTGAACCAAAGGTATAAAATTGATATAGATAAGAACAAAATAATAAGATAATAAGAACTTTTATTAAGAAACAAGGATGAATTAAAACAACTTACATGTGGAAGACAAATTTGAGACAACAAAATCGCAGCATAACATTACAATGAAAGAGAGCTCAAAAGATGATCAACTCATCCACCACCACTGCATTAAATAGGCATTTCCAGAAGCTTGGGTCGAGCTCCCAATAGTACAAAAGATCTCACTTGAGTATGGTAGGCCTAGGGTGGTGGAAAGTAAGGGAGAGGAGACTTTTCCACCCTTGACCCGAGGTGGCAGCCAGCTTGCTTCCACCAAACAGATGCGCCTAGAAGACCTTATAGTTTGAAGAATTGTAGTGTTCTATAGAAAGAAAATGAATCTAAAGATGTTCCCTAACCATATGTAAAGTTTCAGCCCAAAATAGTTTATTTTTAACGAGATATGTGTAAAAAGGTGGGCTGTTTTTCTGGGATGAAGAATCTGGCCCAAAATTTTATCTTCAACTTGGTCCGCCTAAATAAACACAATGGAGGCCGAATTGGTTCTGACTTGTGAATAATTATTTGTTCCTATATATTTTCTATAGTATCCCAAGAAATTTGGGCTTCATTGGGTTTGTTATGTGGGTCCCACATTCTCGTCAGTGGGCTGGTGTCCAATCTGCCTTCTCTATAATTCTTTCCTTTCATCAACAAATATCTCCATCATCCTTTATGAATCCTCCATTGATCCCTGAATGAAAAATGTTCATATTTAAGTGTAGATACAGTTCCCAAAATATAAAATTAAAAAATTAATAATTATAATCCTTAAAATCAGATGAATCATTGGGCCTAAATTGGTGCACATTAGACATAAAATGCACATATGATAAGAATGGATGTTCAAAATTAAAATCCACTAACTCAGACTCATAAGATCAAAAATGAACATTTAATACCATTAAAATTTAATTAAAATGTGTATTTTTATTGGCTAATCACACCCCCCAACTTGAGATTTTCTAGTCCCGAGCAAAATGTATCTCAAAAATATGAAATTCAAATCCCTTTTCCAAAAAAAATTTAATACACAATGGTCACCAAAAACCCTTATACCAAACAATCATGAAACCCATCAAAATATTTCAATAAAATATAGTTTCATAATCAGATCCCAATCCCAAGCCCATTCCTTTGTTCAAATTCATTTTCATATTTCATCCAATATCAATTAAGTATGAGAATGTGTTGTGTATCCCAATGGACATGGGGGTTCATCTTTATTCAAGGGGGAAATGGCAGAAGTGCTATATGGAATCACATTTCAATATTAAGATGAGTATTCAAAAAAAATTGTATTTTTTTTTGTTTTTTTTTTGAAATATTTCCATGGTAATTGAAATTGCACTCAAAAGAGTCAACCCATGTAGCGAGACTTTGCCGATGACTCCCAGACTCAAAGACCTTAGGGCACCAAGTGAATCCCACATACTCGAGCATCATCTCGAGTTAAATCAATCAAAAACAAATTCAAATTACCAAAAATAGAGACAAAATTACTAACTCTGGGCCAGACAACTATGGAGTCACAATCCCCAAGTGCCGAAAGCCACGCATTAGGTAATTTCATTGCTATACGCGCAAATTTATTGTTTTTTTAAAAAAAAAATTAATACTCATATTAAAAATAAATGATCACCAAACCTATGCTATTTATTTGGGGGACCCTATGAACTCAAACTAATACCCCACTATCCAAAGGACGTGCATTGTGATTCTTTTTTTATTTGGATGAAAATATAAACAATTAAGGACAGCCACACTTTCCAAAATCTATGCTCATGAAATTATACAAGGATTAAAATCAGAATCGGGGCATGCTAAATTATTTGATATTCAGTTTCAAAGTTTGCAATCTGTATTACTATGTTCAAAGTTAAATGAATTTTTCCTTCCATTTAAACACATTTTTTCAAATCATTCATTTTTTTACACAAAAGCAAATTTTTTTATTTTATCTCCCCCCAACTTAAAATAACACTGTCCCCGGTGTTTGAAGAAATGAAAATTTAGAAGGAGTAGAGGCAGATAAGGGAATTTCAAAAAGGAAATTTAAATATGAGGATCATGGAATCAGGTCACCTGGTGGTTGAAGTTTAAGTTCTTGTTGCTCCAATTTAGTCCTTTGATATCCATGTCACTTGCAAAGTTCCCTAGTAGAAAAAGGAAAAAAGAAGGAAAAAAACAAAACAAAAAAAACAATATATATATATAATAAAGGAAGTAAAATATAAGTATATATATAAAAAAAATTATAGAATAAGGAATCACAAAAATTTGTAGGTCAGTGGTAAGCATGCGCCCTTGTCTCCCTTCGGTCCCGGGTTCGATTCCCCACGGCTTCACCGGTTGTGACGGGGTTTGACCCATGACCTATGACGTGCCCTTTTTTTATTTATTATTATTTTATTATTATTTTTTTTATTTTTATTTTAACCTACAAACACATAAAAATAAAACGAACTGATGATACATTATCTTCTTTTTAAATTTATGGGTAAGGTATTACTCAAGGATCACACCACATGACACGGATGAATATGGTGCTCCCCTTTAATACCCATCTATACTCATAATAGAAGAATAGATCAATAGTTTATTTATTTTTAAATATCAAAATGATTAATAAAAAAAAGATTCCAAAAAGATTGAAAACATGAAAACCATGGGTTTCCTCCCATACAGTGCTTTTTTTAACGTCGTTATCCCGACATGGATCCTAAATCTATCAATTTCTTCTTGGTTCATAGGTTGGATCGGTTAACTCAACCTCTATTTTATGTTTATTGAATGATTCAAGGAATTGTTTTAACCTTTGACCATTGACCTTGAAAATGTAACCACTTGTGGGATCTTGAATCTCTACCGCCCCATGGGGGTACACAAGATGCACTATGAAAGGACCTGACTATCTAGACCTTAACTTTCCCGGGTGTAAATGAAGTTTTGAACTATACAAGAGCACAAATTTTCTCAGTTCAAAATGTTTGAATTTGATATTCCTAGATTGGTAGGCTTTAACTCTAGCTTTATTGATCCTTGAATTTTCATAAGCCTCCATCCTTAGTTCCTCCAATTCATTGAGATATAATTTCCTTTTTGTTCCAGCCAATGAGAGGTCATAATCCATTTTCTTAATTTCCCAAAAGGCCTTATGCTCAATTTCAATAGGTAAATGGCATGATTTTCCATAAACCAACCTATATGGTGAAATTCCTAGGATGGTTTTGTATGTTGTACGATATACCCAAAGAGCATCCAAGAGTTTCTCGAACCAATCTTTCCTAGAAGGATTGACAGTTTTTTCAAGAATATTCTTAATCTCCCTATTTTCTAACTTAGCTTGACCATTGGTTTGAGGATAGTATGCAGTGGAAACTTTATGAGAAATCCCATACTTAGACATGAGTGAAGAGAATGGACAGTTGTAGAAATGGGTTCCTTGATCACTA
Organism: Viscum album; assembly: GCA_963277665.1. Classification (NCBI taxonomy): domain Eukaryota; kingdom Viridiplantae; phylum Streptophyta; class Magnoliopsida; order Santalales; family Viscaceae; genus Viscum; species Viscum album. Next base: position 1,907,999,511 of record OY728161.1, on the reverse strand, counting down.
ATTATAGCCCTAGGAATTACAAATCGAGAAAATATGTGATCTTTCAGAAATAGGATCACAACATGATGGTCATTATACTTGTTGGGAATGGCTTTAACCCATTTTGAGACATAAAAAATATCTAAGAGGATGTAGAGGTATCACCTAGAGTTTGGTAAAGGACCCATGAAATCGATTCCCTAGCAGTTAAAGATTTCAATCACTAAGATAGGAGTGAGTGGCATTTGATTTCTTTTTGTGATTGACCCTACTTGTTGACACTTAGGAAAACTTTGACAAAATGTGTAGAAGTCCCTTGAGATTGTGGTCCAGAAGAGACCACACTTAAGAACCTTAGAAGAATTTTTCTTAGGGGAAAAGTGACCTCCACATGCCTCACTATGACAGAATTTAAGGATGGACTCTTGTTCGGATTCTAGGATACACCTCCTAATGACATGGACAAGGAAGAATTTATAGAGGTATGGATTATTAAACACATAGTTCCTAACATCATAAAGGAATTTCATTCAATCTTGAGTCCCTAAGAATTTTGGAATGACTCCTGTAACTAATAAATTGGATATGTCGACATACCAAGGGTAGTCACTCATAGAGTATAGGTGTTCATCAGGAAATGAATTAGACACAGAAAGGTGATTTGAGTTGTCTTTGAATTCTATCATATAGAGGTGATCAGCTACAACATTTTTAACTCCCTTTTTATCCTTGATTGTGAGGTCAAATTCTTGCAAGAGAAGGACCCACCTAATCAGTCTATCCTTAGCATCTTGCTTTTTGGAAGAGGTATTTTAGTGCAGAATGGTCAGTGAACACAGTGATGGGGGATCCTAAGAGGTAGGGCCTAAACTTCTCTAAGGCAAACACAATATCAAGTAACTCCTTTTTAGTGGTGGTGTAGTTTTTTTGGGAATCATTTAAGTATTTTCTTGCATAAGCAATGACATAAGTAGTTTTATCACAATGTTGTCCTAACACAGCTCCTACAACAAAGTCACTAGCATCACACATAAGTTCAAAAGGAAGGTTCCAATTTGGAGATTTCATAATGGGAGGAGAGGTGAGAGAGGATTTGAGGGTTGAGAATGAACCCTCACAGCTTTCTATCCAAACAAATGGAGCATCCTTTATTAAGATATCACAAAGGGGATGGGAGATTGAACTAATGTCCTTAATGAATGTTCTATATAAACTAGCATGTCCTAAGAAATAACTCACTTCCTTGATAGTTTTTGTTGATGGAAGGTGATGAATGCTTTCAACCTTAGCTTTATCAACTTTAATCTCCCTACCTAAGACTAAATGGCCTAGAACTAGTCCCTCTTTAACCATGAAATAGAATTTTTCCCAATTTAGGACAAGATTATTTTCTTCACATCTTGAAAAGACTCTCTCCACATTCCTCAGACATCCCTCAAATGTATCCCCAAACACAGAGAATTCATCCATGAAGACCTAAAGAAAATCCCCTACCATGTCTGAGAATATTCCCATCATGCACCGCTGGAAGGTTCCAGGGGCATTGCATAACCTGAAAGGAATGCGTTTAAAAGAAAAGGTTCTGAATAAACATGTGAATTTAGTATTCCCTTGATCCTCTAGGGAGACCTCAATTTTATTATACCTCGAGTACCCATCTAAGAAATTGTAGAAGGCATGACCTGCCACTCTCTCAAGGACTTGGTTAATAAATGGTAATGGGAAATGGTCATTCTTGGTAAATGAGTTTAGCTTCCTATAGTCGATGTAGACTCTCCAGCCACTACTCACCTTTGTTGGAAGAATCTCTCCATCCTCATTGGTTATCACTGTGATTCTAGAATTTTTGGGAACCACTTGGATTGGGCTCACCCATTCACTCTCAGCTATGGGATATATGATACCATCTTTTAACAATTTCATAAGTTATTTTCTCACTACCTCCATGATATTAAGATTGAGTCATCGTTGTGGTTGACGACATGGATTTGAATCAGATTCCAGAACAATCCTATGAGTCCCGATAAGTGGTGTAATCCTAGGAATATCATACAGGGTATAACCAATGGATTTCTTATGTTTCCTAAGGACATCTAGAATAATACTCTCATGATTGGATTCAAGAGAAGAAGAAATGACAATAGGATGTTTTTTATTGTCCCCTAGGAAGGCATACTTGAGTGCAGCAGGAAGTTCCTTCAATTCAAGATCAGGTTGGTTCAGAATTTTAGTAGAAGATTGGAACATTGGATCAAGATTGATTTTATTTCCTAAAGTTTTAGATAAGATTTATTCCCCACATATAGAAGTTTCATCTACTAGATTGGATTGATCAGATTTAGGGAAGTAAGTTGGAGTAGTCTCCATGAAAGTGGTTTCCTGAAAGGTTTCACTGATTTTTGGACATAAGACTTCATCATAAGAGCAATTTGAAAATTATTCAAGCCAAGGAGATAAAATTCCTTCATATGAACAAAGGAAATCAATCTCATCCTTACTTAAACATCCATCAAATATTACTTGATGTTCGATGGATTCATTATCAATGCTTCCTATCATGTTTACTTCATGAATTTCCTCATCATCCTCTATTTGTGAGCTTTCATTATAGATGTTCAAGTCTAGACTCATGTTTCCAAAGGTGATGGTCATGTTCCTGTTTCAAACTCAGATAATAGTGTTGATTGTTCCAAGGAAAGGAAGACCAAGGATGATTGGGGTTTGTTCCTTATTTCCTATGTTTGGATGGTTTTCAAGGACAATGAAGTCAGTAGGGTAGATGAAGTTTCTAACCTTTACCAGAACGTCCTTTAAAATCCCCTTTGGAACCCTAATGCTACGATCAGCAAGTTGAAGTGTGATAGATGTGGGTTGGAGTTCTTCTAGGCCTAACTGGCAGTACACATCATAGGAGATTATATTGACACTAGCACCTAGGTCATACAAGGCCTTGACAACTTTTCTCTCTCCTAGTTCAACATTTATGTAAGGGCAACCCGAGTCTATCAACTTAGGAGGAATGGTCCCTTGAATGGTGGTAATCACATTAGAAACCAAAAGGACTTGGTTTTTATGTGAAAAATTTATTTTAAAAGTGCACAAGCCCTTAAGGTACTTTGAGTAGGCGGGTATGGTTTGGATTTCATCGATAAGGGGAATGTTCAACATGACTTTTGAGAAGATTTCTCTTAATGTTTCACTTAATTTAGGCATGGTTTTCCCCCTCATGTGTTGAGGAAATGGTGCAGGTTGTGGGGTTGTTTATTGAAGAGTTGTTTCTTTGACAATGTTATCATGTTTTTCAGTTTGATCATTTAGTTCATTTGAATTTTCATCCAAGTTTGAATCTTCATATGGGTTCTGAATTAGGTGTTCAGGTTTCTCAATTGATTTCCCACTTCTTAAAACAGTCACAGCCTTTATTTTTTCATGAGTTGTTTGAATGTAACTTGACTCTTCCCTTAAATTTGAGGATGGTACCGCCTGATTAGGCATGGGTGCCTTTCCAGTTTTGATGGTTTGAAGTTCTTGTTTAAGGGAAGAGACTTTCGAGTTCATTTTTTACATTTGTTTGCATAGTTTTTCTAGTAGGCTTTGTGGAACAGTTTGGGTTGGTGCTTGAGAAGATTGGTTTATCCCAGGGGGATATTTTGGAGGTGGTATGGTTTGTTGGAAATGGACCAGTGGTTGTTGGTATTGGATATGATGGGTTTGGAACTGGTTATAGGTTTGGTAGTTCTGATGGGGGTAAAGATTTTGTCCCTGTGGTTGGCTAGGTTGTTGGTTATCTTTCCAGCAGAAGTCTGGGTGGTCATTATACATTGGGTTGAAGTTGTTTTGTTATTGAGGATTTTGAAAGTTCAAGGAATTTACTTCCACTGGGGGTCCTCCTAAAAGAACATCCTTTATGGATAGAATGGTTGGTTAGTTGTCTATCTTATGGTCATGTTTGTCATAAATTGTGTAAACAGGGTCTATAGTTTGGATTTCATGGACTTTCCTAAGGTCTATCTCTTCAACCTTCCTAGAGAGTGCTGCGAGTTTAGCCCTAAGGATTTCATCTTCTCTAAGTGTATGAATTATAGTAGTTCTTTGTGGCTTTTCAGAATAAGGTGAAGTTCCCCATGTTTGTTTTTGTTCAGAAAGGCTTTCTAGATACTCATAAGCATCATTTGGGACTTTTTTTTTAAAAGTTCCATTACACATCATGTCAATCAATTGTTTGTTCCCCGAACCCAACCCTTTATAGAAAATTCTCAGTTGTTCAAGAATAGAAAAACCATGGTGTGGAACCATGTTTAGAGTGTATTTTAACCTCTCCTGTGTTTCATAGAATGACTCTCCCTCTTTTTCAAAAAAGTTTTATATTCTCTTTTTAAGTGCAATTTTTTTATGGTGGGGAAAGTATTTTTTGTAGAATTTTCTTTGTAGTTGGTCCCAAGAGTTTATAGATGATGGTCTAAAATTTTTTAGCCAATTTTTATATCAATCCTTTAAAGAAAAAGTAAATATCCTCATCTTAGATGATTCTAGTTGATTTGGGGGACACATGGTTTCTACAATGTCATTGAACTCCTTAATGTGAAGGTAGGGCATCTCGGACTCCATTCCATGGAATGTGGGAAGGTGGTTTAGGAAATGGGGTTTAAAGATGTACTTAGAATATCCTGAGTAATTGTGTATAATGCATGAGGGAGCATTGGTCCAGGCAAGTGTGAGGTAGTCATTCATGGTTTGATCGACTGCATTCCACAAGTTTGGAGCTACCTCATTTTGGTTTCCATTTTGGTTCCCACCCGGGTTTATGAGTTGGTTTCTTTGAAGACCTTCCATTAAAATAGGCTCAATTTTTGACTCTGGAGTATGAGGAAGATTAAGATCTAATGGAAAGATTTTCCTTGGTGTACTTGACTCCCCAACCCCAGGACTATCCACCCTAACTAGACAGTTTGATTGATCGCGGGTGTAAGCAGACATGCGCCAAAAGAATAAAAAACGAGAAAGGGAAAAAGATAAGAGAATTTGGATGAGAAAAGAAGAAATGGGGGAGAATATAATGGGTGTCTAGATTACTTACTTGGGTCCCCAGCAACGGTGCCATAATTTGATTCATGCTCAAATTTACCCAAGAGATGAAGGTAGAACGGTCCTTGTAGTTTAGCTTGGGTTGTCGAATCCTCAGAGACCTAAGAATTAACCTACAAACACATACATTCTATGGATTGTTTTTGGATATGAATTGGACAACTTGGGTTTATTTTAGATCGGTTTAAGGTATCACTAATAGATTTAATTTAATTCAAATTTAGATAATGATTTGATCCTAGGTTATCGCTTGGGGTGGATTGGATGAATTCCTTTTTTAATGATTTCAATTTCTTATATTTGAGATGGGTTCATTTAATAAGATCAATCAACATCATCACTTACTGGTTTAATACCTACACCCTTTAATACTAATCACCTATACACTTCAAGGATCAAATTTTTGATCACTTCAAGGTAAAGTTTCATATTAGCACTTGAAGTGTGTGACCTTAAATTCAACAAGTACGATGGAGTTTAAAAATCATCAAATAAAAATCTCAATTAAAGAAGTGATTAGAAATTAATGGGGTGATAAATAACATCCAATATAGCCCCTTGATACTCCCTTGGATCAACCCATAAGTGGGTTATCCTTCCATTGATTCTATGGTTTCAATGGAAGTAGGAAGTAGACTCATGAGTGAGATATTGAAGAAGTAAAGAAAACAATAAAAAGAAAATGATCACTCCACCGTTGTGTGAATAATTTTACAAGGTTTGGTGTGAATAAATTCACACCTTGAACCAACAGTATAAAATTAATATGTATAAGAACATAATAATAATAGAAGAATAACTTTTATTAAGAAACAAGGATGAATTAAAACAACTTACATGTGGAAGACAAATTTGAGACAACAAAATCGCAGCATAACATTAAAATGAAAGAAAGTTCAAAATATGATCACCTCCTCCACCACCACTACCTTAAATAGGAATTTCCAGAGGCTTGGTTTGATCTTAAAATATTACAAAATATCCCACTTGAGTATGTTAGTCCTAGGGTGGCGGAAAGTAAGGGAGAGGAGACTTTTCTACCCTTGACCCGAGGTGGCAGCCAGCTTGCTTCCACCGAACAGATGCACCTGTAATACCTTCTATATGGCCGAATTGGAGTGGTAAATAGACTAAAATAATTAATCTTAAGATATTTCCTAACCGTATGTAAAGTTTTATCCCAAAATATTCTATGGTTAATGAGATATGCATAAAATGGTGGGCTGTTTTTCTGGGCCGAAGAATCTGGCCCAGAATTTTATCTTCAACTTGGGCCACCTAAATAACCACAATGGAGGCCAAATTGGTACTGGATACTGAAGAATTATTTGTTCATCTCTATTTACTCAATCATCCCAAGAAATTTTGGATTCATTGGGTTTTTATTGTGGGTCCCACATTCTCGTCAGTGGGATGGTGTCCAATCTGCTTTCTCCAGAATTCTTTCCTTTCATCACCAAATATCTCCATCATCCTTTATGAATCCTCCATTCATCCCTGAATAAAAAATGTTCATATTTAAATGTAAATATAGTTAAAAAAATATAAAATAAAAAATGGATAATTAAAATCCCTAAAATCAGATGAATCATTGGGCCTAAATTGGTGCACATTAGATATAAAGTGCACATACGATAAGAATGGATGTTCAAAATTAAAATCCACCATATTAGGCCCATAAGATCAAAAATGAACATTTAATACCATTAAAATGTAATTAAAATATGTATTTTTATTGGCTAATCAATACCAACTAGAATATTGGTGACATAATTCTTGATGTGAGTCCCAAATTAAGATAATGAGGATGTTTTTTATATTTATAATAACTACCTTAAAAGGTTTATATATGGATAACACATACATGGGAATAGAAGATAGAACATTGTTGAACAAGTAGAGTCTACCTTCAAATGAAAGGAAATGGATTTTACAGCTAAGGATCATATCCATGATCCTATTAACAATGTTCTCATAAATATGAATTTGAACTCTTCTATTAGATAATGAAGCACTAAAGTATTCCATTTTTATGTTATTTCTAGAAATATATTTTCTATTTTGAATTAACTTTGATCTTCAGGACGATCTCTTATTGGAAATATAAACTCTTATTTTTTTTATTGATGCATTGAACAACTTTTCTACAGTAATAATTCAAAATCAACTTGAAGTTACTAATGTAATTAGCACCACCATTGAGAAAAAATATCATGTCATCTGAAAAAAAAATAGATGGGGAATACCCATGAAACCGTACCTCCCATTGAATGGGTGAACCTTCCCTTTATCAATATTCTTGTTGAGATTTCTACTAAGAACATCCTAAAGTAGTATGAATAGTCTTGGGAACATAGGATCCCCCTATCTCAATCCCATGGATTATTTAAAAAAACAAATATTTTCCCTATAAGAGAAATTGTGAACCAAGTAGATGATAAACACCTGAAAAATAGATCATAAACCCACTTAGAGAAGCCACAATTTCTAGTCACTTAGAGGATAAAAATATATTACACCTAATAATAATCCCTATCTATATCAATTTTGATTTTTACATTGGATCCTAACACATTCCAATCAAGATGGTTAATGATTTTCTGGAAAAGGCCAATGTCACCTTGAATACTTCTGCCTTTAAGAAAAATATGTTGTTCCTATAAAACTAAGAGAACAAGGTGAATATTTAGTCTCTTGTTAAGGATAGAATCCAACACTTTGCATAATAAGTTCACATTCTTATGGGTTGGAATTTACTAAAATGGTTGGGTTATTTCACCTTAGGAATGAGATTTAGTATGATAGTTGTGGTTACTCTTGGTAATGGACCAACCTTGAAGTAGTCCTAGACATCTCCCATAACTTCCCCCTTAATTATGTTCCATGAAGTAGTGTAAAAAGAACCTAAAACCCCATTTAAACTTAGGTAACTCTCATGATTGAGAGTCTTAAGGGCCAAAAATATTTCCTCCTCATCTGGAATAAGCTTCAATATGTGGTTATCCAGCTCATTGACAGTATTGTGAATATTTTCAAGGGTATGATTGGTCTCTTACAATACATGAGTAGAATCCACTTGAGTTTTTCATAGATCTGATAAGGATTCTAAGAAATAAATCACTCCCAAAATTATTAGTAATTCTAACATCACTGGTATGGGAACCATCCTCAAGGATCAAGTCAATCATGCCTTCAAACCTTTTATCCCTATTGAAAGTGTGAAAATAAGTTGTATTCATATCCCCTTACTTAATCCAATTGACTCTGAATATCAATCTATATGTTCTCTCCTAGGCATAAAGTTATTCCTCCAATAGTTTAATTTTATTATAAAAGTTGGAAAGAATCTTCATCCTAGTGAATTTATAATTTGATATCCATTTAGTTAATGTCTTCCAAGAGGGAGTCCATATTAGATTTTGGACTGGGATTTATGTTTTTCTAGGGGATGATGTTATTCTTAAGTCTTCTAAGCTTTTTTTAAGAGATACCCAAGCAATTAACTATATAGGAGATTCCCATGAAGATTGTACCATCTCCTTAAACCCATACATATTCATCTAGAAGCTAGAGTAAGAACCCTCTATGAGTATCCTTAGAGTCCTGTACTTAGAAGATAAGGAGGGATTGATTATAAAGGGATATGTAAAGATGATTCATTGAGGATTTATAGAATATATAGATATATTGAAACTTTCCCATGCATCTATCTAGCCTACTCTAAATTATACTACTCCATCATTGATTATTATTCCAAGTGAAAGAATCCCCTAAGTATCATAAATCAAGAAGTTTATTACTAGAAATAAATTATTAGAAACCCTACATTCAGTTATTTGGATAGAGACACCTCATTTTTTCTCAAAAGGATCAAGAATATTATTAAAACATCTTGAAACTATTTATGTAGCTGAATCGGGATTAGAATAAAAAGGAGAATCCCATAAATCTATTCATTAATCTGCCTCACATTTATCATACACAATAAAAATTAAAAGAGAAATATTTCTCTTAGAAATTTTAATAGATATATTTTGAGGGGTGTTTTCCTCAATTTCCAATTAAATATGATTATCCTAAAAGAGACATATGTACCTATTAATAGGGTTACCATGTATGTAGTTGCTGAAGTTTAAACTAAAAGTAATATCCTTGATAAAATTAGTTTGTAATTTTTGTTCAAGAATGAAAAAAGAGATATTTTCTTCTTGAAGATTTTTTTAGATAGAAATTATCTTTTATCCAAGTATCGTAGTCCCCTAGAATTCCAAATTATAGACTGGATCATTGATAAGGAGAGTGGGAGGCCTGAAGGCATGTGCTAGGTAGGGGTGTAGATTTTGAATCAAAAGGATATCCTTGGATTTTTTATATGTTATGATGTTACTAGGAGGAGTTTTTCCCTTAACCATATTAGAAAACCCTTGGTCAGGGGTATATAGGAGAAAATCATATCTTAGATATTTAAGGAACTTGAATGATTTTCGAGTAATTGAATTCTTCTCTAAGGTAGAAAAAGAGGCTAAACCCTTTTTGAGGTAGGAGAAACCATATAGGGGATAACCTATGACCCTATAGCCTAGAGAGGATGCAAGGTAGGAGGATAGGGAACATGATCCAAACCCACTTCTTTATAATAATCTTAGGGAATAATTATAGGGTTGGGGTCTTTGGTAGAAATCAGAGCCTCGTGACCAAGTATTGAGGTATTTTCTACTTCCTCTATGGGATCAACTAGATGATCCTTCTAAGATTTATATATGGATCCATAAGGTGTATATAGGCTTGATTATGGCTTGGAAAAGGGTAATATAGATTTAAAAATCTCAAAAATGAAACCACATTTGGAGAATGGAGAATTATATAGTTCCCCCATCTGGATTAACCATTGAGAGGGGGTGAATTTGTGGTTTTTTATAAATTATCTTTATTTTAAATTCAACCTATTAAAATTTTTAAGGTTCCCAATCCACTCAAAATTATCTCTCAATCTCGCCTAGTGTTCACTTATATTAATAAAGAAATAAGTGCACAAGGATTTACAAGGTTTGGCATAAAATCCTACTTCTTGCTACAACCAGTTAACCCCCCCCCCAATTATAGATTATTCACTATATACACAAGTGAATAAAATTGGTTTAACACCCTAGTTAAAATATATTTAAAAATTTGTTAGATACCATAGATTCACCTCTTCTATGATTGGTTAGACACCCCAATCATAATCTTCCAGTATTTGGTTAGACACCCTAGCTACAATATTCTTCAATGATGATCCAGAGGTAGAAAGGTATTCTATAGATAGTATTACTACATAATAAAGTTGGATACCCTTTACTTGAGAACTCCTTTAATATCTTCATTATTGACTAATAAAGATAATTTCCACTGGTCTCAAAACTCACCTTCCAGATCTGGTGCAATCTGGATACTCCTCAAGTTATTCAAAAACTAAAACACATGAAATATTCTTCTTATAGTATTTATTGTCTTTGAATAATTATCACTTTAATACATAGAGGTATTGGTCTTCTCAAATTATTCTTACATAATGGACGCAATATCTCTCAGTTTTCTCAGTAGCTCATCACCCTTTCGATACTAACAGATCTTCTCTGGAAGTTATGTCTCAAAGCAACAATAACCACTAAATTCAATTCCTCTATCATATATCTAATATATTTACTAAAAATATATATTAATATCATAAATAATAATTTTAGTGTTGAATTATTTTTCTCATAATTCATTTTTTCCTTCATGATCTCAACACATTCCCTTTTCTGTTGCACCACAGAGAATGCATCCCATGGTCTTTATAAACACAACGTAGGTCATTAATTCCCCCATGATATTTGTTTCCCTTTTTTACATCATAATAAAATCATCCTTTAAAATATCCAGAGAACTTGATCATTTAAATATCTAGAAAACTCAAATATTATCATGTTTATTCATATGGTATTCAAAATTTCATAGCTTCTGAAAATCCAAACTACCAATAAAAATATATTATACTATGATTTTCATGCCTTTAGTAAATTGGTTGTGTAACTCAAATGGATAAAATAATCTCCTCATAAAATAGACTATGTAAAACTCTTTTGAAAATAGATACGTAGTGAAAACACATATGTGAATGAACCAGCACATGCTTCACTTATGAAAACATCTATATAAAATTACTCATAGAATCAGACACATGTAATATTCTTTTATGTAGAAAATCAGATACATGGGTATCTATTCAACATTTGTCTATATGGTTTATTTCTACAAATAGATACATATAAAATGGCTACACAAATTAATCAATTCCCATAATTAGTTGCATAGAATATTTATTCAAACAATAGCATAGAAATATCATTTACTTTAATAAATTTTTATATATTCAAGTGTACCTTTATGAATTTTATATTTTGATCTCACCATTGTAGTAAATTGCAATTTATCATTGGAGAAGGCCTTTTTCTATACTTCTATAACAAATTCATGGTATTTTTGTGTGCCTTATTCTAGGGAACACCTTGGTGCATGGATCTTATACATAGATTCATCCTTGATCAAAGATTTTCACTAGAGGATAATAGCTTGATCATGGATAAATTCATGATCAAGGATCATGGATTGGAATGATCACCTCAGATCATCCAAGGCGGATAACCAGTGCTACAAACACCCTCAAACATGGTATGAAGAATATGACGCCTGCTTGAATTGAACGGTTGATATTGGATTGATCAGTTGTTCCTCCTTTTATGAATACCTTTTAAGTATGGTTGAATAGTACCTTGTCCCATGTTCTCCCAAATTTCTCAGCACATAATTTGATTACTGCCATTTAATAGAATTCATGCCATTATTGATTTGAGCTACTGGTAGGGTATCAACACCCATAACACACACACACACACTTCATGGTCCTTATTAACCCATGTTGGCTCATCGACACTCCAAACCCATCCACATGCACTCTTGTCATCCTACAAACTGGCCCACTCACACATGTCTCCTTGCTAACTGAGTAGGTCGGTTCCTAAGCATAGTTTAGAAATGCTCCCATAATTTTTGGTTGAGATGGTTATACTAGTTAGTTGTGTTGGATAATTTTTTAATATAAACTATTAAAAACACTTAGATAATATATCATATAAGTATTTAAGACAAATAACCTTCACTATTAAGATAAGATTATATAAATTACAATAACAAATTTCTCATAAATCCTCATGTAATCAAATCTATTTTGTATGGTCTTCAACATAATTATTTTTCTTCATATTTCTGCAAACAATGTGTCATCCATATTGACACGTGTCTTATAACTTAATCTTATTTCAAAAAAAATCACATTTATACCATGGATAATTGATCAAACAATAAATTCAATTCCATCAATTGATTCCATAACAATTCTCCAAGCATCTCCTTTTCATCTTAACTCACCAAACACATATTGACATGTCATTGACAACAAATGCAACACTTAGGTTCAAAAATATCCCCCTTTTTATTTTTATTTTTTAAATATACTTCACATAATAAAATTCAATATGTGTGCTCTGATTCTTATCCCCCTTATTGAGAATCAAATTCATAGAGAAATTGGGGTCTTCTCATATCATCTTTCATCTCAAAAACATATTCTCTTATTTTTTTTAAAATAGGGAATTATATCACTAGATTATTGGAAAATATTATTTAGTTAATCAACTCTAAGTCAACATGGTCTAACTCAGTGTAGAAAAAAAAAGATATAAATTATTTAGTTTTCCATAAACTTTCATGCATGTGAAATCATGATCATAAATTCTTAGTTCTCAAATAGGGGATGTAAAAAATAGATTCTTTCAAAATAAATATGTAATGTACACAAATCTCAAGAAAACATCAAAATAGTTTATGTATAATTAATTTTAATCCCCCTTTTTATCATGTTATGATATCCCAAAAATCCCTATTTATGATAACATTTAATTACATTAAGAATAAGGGATGAGAGTGTGATTGGAATACCTCAAACTTCATTTTTAATGGGATATATAGAAAAATCCATATTCATATGAAAATTCTTAAGTAGCCTACTTTCCCATATTTACTCCCCATCAAGGAAAAAATCATCTTCTTCATCATGGTGGGTCTCTTAAATAATGTATTTTAAGATGTTCTAATGTGATAACACACCAAAATGGAATTCTTTATGTGTCTATACAGTTTTTACAACTTCCAAAATACCTTTTTATCTATAATATGATGGTAATCACTACATATCAGGTCCCCCTCCCTAATAACTTTTTTCACCTTTAATTCCCTAAATTGTAAGCATAAATAAAATACGTAAAAAATATAATGGAATAAGGTGGGTTTACTTTTCCATCAATGTGAACAGAAGGGTTGAGTTGGTTTTCTCAACCAAGCTTCTCCACTTTCTTGAGTATTCATGCTTCTGCATCTAATTTGAAAATATGATTTATCCTTTGGTAGAATGGATCTTATCACACCAACCATTTAATTATGTAATATGGTTATTCTCTCTTTATCCATCAAATCATATGCATATTTTGATGCAATATTCATTCTCTTTGAGGATTCTTCTTGTGTTGGAACTATGGTTAAAAATCCTCTTGTATTATGTCTAGCTTTATTACATATCCCATATATAACTTATTCAATACAATAGTTTTCATTTGTGGAAAACCTATCAAGAAATTCATCTTCTTAATATAGAATATTCATTTTACCTTTAGCACTATATTTTTCTTGTGCTTCTTCTAACTTTTTAAATTTCCCTATATCAACTATAAAAATCCCAAGGATGACTTTGGGAATGTTCATAGCTTGTTTTAATTTTCCATATGGATTCAAATGAGTGTATTTACTTATATATTTTTTATGATATGTTTCACACTTTCATATCTTCTTGTAATTTCTTTTTCTCTGAATTTTCTTATGCATTGTGTCCAAGGATGACTTCATCTAAACTTCTTAGGAGTAATTTGATCAGCAACATTTTTCAGGTTTCTACCTGAGGTTGGATATTATTTATCATGTGGTCTTATTTTCCCATTCTTTCTTGATATATGTTGAGATTTACATGTATTAATTTTGTAACCACTTTTATTGAAAACATCACAAACATAATCAAAAACTTTAAATCTGTTTAAACATGAAAAAACTTCTTAGTCTATGAATGTTTCATCTTCATCTTTAGATTTCTCCCCCTTGATGTGGGAATCCTTTGTGCTTTAGAATTTGAAATATTATACCAATAATCCAATTAATAGTTCCCAAGTCTGTTGTTTCACCAAAACTAACCCACAAACCTGGTCTTCTTTTATTTTTAGTATACTATCCAAAATTTAAAGTAAAGAGTATTTGGGTCTTTTCACCACCTATTGGCTTCTTTTGGGGAACCATCACTTATACAACTTATACTCTTCACCATATACATGGAGGTAGGCTCTTCCACATTTCTCCTCATCCACAGTTATGAAAAAATTTATTTAAACCTATTATTTTTGTACAAATATATTTAGAAAAATTATTACATTAAGATATGGATAGTACCTCTTTCTTCATAGCTGCTTGGGAAATATCATTAGATGGTGTAATGATATTATTTCCATATTATAGAGATCTTTTTTTAGTATAGTCCTCCAAAGATCAATGTGTGGTATCCAAAACATAATTCTTTGATTATGAAGTCTCAACATGAATTTTTTCAAAATTGGCCAATATAATTTCTAATTCAAGACATATCATACTGAGGGAATTATTTTGATCTTCAGAAAATGACATTTTATATTCATAGTCCTTCCTCATATTCTTAGCACATAATCCACAAAATTAAACCTTCTCTTGAAACAATGAGTAAATATACTTGTTCTTTTTGGATTTAATATCCAATTTATCATTTTTTACATCCATAGAAACTCTATAAAATATTTCAAAAGTATGGAAGGATTCTATAAAAATAGTCTCAAAGAAATATTTCTCACAAATATTTCTTTGAAATTTTTCAACAGATTTAGTACATATTTAATTATAAATATATATTGTTTCATCCTTTTATTTCATAGGTTTTATGATATTGTTTCATATGCCAACCTTTTTGGTCAATACCTATTCTTTGGAATTAGCTTCTTCATCCAGCTACAACTATTCTTTCTAAAGGCACTTGATAGTTTGAGCAATATAAATTATCACATATTTGGTGTAACATCAAGGATTTTACAGGAGGTATGGATACTTTAAAATTATATTCAAAACCTATTTTTTATACTTGAAAAGTGATTAAGAGTCCAAGGAGTAGTTCAGGATTGTTTGGGTATCAATTAAAGCCTGAATCTCTAGATTTTGGAAAGGTGGATTGAGTCACATGGTTAGAAAATGATTAGGGATAACCATGTGACTCAATTGTGCAGGACCTAAAGGGTGATTCATGATTTATTTAAACCATGCAAGGGAAATTTATGTTTAATGGAGATATATAAAACTATAAATAATACACACGGGCTATACATGGTTTTCCAAAACTTTTTGTGTAGCCCATATAAGTAGTTTCATTTAACCAGTGGTGTCGCAAGGTTTAGGCACATGGTTTGGGAAATCATGTAGCTAAACCATGCACCCCTTTAAAACTGAGTGAAAATATTATTTCTCCCTTTCCTCCTTAAATGTTTTAACCCTCCTTTCTTCTTCATTTCATCCACATCACCCCTCTCCATCCACTTGGATATCTCCCATGAATTTTAACTAGTCTTTACGCATGGCCCCTTATATGATGTTTGATTCCTTCACCATCGATTGCGTTGGATAACTAGAAGTAGTAACTTTAATCTTCTTCATTCCTTTATTAATTTATCTTTACCTCATTAATGTTTTTTTTAAGAGATGTAATATGCCCTGTTTTTAGGTAATTGGTCTTATTATTCAATCTCTCATGTTCTAGACCAATTTAAATGATTACAATAAACAAGAATAGTACTTACCATTTAAAGTAGGGGTACTCGTTCTTTTTCCAAAAATTCTTGATGCTTATATTATGTGACATTGATCCATGTTTCGAACCTTCCATGGGATGCCTCCTAAAATATCAAATTAAATAAATTAATTGATATAGATTTTATTAGGGTAGTCTTAAAAAACTGAATTCTATCATCAGAGGATATCTGCCTCAATGAAATCTACCCCTTAGGGTGTGTTACTTCTAAAGGCCATGATCCTTATTCTTTGGAATTAAATTTAACCTCCACCTAAGGTGTATTTATTTAGCCTTTGTAAATGAAATTTAATTTTAATTGAACCAAAGGGAATTCGTAGGCCACATGTATAGGTCCTTTATTTTCTTTTTATAGCTTGAATTACCTCATGGAATGAATTGAATGAATTAAATTAAATGAATTGTTTAAATGGTATGGGTTTAATGTTATCCATTACCATCTCACATGACATGCTGAGGGAGATGTGAGGGTTCTGATTCAGAATGACTTGGACAGGATCATTGATCATAATAATTATAAATTTTTAAATGAATTAAATCATGCTAGGAGTGATACATGGGTTCTTCATATAACATCTTAGAAAGGCTCACTAGGAAGATTACTTTATATTTTCCCATGATCAATACCTATTTCCCAAATGAGATTCCATTGGATGATCTCGATGAGAAATGCTTTTGTACCATGCCTCGAGCGATACCTGGTTCCCTTTTGTGGTACACTATGGATAAGCTTAGAGGGTTATAACTTTATACCATGTTAGGAGTGATACATGGGTTCCTTATATGGAATGAGTTCGATAGTCTTCTATGGAAATGGTTTTTATAATATTTATAGATCGATGTCCAGGTTACTTTTTAAAAACACCTTGAATGAGCCCAAGATGCCTTAATTAAATCATTGACATGTCTACCAAGTCAAATGAAATACTTGAAGTTATTCTATGATTTACTTAAAAGATGGCCTAACCATACTTCCTTTATAATCTTATTCCATGAGAATTATAGAACCTCTTATGGCTATGCATGGATTCCTTGGGTATACACCTCGGGTCCTAGATAATATCATGTATCTATATATATACACATATATGTTTATACATGTATAATGTATATATATACATACATATTTACATATACACATACAATTATATATACATATATTTAGGGTGAAATATGTTCCAAAATAATCTAACTTGGTTTAAAGTAGGTAGTAACGGTCTAGTTTCCCATGAGGAACCAAGACCGATATGACTTATTTTAGTTACTATTATGCATTCATTATTAATTACACACTGCTCATTTTAAATTAACGGACTGGGTAGTTCTATAAATTGTTGATAGTTTCCTACTAAGTATATCTCAAAACCTATTTAGGTTGTTGATTGGTACCTGAACAGACTTTATAGATTCATTTTGGGATAAAGGTAAGCATCCAGATTTGGATACATAATTTTCTATACTACTATATAGTACAAGATAATGGGGACTAAGATTATACTTATAAGCTATTGGAGATATCTGTTTTTTATTTTTATTTTAATTTTTTTTGTATATAATGTTGTATATTCATGCTACTTTTCTTCTTTGTATTCCTATTTTTATATAGCATGCAGACATGACATCATTTTGTATATCATATTGGTTTTAATTTTTCTATTTAGTTATATCTAGATAACTTATGCTTCCATAATTCATTTATTATACTATTTTCTATTTCATACTATTATTTCATACCAATGTGATACACTTTAATATTTAGGGTATATCCTCCCCACCATACCATCATATACCCTAACTACCAGTGGGAAGACTCTGGCATACGGGGTGGCACACTTGAGTCCATGTGGACAACCGAGCTCAGTTACTTATGAGTGAATTGGGTCTAGGATGCTACAAATTGTCATCAAATGAAACTTTTCATCTTTTATTACTATTTAGGTTATTATATAAGTGACTAAAGATGTGTAAGAATTTGGTAATGAGCTTGTGTTTGGGATTATCTAACCCAAATATAGGGAAAATATAAATTACCTGGGATGGAATATTGTTGTGTTGGTTTTTCCTATTGCAATTTTATTGATTTCTCCATTGGGTGAGGCACATGATTTATGGTGTTAATGTCAATACTGTGAGTTTATTTTTTTCCCTTGTCCTAGTATGGTGAGGATGTATCTTTTCATGCATCATATTAGGAATATGAGGATTCACATGTCATGCATATTACATGCCATATCTATATTATTATGTGAATTTCCTACTGCATATTATTGGTTCCTTGAATGTTATATTTGGAAATGTGCTAAATTTTTTTACAGGGATAGAATAATTAGATTAATTAAAGTGTTTTCACTAACTTAAATAGTTTTTTCCCACATAGATTGATGGTGGAACCTTAATTGACCAATTATTTCCTATTTGATCCATAAACCACTAGTCATATGGGCTAAAAATTTAGTTTATTTCAATTACATAAATGATAATTATAATTTTATGAATCTTGTACTTCTATAAATTGGAAATTTTGATTCATCTAATCAAATCATTTTATATGAAATGTTATATATTAATACTAGATGTAAGGGTTAGGTCACAATTACATGATGTGATAATTGAAACTTATAAATCTTATACCTTTATAACTTGTAAATAGTGACCCATCTAACTAGACCATGATATATATAAACATATAAATGATTATGAGCTAAAATTAATTTAATTTCTTAAATAAAGTGGTTATAATTTAATGGGATATTGATTTCAATGTAAAGGGTGTTTTCCTTTATACCTTGAAATTGATGATCCATATACTAAGACCTATTCTATAATATATGAGACATTAACCCTAACATTACTTTAGTAGTTGGAAGTAAGGAGTGTATCTTATGATCCTTTATAATCTTCTATATCACCTATACCTAGATTTATGAGTAGGAATATGGGTTAACTCCTATATAGGAAGGCTATATACCTATAATTTTCTTGTATATTAAGATCTGTTCAGTTATCAATTCCTATTCTAAGGAATGCATTTGGTATTGTAGATTTATGCCACCACAATGTCCTTGGGACATGTACTAGGAGGGTGGAAATGACCATGATCCAGAGATAGTTGGACCTAATCCACTAGTATTACCTCATGTATTTACTCCCATGGAACCTCCTTTTATTCTTAATCTAGGTGTTGATGGTCAATTTTGATAGGGTTTCATGAAATTAGTGCAATATATACAAGGATCCCCAAAACCTTCCCCTACTATGGCTAAACTGATGTGAGATTTCTAGTAGTAGAACCCTCCAACCTTTTTGGGATAAGGTGGTCCTCAGGCTACTGAGTCATGGATAAAGGCAATTTTATCCATCTTTGATCATTTGGAGATGCCTCCAGAGAGTATGGTCAAGATCAAAACTTATATGCTTCATGATTCTACCAAAAGTCGGTGGGACGTGGTCACCTTAGTAGGTTATCATCAGGGCATGATCTGGGTTGAATTTTAGATATCCTTTCATGATTACTTATTTCTATATATGATGAAAGTATACTATGCTAGAGATTTTATGCACCTATATCTAGGTGTTATTTCTATAATAGAATATTCATCTCACTTCACTAAGTTTCAATACTTCACACCAATACTTTTTTGTGATGATTTAACTATGGCGAGATGTTTTGTGGATGGGATTACGTAAACCATTTGGTTGTAGGTTAATTTATTTTGGCTAGACACCATTTTTGAGATAGTTAATTAGGCCCTCATCACTGAATAAAACCTAAGGAATCTAGCAGTATGGGAAAAAGTGGTTCAAAATCAAGATAGGAAGGTAGTTCATATAGTGGTAAGAAACATTTATTTGAGTCTTCTCCTAGGGGTAGCAGTAGTTATATGGCACACACTAATATTTATCTAGTATATCACCAGTGCTGTAGGAAAATTCATAAGAAACTCTAGTATACTAAATACCCAATTGATATTTGAGCTTGAGGAAATATGGGGAACCTTTAGAATTTTTTCATAACATTCCCTCAAGTTTTTAGTGAAGAGGTATATGCACCGACTCCACATTCAGGTGTAGGATCAACAACTACATGATAAGAGGGTAGCTTAACTACTACCAGCCAATCAAGTCAAGGACATGTACATGTCTATGGAGGCCAATTATATGATATGTAGTGTTATTAAAGCATGTGTTCTTAGGTTAGTTGGTTTGTAGCTCATGGAAGAGGATCATGCTAGTTTCATGCAGTAAATCCTATAATAGAGGAGCAGAGTGTTGGGTCCTCTATAGTTTGAGGTACTATTCTAGTAGCCTACACTTTAGTATTTTACTTATTTTATATAGGCACTTTAAATTATTTTAGCTTGAGGAAATATGGGGAACCTATAGAATTTTTTCATAACATTCCCTCAAGTGCCAAGTGAGGAGGTATATGCACCAACTCCACATTCAGGTGTAGGATCAACACCTATATGATAAGAGGGTAGCTTAACTACTACCATCCAATCAATTCAAGGACGTGGACATGTCTATGGAGGCCAATTATATGATATGTAGTTTTATTAAAGTATGTGTTCTTAGGTTAGTTGGGTTGTGTCTCATGGAAGAGGATTAGGCCAGTTTCATGCAGTAAATCCTATAATATAGGAGCAAAGTGTTGGATCCTCTATAGTTCGAGGTACTATTCTAGTACCCTACACTTTAGTATTTTACTTATTTTATATAGGCACTTAAAATTATTTTATATCTATGGAAATTTTGGAAATTTTGGTACTAGAGATAAAATACTTTTGTGAAGTAATGACTCCTGACACATAGTTTGGGATCTGATCCAAGGGCATAATCTAGTTTAAGGACTGCCCCCTTGAGATAGGTGGTTATATTTTTGTATGGAACCTCTTAGTACTTAATATGATGGGTTTCGACATCATACTTATGATGGACTAGTTAGTATCTTATCATGATTAATTTTATTTCTATTACTGAAGGGTGTATTTTACCTCATTATAGGGTGGTAGTTATGTTTATAAGGGTGAATGGGATGTCTAGGAGAGTCGATCTAGACCGGGGCATCATGGGAAGGGTGAAGTGATAGCCCTAATTTCTAGTATTTTTATGAGTGATTAGGGAATGGGATCTATAGATTTCCCTCCTTTAGTATATCATTTTATGGAAGTCTTCCAATATGACATTTCTAGGTTACCCCATATAAGGGAAGTAGAGTTTATGATTGATATAGTTCCTAGACTAGCACCAGTATTCATTCCTCCTTATAGGATATCACCTACTGAACTTTAGAAACTTAATAAGTAGCTAGAGAATTTGGAAGATATAGGTTTTATATGAACCAGTACTTCCCAATGGGGTTTACCTATCCTTTTCTCTAATAAAAAATATGGTACCATCAGGATTTGTATAGATTACTTAAGGTTGAATCAGCTTATGTTGAAGAACTGGTATCATTTAACTCATATAGACGACCTTTATCAGATATACCATGTATACCATTCCATAGTAAATATGTATTGTACGAGTATTTGGTCATGTTGTTCAATCTCACGAACATGCCCATAGTATTCATGGATCTAATAAATTGGGTTTTACCCCTGTATCTGGATTCATTTGTGGTAGTATTCATGGATGAAAATTTGGTGTATTATTTTACTCGACACGACCATGCCAAACATCTTCATATCAAAATGAATACATTGAGAGAGCATAGTTATATGGTAATATTAGCAAATTCTACTTTTTGTATTGATAAGGTTTACTTCCTAGGTCACATTATATCAGAGGTAAGAGTATATGTTGACTTCAAGAAGTTGAGAGCTATAGTTTCTTGGGATCATCCCAAGAAAATATTTGACATATAGAGTTTCTTGGGGATGGCTAGATACTACATGATTTTTATTCAGGACTTTTCATGCTTAGAAGAACCTATTAAGAGATTGACTAGGGTGTTAAGTTTTGATGGTATGAAGCCTACAAAATATCCTTTCAATATTTAAAAGGAATATTGAGCTTATCACTAATCCTAATTCTTCTAGAGATTGGTAGAAGCTATATAGTTTATTTTGATACATTAGACATCAGGCTGGAAGATTTTCTAATGTAGGGAGAAGACTTGTGGCCTATGGTCCTTGTCATTTGAGGCCTCATGAGTGTAACTACTCGAGACATGACCTCTAGATAGTATTTATGGATCATGCCTTACATGGTTAGAGGAATTAATTATTTGGATAATGATTCATCATTTATACTGACCATCAAATTCTTAAAATACATTTCCACTCAACATGGATTGAATTTTAGGTAGCATAGATGGGTAGAATACCTACATCCATTTGAATTTGAGATCGCTTATACACATGGGAAGGGTAATGCAATGGATGATTCTCTAATCTAGAAAACTCAAACATAGGCTATTCAAGAGGCCAATAGTGAGTGTCAATTGATGACCTTATTTTCTAAGATGCATCTATAGGTTTAAGAGTATCATGGGAAACCTATTTTAGTATCCTTGGCAGGTACATATTCTCTTATAGAGTGGATAAAGATGAGACAACTTTATGATCTCAATGTCTTAGTCCAAAGGAAGAGTGTCTCAGGTGATGACCCAAGACCTAGTTGGGTTATTAGTAAAGATGAGATTATATACATTCATGGGTGTGTCTGGGTGCCTATAGACATATGGAAAGAATTGATGTGGGAGTCTCACACCACTAAATGGGAAGTAAACCCTGGGATTACCAAGATATACCATGATGTGTGTTTCCAATATTGGTGGCCAAGTATGAAGAGGCAGATTCTAGGTTTTATTACATGGTTTTCCACCTATCAGTAGGTGGTGGAAGACCACCATCGACTTGTAAAAATTTTACATCATTTTTCCTTTCTGGAATGTAAATGGGATGACATCACTAAGAATTTTATGATGTTTTTACTGAGATCACCTCAAGGTAGTGATACAGTGTGGGTGATCTTCGAAAGGTTGACCAAGGTTGCTCACTTTCTACCTATCAAAGAGACCTTTTCAGTGTATGGTCTTGGGAGGATTTACAACCAAGAGTTTATACACCTTTATAGTGTTCCCCGTTCTATCATATCAGATAGGGATACTCAGTTTATTTCATGGTTCTGGAAGAGTTTTAGAAGGCACCGGGTTTATAGTTTCTTCTGAGTATAGTGTATCAATCTCAGGCCAATAGTTAATCTAATCGTACTATATGGTTTTCGGAGGATATTATTAGATCATGCATCATTGATTTTAGATGTTATAGGGAGAAACACCTACCTATTTCTAAATTTTCCTACAATAATAGATTTCAATAAACTATTCATATGGATCCATATAAGTCCCTATATGGTAGTTCATGTCATTCACCCCTATGTTGGTTAGAGGTAAGTGAGGCAGTGCTACTAGGACTATATCTCATTCAAGTGACTTCATAATAGGTAAAACTTATCTAGAAATGTATGGTGACAGATCAATCTAGGAAGAAGTATTATACTAATCACTATCCCTAGATTTTAGATTTCAAGGTGGGTCATCAATTCTTTCTGCAAGTTTTCTCTAGGTTTGGTCATAGATGGATTTAGAGGGAGGGAAAGCTATCACCTCGTTATATCATACCTTTCAAAATATTATAGAGATTTAGGCCGATAGACTATCAATTAACCTTATCTCAGAGGTACTAGGACATGCATGAAATCTTCCATGTATATCAACTTTAGCATTATTATATTGACCTATCTAATTCCTTTGATCTTGTGGATATTGAACTGGAGGATGATGCTTCTTTAAAGGATTATCCTGTTTGTATCATCGATCAGAGCATAAAGGATCTCCATGGAAGTTCATTTCATCTAGTAATGGTGTTAGGGTAGAATGTACATGTACAAGACAATACCTAGGAGAGAGAGGACAAAATTAATTCCCAGTGGTTGGAATTATTCTTATATGATGATTTACCACCCTTAGAAGGGAAACTCGAGGATGAGTTGTTTTATAAAGGGGATTTTGTAACGTCCCAAATTTTCCAAGAGGTATGGATATTTTCAAATTCTATTCAAACCCAATTGTTTAATACTTTAAATTTTCTTAAGAGGCCAAGTATTAGTTCAAGAGTGTTTTAGGCTCACTCTAATCTCAGAGCTTCAGGTTTTGGAAAGGCAGATTGAGCCACATAGTTAGCGCATAGTTAGGGAAAACTGTGTGACTCAACCATGAGGTCCCTGAAGGGTGATGCATGGTTTGTTTAAAATGTGAAAGGAGGGTTGAAAGACTATTAAATTGAGCTAGAAAAAACTACATATGGTCCACATAGGCTATGCTTGGTTTTCCAAAACCATGCATCTAGCCCGCACGGCTTGTTCCACTTAACCAGTGGTGTTGTAAATTTTAGGAGCACAGTTTGGAAAACTATGTAGTAAATTCATGAATCTATCCCACATGGGTAGTTCCACTTAACTAGTGGTGCCACATGTTTTAGGTACATGATTTATAAAATTTATCATTCAAACCATATGCCCCTTTCAAAACTAGGTGAAATTACGATTTCCCCCTACCTCCTTAAATATTTCAACCCTCCTTTCTCCTTCATTTCATGCAAAACACCCCTCTCCAGCTACTTAGATCTCTCTGATGTATTTTAACTAGGATTTGATAAAGGGCACTTATATGGTGTCCAATTCTTTTTTTTGTGTTGGATAGATAGTGGTAAGATCTTTAATCATCTTCCTTCCTTGCTTTATTAATCTATCCCTTATAAATACTATTTTTAGGTGAACTAAGATGACCTATTTTAAAGTAATTTTTATTTTTCTTCAATTTCTCCCATTATAGCCCAAGTTAAAGAAAAACAACATATGATGAGATTACTACCCATCTAAGGTAGGTGTTCTAGTTCTTTTTCCCTAAAGTTTCAATGCTTATATTATGATCTGTTGTACTGTATTACAAACCTTCTATGTGATGCCTCTTAATATGGTCTTACAAAGATTATTCTTAAAAATATAAATTCTATCAGTGGATTATGTCCACCTCGACGCAAGACACCCCTTCTGATGTGTTTCTTTTAAAGTAAATGGGTCTTATTCCTTGGAATTAAATTGAACCACTACCTAAGGTGTGTTGAGTTAGCCTTTGTAAATTAAATGTAATTTGAATTAAACCAAATGGAAATGGTATACCATATGTATAGGCCATTAATTTTATTTTATAGATTGAATTACCTCTTGAAATGAATTGGATGGATTGAATTATATGAATTATTTAGATGTCATGGGTTTAATGCTAGCCATGACTATCTTTCATGACATGTTAAGGGAGATATGAGGGTTCTAATTTGGAACACCTTGGATGGGCTCATCAAGCATAATAATTAGAAGTTTTTAATTGAATTAACATGCACCGAGAGTGATGCATGGGTTATTTAGATAGCACCTTGGATGGGATCACTGGGTGAATTCCTTTATATTACCCCATGATAGGTACCAGGTTTCCGAAGGGGGTTCCCTTTATATTGGTTTAGTGGGAAATGCTTATGTACCATTCCATGAGTGATATCTAGTTCCCTTTTGTGGTACACCATATATGATCATATAGGGTTAGGAATTTATAACATACCTAGAGTGATACATGGGTTCCTTATAAGGAATTCCTTGGATAGGATTCTATGAAAATGGGTTTTACAGTATGCCTAGAGTGATACTTGGGTTCCTTTTTCAGAACACCTTTGACAGGCTCAGGATTCCTTAATTAAATCACTGAAACATATTCCAAGTTAAATAAAAAACATGGAGTTGGTCTATGACTTACTTATATAATGGCCTGATCATAATTCCTTTCTAAGATTATTCCATGTGAATTAGAGAACCTCTTATGGTTATGCATGGATGCCTTGGGTATACACCTCCAGTCTTAGATAATATCACATATCTATATACATATACACATATATGTTCATACATATCTAATGTATATATATACATATATATTTATATATACACATAAATATATATATATATATACAAAAGGTGACATCTTTTTTGAGACAATCCAACTCAGGTTGAAGCCAGTAGTAATGGTTGGGTGTTCAATGAGGAACTTTTTTGATGTGATTTGTTTTATTTTCAATTATAAATTTATTATTACCTGCACACTCTCATTTTATATGCAAAAACTGGATAGTTCTAGACACTGTTAGTGGTGTCCTACTGAGTATATCTCACACCCTATCTGGGTCACTGGTTGGTACCCGGACAAACTTTATGGATGCAAGTAGGGAAAAAGGGAAGCACCCGGCTTTGGATACCTAATTTTCTATACTAGGATGGATTATGAGATTATATGAATGGTCTTATGATAATGATTCTATTGGAGATATATTTTAGTCTTTTTTATTTTGTATATCATGTTTCATATGTCTGCTTCTCTTCTTCCATGTAATCCCATTTTTGTATAGCATACAAACGCGACATCATTTTTAATTGATATTGGTTCTAATTTTTCATTTAGTTATATATATATGACTTATGCTTCCATAGTTTATTTATTATACTATTTTCCACTTCTTAATATTATTGCATACTATTATGCTACAATCTGATCTTGACAGTATAGTCTCTCAACCATACTATTATAAAAACTCACTACTAGTCGGTAGCCTTTGGAATACGGGGAGAGGTGCTTGAGACCATGTGGCCAACCAGTTTTGATTAATTATAAGGGAAATGGGTCCAGGACACTATATTTGGGAACATTTTTTATATGTTTTTTATGTTGAAAATGAATATCACTGGGTGACATATCATCATTACATCTTGAACTAGATTCATAAGAAGATTCATAATCAAAATATAAATTACTACTCATACCACATTGATAACTTTTAGTTTTGGGTGTTTCTCCATTTACTTTTGGATTCTTCTTCAACTTCATTACCACTATTTTCTTCCAGTTTTTTTGAGTTTTGGTAGAACTCTCTAAATTTTTATCCATAGGAGTCACTTCCTTTTCCTCCATCTTTGGAAACTCAAAAACATCCTAAAATATTTTCTTCATAAAAGATTTTAAAAACAAATAAGGAAATTTTATAGATATTTAGAGGTACCTGTGCTCTAATACCACTTGTAGCACCCCAGTCCATATAAACCACTAATAGGTGTGGTGAATCAATGGTTTCCATTTATGAATTTTATTTATTTTAAATTCAACATCTCAAAATTGTAAAAGTTCTTGATCCACTCAATGTTATCCCTCAATCTCACCTCACATACAGTTGTAGTAATAGGGAAAGTATAACATATGGATTTATAAGGTTTGTAATAAAATTATACTCCTTGTTACAACCAGTTATACCCCCCTTAGTTACATATTCTTAATTATATACATAGGTGAATACAACTAGTTTTAAACCCAAGTTACAATCTCTTTAGCAATCAGTTAGTCACCCCAACTACTCCTCTTATCTTATTTCTTAGACACCCCAATCAT
Source organism: Viscum album (assembly GCA_963277665.1). Taxonomy (NCBI): domain Eukaryota; kingdom Viridiplantae; phylum Streptophyta; class Magnoliopsida; order Santalales; family Viscaceae; genus Viscum; species Viscum album. The sequence continues at coordinate 1,907,971,951 of OY728161.1, read as the reverse complement.
AAACCTCCAATAGTGGGTTAGATACCTCATATATAAGCTTCTTAAATGGTGAACTAGAGAAGAAAATATCTTATTCTATAGATGGTATTCCTCCACAATGAATATAGATACCATTTACTTGTGTACTCCTTCAAGATCTTCAACAAAAACTAATAAAGATTCATTGCACTAGTCTCAAAACTCACCTTCTAGATCTGGTGTAATCTGGATACTCCTCAAGTTATTCAAAAACCCAGACACATGAATATTTTCATTTTCGTATTTCTTATCTTTGACTCCTTCTCACTTTGATACACTAAGGTATCAGGCTTCTCAAATTATTCTTACACAATGGATTCAATATCACTTAGTTTCTCTTAGAAACTCATCACACCTTTGATACTAGGAGATATTCTCTGGAAGTTCTATATCATAGAAACAATAATGTATCACTTAAAATCCTATCTAATTTTACTTATATATTTCCAACAAGTATATGTTAACATCATAAATAATAATTTCAAATAAAATTATTTTTCTCAGAATTCATTTTTTTTCTTCCTCAATCTCTACACATTCCCTTTTTTCACTATAGAGAATGTGTCCCCCAATCTTCAAAAACACATCTTGGGTCATTAATTCCACCATGGTATATGTTTCCCTTGTTATAGTGTAATAAAATAATCCTATAAAATATCTAAAGGTTCTACTCATTTAAATATCTAAAATACTCATATATTATCATGTTTATTCACATGGTATTTAAGAGACCATAACTTCTAAAAAAATTAACTTCCTACATCATAAAAAATATATTTTGATTTTCACAAATTCAAGAAATTTTCTAAATAACTCAAATGGTTACATGAATCTCCTCAACAAATGGGTTATGTGAAACTCTTCTGAAAACATATATATAATGAAAATGTATACTTGAATTAATAGACTATATGATTAAATTCTTAAAAAAGGATATGTATAATTACTCACAGATGAAACTATGTGAAATATTCCTTTATGTACAAAATTATCTACATGGGTATCTCTTAAAAATTTGGATACGTGATCTATTTCTGTAAATAGATACAAATAAAATGGATACATGAATTAATAAATTCACATAATTGACTACGTATATTATTTCTTCAAACTACAATATAGAAATATCATTTTATCTAATATATTTTTATGCATGAAATTGTAACTACATGTATTTGATATTTTGGTCTCACCGTGTAGAAAATCATACTTTGTCACAAGATAAGGACTATGTATTTCCTTCTACAACTCATCCATGGAAGTTTCATGTGCCTTATTATAGGGCACACCTTGGTGCATTAATCTCATCTGAAGAGTCGTCCTTGATCAAATATTTTCACTACTGGTTAATAGATCGATCATATATGAATTCATGATCAAGGATCATGGCTTGGCATTATTTTAAGAACACAGATCTTCTTTTCAAGTATGGATCTTGATTTTGCGTCGTTTTTTGAGGAAAAAGAAAGAAATTGGGTTTTTCTAAGTACATGTTGTGTACATCTGAGTACACTCCATGTACCCAGTTACTATGTATAGTTGTGTACTAGCCGTGTAATGGCCGAGTACATGGATATGTGGTGACCTGGTAGACCACTTAAGTTGGGGGTCTGTTGAGGTTAATACACGGCATGTAGTTTTAATGAACACGTCATGTACTTTTCTTTTTATTTGATATATCAAAGTAGGGTCACGTATTATGTCTATAAAAATATTCTTCTCCCAGTGGTTCGTACAAGAGAGTGATAGAACGACCGAAAAACTTCTAACACCTCCCAATTCTCTTTTGGAGATTTGATTGAGACATTGTCAGGTGTGTTGGAATCCCACTGGTGAGTTCTCAAAACCCCTAGAGCATTTATTCCTAATTATTTCTCTCATTTGAGTTATTCAAGGTTGGGATTTTTTCATTGTTTTGTATATCTACTCCAATCTAGGTCGATTCAAGGGATGACATTTAAGTATATTGATTGTATTACATCAAGGTATGTGGTTTGTGACTTTCATTGTTTGTCTTGGATTATATATGCTAAACGTGTCGCATACCCATGTTTTAGGTATTGCTTGATTTAAAATTTAACCTTGTTTAATACCTATTCTGGTTTGTTTGATTGATAAAGGGTTATTGATTATGTATAAGCTTAGATAGCTTATTATGGGACACCCCATTGGTGGGTTTCCCTTACTTGATTGTTTATGGTCGTTTGTTATAGGATACCTGTTAGTGTTACCTTGTTTTCCATGCCTTGGTTGATTAGGATGGGGTTTTATTGATTATATGAAATGCATGTGATATGCTTGTGAATGATTATCCATGTAGTAGTTTCATATTACATGAGCTAATTTGATATTATATGTTAACTATTTTTTCACAGGACCATGAGAGCCTTAGTTTAGATGATTGACCCAGGGGTATTGACCATGAAAGCTACCCTAGAGGTCGTTTATAATTACCTTATGCTATGTAAACCCAGGTTTATTGACCGTGAGAGCTACCCAGAAGGTTATTTACAATTTATTTAAATTAATTTTACCTAGGGGTATTGATTATAAGAGCTTCCTAGGTGTTCGTATGTAAATTATTAGTGCTATGTTAGACCAAAGGTTTTAGACCATGAGAGCTTCCCAGAGGGTTGTTATTTAATGAATTGGTGCTATATTAAACCAAAGGGATATTGACCGTGAGATCTTTATAAAATGTTTTTTTATAAATGATGAAATTATTTTGATGAGTCTACCAAGACAAATCATATTCTTGGACTCAGTCGTACTTAATTTTTTAGATGGTCTTCTGAGACATATGTTTGTTACTATCACACAATGGGGATACAGAGCTTAGTCTAGATCCCAAGGTTTAAATTATTCAATGGATTTAATAATAAATGTAAATGAATGTAATTTAAACTGTAGGATTTTTTAATTTTGAGTAATTCTTAGTTTATTTCTTCATTTCTGCATATTACATGCTATATATATTCACTTACAGTGAGTCGCATCTCTTTTTATGGTTGCCTACTAGGATTCATCTCACACCATAGTTGGGTCATTTTTTGGACCCAAATAGATTATATGATTGTAGGTATAGATAATGGAAATTTCCCTTCCTCATCAAGTACTTGACTGTTGTTAGAGCTGGGGAGCATGAGACCAAGCTAAGGCTTGAGATACTGTTGGAGTTTACTTGTTTCTCTTGTACTTTGGTTTCTGTATTACTTTCCAGCATTGTGAATTGTTTGTCTATTTTCCTAGATATATATTCCATGAATCATATATATATATATGTGTGTGTGTGTGTGTGTTGTGGCTTCTATTAGATTTACTTTCAGTCTTTTATTGTTTACTTTTGTGGTATTACTGCTTCAGCTATTATTTACTATTTGTTTTCACTATGTATACTCTGCCAATGAGGGCATAGTTTCCTGATTATCACACCTTAGACCTCTCTAGTAGTCGGAAGCCTCTATCATTTGGGGAAATGCACTTGAGGTTATGTGACCAACCGAGTTCGAGGCACCTTTGGATGGCACCCAGATCTGGGACGTTACAATGTGGTATCAAAGGAGTTTTTTTCTACTTTTCCTTACTATTTGAAGCCTATATAATGGTATGGGATAGAATATATAGTCGTTAATTAGTTGTGCCCAGAAGTATCTAACCCGTGTATAGGGAAAAGCCAAGTTACTTCAAATATTGCAATTTTTTCTAGTTTTTCAATTATTACAGTTGATTTGATTTCATTGTTGGGTGATTCACTTGTTTTGTGCGGTTATGATTGATACCATTGTGGTTCTATTTCTATTTCAACCCGATGAGATGAGGGTATGACATCTCATGCATCATATAGTCACTTGCTAGAGATCACATGTCATGCATTCTTATCATTCCATTTAGGGTGTATTACTGATTCCATGTTGTTGTGATAGATTTTTGTGCTAGATATGCATGTTGTTGTGGTATATTCCATGATATAAATACCTAGTATTTTGATAGGGTATTGGTATATGTAAAGTATCATTTGTATGGATGCCAATATTTGGTCCCTGAGGTGTTATGGGCCCTCTTGGATTGAAATTTGGTAGATCATGTTTGAACTTTAATTGAATTTGGTTAAGATATGACATGAATAAGGACGTCAAACTTTGATTCTCAGGGAGTATGGGCTCTCACAGATTGGAACTTGGCATTCCTTGGATAAATTTTAAGTTTTTGTGGGTTTCGAAGAAGTTTCATAGGCTTGCTATCCAGAAACCCATACAACACGGCGTGTGATGTTATAAACACACTCCATGTGTTCTTATGTTCTAGAAGAAATGAATTTTCTTAAGTACATGTTGTGTACTATATGTACACTATATGTAGTTCTTGACCATGTGAATGACTGTGTGAGCAGAGACATGAGTTTGGTAAAACTTTCTTAGAACACACCGTGTACTGGGGGTACATGTCATGTGGTAATCGACTGTGTATCTGGTCATGTGACTAATGATATGGGTGGATGAAACTTTGGTGGTACACATCATGTCTAGGGTGAACACATCGTGTAGTGTTACACCAGTAGGACCATGTAGTTCTATCCATGTATAAGTACCTAGGAAGGAGGTGATATTCAAGTACACACCATGTCTCAAGAGGAACATATCATGTATAAGGGGTGTTACACGACCAGGTTGGTAGAGGTACACGCCCATGTTAAGGTTTAAGGGAACATGTCGTGTAGTGGTTTTACATGTCTTGTAACCCTCCTTTGTAATACATAAATATTTTTATTCTCCTGTTTCGTTCTTGCACTTCTAAGTTATAGTCCTTAATAATCTTGAATTAATGTGTGTGCTTGAACTTGTAGATTCATTCCTCCAAGATGTACTTCGGTTGTACACTAGGTATAGAGTGATGAACAGACACTGGAAATGGTAGATCAAGGACTACCAACAGATCCTCCCATCATGCCCATCTAGGCACTGATTGTTATACCAGAAATAGGTACTGATGCATAGTTCAGTGAAGGCTTTATGAGGATGATGTATACTTTTCAGGGAGCACCACATCCTACCCCAACTATGGAAGATCTTACACAGGTGTTTTAGTAGTATCATCCTCCCACTTTTTCAGGGTTTGGAGGACCACCGGCTATAGATTCATGGTTGGAGTCCGTGATTTCTATCTTCTAGCATCTGGAGATTCCTCCTAAGAGGAGGGTGAAGCTTAAGACTAACATGATACGTTATTCCGCCAAGAGATTGTGGGATGTTATCTAACAGGTGGGACGTCATTAGGATATTTCTTTATAAGAGTTTCATAGGACCTTATATTATTACTTCTACCCTGATATTTTTAGGGCCGACCGAGCCTAGGAGTTCATGTATTTAGAGTAGGGTGTTCTTTTAGTGATGGATTACTCTTATTGCTTTATAGAGATTCAGTGATTCTCACCTTTTTTGGGAGGTGATGAGTTATCACTGGCTAGGAGATTTGAGGATGGTCTCAGGTACAACATCTGATCGCAGGTGAATGTTTCCAGGATGACTTTGGTGACTGATAAGGTAAACCAGGTGCTGATTATCGAGCGCAATCTAAGTTACTTTAGAGCTGTGAGGTAGGGAAGTTTAATATCTAAGGATGGTACTACTTCAATCGATAGAAGTAAGATCCACAGGGATGTTTCTTCAGGTATCCAAGTGGTGTTCTATCAGTGCGGAAAGAGTGGTCATAAGAGACCGCATTTCTCGAGGGACCCAATCGAGTACTGATCTTGCGGAAATATGGGCCATATTCAGCCTTTTTTCAGGATGTTATCACTAGTATCAAGTGATAAGGGATCTATTATGACTCTACATTTAGGAGAAGGACCACCAGTTTCTCATCAGTTAGGGAACTGGATTTCTTCAGTCCATTCAGGCTGAGGAGTTGGTCGAGGTCATGGTAGCCAGACGTTAGGTTTTCAGCGACAACAGGGTGGATTAGCTCAGGGTATCTAGGCAGGGTTTTAGGGTCATGGTGTAGGTCATACTTTTTTTATGGAGTAGACCCACCAGGAGAAGGATCCCAGACCCACTACAGTTAGAGGTACGATTCTAGTTGCCTCAGTTTTAGATTCTACTCTTTTTGATACTGGTGCTTCCCATTGTTTTATATCTATTTCCATTGTGGAGAGCCTTGGTCTCTATATCTTTAATTTTGATGATGTTATGACACTATAAACTTTGTTAGGGATTAGAAAGAATAGTTTGCATTAGTGAAAGGAGTGTCCTCTGAAGGTTGGTGGGTGTCACTTCTTATGGGACCTCTACATCTTAAAGATCACAGGTTTCTATGTCATTCTTATAATGGATGGTTTGGCCTCCATTCAGACCTTTGTTAACTGATATCATCATAGGGTGAGTTTCACATCACCTGAGGGTGGGTCTTTTCTACACAAGGGTGAATGGGATGTCTAGGCGAGCAGAGTGGGACCCGAGCATCATGGGTTGGGAGGATTTGCAGGCCAGATTTTAAGTTTATATCTAGATGACTAGGGGACTTTACAGATGGACTTTCCTTTAATGGTGGATCATTTTAGAGATGTATTTATAGACAAATTTTTATGTTTACCTCTAGAGATAGATGTAGATTTATCTTTTGATATTGTTCCAGGAGCAGCACTGGTGTCCATTCCTCCATATAGGATGGCTACACCAAAGTTACAGGAGCTCAAGAAGCAGTTGGAGGAGTTAAGGGAAAAGGGTTTCATCTGACCCAGTACTTCTCCCTGCGGTTTGCCTCTCCTTTTTGTGAAGAAGGATAACGGTACCCTTAGACTTTGTGTGGATTATCGAAAGCTGAACCAGTTGATGGTCAATAATCGATATCCCTTACCAATGATTGATGATATCTTTGATCAACTTTGAGGATCTTGGGTGTTCTTGAAGATTGACTTGAGATATTTTTATCATCAGTTTCATGTTAGACCATCAGATATACCTCTTATAGCCTTTCGAAGTAGGTATGGTCTATAAGAGTATTTGGTTATGTTGTTCGGTCTCACAAATGTGCTGGCAGTTTTTATGGAACTGATGAATCGATTGTTACATCCTTACTTGGATTCTTTTGTGGTGGTCTCCATGGATGATATCTTGGTGTACTCTCACACTCAAAATAACCATACTATCCATATTGAGATCGTATTGAGTACATTGAGAGAGAATAATTTATATGTTAAGATCTCAAAGTTCCACTTTTGAATGGAAAAGATTCATTTATTGGGTCATGTTATCTTTGAGATAGGAGAATAGGTAGACCTAGATAAAGTGAGAGTAGTAGTTTCCTAGGATCGTCCAAAGAACATCTTTGAGGTATGGAGTTTTCTAGGGCTGGATGGTTACTATAGATTCTTTATTTAGGACTTTTCACGTTTAGCAGTGCCACTGACAGACCTAACTAATAAGAGGGAAAATTACTTGTAGACATATTCCTATGATTCAGCCTTTCATAAGCTGAAAGGGAGATTTAATTCAGCACTGATACTGATTTTTCTAGAGCCGAAAAAGAGTTATATCATTTACTATGATGCATCGGGTATCGGGCTGGGAGCATTACTTATACAGGGGGAAGGAGTCATTGTGTATGGGTCTCGGCAGTTGAGGCCACGTGAGAGGAACTACCCGACGCACGATTTTGAGTTAGCTACATTTTTTAATGCTTTATGCTATTGGAGACATTATCTTTTGGGAGATCATTTTGTGGTATACACTAACCATAAAAGCCTCAAATATATCTTTACTCAGCATGATCTGAATTTGAGATAGAGAAGGTGGTTTGAGTACCTTCAATATTTTGACTTTGATCTTGCCTACATGCCTAAGAAAGGCAATGCAGTGGATGAATCATTGAGCATAAGAACTCAGATATAGGCAGTTTAGGAGGCCAGCAGTGAGTGGAAGCTTATGGATATGTTCTTTGAGATGCATTTGGAGGTGCACAACAAACAGGGACAGACATTTCTTTCTTCTATAGTTGTTACCTCTACTCTACTAGAATAAGTATGAATGAGGCATCTATCATATTCCTAAGTCCTAGTCTTACGAGAGAGTGTGTCAGGTGAGGGACCTACTCTTGGGTGGACCATAGGCAATGATGAGGTATTTCATTTTCATGGAAGCGTATGGGTGTCAGCAGACATGCGTGAGGAGCTGTTGTGATATTTTCATGCCTCTGTATGGGCAGTTTATCCTAGTGTCACCAAGATGTATTGAGATCTACATCGTCAGTATTGGTGGCCAGGTATGAAAAGGGATGTATCTGGTTTTGTTATGAGATGTTCCACCTATCATCAGGTGAAGGCAGAGCATCATCAGCCAGCATTACTATTACAGCAGTTACCCATTCCTGAGTGGAAGTGGAATGATGTCGCGATGGATTTTTTGATAGGTTTACCGAGGTATCCTCGAGGGAATGATGTGGTTTGGGTTGTTATCGACATGCTCACTAAGGTTCCACATTTTCTACCAATTAAGTAAACCTTCAGTGTTGATGAGCTTGGAAGGTTGAAATCCAAGATATAGTACATTTTCATGGGGTTCTTCACTCTATCATTTCAAATAGGGATGCTCAGTTTACTTCTCATGTTTGGCAGGGAATATAGAGGGCTTTGGCTATATAGGTACTTCTAAGTACATCTTACCATCCCCAGACATATGGCCAGCCTGATCACACTATTTAGGTTTTTGAGGACATGCTTAAAGCATGCATCCTAGATTTCAGGGGATCTTAGGAGAGACACATACACTTGGTGGAGTTTTCCTACAATAAAAGTTTCTAAGAAATGATTCAGATGGAACCTTATGAGCCTTTGAACATTAGGCCATGTTGATCACCCCTATGTTGGTTGGAGGTAGGAGATGTAGCTATGATGGGACCTCATCTTGTCCAGAAGACCACTGAGCAGGTGGATTTGATTTAGAAGAGGATGGATACTGCACAATCTCACCATAAATATCATGTTGATCAAAAGAGATGACCTCTAGAGTTTGAGGTCGGAGATCAGGTTTTCCTACATGTCACACTGAGGTTAGGAAACATGAGGATTAGGAGACAGGGGAATCTTTCACTGTGATATGTTGGGCCATTTGAGGTTTTGGATAGAGTCAGTCTGATTGCCTATCGGTTGCAGTTACCAAAGAGGTATCGGGCTATGCACAACGTATTTCATGTTTCTCAGCTATGAAGATACTTTTCAAAAATGTATCATGTTTTCAACCTGGGGAGGTTGATTTGGAGGTGGATGCATCCTTTGAGGAGCACCCTATTCAGATTGTGGATCACAGCATGAAGGTTCTCTATGGTTGGTTTTTTCCTCTAGTATGGGTGAAATGGCAACACGGACGAGTGCAGGAGGAGACTTGAGAGAGGGAGGCTGATGTGTGATCGTAGTGGCTGGAGTTGTTTGCAGGTTCTTCTTTAGCACCCTTGTAAGGGAAATTTGGGGATGAATTACATTAAGGGGGAAGTTTGTAAGAACCCAGATCATATTTTCATGTATAGATCTTGATTTTGGGTTGTTTTTGAGGAAAAAAAGAAATGGGGTTTTTTCTAAGTACACATCATGTATTTTTGGGTACACGCCATGTACCCAGTTGTCGTGTACAGCTGAGTACTGGTCATGTAATGGCTGAGTACATGGTCGTGTGGTGATCTGACAGACCGCTTAAGTCAGTGGCTGGTTGAGGCTAATACACGGTGTTTAGTATTAATAAATATGCCATGTAGTTTTCTTTTTGTTTTATATATCAGAGTGGGGTCTCATCCTATGTCCATAAACGTCTTCTTATCCCAGTGGTTCATATAGGAGAGCAACATAATGATTGACAAACTTTAAACCCCTCCCAATTCTTTGTTCGAGCTCTAATTGATACATTGTCAGGTGTATTGGAATCCCACCAGTGAGTTCTCAAAACCTCTAGATCCTTTTTTCCGAATTCCTTCTCTCTTTTGAGTTATTCAAGGTTGGTATTTTTTCACCGTTTTCTAGATCTACGTTGATCGACACCGATTCCAGGGCCGACATTCAAGTATATTGATCTTACAACATCTAAGTAGGTGGTTTGTGCCTTTTATTATTCATCTTAGATTATATATGCTAAAATTTCTACATACCCACGTTTTGGGTATTGCTTGATTTGGAACTTTACCCTATTTAATACCTTTTGTGGTTTTTTTGATTGATATAGGGTTGTTGCTTATGCGTATGGTTAGATACCTTGTTATAGGACACCCCAAGGGTACGTTTCACTTTCTTGGTTGTTTATAGTTTTTTGGTCTAGGATTCTTGTTAGGCTTTCCTTTTTTTGCCATGCCTTAGTTGATTAGGATGGGGTTTTATTAATTATATGAAATACATGTGATATTCTTGTGAATGATTAACCATGTAGTAGTTTTAGATTACATGAGCTGCTTTGATATTATATTCACACTATTTTTGCATAGGACCATGAGATCCTTGGTGTAGATGATTGACCTAGGGGTATTGACCGTGATATCTACTCAGGAGGTCATTTACAATTACCTTATGCTATGTAGACCCATGTGTATTGACAGTGAGAGCTACCCAGGAGGTTGTTTATAATTTATTGATGTTATGTTGACCCAGGGGTATTTATAGTGAGAGCTTCACAAGTGGTTGTTTGTAAATGATTAGTGTTATGTTAGACCAAAGGGGTTAGATAGTGAGAGCTTCCCAGAGGGTTATTATTTAATGAATTTGTGCTATGTTAAACCAAAGGGGTATTGATTGTGAGATCTTTCCCAAAGGGTTTTTTATAAATGATGGAATGATTGTGACAAGTATTCCAATCCAAAGCACAAGCTTGGACTCGGTCTTACTTGATTGTTTAGATGGTCTTCTGAGACATCTTTTTGTTACAATCACATAAGGGGATATAGAGATTAGGATAAATCCCAAGTTTTACATGATTCAATGGATTTAATAATAAATGTAAATGAATGTAATTGAAAACTGTTGGATTGTTTACTTTTGAGTACTTCCTGGTTTATTGCTTTATTTTTTCATATTACCTGCTATATATATTCACTTATAGTTAGGCACATATCTTTTGGCGGTTGCCTACTGGGATTCATCTCACACCCTATTTGGGTCATGTTTTGGACCCAAACAGATTATATTATTGTAGGTATAGATAAGGGAAAGTTCCCTTCCTCGTCAGGTACTTGATTGTTGTTAGAGCTGGGGAGCATGGGACCAAGCTAAGGCTTGCGGTGCTGCTGGAGTTTACTTGTTTATCTTGTAATTTGGTTTCTATATTGCTTTCCAACATTGTGAATTGTTTGGATTTTTTCCTAGATACATATTCCATGCATCATATATATAGATATATATATATATATATTATGGATTCCGATGAATTTACTTTCAGTCTTCCAATGTTTACTTTTGTGGTATTACTGATTCCATTGTTGTTTACTATTTGTTTCCACTTTGTATACTCTACCAATGAGAGAATAGTTTCCCCATTATCACACATTGGCCCTCACTTCTAGTTGGAATCCTATGTAATATGGGGAAATACACTTGAGGTTATGTGACCAACCGAGTTAAGGGCACCTTTGGGTGGCACCCGGATCTGGGATGTTATAATGATCACCTTAGCTCATCTATAGAAGATAACCAACACTACAAACACCATCTAATGCGGTATAAATAAGATGATACCTGTTTGAATTGAATGGTTGAGATTGGATTCATCAAGCAGTCTTTCTTTATGCATACATTTTAATGATGGGTGAATAGTACCCTATCCCACATTGTCCTACATCGCTCAAAACATCATTTGATTGCTCTCATTTAATGAATTATGTTCTATTTTCTCCTCAATATTTCAGAAAGGGATCAACATATGAAACACACACACTCACAAAATGAGCCATGGTGGCCTAATGATACTCATATCAAATCTGTATGAGCTTCTGTTGACCTATACACTGGCCCATTCACACCTATAACCTTGCTAGTTGGGCAGGCTGGTTCCCAAGAATTGTTGAGTAATGCTCCCACAATTCTTGGTTTATTTGGTTATCCTAGATATCTTGGTTGGATGATTTTTAAATATCATCTATCAAAAAACACTTAACCAATATATCATATAAGTAGTTAAGACAATTCTCTTTCACTACAAATCCATATTTCTATATATTTATAGACTAAATTTCTCATAATTCCTCATGAAATCAAATATACTTTCCTTGGTCTTCAATATAATTATTTTTCTTCATCTTACAACCAAAAATATGTCATCCATATTTAAACATGTATTAGAACTTAATATTAGTTCAACAATTGTCACATTTACATCATGGATAATTTCTTAAACATGATATCCAATTCCATCAAGTGAATCTATAAAGATTTTACAAGCATCACTTCTTCATCTTAACTCACCAAAAACATATTGATATATCATTGAAAATAAATGAAACACTTAGGTTCAAAAACTTCTCATGGAGAGGAGATAGATCATAAGGATCTGGACAAGAAGAGGAAGCCTTTGTGGATACAACCATGGAAGGACCTGATATATGAGAAGAAGATCCATGCTTACTATAAACCACACATATAATAATACTTTTAAAAAGTAAGGGTTCTCTAGGAATTTTTTAGCCTTTTTTATTACTTGATAACCTTATGTGTTCGGTTTCCCTTGATGATTAATATACTAGTACCCTGGGCTATGGTGATGGTTGATGCCTGTGATGGTGGGACTTTTGATTTTGTATAAAATGGTGTGGGACACCGGGGTGATTTAGACAATTCCAAAGTAAGTATTTCTTGTTGATGTTTTTCTTTCTTGATTCTTTCTAGATAGCATACAGGCCAGATGTTATTTATTGGTTTTCCAATAGTTGACACTGTCAAAATCTCTTCAAAACATGTGTGGTTCTAATGTTGTATCTAAGGTGGAGTTCAAGAATACTCTAATGATTTATTAATGATATATTAATAGACAATTAACCCATGGGATGGGGTGTTTTTGATGATAGTAATGTTAAATGTTTAATAACATATTAATGTTGATGACATACTTGAGTTTATAGGAAAAACAATTAATAGTGCAATCAACACTTGTATTAAGAATATTAGATGTTAATCATTCAATAACACTATTTATGTCTAATTAATAAATTAATTAATTAATGAGAGTTCTAATGCTTGTGTGACTGTTTATAGCCTAGACCTTAGCAGTAACAGTTGGGGGGTCATGTGTGATGATAATTACAAATGAGTCTAAGTCTTGGTTTTTCCCTTAATGTGGTTTGTGCATGATATTATTTATATTATATCTGATTTCATATGCTACCCCACCTGCATTGGTAGGAAAACCAACCCCCAAATGTTTTGGAGGTGTTTTCTCCAACATCCAGGGTGGTGAGAAAACAGATGGTTGGATTCTCCTACTCCCCCACTCTCCCTTTGGATATAGACATGACTAGGTGTATCTTGGGATATAATGTCTTATATTTTAGGGTATGTTCCTACTAAGGTTTTGATGTCTCATTGTTTACTATACATTTATGTACGGACTATAATGGCTTAAGGAACAACGTATACTTGTATATGTTCATGGTGGCTCTGGCTTCCCATGGGTGTATGTGAATGGCTTGTGATGAATTGATTTATAATGAATTTACATAGGTTTTAGTGCCTTCTAGACATACACTTGGTTACATATGGGATGATATTGATGATGAGATAGATTTCTGAATAATGTAACGACCCAATTTTTTTTCAAATATATATAATTTATTTGATAAATAATATAATATTTTATAAATTTTTACTATAAATTAATATTTTATTTATCATGAAAAAATATGTTTGAATATATATATATATATATATATGTGTGTGTGTTATATAAATATGTTAAAATATATATTTTATATAAAAAATTTAAAATATATATGTTATATGTGTGTGTGTGTGTGTCAAGATATATGCACGAAAAAATACATGTGTTATTTTTATATAATAAATTTATATCCTTTTGTTATTATTAGTAATGTACTATAATATAAGATACATAATTTATATGATAATATAAATTAAATGAGTCTTATTTAAATTATTAAGAGCCTATGAGTATTACATTAATGTCATTAATTATTCACCATTAATAGAACATTGATTTTAATTCTTTCCTATGAAATTTTACATATTTTTGGAAAATTAAATTGATGAATATAGATAAGTTATCTTCAGTAAATTTTTATTCCAAATATTCTATTTTATTCCTCAAAATTTCAGGAATATTGGTTATTTATTGAATAAGTTATGGTCAAATCATTATAGAAAACAATTTTATCCAGTAAAATTGTCCAGATTCAATATACCGAATGTAAATGAGTTATTGATTATATTAATGATAGAATTTTGGAGAATGATATTTTTTGTACTTTCTTTCCTATCTCCTTTGAGACCACCATAAAAATTTTATATTATTTTTTAATGTATTGAATAAGTTATTACCGAATCGTTTTATAAATTAATTATGTCCAATCATTCTGTCCAGATCCAATGTACCTAATGTCTATGCATTTTTTAATACTTTAATGGAATAATTTTGGAATGTGGTCTTAAATTGAATTTCTATACTATTTATTTTTAGTCTACCATTAAAATTTTAGCCTAAAACGATTTTTTAAGATTTATGGTCTAATTATTAATGAAAATAATTTCATCCTGGTAGATTCATTGAACCTAGAAATTTCTTATTTACATAAACTTTTGACCATGATAAATTTTGAACTAGATGTTCCTCTAGTTATATTAAATGATCCAAATTTATTCATATAACATCTTTCAAAATTTCAAACCAATCTAATAATGGCGAAAATGTTATGACCAAATTTTTTTAATGGGACCCATCCAGCTGGATCCACATCAGCATTGATTTCATGGTCACTTATCACCCCTCAAAATGTGGATCCATATTTCTTTATCTAAATGAATATATATATATATATATATATATATTATAAAATCTCTATAGAAATTAAAATATGGGTAAAATAAAATTTTAGAAGAGAAATACTAAAGTGAAATTGAAAGGGAAAACATAAATTCTCATTCAATTTTTCAAATTTATCTTTATTCTTGGTAAAAAATTATTTAAGAAATATAATAAAATTAAATCATTTATTGATATTTTTTACCTTAACTAGTAGTTAAAACATTAATTAACAACCAAAAACATTGGAATTGATGCCACCCAAAATTAATCATCTTTAATTGAAAATAATTATTATTTAGTCCTTTAACACCACCCCACCTGAAGTATAAATACCCATCCCATACTCTTATTCTCACACACCCAATTTGAATTTATCTTATCATTTACCTCCTAAAGAGTCTCTTCCATTTCTCTCTCTTCAATATTTAAGAGTTTTATTGCTCCAAAGGTTGTCCACTTTAATATTTTGTAAGTTACTCTTCAAGGTAAGGGAATTATCCTCTTCTCCATTTTTCATTCAAGTAACTCCCTTTTTTGAGTTTCCTTAATGCCAAAGATTCTTTATTTTTATACTCTTTGGATCTTCCCACTACTGCAAAACTAATTTTTTACCAATGGGATACCTCTATTCTCTCTCATTATTCCTTTTCTATAATCCATGTTGTATACCATTATGTTATTAAAATCATTTCATGAATTATTATCTTTTTAATGAAATGTTATTATATTGTGAATACTCAAACCTCTTCTTTACCCATGTTATTTCACCTAGATATAAAAAAATTATTGATTTGGGGATTTATATGTATGAAACCAACATTATATTTTTATGGGTTAAAAATGATTTCATGTTCAAGTGTTTAAGAACCTATGTACTTAATGTTTTTATATGGACATAAATGAGCTTTAAAGTATGATTTATGTTTCTTTGAATTTATTTCAAAGGTTTTCAAAAGGAATATTTTTTGTAATTTTTTTACTATCTTTAAAAAGGACAAAAGGAAATATTATATTTTAACGTATACAGCATCAACTGCTTTTCACACTACCCCAAGAATTATTATAAGTTGGTTAGCTTTAAAATATTTCATGTTTTATTAAAATAAAAACCTTATTTACCTTTTTATGGGTATTTTAGAAATAGGTTTTTAAGATAAAATGGTATTTTGATATCCAAAAGTGTTTTGATTATGGGTTTAAAAGATTTTTTCAAAGGTTTTATAATGAAATGTTAAAGAATAAAATGCTTATTCATGATATGTTACTTGAACATTATATATGAAAAATGTATGAGCCTGATACATTTTATATGATCGGTCGAGGCCCATTACAGATCATGGGTGAGCCTAATATAGCTTATATGAAGGGTGATCCCCGTTATATCTCTCCAATGCTTGGGTTATGGTACCTTGGCAGCATGTTTTGGTAATTTTTTATGATTTCTTATTGAATAACCTTGGTACTATGAAGGGTGCACCCTGATAGTACTCCAATGAATTTAGGTAATGATACTTTGGCCTCACACCTTAGTAAAGTTTTATGATACCTTGGTGAAAAACCATGGTAATATGAAGGGTGCACCCTGATAGCACTCCAATGAATTTTTTTGTAATACCTTGGAAGCATGCCTTAATAATGTTTTATGATAACTTGGTGAATAACCTTGGTAATATGAAGGGTGAACCCTGATAGTGCTCCAATTCGTTTGGGTAATGATACCTTGGCATCACAACTTGTTAAAGTTTTATGATACCTTAGTGAAAAACCATGGTAATATAAAGGGTGTGCCTTGATAGCACTCTAATACATTAAATTATGATAACTTGGAAGAATACCTTGGTAATGTTTTATGATACCTTGGTCAAAATCCTTGGTAATTATGATTTATTACACCTTGGTGATAAACCTTTGTGATATGCTTATGAATGTCACATTTTTATGTTGTATCCACATTTTCATGTTATGATGCATGTTTTTTCTATTATGATATGACTCATATACATATGATCATGCCTTATTTATATACCTCTTTCACACATGCTTCTAATGTTTATTCCCTTTCTAGGATTTATTCTTACCCCATTATTTGATGTATATCCCCAGGATATGATATGTAGTAAGAGTAACCTAGGAATAACCTATGATGGAGTCTGGCAATAAAATTAGAAGAATTTTATGTTTATTCATGTATTATGTTCCTATTTACAAGACACTAAACCCAAAAAAAAGATCTTCTGAATTGTTAAATGTTGTATCATGAAATGAAATATTTATGTGATAAAAAGGTGGGTCACTATAGTTGGTGTAAAATTATGGTTTAGTTATTTTTGGAAAATAGGATTATAAAAAATAATAAAAACCCAAAGGATAATCCTAAATATAGTAAAACATCCTTGTATTTTGGTGAGTATTAAGTAAGTGGTTTCCAAGAAAACACATCTCTGTCTAGATACTAAAAGTGGATGTGGATCTAGCATAGATGTACCTAGGGTTATCACACAAAAAACCATCTCAGTTATTCTTAATTGCTACTTTTCATTTTTTGAAAAAAGGTCAGATATGGTGGACTATCTAGACTCTAGAGGACATGTTGTGCCTATATATTTTGAATTTTTTAGGTGTGTGGGTGAGGCAATTACCCTTCACGGAGTTTGTTTACAATAACATTAATCACTCCACTATTGGTATGGCACATTTCTAAGCATTGTATGGTTGGACTTTTTTATCTTAATTGAGATAGACTGAGGTTAAAGAGTTATCTATCCTTATACTAAAACTATTATAAAGAATTATAGAGAAGTTATATGTGATTCTTGAGTGAATTAAGGTGCTTTAGGATCTTCAGAAGCCCTATATTAGTCATAGGAGAAGGCCTTTGGAGTTATAAGTTGTAAATCACATATTCTTTAAGGTGTATCCTCGTCATGGGAGTGAAGGTTTGGTCATGGGATTAATATTTCTCCTATGTTCATTAGACCTTTAATGGTTTTGTCTTGGGTTGGATTTATGGATTATCAGTTATCACTACCCCTACAGATAATATAGATTAATTAAATCTTACATGTATCACAACTTCAATGGCATCTTAATTTAAATTCTTACATCGTCGATTAGTGTTAACTAGATGTTAAAGATGGTTTTACCTTCAAGGAGAAGTCTATCGAGATTCAGGACTATCTGGAGAAGGTGTTTTATGGGAATATTATCCCTTTGGTTCATGTCCTGTAGTGGAATGGTGGCTTGGAGGATAGAACCTAAGATAGGGAGTCACAAATATGTTCCCAATATCCTAATATATTTGGTGCTTGAAATTTATTTCATTGATTCTTTGATTGATCCTTGGTTAGATTCTTTGTAAACCCTTGGTTTTTTTATGATATAACTTCTCTTCCTTAATGTTGTGCTTGTTTTGGCCCTACCCTTGAGATGTATCTCCCTTTATAGATTTTTTAGTGGTTATTTGGTGATGTTGTGAGTTTTGAATATGTTCCTCTTTTGGGATAGAAGTTTTCGTGTTGTATATATATCCTTGACAGGTATCTCAAGGGGTGGTTATATGAACCCCCATAATTCCTTTTGGGTTTATTTTTAATTATTAGATATGATAATTGTTTGAGAGGTATCTGATGTAAGGGACCAATTTTTCTTGATCCCTTCCTTCTCATTTCAGGTGTTCAAGGGTATCTGGGAGAAATATAGAAGAGATTGAGAGAATTTGATCTAAAATTTCAACTACAAGGTGTTTTTATGATGTAGATCCTTTGGTTATGGTGTGAGGTTTATCCTATAGTGTGTAGTCATGTTATAAACAATAGAGATCAGTTGGGAGATGAGGTTGCGGTGTGGATGGAGATTTTTGGTATGAAGTCTTGGAAGAAGAGGATTTGTGGTTATGACTATTTTAGTATCATTTCGATGTGGGGGGTAGGTTACAACATTGAAACCTAGAGAGGTGAGTCTTTTTGTTCTATTAATTTTAATGTTGTTTTACCATAGGTATGGGTGGTGGCATGGTATTATTCATTAGCATTAAAATCATGTGGTGTGGTGGTTCCCTTGTAGCATGGCCTCTTTTCTAGGTTTATATGATATCATCATTGACAACATCGTGGATCTTAGACATAGCTTTGACCAAGTATTCTGAAATGTGTTATCTTTCTTTGCATCATAGTTTTGTCATATGTCAGCATCTTTTCACCGTGGTATGGGGTGTTGCATCACAATCTTCTAATTTATAGATATACCTATAAATTCTTAAACCCCCTCAAATATGATATTTCCTCTACCTTTCCTAACATTTCTTGGGAAACATAGGTGCATTTTTATAGGATTTCCATGCCCCTTTCGTTAGATTTTAATCTCGACCATGGGAGATCGATCCTCGGTGATTCTAGGTGAGTTCCCTTCTATTTTCTCAAATATTTTCTTCCTTTTATTCATCAAAAGATGGTTTATTTCAATGGAATTACTATTTTTAGTGATTCTTTGGTTATATAATGATTTGGGATGGTTTTTTCTAGGTTATTTTCCTTTACTTGGTGCAGTTATAGTTCATGGGAATCTTCTCTTTACTTTAGCCTTACACATCAAGTTAGAAAGTGATGATTGAGGTAGGGGATCTATCAAATATCTATTATTTTAAAGTGAAAGTGTGGTATTATCATACTTTAATTATTTAGGTAACAATTCAATTAACCCAATAAATATAAGAACTTAGAATTTAAATTAATAATAAATTTTTGGTATGGGTTTGTGATTGATTTTGGTTTTATGCATATTGATGCATCATGTTTTGATTAGATAGTATATTATTTTTATGTTTTGGTTGTTGTTTTTCTTAGCATGTTTGTTTTTTTGGAAATTGGATAAACAATTTAAATCTGGGATACTTGTAATGATGTGGTTAATGTATGAGGCATGGTAATTTGATATTTTTTCTTCCTTGTTCTTAATAGAAAAAGATGAAATTTTATATGTATGTTTAGGTTCTTTCAAGCTTTGAATAACTGATAAGTTATAAGTTTCATGTTGTTGAATGTCTATGGATAATGAATTGGTTAATTAAATATGGGAATTAAAATGTTTTTTTACTAAAGATAAATGCTTTGTGGTTGTGTGAGCCTATACTTATTATATAAGGATTGTATGCCTTGGTTTTATAGCCTTAGTGCCTTTTCCCATGTGTAGAAAATATTTTTGAAAAATATGTGTGTTCTAGGACTTTTAGATATTAGTTTTTATTGCTTGATAACCTTTTGTGGATGGTTTTACTTGATGAGAAATGGTTTGGAAGTTTGGGGCTATTTTACTGATGTTTGTTTTAATATGGTTTGGAACCTTAGATGAATGATGGGTTAGAAGACTGGGTTATAGTGATGGTTGATGCATGTGATGGTGGGATAATTGATTTTGTGCATAATGGTATGGGACACTAGGGAATTTGAGATGATTTCAAGGTGGATCTTACTCATTGATGTTCTTGTTGCTTGATTCTTGTTGTATAACCTATAGGTTGGATGTTATTTATTAGTTTCCCACTACTAGATATTGTCAGACTCTCTCCATATCATGTGAGGTTCTAATGTGGTATCTTAATGGAGTCCTAGAAAATCCATAGGATTTATGAATGATAAATGAATGAATAATCAACCTATGTGATGGGGTGTTGTTGATAGAAGTAATGTTAAATTTTTTATATCATATTAATGGTGATGATATACTTGAGATTATAGGTAAAAGAATTAATAACTTCATTGGAACTTAGCTTAATAATATTATAATGATAATCTTAAAATAATATTATTTAATGGCCAATTAATTAATTAATTAATTAATGATAACTTTGATTCTGGTGTGATTTTTTATTGCCTAGACCTTATTAGTGGTATCTCAGGGGTCCTATGTGATGATAGTGGTAGATGAGTCTAAGGATAGGTTTTTTCATTAGTGTGGTTTTTAAATGATATTATTTATATTCTATCTGATTTCATATGTTTCCCCACTAGCATCAGTTGGGAAAATGATACCCAAATATTTTGGTGGGTGTTTATATAACATACATGATGGTGAGGAAATAGATGACTGTATTATCCCTCTCCCCTTATCTCCCTTTGTATATAGATATGAGTACATGTATCTCGGGCTATAATGGATTATGGTTTAGGGTGGATTCATATCAATACTATGATGTCTCATGGTTTACTATACATTTATGTGCAGGCTATAATGGATTGAGGTATGGTGCATACTTGTATCTGGTTATGGTGGTTTCATCTTCCCATGGGTGTACATTCATGGGTTGTGATGGCTTGAGCTATAATGTATTTACACAGGTTGTAGTGGATTCCAAATATACAGTTTGTTATAAATAGGATGATTTTGATGATGATGTGGATTATGGATTGATGTTAATATTATATTTTGGGCCCTATGAGGGATTGGGGTAGGTTGGGTCAAGGACTAACTCACATCTGGGATGACTTGCTTATAGAAGGGATGAGAATATAATGTGTGGCATCAGGGCATGAGAGCAATAAAACTGTGGAGGAGTGGAAGTGGGGTACCTTTATTTATATGTGTGTGTATGTGTGTGATTTTGATATAGAATGGTTTATTTTTATGATTTATTTATTGAGTGATCCATGGTGAGGATAGGAAACAAGTATTACATGTTTAAGTGATGATTTATTTTCATTTGTTTATTTACTAGTCTTTAGTATGCTTCTTTAACATTTTAATTAGAGGTCTTAGGGAGGATCTTATTGAGTATACTGGTTATGCTCACCCTATGTATATATAAACTATTTTTCATGTCAGCAAGAATAGGTTGGTGATAGAGTTGAACATTAATATCTTGTAGGAGTTGTTGAGAATCCGTCAGGAGTTTATGGAGTTCATTGTCACTTCCTAGTTTTACTTTTGGTACTTTCATTTTTACTTTCAATTTATGTATGTACTTATATTTATTGGAGTTTTCTCACATTTATGCATGGTGTTAATTTTTGTTTTATCCTTATTATATATTACTCCTTAAATTTTATAGAGGTTAATACCTCCCATGTGTGTAATTGATATACCCTCAGTGTTAGTCGGAAAACCATAGCCTATTGGAGACGGGATTCAGGTTTTATTATCACTTTTCCTTCATTGTCAGCCCAGGTGGGGTACCTTTTGAGGTAGTAGGTCATGAAAAGCTACCTTGGGAAGTATGGGTGAAAAGAAATATTATAGGAGACTCATGAGTGATTCATTTTATATTTACATAATAATGTTATCATTAATGTATAGTGAGTTATGAAAGCAACATCAGGATAGGGATAGTTACACCATGTTGTCTCATCTCAGAGAAGTTTATAAGTAGACAGTAAAGAAAAACGTAAAGATTACAGTGAGCATATTTAAATTGAAATATGAATCATGATATTTCAATACATATCATTAACACATCCTTATCACCTAGTTACTCTAGATTCATTAATAATTATAAAATGTACAATTTGGAGAAACTGATTTGATATCTTTTTTGTAAGGCTCACCAAGAAGATAAGAACCTAAAGAAATATACATATTTATTTCTTATGGTGAACAAGATCAATGACAAGGTTTAAAATCCCATGACTGATTTTAATTCTATGAAATCTTTATAATATCTTTCTAAGAGACCAAATATAAAAGGGAATAACATCAAACAAGAGGCTATTTTCTTCATGTATGGAAAGATAAGCCACTGGAATAGAAATTACAATGAATTGAAGTTAAAGTAATCAAAGGATTAAACTTCATGTATATTCATCATTGCATTTGATATTTCTATCTTAATTATTGGGTGTTAAATATTATATGTATTCCACACATTTGTATCCAAATATAGTAACAAAGTAAGTTCATAAACATTACAAGAAGTAAGTTAAATTCTTCATGTAGTTGAGGAATAGTGATACCTATTTCAATAGTGATAAGAACACAAATTCTATTTTATTAAGTTGATTGATTATAGTTAAGACATTATTTGGTATTCATTATAACTAAAACATTTATCTCATGTGTCTACTATATGCATCAAGACATTATTTCATTTTGGAATAATTTTTGTTCATGGTGTCTCTAATTAAATCAATAGTTCAGTAATACTTGAATCATTGATAATAAATGATGAATATAAAATATAAGACACAGTAATACCCAATTGTAGAAAGATAAAAATCGGTCAAGTAGATCCAAAATAAAATGTCAAGAAAATACCAAGAAGGGTGTTTAAACTCTTTGTGAGCTAAAACTCTTAGGTATTATAATTGATTACTTATAAGGTATAATGACCAAGACACCTTAAGCGTACAAGGTGATAAATATGAAGAGCATCTAAAACTAGTTCAAAAAGCCACATGTGAAATATTTCAAGTAGAATCTAGAGGTAGATTCATTTTCTTCATGATATTACTTTAAGAAATTGAAGGAATTTAAAAGTGAAGAAAGGAATATTCTTGGTAAGAAGATAAGAGATGAAAAAATTTAGTGAGACAAATAATATCTTAACTAAGTATTCATCAATCATAAAAATTTATAGTGGATTAATTCCTAAAATCACATTACCTTTTACACATCAGATCCATAATGTTAGTAAAATGATGATTGATGATGGGTCTTACAAGTATTCATTGATCATTAAAATTTATATTGGATTAATTCATAAAATAATATTTCCTTATACACAGCAGATCTATGATTTTAGTAAAATTAGGATTAATGATGAGTCTTATAAGTCTTTCAAGTCTTCTATTATCTATTTTGAGGCATGTTTTTCAAATAGTGGTGCTTATGTATAACCAGATGATAACTATAATGAAAAATGGATATCATATGAGTTATCGTATGAAATAAATCTATTATATCACAAAAAAATTGTTTAGATTAAAATATTTTGTTAAGGTTAAGTAAATAAAAAAACCTTCATTAAGAAGAACATAGAGGGAATTTTAATTAATTATTATTGAATTTTATAAAGATATTACATAAATACATAATATAGAAAAGTTATAGTCAAGTGATATAATATATTTATATAAAAAGATACACATATTTATTTGAGACAGTGGGAGCAAGTTTGACTTAGGTAAAATTCAAGGCTCAAGATGTAAAAACCAGTTGGTATAAGAAAAAGTTCCATAAAGCTCGTGGAAAAGTAATATTTCAAAGAAAAATACTATATAGGAAATATAAAACCAAAGTGAGATTGTTTTATGATCACCAAGTCAAGGTGACATATTATCCAATGAGAATAATGAATATATATCCTATAATAAATTGGTAAATGAAAATAATCTATGATTAACAAGTACATATGAATTCAAAAAAAAGGATTCAATGTACAAAAATCAAGTCTATATTTTTATATTTTCCCCAACTGATGTAAATTCGTTAGTGTGTATTTAATAGAAACTATACATGGTTGGTACAAGTGTGGTGCCAATAAATATTGATTGATTATACCAAGTCATCATACTTAAATCCATTATAATTATACTTATCATGGAAACTTTATATGATCATTATATTGGGAATTGGTTGTAAATTAAACCTTTATTAATGGAAACCTTATGAAATATGTATATGTTACACAATTAGAAAGGGTTTGTGACACTATATAATTCCAACATTGAATGAAAGTTGTAAATTGTAGAAACCTAACTCATTCTAACCTGAAATTTCACCCGATTCGTTCCACCACAAGGCCATAGGCATGTTCCTGATCACCCAGGGCTGGTGACAAGCCCCAGGGTATCAAAAATTATCATGTGGGAATAGTTTCACCCTTGAAGAAACTAGGATAAAAATAGTTTCTAACTGGAACCTGTCATGAGGTTCCCTTTATAAAACATTCCTCAAAGAGGCTTTTCCAAGGTGATGTATTTTAAAAAAAACTAACTACTTTCTTTTCTAAAATAAATCCACTAGAATTTAAAAAAAGAAATCAGTTATACCTTTTTTATCTTAAAACACACTTCTTTGAAAATAAACCATCAAATTGTTTTAAAATAAATTTTCAAAAGAAAAATTTTTATTAAGGATTAAATTTTAAATAAACACTTCTTTGGAGAAACAAACCCTATCATGATTTAAAACACATTTTCAAAAGAATCATTTCACAAGGTGTTCATTTTTAAAACCATCATCTATATTCCCTTTAAAACTCAACACACACACACACAATGATTATAATCATGGGAAAAAGATAATGAAATGAAAATACATATTGATTTATAACAAATGAAAATAATAAAACAAGGAAAGTCTTAAAACAATAATTCTCAAGCACCAATAACCAACACATAAAAAATCTCAAGAAAAGGATAATAAATACACCTTCCAATATACAAAAAAGGCATAACATAAGATACATATCATGAATAAATAACCTGGGGACTAATGGAATGAGTAAATAACATGAAAAGGTGGAATTAACTACCAATAGTTTAATAGTCATATCACTCATACCCTGAATCACTCTAAACTCATCTGATTGTTGATAACCCCTATCCAATTCATAAAAATAAACTAGGGGCTACTAGATAGTTCATAAATATCATCTAGAATGACCAATATCCCATGAATCCCCACTTAGTATACTATTTCTCATAATATCATATATAATTGAGGTATACCACTATCAAACCAATTTCAATCGGATAACAACATAAATCCTAAACTAAATAAATTGTATCAAATATATACTTCCCACCTCCAATACACCTCCTTCAATAATGCTCCCCTACACAAATTTCATCACCATTAATCATAATTAATATTAATTTAATGAAATTCACACAAGAATAACCCAAGGATATTAATAGGGATCAACTAGTGTGTAACCAATTAATCATTAAACCACATTGCTTTAAGGTTACAAATGAGACATATCATTATACATAGAAAAGACATTCTTTGAAAATAAATTTTTAAAAGTAATTTTAACCCAAATGTATTTCCATGGGAAAAAAATATAACACCAAGGCATAATCAAAAAAAAAAATTTGAAAATCCTCTTTCAAAATCTTCTTCAAAACATGGTAAATTTAGAAAACACACAATAAACAACAAGCACAACAAGCTCAGTCAATTAAAGGCTTCATCCCAAAAAACTAACAACTCAAGATGGAACATACACCTGTATTTAAAACTCGGTAATCCTTTAAAATACATGCACCCCTTTATTTAAAACATGTTAATATATTTAATATAATATAACCACTTTATACAAACAAGTAAAACCCTTTATAAATAAGGAAGTCTCTTTTCAAAATGCGGGAACCACATAAAACAAGGAAACACCTTTTTATAGCAAAAAACAATTCCCTTTATAAAATCCAATGGATTTAGCACACCACAAATAATCACCTTTCTTGTACAAAATCATCAACATAATTTTATCAAATACCAAGAATGTATAAAATACCATTTAAAACCAAATTTCCATTAAACTAAACAATTTACCCATTTTTCCAAAGGGAAAACCAAAAAAATATGGAAAAATTTGATAATAAAAATCTAGGTATCATATACATCATTAATTTGGTTCAAGAACACTTTTAAAACATCAATAAATCAAGGATTGCTTTAATAAAAGGAAATGTAATTGAAACACCTACCTCAAGTGGTGGAAACATGTCGCATATAATGGAAACTATTATAATAAGTTTCCTAGGATAGATCATGAAATTTAGAAACCAAAACCCCAATTTTAGAACAACCCTAACCATGAAACTCATCCCAAATGGCCATTAAGGGTAGAGGAAAATAGGGTAAAGAGGAACAAACTAAGAGAACAAGAGAGGATCAACCCTCACTTTTCAATCTGAATAAAGAAACACCAAGGATCTGCTCCAAATCCACCTTAGAGGAGCTTGGAAGAGTTAAGGGATGGGAGAGGAACTTGGGTTGGGGGATTTATATTAGTAGATCTTGGGGATAATTACTAAATTTAAAATAATATGAAATAAAAAAAATACCCCAACTCAAGCAGGTTTAACAGTTGTCTTGCATGGTTTACCAAACTGTGTGTAGACCATATGATAGACACTACCCCAAAACCTCAAAGGTTGCATAGTTGTCTCAAACGGTTTACCAAATTGTGTGTAGATAGTGTGTCTCCCATGTACCAAACTATAGATGGAGAATATTTTCTACTGTATGGTTTCCCAAACCATGAGCCTAATGTTGTAGCCCTAAAAATCCTCAAAATTTCAAAATTTTAACCCCAGGACACCATAAACCCAAGGGGGAAATCAACTGAAAAAATAAAATCAAGAAAGTGACATTTCAAGGTATCCTAATCCACTCATACTAATTTCTACCTCGATAAATTAAACTCATATAATTTTTTTGAAAAATCAATTCAATGAAAAAGTCCAAGTTCAACCTAACAAATATAAGGATCTAACTAAAAGACCAACACTTGAACTTAGTATTAGAAACATAGGACCCGAACTGCTTGATTATCATGAAACCCATATAATTGGTGATTTCCTAACCACTAAAGAACTATGGATCCTAAGAATATATCCTTAAAAAAATTAAACATTAGGATTTCCACTATTAATGTATACCTTGAATTTAGGAACTCTACCAAACACACATACCAAAACCCATAAGTTCTTTTTGAGTCCCAAACTAAACCAAGGGAAAGAAAAACACTAACACCTCTAGAATATCTAAGGCCATAAGAGTTGAAAGAAATGACACATTCCAACCAAACATCCTAGAATAAAACTCCCATGAACAAGGGAAATTCATGGAGTTTATCCTTAGGTATCCCCACCATTTACCATTTAGTTAAAATGGTGAAACATCAAAGGGAAAACTAGGCATAATCCACTAACCACAAAATAACAATCACCACTAAACATGAATTATATTCTAACCACAAGCCACAAACTCTGAACCCTATAAAGAGGAAAACCTCAATAATTAACCAAAGTGAGCCATTAAAACACACTCCCCAAATAATAGAAACACCCAAAACCTGAACATTCCTCAACAAGGAATGGAATGGTTTTGACTTTAGGTCATGCCTGAATGGCCTGAAGGCCTTCATTTTTATTGATTTTTTATAACCCCCCTTTCAAGGGATGAGGGGGAATCCTTACAAGGCCCGTAGGCTCAGAGGTTACAAGGCTCGTAGGCTTAGGAGATTATATGACCTGAAGGTCTTAGGGAATTCAACCAAACTATCTACAAGGAACTGCCCCTCCCCAGCATCTGCATCATGATAGTATCTCTTCACCTTTGCATGGCTGTCTGGCTAGGCTTCCCGTGCAAGCACAGGCTGATCCCGATGGCATAGTCATACCCTCTCATTATAACAAATCCATTTGGCTCTGCTCTATTGAGTGCACCTGCTATGAATCCTCTTTTGGGGCTGCTCCTTTTTTGTAGTGTGTCTGGGGTAATTATAAAGGAAATATCATCTTGGTGGATCTCATTGTCTACCTAGTAACCAAAATATTTTCCCCATTACCCCATCCCATACCCAATACATTCTAATGTAATCCATTAAGAAAACCTCAACCATAGTCAATACTATGAGAAAATGATAATAACGATCAAGAAAATCAATGAGGCATAAACATATAAAAATATAAAAAATCGAGCAAAATTTTATTCCATATGTTATAAAAAAGAAATAATATGTAAAAAATTGATGGAATGTCATTTAACCAAATGCAAGTTGTAAAATAGTATGCTTCTAAAACCATAAAACAACTTACAACTCTTCGGGTGAAAGCAACACTGCTAAACACCACTCATATCAAAGTTGGGTCTATGAATTATTTTTCTTCTAGGGACCATTCAGCTTACAGAACCTATAGATATGACTAGGATGGCCAAATCAATGAAAATTCTTTATATCTATCACACAATAAGTCCTAACATGCCCAGACTTCCCATGTTGATAGCACACAGCTAACTTCCACTTATTTCTCGCTAGAACACCATTACCAACACCAGAGCGGGTCACAAAATCACTTCTTATAGGTTCCCCTATTGATAATTCTTCTATGATAATGTCCTTATACACCAATTCTGTAACACCCTGAGATTTTAAAATAATATCATAATGTTTGATGGTGTGTATGACACACAACACTGAGTTTTAAGCAGACCATGATATACTATTAAAATGTTATTATTTAATGTAACTATTATAACATAGTTGTTAAGTTGTTAGAAATAAACATTGATAACTAAATTATAAACATATGTATAAATTTTTTATATAATATATTTTCAAATAAGCACTTAATTATCAATAAAATCATTTTATGCTTCAAAAATACATTTTCTTCAAAAATGGTAGTATTTCGTATTTTGTGTTTGGGGATTATAATCGGTTTATAAATATTTATAAATTTTATTTTATAAAAATAATATCATTTTTTAAAATAATAATATCAAAATTAAAATTTTTGTATTTTTCTTAAAAGAGTGATTTTTCAGTGAATAGTGTTAAATACCTCTTTATTGTAAAACTGAAATTTATTTTTATAAAATTAAGTGATTTAAAGTCACATTATGATTTAAATTTGATTTAAAGGTAAAATAATTATTATTTATTTATATTTAATCTAATTAATTACATTTTAATTATGTTTATATGGGATTTTGGTATAAGTTTATTTTTAAGCTTAAAATGTATTTTCTTTTAAACAGTTTTTAAGTGCATAATGTTCCCCCATTTTAATTAATTAAAATAACCAAGAATAAGGAAAGATTTTAATTATATTTATAAATTATATTTATAAATATATTAATTTAAATTCATATAATTATGATCACTAGTCCTATAGTTAATGTAAGATCATCTTATGCCTGAAAAACGCATTTCTTGAAAAACTATTTTTTGAGACGTTTTGCACGTACATTTTTAAATTAAAATTTTAAATTTATTGAAATTTAATTTGATAAAATAGATTTAATATTTTTTATCATAATAATAAATATTACTTAATAAGGTCAACTTAATTTTTTGTTCATAATGAATAGTAAAAATAGTAAAAAATTAATAATTACCCAGGTTGGGGTTAAAACGGGTTTATGGCGGGTTAAACCAAAAGATAAGGGTAATCATACCAATCAAACTTGTCAAAATACTATTTTATATAAAAATTTAACCTTATCTTATCCTTTATTCTAATATAAGATCATTTGGAAGAATCTTTCTTGGTAATGACTTTATCATATTGTATTATTTTGAGAAATTTCCAAGTGGTTTCCAAGAGGTCTCCTCCCCCACTTATAAAATAGAACCTACTCCCCCCACTTATTCACACCTATAAATATATATATATTGAAAAAACACTTAAAAATATATCCGCATCATTCTTATCTATATTTATATTTTTTCAAACGACCAACCCAAGGGGCCTTAATAAGAGATTCAAAGGAGGTTCTTCTAAGAGATGGTAATTGCCTTCACTAAGCTCTTTATTTTTTACTTATTCTTTTACCAACTTCAATTATTTATTAAAATTTAAAATATAATAACACCATTATATACCATATACTTATATTTTATTGTGTTTATGGAATAATATTTATCCATCTCTTTCTCCATCAAATGGGAAATGAATTCATCACTCATGTGTACGGTAGACTACCATCTCGCGAACCGATGTAATTTTTTTCTATCACCGAATCACATGGATAGTAATAATGATTAAAATAATTAATATATATGATAAATACTACATGATATTCATTTTTGAAAATTAATATATCATCCACTTCCTTGTCCTCTCACTCGTTAAGGGAATGATATCGTCACTCATGCGTACGCACAGCCTACCGTCTCCACGAAGCGGTGTGATTCATTTTCGATGTCCAAATTTAAGGAATGGTTATAAAAATGTATATAATGAATAAATATTATATTTATAAAATTAATATAATTCTATATATTAAGTAACTATATCATATACACAATAACTGGAACTTTCATGACAAAATGTGCATGAGAAAACAAAGCGGTTAACACCCAAAACAATGGTAATAATGAAATATTATTAACGAATGGGTAATAAGATATTATAATAAGATCATATGTGATATTGTAAATATGAATAAGGTTATATTATAAATTAATAACATTTTTAAGACCATTATATAGGATATTAAATCATGTTCAACTAAAAAGGAACTGAGTTAAAGGATTTTGTCTCAATTTCCTTTCATTGAGGTATATTGTAATGTTATGCACCTAATTTATTTTATATGGTTTATGAAATAAATATTTTATATGTTATATCATGAATAATTCATACTTAATTGTATTTTAGGTTTCAATTTGAATTATTTCATCCAAGTGGATTTGACTAGAAAGTTACCAAGTGGTAAAAAAAATTATAACTCAATTTCTTTTCATTGGGTTATATTACTTTTTCATTATCTTGGATATTATAAGATTATGTGTGTGATGGAATTTGATTATTTTATGTTTTATTTAAACTATTTTAATTTTTATTTACATTTTATACATATAATCAATTCATTTATTAATTCTCACTACAATGGTGTGATCTTTGTAAGAGATTTTGTCTCAATTTCCACTCCATTGAGAAATATTTAGTATTATACACCTATTATTTATATGATGTGTATATAATAATCATTTTATATGTTATATAATGAATATATTTATATCATTGGTATTTAAAGTTTAATTTTAAGTTATTTCTTCCATGGGGGTTATGAATCAAAAGTTACCAAAATGGTAAGGGTTTATGCTTCAACTCATTTTAATTGGGATTATTTATGCTTGAATTTACATTGATGGAAATTATTTTATAATTTTATAATAAATAAATTTTATTTTATTAAAATATATTTATTAATTAATTTTTCAAGTAATGGTACCATTTTTTTCTCTTTGGTACTTAAAATTATTAGAGAAATTTTCTTCAAAAAAATTTGACTTTATTTCTCTCTTCAGTAGAAAATTCTTTTTCTTCCAAATCCATATTTTATAAAAATATTTTAAAGAATATTTTTAATATTATACTATTATTTTTTAAATTAATTTTTACCCATGATTGTATTTTTACAAAATATTTTAAAAGGAATCTTTTTATCATTTTCCAAATAAGGTGTTTTTTGACATTTTTTTACTAAAAATGTGAAAGGAATATTTGTTTTAACATACTCAGTATGAATTGAAATTTACCACCATCATGAACAATAAATTTATTTTAATATTAATTCATATTTTTCCATTATTATTTTCAAATAAAATGTTTTTCTAATATTATAGAAATTTTTAGTTTTCAAAAGTGGTTTTCAAAGATAAAAGGATGGTTTCCTCAAGAATGTTTTAATGATATTTTTATGGTATTTATATCTATAAATGAAAAAATACCTTTATTTTACTTATAATCCACTTCGTTTATGATATGAAAATACCATCCTTATTCTTTCTCTAGATGTTTTATGATCAATTTGACTAGGTAAAGTATTGACATTCACTTCCTTAGTTAATTTTTGTATTCATTGACTTTCCCTTGAAAAATTCACTTTCTTATGATTATTGGAGATTACATATCCCTTAAAAATCCATATTATTTATTAGGAATATTCTTATTTCTTAAACCATATATAATTTATATATAATTTTCTTTACCATGAATGTAATTTTATTAAATGGGGAATTATTGATAATTTGTATTCTTTACTCAATACTAATATTTATTGATAAGAAATATTGTTTATGAATTAAATAAATCATTCAATATATGAGGAATTATTTAGACATGAAGTTGTGAGTGGGGTATAGAATTATATATCCCCTTGATGAATCTATACGTCTCATGAGACAAATCATTAAGCTAGAATTTAATAGGATTTTGATGTATACCTTCCTATAGTTAAAATTTCTTAGTGCAAGGTCTTGATGGTATAGATGTCATGATGTTTGAGATCATGATATACAATATTAATCATTTCCTTAATTTAGAATTCAGTTATTATTATCCATGAGATTACTGCATTGATATTATCCCTGGATTAGCTTCAAGATCATGTGATTATTTATATGTCCTTGTTTTATCATCATTTATTCCTACCATATTATTATTCGTGCTCAATTTATTGATTATATAGAATGTTTTTTTAGTTATTTATATTTAAATTTTGTTTATTCCTTATTGATTCATGATGTATTTTATTGTACATAACCCTTACTAGGAATTTGATCTTACCCTTATTTTTTCCCTTCCCTAGGATATGAAGAAGGGATCTTTGAATGAGTTCCAAGATGCAGAATATTTACATTCACTATGTTGTAATATATGTTTTCAAATATAATGTGAGACTCAATTATATATATAATTTACCAATACTAATAAACTATTTGGTCCTTGGAGATGTGATCACTTGTATCTATCACCAATGTAATAAAGTAACCATCAACTTTGGGCTACTAGGGTTAGGGTTTTTACCGTGGGTATTAGAGGATGTTTAGTGAAAATCTTAGGAACTAGATTAAGGAAAACATATATTATTGGTATATCCATATGAACAAATTTTAGGATAAGTATAAGTATAGAATAATATCCTAAAATTTTGGTAAGGGATAATTATGTGGTTTTCCCTTACAATATACCCATGTATGGAAACTACAAGTGGGTGTGGTTTTGGAACAGTTGTATCTAGGGGTAATCACTTTGAAAAGGGTGCATTGTGATTTGACTCAATCATCACCTGGTGCATGAAAATGATCTTTATTATGTTCCTAGATTGAAACTCTCTGAGGATATTCTTAGGATAATTAAAATTTTATTAATGAATCATCCTGAAGGATTTGAATAGATGATGAAAATGAATGAATTAGTTTAAACCTAAGGAATCTTAAATTGAAAAACATGTTTCATGATTTAGACAACCTATAAATGGTTAAATGGTTTTCCATTATTATTATTGTTTATAACACTAAGTTTTTTGGTTTTCTTCAATAGATAGAACCAGGAGGAGTTATGTTAACACTAAATGTAATGGACAATGTAGTGGTTCTGAGAAACTAAATGGGATGGTGAATAAAGTGAATGATTTTTTGATTATTACTAATTAATTATCATGAAATATAATTAACAACATATGCCTTAACTAACTCTCTAAATCACTTAATAATATAAATGTGCATTCTAGTAATAGATTGGATGGTGGAAACTATGGATGAAAGAAGGCTCAATTTCCTTCATTCCAAAAATGTAGAAAGAGACACCCAAGAGAGTGTCTCAAAGGAATGTGAAAATTTTTTATGTGTGTGAAATAAGGGTATGGAGCGCTGAATTAATTAGGAAAAATGAGTATTTCAATGTAGAGAAATAAATTTCATCATAGAGATCCGTTTATAGTTTGTTGTCTTAAATGTGGGGAGCCTAGGAATTATCCAAGTCAATTCCCTCTTCTAAAGGTTAACTCTTAGATCAAGTAAGTACCTATGTTATTACAATCATTGAGGTGAAAGAGTTTAAGTATTTATTTATTAGGATTCAATAATTATGTTATATAAGTATATTTATCAATGGTATTTTGGTTATAAGAATCATGAAACATCTAAGGATTTTGTTAGTTATTTTTGGAATCATATATGTCCTCATCAAAGATTAACTTAAGAGTTATGGATATTATCATGGGTTTATGAGTTTAATGTTGATAATATATTCAATGTATTAGACATCACTTTTAAGGTTTTAAGTGATGGTATTTCATGTTATTAATGACCGTTTAGGATATGTTTTATTGTGTTGAGGTATATGTAACCCTTAGGTTAAACATGAAGTATTATTTGAGGAATAATGATCTATTAATAAGTTTAAAGGTATTGATAACCTTTAGGGTTAATATGATCAATGATAATAATATTCAATTAATATTATTTGATTTTTTGGAAAAAAAATAAGACATATAAGAAACCCTTGTGGTTAAAAGTAATTTAATGGTTAATGTTATTTTTTAGTATATTCATCATATTTTTTAGAACGTTTTATGAGTTATATTAATATAGTTTTAGAAAAATGAAAACTCGTATGTTAGGAGACAACCTATCATATCTAGCTAGGTTGTGGGGCTTAAACCCACAACCGAAGAGTGACAAGGGTGTAGTTCCTACCACTAGACTATGTTATTTTCTAGTTAATATGATATTTTTTCACTTAAATTATTTGATTTAAAAATATTAATTTGAACTTTGAGTGTTACTTTTGAGGTTAAGAGATTAATGTATTATATTGGATAACTTGTGTTAACCATTTTTCTTTTAGTAAATATTTATAGACATATATAATGAATTTTCACTCTTTTATGGATCTTACAAT
This sequence comes from Viscum album, assembly GCA_963277665.1. Lineage (NCBI taxonomy): Eukaryota > Viridiplantae > Streptophyta > Magnoliopsida > Santalales > Viscaceae > Viscum > Viscum album. Next base: position 1,907,936,577 of record OY728161.1, on the reverse strand, counting down.
ATGTTAAAATTTTATTTTAGTGCTTTGGGAATAAAAAATATATATTGGATATTCATTTCATGGAGTAAGAGATAAAGTGGTAATTGATTGAAGAACAACCAAGGAATGAAATTATTCTTATGAAATAGAAATATATAAAGTATATTTCATTATGTTCTTAGTAAAGATGTTAAAGTAATTCCTCAACTCTAGGAAAAGAATATTGAAAGAAAAATGTTATCCAATTTTAACCATTTTCGATGAGTTTATGGCCTTTTCACCCATCACATATTTATGGTTTTGTAGTCGCTAATTTTCTCATGAACATGTTCTCTATCACTCTCTATTAGTACTTAGGAGACAGATTTCTCCTTCATGTATATATTTTCACATTCCACCAATATTATACTATTTTTAAACATAGTTTTTTGTTATTCTATATGACCTTCATATTTCCTTTTCCATTTTATAATAGGAAGTATTATTAACCCTTTTAATGATGTGGGTTTTCCACAAAGGAATTTTCAAATGTAAAACCATTTATTTTTTACCATAAGTTCAAATTATGAGGACCCAATTTATTGAATTTGGAGAGAATGTTACACCCTAATATTTTAAAATAAAAACATTATGTTTGATAGCGTGTATGACATGCAACACTGAGTTTTAAGTGAACTGAGACATACAATTAAAATATTATTATTTAATGTAATCATTATAAACTAGTTGTTAAGTGGGTAGGAATGAAAATTTTAACAATATTATGAAAATATGTATAATGGTTTTATATAATGTATTTATAAATAATTATTTAATTCTCAATAAAATCATTTTATGCTTCTAATATACATTTTCTTCAAAAATGGTTTTATTTTTAATTTTTTGTTTGATAATTATAATTAATTTATCCTACTTTTAGAAATTTTATTTTATAAAAATAATATAATTTTTTAAATCAGAATATAAAAATTATCTTATGGTAAAATTTTGAGATTTTTATGAAAAGATTGATTTTTCTGTGAATAGTGAAAAATACCGCTTTTTATAAAACTGTCATTTCTTTTCAATAAATTAAGTAATTTAAAATTCACAATATGATTTAAATTTTATTTAAAAGTAAAATAAGTATTATTTAGTTATATTTAATCTAATTACTTACATTTTAATCCTTTTTATACCGGATTTTGCCATAAGTTTATTTTCAGGCTTAAAAATGCATGTTTGAAAATTAATTTTATGTGCATAATGTCACTCCATTTTAATTATTTAAAATAAAAAATAATAAGGAAATATTTAAATTAAATTTATAGATTATATATATAAATATATGAATTTAAATACATATAACGATTATCATTATTCATATAGTTAATGTAAGATCATCTTATACTTGAAAAATGCATTTATTGAAAAACTATTTTTCAACACGTTTTGCAGGTTCATTTTTAAAATAAAATTTTCAAATTATATTAATTGAATTTGATAAAATGGATTCAATATTTTAAATAATCATAATTAAAAAAAATTAATAAGGTTAAATTAATAATTTTTCATAATGAATAGTAAAAACAGTAAAAATTAATTACCCTGGTTAAGGTTAAAACCGGTTTACCAAGGGGTTAAACCAAATGATAAGGATAATTTAGACAATTAAACCTATCAAAATACTATTTTATATCCATATTTAAACCTTATCCTATACCAAATTCTAATATAAGGTAACTTTGAATAAATTTTCTTCGGAATTACTTTATCATTTTGTATTCTTTTGGGAAATTTTCAAATGGTTTCTAAGAAGGTACCCTCCCCAACTTATAAAAGGGTACCTCCTTCTCTCACTTATTTACACATATCAAGACATATATATCAAAAAAACTACCAAAATATATCCTTAACATCCTTATCCATATTATAGAGGTGTTGTTCTTCCCAAAATACTAACCCTAGGGTACTTAATAAGAGATCCAAAGGAGGTTAAACTAAGCAAAGGTAATTTTATCCACTAAAATATTTCTTTTTACTTATTCTTTTACCACATTAAATTATGTATTAACACTTTAAATATAATAAAAATAGTATCTACCATATACTTATATGTTATTATATTGATGTTATTATAATTATCCATCTACTTCTCGATCAAATGGGAAACAAATCCATCGCTCGTGTATACGGCAGACTACCGTCACACAAACTGATGTAATTTGTTTTACATAATTGAATCACATGGATAGTAATAATTATATAAATAATTAATATATATTATAAATATGACATGATATTAATTCTGTAAAATTAATATATTATCCACTTCCTTACCCTTTCTGTCACGACCCGTCCCAGTGGGGCCCGAGCCGCAACTCCCCAAGTCTGCCTCCAATAGGCCAGGGGCTGGTGACTAGCACCAAGTAGGCATGTTACTAACATGGGAGGCATTTCCTATAAACCTGTACACACACACACACACACATCTCCAAGCCCACAAAGCTGAATAGTAAAAACTACTAAAAAGGAAAATGCATGCATACACTAAAAACCCAACCAACAGAGTACAACAGGAAAGTAAAGTACAATAATTTAAAACCCTAGGCCAAAAGTACAAGCCCACCAAAATAAATTTTGTAATAAATTTCAAACTCTAAATAAAGGTACTGGGACTACAATCTATAGTCGTAGGAACACACCTCGGCCTGCCTGATCTCACTGAGCACCATCTGGTCCTGGTCCACCTAGAATCATGTTAAAGGCTCGCTCGTCTGCACAAGACACGACACGTGCGGGTAATGCCCGTGCAGGGGTGAGTATAAAAATACCCAGTAGGACACCCCAAAACCAAAAGGGAAATACAACAAGGGAAATACCACAAAGGAAAGATACAGTCAGCTCCACACAGTATATGTCAACAGAACATATAACAAGAATTTCCAAATATACTCATACAAGATCGAATATCACGATACCACCACTAGGATCCAGATCGAAGATTCCACTAAGCATGTAACAAGAAGAACACACTCCCAGGTCTGAAGAGAGAGAGATAAAGTACCCGTTCTGAGAGAACACACTCCACAAGTACTTGAGAACATGATGCTCAGATGAGGATCACAACCAACAGCCACGGGGTGATTCCAACAACTCAGTCTGAACTAATCTACTAAGTAGAGGATCGGCGCCCGAGTAAAGTTGGTCACGTCGATACCAAGAACTCTACCTATGGTACCAGGAAGTAATAGAGGATCCGGCTCCCAGTCTCATAGTGGGGATTCCAAAAAATCTATTTAAGAAGTCCTAGTAAAGGGATCATACTCCTGTATATAGGAAATGATATCGGAAACCTTTAGGAGAAAGACCAAGGGGACGAACCCTAAGGAAACTAGTCCAAGTCACAGAAGGAAACTGGCTCAAGCCATGTAAAGCTGGTAACACGGCATGTAGTATGGTTACACACCATGTTCCTTGACCTTGGGTACTACCCGTGTAAATGGCCCGTGTCATCTATCCAAGTTGTGTAAAACTCAACTACACGGCATGTAGAAGGATCACACGCCGTGTTCCCTAACTTCGGGTACTGCCCGTGTAAATGGATCATGTCTGGAATCGAATTCATGTAGGAAAGCATATAAACGGCGTGTAAGTCGAAGCACACGTCGTGTCCTGCCAACTTGGAAACACCCGTGTACCCAGGCCGTATGCCCGTACACGGTGTTCGTCTGTGTCGCCTGCCCGTGTACCAGTACACGGGGGGTCCCGCGTATCTGGTCGTGTCTATCCGGGGAAGGGTATACACGTTGTGTCCTTGGTTGTGTACCCAACCCGTGTTCATGTACTCTCGGAGTACACGCTAAGTTATCCCCAACAAACACACCCCGTGTATCCCATACTACATGCCATGTAGTCGGGAAATTTCCAGAACCGCCATCTTCCTCCTCACGCCTCATTCGGATCTCCAGATCCCAATTCTATCGTCTGTTTGCCATGAAACTCAAGGAACTGGTTCATTTCATCATACGAACATCCTATCAGGTTTTTTCGGTCCTTTGATCAGGTTATAAACTCCGAAAGATCCATTCGAAGAAAAACTCTGAAAAAATTCATATCTCTCGATCCTCTCCAAATTTTCTGCCGAAATCATCGTGGTAGCTTCGGACTATCCTCCTGATGTTGGATCAAAAATCTCAGATCATTGCACCAACAAACGAATGTGCAATGATCGATTTCCTCCAAGAACGCGTAGAATGAACATGAAGAACGCGTAGAAACCGGGGAAGAAAAGCACAACAATCGAGAGGGATGAACCTCGATCGATGTTTGTGTCGATCTTGGTTCATCACCATTAGAAGGTTGAACGAAACCAAATTTACTCCAAGAACCAAATCCCCAAAATCCCCACAAAGCCCATCCCGTAAATATGATCGATCCGCGGGCTAATATGTCCGTGGATTTGTCCGCGTTCATCACAGGAATCAAGGACGGGGAAGGAAACCAAAACCAAACATCCTACCTGGATTCGCGGCATTTGTTGGCAAAGATCTGGTCGTCACGTCATCACTGTCGGAGAAACTTGTCAAGAATGTCGTCGTCGCGTTGGGAGGTTTTCTTCAGAGCCTTCAACACCTCCAAGGGTTTCGGGGTTATGAGATCTATCACCCTGGACCCCTGCGCAAAACTCTATTTAAAAGGACAAAAGATAAAGATTTTGCTGTAGAAAAGATTTTTAAATAAAATATTTTTAATAAATATTTTATTACGGTTTCGTCTAAAAAACCAGATTTCACCACCGGTCTGCGCCAGCCGAAGTTAGGTCTCTTCTAGGGTAAACCCACTGCTCTAGACGCAACGGTGCCCTCGGATTTCTGATCCAAGCACCCGATCAGGAGTTATTATGCTTTTCCGGAAAACCCCACGTGTGTGAAAATTAAATTATTTAATTTAATTCAAACATTTGTTCTGGGCTCACCGGGCCTCTAAACTGCATGTCGTCTTGAAGACTGGTCTAGAAATAATTCCCACATAATATTAAAATATCACATGGAGAAATCTGAGATATTACATCACACCCACCTTAGGGCTTTTACATCCCCGAAAATCCAAAACAAAGGCTACTCAAAAAGATGTGGGTACTGCTCACGAATCTCAGCCTCCCACTCCCACGTTCTCTCCTGGAGATTCCCATGCTGCCACCGGACACGCACAAAGGGAATAAATCACCCACGAAGGATCTTCTCCTGCCGATCCTCGATCTCCATTGGGTACTTAGCAAAGGTCACTCCATCATCGATGTCCAGCTCGCCCCAGTCGATAACGTGTGATGGATCATGCACGTACTTCCGCAGCTATGAGACATGGAAGAAGTTGTGCACCCGTTCCATCTAAGGAGGTAGAGCCAAGTGGTAATCCACCTCGCCAACTCTACTCAGAATCTGAAAAGGGCCAATGAACCTCGGAGATAGCTTTCCACCTCGTCCAAATCTCCATAATCCCCATCGAGGTGAGACCCGAAGGAACACATGGTCTCCCTCCTCGAACTCCAAGGGCCTCTGTCTCCTATCGGCATAAGACTTCTACCAACTTTGTGCAGTCTTCATCCTCTCTTGTATGACCTGCACCTTCTCTATAGAAGCTCGCACCATCTCTGGACCCATGAGTGTTGACTCTCCTGGGTCAGTCCAGCAAAGTGGTGACCTGCAAGGTCGCTCGTACAAAGCTTCGAATGGTGCCATACCAATAGTGGAGTGATAACTGTTGTTATAAGAAACTTCCACCAATGGTAGGTGATCCTCCCATCTACGACCGAATTCAAGTATGCAAGCTCATAGTGTATCCTCCAGAACCTGGATGGTCCGCTCCGTATGACCATCATTCTGAGGATGAAATGATGAGCTCAAGCGTAACTGAGTCCCAAAATCTTCCTGTAATCCCTTCCACAACCTGGATGTGAAATGAGCTTCACGATCTGAGAAGATCGTGGATGTCACTCCATGAAGTCGAACTATCTTCTGTACATAGAGGCATCCCAATCTCTCTACCGAACTCTACTCCCATATGGCTAGGAAGTGGGATGACTTGGTGAGTCGATCAACGATCACCCAGATGGCATTGTGTCCCCTGGACGTATGTGGTAAAACTATCACGAAGTCCATGGATATCCCATCCCACTTCCACTATGGCACCTCAAGGGGCTGAGTCAAACCTGCTGGTACCTGGTTCTCATCCTTTACTTGCTGACAAGTAAGGCACCGAGAAACAAACTCTGCCACACTCTTCTTCATTCTTGGCCACCAGAACTAACATCAGAGGTCCTGGTACATCTTTTCCACACCTGGATGCACCGCCAAATGAGTTGTATGGAACTCCCTCAGAACCTCCTCCCGCAACGTCACTGGTACTACTGTGTGCCCTCTAAAAAGAACAATGTGCTCCCCACCTTTTGAAAATACATCAGCAGCATCACCTGCAGATATCTGAGCACGTAGAGTCTCACAGCTAGCATCCTCGTGTTGTGCTTCCCTGACTCGATGTAAGAGTATAGGGGTAACAACCATCAACTGAAGGTAGTCTCCCTCATCTCTATCCATGAAGGATAACTAAAAAGAGGCCAACTGTATCGTCGCCTCATCCAGTAACTACAAACTGGATTTTTTGCTGAGAGCATCTTCCACAACGTTCCCCTTCCCGGGAGTATAAATGATCTCAAAGTCATACTCCTAGAGGAACTCAAGTCATCGCCTCTATCTCAAATTCAGATCCTTCTGATAAAAGATATATCTGAGACTCTTGTGATTAGAGTAGACGGTAAACTGCTCGCCAATCAGGTAGTGCCGCCACATCTTCAATGTGAAGACTACTGCTACCAACTCAAGATCATGGGTCACGTAGTTCTTCTCATGTGGCTTCAATTGTCGTGAGCCATAGGTAATCAACGCTTGCCTCTACATCAGGACACAACTAATCCTGGTTCCGAATACATCGCAGAACACCGCGTACTTGACACCCTCCTCCAATAATCTCAAGATCGGGGCGCTCATCAGACTCTATCTCAACTACTGAAAATCCTGATGTCATCTCTCGGTCCATATGAAAGGTTGCCCCTTTTGGGTCAAAGCTGTCATGGGTGCTAAAATCCTAGAGAAATCAAGAATGAATCTTCGATAGTATCCTACCAACCCAAGGAAACTCCACACCTCCGTCACCCTCTGGGGTGGCTTCCATGCTAGCACTGCCTCTACCTTGGCTAGGTCCACTACTACACCATCGGATGAGATAACGTGTCCCAGAAAGTGGACCTCCTGTATCCAGAATTGACACTTCGAGAGTTTCCCGTACAATTGGTGCTCTCGGAGTGTATCCAGAACCATCCTTATGTGCCTCGCGTGCTCCTCCTTAGATGTAGAGTACATAAGTATATCATCGATGAAGAACACCATGAACTGATCTAGATAGGGCCGAAAGATCTGGTTCATGAGTCCCATAAACACTGTCGGGGCATTCGTCACACCGAAGGGCATCACCAAGTACTCATAGTGACTGTAGAGACATCTGAATGTCGTTTTTGGTATATCCTCATCTCGTACTCGCAACTGGTGATAGCATGATCGTAGATCAACCTTCGAGGACCATCATTCCCTTTTTATCTGGTCAAAGAGGTCATAGATCCTCGGTAGTTGATACCGGTTCTTCACGGTCACCTGATTCAAGCGCCGGTAATCCACACACAGCCTCAAGCTCCCGTCTTCCTTCTTGGAAAACAAAACTGGGACCGCCCAGGGTGAAACATTGGGTCTCACAAATCCCTTCTTCTGTAAGTCTTCCAGCTTCACCCTCATCTCATGAAGCTCTGCAGGAGCCATCCCATATGCTGATGCTGATATCGGTGTCGTCCCGGGTTGCAACTCAATACAGAAATCTATCTCCCGACGAGGAGGTAGTCCGGGGAAATCCTCCTGAAATACGTCCTCATACTCAGCCACTACTGCTGGAAACTGGAAACTCGTAACATATGCTGCGCCAAGGGCTAGGGTATCCAACTTATGTGAAATCAGTTGTACCTTCCTATGCACGAGTCCATCATGCACTGTCTGGGTCTCCTTTTCACCGACAAAGGAGAACCTAGTTCCATCACTACAGACACACCACACCTTTCACCTAAAACAGTCAATCTGGGCATGAACTATGGATAGCCAATCCATACCAAGAATGAAATCGTAAGGCCTTGACGCTACCACCAAGAGGTTCCAACCGAAACTCTCACCTCCAAGGGTCAGGTCACACTGTCTGCAAAGATGTGTGATCTCTGAATCTTCTCCAGTTGGTGTTTCTAAGCGTAAGGGTTGAGTCAACGGCTCAACAGGAATCTCAAGGTCTCGAACAAGATAAGAATCTAGAAAATAATGACTAGCACCTGTGTTTATCAGTATGGCATCCAAAGTAGAAAAGACACATATTGTACCTCTAATCATTTTGGGAGTACCTGGGTCATAAGCCTCTACTGCCTGCAGCTATCCCTGCCTCTGTCCACCAGCTCCTTTAGCCTAGAGTGGACCTCCTGGGGATGGTGGTGGCAAAAGTTCAAAATTCCAACCACCTCAAGCTTCTATCCCAGCTCCTCTACCACGTCTGCCACCCCGCGGGTTTATCTGCTCCACACGTTGCCTCTGCCTCTGTGGTCCATCCACTGCTCCTGTGTCAGTAGTACGGCGGGTCGGACAATCTCGAGCGAGATGTCCCCTTCCATCACATGAGTAGCATCACCTCTCTCGAGGCTGGCTGGATGCACCCTGTGAACCCTACATGGAAGATCCCCTGTCCAGGGATCTCCTTTGAAAACATCTCCCATGCCTGGGTCCCTGACACTGGCTCCCTATTTCTGAGGTCTCCGCTCCAGCTCACTCACTGCTGACAACTGACAGTTGTCTCTGCTCTGCCAAGAATCTCTCAACCACCAAAGCCCACTCGATCACCCCAGCATAAGTATGAATGCTCATAGGGATGATGATAGCTCAGATGTCTCTGCGTAAGACCCACTCAAAAGTCTAAGCTCTGAAGTACTGATCCCTGGCCATATCCATCGATTACCGGGATAGGTCGGTAAACCTCGATGAATAATAAGCCACCGTCATGGTCCCCTGCTGAAGCTGAAGAAGCTCCTGTATATGTTTTTCTCTCAGGGTAACCGGTGAAAACTCCTCCCTGAAGAGATGCTCAAACTCTGACCATGCAAGAGTCACCTCTTCGTGGGTCTGGATAACCAAACTCCACCATCGCCCTGCCAAGCCCTGCAGAAGGCTCACTGTCAGGATCACCATCTGGTCTGATGGTGTCCTGACCAAACGGAAGACTCTGGCCACTGCCTCAAGCCAGTCCTCTACTGCTTGGGGGTCAGGCTCGCCTCAAAAACTAAGGGGTCTCTGTCTCTAAAACTCGTGGAGTGCGCTCAGCCTGCGCTCCTCCTCTACTGGTACAGCAGGCACTAAACACTGCTCCACAGGTGGTGGAATAACTGGCACACCACCCGAAGGTAAAACTAGGGGATCTGGTCCCTGAATCGAAGCTTCATTACTAAGGGGGTCATCCCCGTGATCGAGCTGCTGGATCCTAGCAGGTGCGCGTTGCAGAGGCATCCTATGAAGAAACAAGATGTATCTCAGTCAGTGAGTATATCTGGAGAGATGACTCGAGAAGGACGTGGAAACCACAACCCATTCCTATATAATTCATGTACCATTATTTTCCCCTACAACTAGTGTTCTCATGTTCTGAGTCGAAAATCAAGTTATCAGATTCTTAGTGTATGGATACGTCGGTCGCTCGCACCAACACTGGGGTCCCTGGCCTGAAAGCCAAACTCGAAACACTTAAACTATTGCCCCAAACCAACTCACAGACTCTCGGTCCTAAGGTAGAACCGACCACCTCTGATACCAATCTGTCACAACCCGTCCCAGTGGGGCCCGAGCCGCAACTCCCCAAGCCCACCTCCCATAGGACAGGGGCTAGTGACTAGCACCGAGTAGGCATGTTACTAATATGGGAGGCATTGCCTATAAACCTATACACACACACACACACACACATCTCTAAGCCCACAAAGTTGAATAGTAAAAACTACTAAAAAGGTAAATGCATGCATACACTAAAAACTCAACCAACAGAGTACGACAGGAAAGTAAAGTACAATAATGTAAAACCCTGGGCCAAAAGTACAATCCCACCAAAAGAAAGTCTGTAACAAAGTACAACCTATAAATAAAGGTAGTGGGACTGTAATCTGTAGCTGTAGGAACACACCTCGGCCCACCTAATCTCACTGAGCACCGTCCGGTCCTAGTCCACCTAGAATCCTGTCAAAGGCTCGCTCGTCTACACAAGACACGACACGTGTGGGCAAAGCCCGTGCAGGGGTGAGTATAACAATACCCAGTAGGACACCCCGAAACCACAAAGGAAATACAACAAGGGAAATACCACAAAGAAAATATACAGCCAGCTTCACACAATATATGTCTACAGAACATATAAAAATAATTTCCAGATATACTCATACAAGATCAAATATCTCAATACCACCACTAGGATCCAGATCGAAGATTCCACTAAGCACGTAACAAGGAGAACACGCTCCCAGTTCTGAAGAGAGAGAGATGAAGGACTCGTTCCGGGAGAACACACTCCACAAGTACTTGAGAACATGATTCTCAGATAAGGATCACAACCAACAGCCATGGGGTGATTCCAACAACTTAGTCTGAACTAATTCGCTAAACAGAGGATCAACGCCCGGGTAAAGTTGGTCACGTCAATACAAAGAACTCTACCTAGGGTACCAGGAAGGAATAGAGGATCCATCTCCCAGTCTCATAGAGGGGATTCCAACAACTCTATTCAGGAAGTCCTGCTGAAGGGATCATACTCATGTATGTAGGAAATGATACTGGAAACCTTCAGAAGAAAGACCAAGGGAACAAACCCTAAGAAAACTAGTCCAAGTCACAGAAGGAAACTAGCTCAAGCCATGTAAAACTGGTTACACGGCATGTAGTATAGTTACACACCGTGTTCCTTGACTCTAGGTACTTCTCATGTAAACGGCCTGTGTCATCCATCCAAGCTGTGTAAAAATCAACTACACGGCGTGTAGAAGGATCACACGTCGTGTTCCCTGACTCTGAGTACTACCCATGTAAATGGCCCATGTCTGGAATCGAAGTTGTATAGGAAATCATATACACGACATGTAAGTCGAAGCACACACTGTTTCCGGTCAACTGGGAGACACCCGTGTACCCTGGCCGTATGCCCGTACACAGTGTCCATCCGTGTCGCCTGCCCATGTACCAGTACACGGGGTGTCCTGCGTATCTGTCCATGTATGGCCGAGGAAGGGTATACTTTTCGTGTCCTTGGTCGTGTATCCAACCTGTGTTCATGTACTCCCGGAGTACACGCCAGGTGATCCCCGATGAACACATGTTGTGTAGCCCATACTACACGTCGTGTAGTCGGGAAATTTCCAAAATCGTCATCTTTCTCCTCGCGCCTCAGCCGGATCTCCAGATCTCGATTCTGTCATCCGTTTTCCACGAAACTCAAGGTTCTAGTTTGTTTCATCATACGAACATCCTATCGGGGTTTTTCGGTCCTTCTATTGGGTCATAAACTCTGAACGATCCATTTGAAGAAAAACGCCCAAAAAATTCATATCTCTCGATCCGCTCCGAATTGTCCCCTGAAATCTTCATCGCATCTCCAGACCATCCTCCCGAGGTTGGATCTACAATCTCGGATCATTGCGCCAACAAACGAATGCGTAACGATCGATTTCCTCCAAGAACGCGTAGAATGCACATGAAGAATGTGTAGAAACCGGGGAAGAAAAGCACAACAATCGAGAGGGACGAACCTCGATCTATGTTTGTGTCGATCTTGGTTCATCACCGTTAGAAGGCTGAACAAAACCAAATTTACACCAAGAATCAAATCCCCAAAATCCCCGCAAAAGCCCATCCCACAAATACAATCGATCTGCGGGCTAATATGTTCATGGATTTGTCTGCGTTCGTCGCAGGAATCAAGAACAGGGAAGGAAACCAAAACCAAACATCCTACCTAGATTCACGGTGTTCTTTGGTGAAGATCCGGTCACCGCGTCATTGTTGCCGGCAAAACTTGTCAAGAACGTCGTCGCCGCGTTGGGAGGTTTTCTCCAGATCCTTCAGTGCCTCCAAGGGTTTCAGGGTTATGAGATCTATCACCCTAGACCCCTGCGCAAAACTGTATTTAAAAGGACAAAAGATAAATATTTCGCTGTAGCAAATATTTTTAAATAAAATATTATTAATAAATATTTTATTACGGTTTCGTCCAAAAAACTAGATTTCACCACCGGTCTGCGCTAGCTGAAGTTAGGTATCTTCTAGGGTAAACCCGCTATTCTGGATGCAACGGTGCCCTTGGATTTCCTATCTGATCACCCAATCAGGAGTTATTATGCTTTTCAGTAAAACCCCACCCGTGCGCAAATTAAATTATTTAATTTAATTCAAACATTTGTTCCGGGCTCACCGGGCCTCGGAACTGCACGCCGTCTTGAAGAATGGTCTCTAAATAATTCCCATATAATATTAAAATATCACATGGAGAAATCTGAGACATTACACTTTCATCCATTAATGGAATGATGTCATCACTCGTGCATGCACGCGATCTACCGTCTCCATAAAGGGGTGTGATTAATTTTCCCTGTAAAACTTTAAATAATGGTTATAAAAATGTATCCAATGAATAAATATGATATTTATAAAATTAATTTATTTTTTTAGATTATTTAACTATATCATATGCACAAGAACCGTAACTTCCAGGATAATACATTAATGAAAAAATGAAGCAGTTAACATCCAAAACAATGGTAATAATGAAATATTATTAACTAATGGGTAATAATATATTATAAGAAGATAATATATGATATTATAAATATTAATATGGTTATTTTATAAATTAATAACATTTTTAAAACCACTATACAATAGTTTAAACCACATTCAACTAAAGGGAAATGTGATGTAGGGGATTTTTTCTCAATTTACTTTCATTAAGGCATACTGTAATGTTATGCACCTAATTTATTTTATATGCTGTTTTTAATTCCTATTTTAAAGTTAATATCATGAAACATTCATACTTAATATTATTTTAAGTTTTAACTTGAATTTTTTCATCCAAGTGGGTTTTACTTGAAAGTTACCAAGTGGTAAGGAATTTCATAACTCAATTTATTTTCATTAGGTTATATTACTTCTTCATTGTCTTTGATATTATAATATTATGGGTATAATTACTTTTGATTATTTTATGTTATATTTACACTTTTTTATGTGTATTTAAATTTGATACACACAATCAATTCATTTATTAATTCTTACTTCAATAGTATGATCTTTGTAAGATATTTCATCTTAATTTCCACTCCATTGAGACATATTTGTTATTATAAACCTATTTATTTATATAAGGTGTATCTAATACCCATTTGATATGTTATATCATGAATATATTTATATTCATGGTATTTAATTTTTTATTTTAATTTATTTATTTCATGGGGTTTATGATTCAAAAGTTACCAAATAGGTAAGGGTTTATGCTTTAATATCATTTTAATTGGGATTGTTTATTCTTGAATTCCCATTGAAGGAAATTATTTAATAATTATCTAATAAACTCATTTAATTTTATTAGAATCTATTTATTCATGAATTTTTAAATTAATAGTATCATTTTTCTCTCTTTGTTACTTAAAATGATTGAGAAAATATTTTAAAGAAAATTCGACTTTATTTCTCTATTCAGTCAAAAATACATTTTCTTCCAAATACATGTTTTATAAAAATGTTTTAATAATGTTTTTAATATTATAATATTATTTATAAAATTCATTTTTACCCAATATTTTATTTTTATAAAAATAAAATAAAATGAATCTTCTTATCATTTTCAAAACAATTTACTGTTTGAATTTTTTTACCAAAAATATGAAAGGAATGTTTTTTTTAATATACTTAGTATGAAAATAACATTACCACCATCATGACCACTCAATTTATTTGAATAATATTTCCTAATATTCCATTATTCTTTTCAAATAAATTTTTTTCTAATATTCTAGAAGTATTTAGTTTTTAAAAGTTATTTTCAAATTTAAAAGGATATTTTCCTCAAGAATGTTTTTAATGAAATTTTTATGGTATTTATATTCATAAACAACAACAACCCTTTATGTTACTTATAATAAAATAGAGATATGTTTTAATGATACCATATTTATTCTTTATTTGGATGGGGTATGGTCAATTTGACTAGGGAAAGTATTGACATTCACTTCCTTGATTACTTTTTGTAATCATTAACCTGCCCTTAAAACATTCACTTTCTTATTATCATTATACATTAAATATAAATTAAATTTATGTATTGTTTATCAAGGATATTCTTATTAATTAAATTTTTTATAATTTATACATATGTTAATTTACCATGAAATTTATTTGATTAACTAGGGAATTATTGATAATCAATATTCTTTATTCAATACAGACATTTATTTATAAGGAATATTCTTTATGAATTAAATTGATAATTCAATATATAAGGAATTATTTGGATAGGAAATGAAAGTGGGGCCCATAATTATATATCCTCTCGATGCATCGATAGGTCTCATGATACAAATAAATAAGCTAGCATTAAATGGGTTTTTGGTGTATAACTACACATAGTTAAACTATATTGGCACAAGGTCTTGATGGTATAGATATCATGATGTCTGAGATCATGATTTAAAATATTAAGTATTTACCTCATTAATAATTTTATTATTATTATCCATGAGATTATTTCATTGATATTATCCATGGATTAGATTTAATATAATGTGATTATTTATATGGAATTTTTTTATCATCATTTATTCCTGCCATATTATTCTTCTTGCTTAGGTTATTAACTAAATGGAATGTTTTTTTAGTTATTTACCTTACCTATTATTAATTCCTTATTGATTCATGATATATTTAATTTTAAGTACCCCTTAAGGATAATTTGAGCTCACCTTTATTTTTTCCCTTCCCTGGGATATGAAGAAGGAATCGTTGAATTAGTTCAAGGATGTAGAATATTTACATTCACTGTGTTGTAATTTATGTTTTCAAATGTAATTAAAGACTCAAGTATGTATCATATTTACCAAGATTACTAAATTATTAGATCCTTTGGGATGTGATCACTTGTATCATAAACCAATTTAATAAAGTAACCACTAACTCTAGGCTACTAGTGTCAGGGTATTTACAACTTCCGTGAAGGTAGTTAGGCCAAAATGAAACCCCACAAAGCTTACATTTAGATGAAGACCTTTGAAATAACCAAGCCTTATTTGAATCATTAGCATCTAACTCTGGAGAAAAAATAACTAATCCAAAGAATTTTTTTATATAGTCCTTCACTGACTATTCACCATTATGGAAACTCATGAACTCAAGCACTTTCTAAACTCTCACTTTCTCAGGATAAAATCTATGGATGAAATCATCCTTGATATATCTTCTAGATAATTCTTTGAACAGGTGGGCATGGATAGTATGTTTCTACCAATCCAAACCCAATTCTTCAAACATAGGAATTATACACCTCATCCTAGAGGATTATGGAGTTTTTAATGAATCTAAGATCTCTTTTATCCCAGATATCCAGTTTGTCTCCTCATAATATCCCAAATCACCACTAAACACTAGTATATGGTGATTCATAAACTCCTGTATGTGATCCACAAGCATAGAATAACTACATACTACCATTCCATCTTGAGTCTAGGAGAGTCTGAGTCTGGAAAGGATGCTTTTGGATCACTTCAGAAACTACCAAATATATTCCCTTATGTAATTTCCCACTCATTTTTATGGGTCACATTCTAAAAAATCACAAAAACACACAACATTTCCTCAAATAAAACAAGATTACAAAACACCCATTGAAACCTCATTTCAAACATACCTAACATGGACTTATTTCAATTTTAAAACACCAAATAGGTTCAAAACTTTTAAAAATAGTTTAAACCCAACAAAACCTTTACTTTTCTTTAAAAGACCACATGGGTTCATAGAAATCCTTAAAATCATTTAATCTCAACAATAAAAATAACTCATTTATTAATAATCCAATTTCCCTTTAAATTATAAATACCAAAACATTCTAAGAGTTTCACCACTTAAAACCCATGAAATTATTTCCTTGAAAACCATACACTTAAATAATTTATATAAGAGTTCAAAATATTTTTTACCAAATAAACTCAAGCATGCCAAAAAAAGGTTTTTAAAATAATATCAAATTACTAAAGTACCAAAACATTACTTTAAAACCTAGTTAAACCACTTTCAAAATACACAAATCTTCACTTAAACACCCACAAACAATCCCCAATAAACATAAGAGAGGATAAAAGCATAAAAGGAGGGAAAACAACAAAAATTACCAACTTTTTCTATTTTGAATTTTTTGGATGTATATTTTTTCTGGTTGTGTGCCAAATGTGTGAGTTCTACTAGAGTTTTCTAAAATGGTTTTCATGGGTTGCACATGGTTTAATAGATCATGTTCCTTAATCATTCACCCCATGGATTTCCTCCACTCACTCAAAAACAAATAATTTCCCAAGAAATATCCCAAGGTCTTCCTATGATACAGAGTAGCAGCACACTACATCAAAATATATAAAAAACCACTATAAATCGAAAAATCAAAGGAATAATCCTGAACACCAATGGAAACTCAAGGTATAGTATGAGTAAGAGCTGGTTAGGCACTCCTCCACACACACCACTCTGTCTCTCATGGTCCTAGCTCCAATATACCTTTTCCCCAAAATAACAAGAGAGATATTATACTATTTTATAGTGAAACGACCCAGACTGAATTGACATATCACCTGAGTTATTCAACTATAAGACCAGAGGTGTGTTCCCAATAACCTTAGGATAGTGACAAGCACTATTGTATCACAAATGATTATATGGGAATGATTTCACCCACAAATAAATCAGGATAAAAAATGGATCCAACTAAGAACCTAACATGAGGTCTCTTTATATTGGACGACCATGCCAAAAATAAAATAGTGAAAAAAAGAACACCATCCAAATATTGAATAATCATAAAGAATAACCAAAATATTTACAAAACATTTTCCAACAAATGAAACCATTTTATAAAAAGATTTTACATTTCCAAAAAAATAAATAACACAAAACTGAAGCTAAATCAGGTAGACTAAGAGGATTATACACCACATTACCCAACTGGTTGAACTAAACAAGTCGACAAACCCATCATCTTTATGTGACTCTCAAGTCACCAATACAACTCAAAAAATCCTTGTTTCCTAAATCAGAGTGTGGTGGAAAGACAACTTGTAATTCATAACCTGAGAACATATAGAAAACATGAAGACTTTATACCCACAAAGGTGAGCATGTTAGGTGTTATCCAAATTCTAATAAGATACCACCATGAGTTAATTACATTACTTTTCTATAAACAATCCCATTCCACTAGTTTTAAAGTAATAACAAAATAGTTTTTCATTCTTTTTTTATAGAAAATGTAAATAAACACATAAAACCTTTTATCATTACTTAAAACACACCATTTATAAAGCATGCCTCAAATAGGCTTTACCAAGGTGATATAGTTTACAAAAAACCCAAATACTTACCTTTTAAATTAAATCCACTTGTATTTAAGATAAATAAATAAGTTAAATATTTTATTTTCTCTTAAAGTGCCATTCTTTGAAAATTAATCATCACATAGTTTAAAAACACATTTTCAAAAGAAAAAAATTTATTAAGTATTACATTTTAAATAAACACTTATTTGTAAAAAAACTATCTCATGTTATAAAATACATTTTCAAAAGAATCATTTCACAAGGCTTGAATTTTTAAAACAAAAATCTATTTTCCAATTTTAAAACTCAAAACACACACTCAATATGAGTACAGGCAAGGAAAAAACATAATGAAATTATAATCCATAAATATTCATAATAAATGAAAATAATAAAACAAGGAAATCCTTTCAAAAATATTGCTTAAAAAATAATAACCAGCACATCAAAATAAGATCAAGAAAAAGATAAGAAAATAAGATGCTAATATAAAATAAAGTTATAACATATGATATATAGAATGAAGAAACAACCTAGGGACTAATGGTGTGAGTACATGATGTGCATAAGTGAAACCAACTACTAGTAGGTTAACAGTTGCATCACTCATCCCCTGAATAACTCTCAACTAGTCTCATCAGTGAAAACCCCCTAGCCAGGTCATAACATTCAACTAGGGGATGTTATCCAATTTTAAACCCTCAAATAGAATAGCCAACATCCCTTGACTCCCCACTTATTATCCTAGTTCTCTTAATGTCATAGATAATGGAGGTGAAGCACTATAAAACCAATTTCAATTTCATGATAATATAAGCCCCAAAGGTAATAAATCTCATCAAACATATACTTTTCACCTCTAACACACCCCCTTCAATAATGATTCACTAATCAAATCACATAACCATGAATCAAAATTCATATAAATTTAACACAATGAACATAATCATAAGTAAAGGATATTAATAGGGCTCAACTAGGGTGTAATAAATTCATCATTAAACCTTATTCCCTCAAGGTTCCAAATAGGGATTCTATTTATACATAGAAAATACATTCTTTCAAAATCCCTTTTTAAAATATATTTAAACCTAAATGTAGTTCCAAGGGAAAACACACATAACACCAAATAATAATAAAAATATAACTTTTAAAATAATCTTTCAAAATCACCTTCAAACTAAGGTAAATTACAAAAACACACAAAAAACAACAATTGTGACAAGATCGATCAATTAAAGGCTTTATCCCAAAAACTAAAAAATTAATAAGACACATACATCTCTATTTAAAACTTTTAAATACTTTAAAATTCATGTACCCCCTTTCTTTAAAACAATGTAACCTATTTAAAATAATATAACTAATTTATAAAAACAAGAAAAACCCTTATAAATATTGGTGCTGAAATACATTTTGTGGGATTATTCAGGGAAGCCGCAACTGTTTGGAATGGAATCCAAGATTAAATGTCCCAAAAAACTCTCATAATGTTATATCTCATGAATACCTTTCATAAATACCCCTCACCCTCCGTGAACGCGTGAGGCACTAACGGAATACTCTACGAGTCTGACGACGCTCTGTGACCATGCTAAAGGGTTGATGTTGTGATTTGTGAGTCTAACATAGATGTGGCCATTCACAAAGCCCCCATATACTTCATGAACTACTTATCTACATCATGAACCCATTTTGTCTATAAATACCCAGCTCACTCCACCTTAAAACGATGGATACCCAACCTTTGGACTTCTAAATTACTCTTGATCCATGAAGAACCTTGAGCATCATGAACCAAACCAAAAATGGATCATCCAAGGTATCTTAACTCCTCAAAACCCCATTTCAGATATTCCTAAATACCTCCACCTTAGGTGGGGATACCTTTCTCAAAGTCTTGCACCCTTTATGAAGGAAGAAGACCCTTAGGGGTACTTGAGGATTCATGAAGCATTAAGCCTTTGGGAATCACTCATTTCCTAAGTTAAGACTTCATTCCAAGGTAGGGTTACCATGTTTTAAAAAACCTATTTCTTCACAAAAATCTTATCTAGTGTGAAGCACCATAGCTTTCGAATCACATCTCTATAAGGCTCTATGCTTCACAAAGCCCCACTACTAGGCCACTCCATGTCACCTCCCTTTTGTTGAAACCTCTTTGTGAAGGTTGAGTTCCCAAAACTCCCACACCCATCCAAGATCAGTTCAAATACACCTCCAGTCCTTATGTGACCTATGCTACCCATTCTTGTGGCCCAATCCACTTCAAGTGTGTCCTGAGATTCCCATTTACCGTTTTCTTCTCATCATAGGTATGTTAATATCCTTCTCTTCTCAGTATAGTGACATTAACATGGACCTCGTGATGGACCACTCATCTACACCATTCCAACCTGGCATTGTTGAATCCATGTCCTACTTAGGGGTGGATGTGCGATGGTTATGTAAGACCAAGGGGTAAGGAGTGAGTCCCCCATGTCCGAGTTATATGACATAAAACTACCTAATACCAACATTCTTAGCACATGATGTTAAACTGTCGTATCACTCTATGTAGAAAATGAAGGATGTACCATGTATGAGTGACAGGGAATGAGATCTTCCTCACACATAATGAGATCCTCCTCACATAGAATGAGATCCTCTACCCAAGTAATTACATCCTCCTAGGCATCCCTCCTGGAGTAAGCTTAATGCCTTTCTTTCAAGTGGTTGTGCCTTTTCCCATCCTCATCTCCCCTAGATACCAAAAAAATGAGGAAATGGGAACGTCATTGCCCTCTCTCTCTATATATTATTTTGGCCTTCAGTATCTGTCCACCTACAAACAAAGTAAGTTGTGTGATCTTCAGGTCTGATACTACCTCTTGTTTATCACATCAATAATGACTCACATGGTATTAGAGGTTAGTGATGATCATGACATCCACATGATCTCAAACCCTAACTAGCCCACTTCTAGGCATAATACCCAACCACATAATATCTCCTCAACTGGGTAGCTCCCATGCATAATCCCCAATCACATACTCCACTTCCATGGGCCTCCTCCTTAGTTGTAAGACCTAATTCCCTTCTATGAACTACATGGTATTTGATTCCCAATGAAATGGGATACTTAGGAAGTCTCCTTGAGGTCCAAACCCAACATTCCACCCATTACATCCACTCCTAACATTCCATCCATTCCATCCACTCTCGGCAC
Organism: Viscum album; assembly: GCA_963277665.1. Lineage (NCBI taxonomy): Eukaryota > Viridiplantae > Streptophyta > Magnoliopsida > Santalales > Viscaceae > Viscum > Viscum album. The sequence goes on along the minus strand of OY728161.1, from coordinate 1,907,915,665 downwards.
TCCATTCCCTTCTATCCTAATTTTACCTGGGCCACCACATCCTAGTGAGATCATGCCACCAACCTAAGAATATCCTATATGTAATTCCCATCTATTATATTACTACTTTGAGTAGTACACAGTCATCCCACATGCATAGTCCCCACACAATCTAACCAAGATCAATCTATAACACCCCTGGAAAAGTGATACTTAAAAGGCTAAATGTTACTATCCATGTCAACAAGGTGCACCTTTCTTTTCGGGAGCCTACCTGATTAGAACTCCACAGTTAATCATGCTTGTCCTAGAGTAGTAATCAGGATGGGTGAACTTCTGGAAAGTTTCCCAGGGTGTGTGTGAGTGAGGACAAAACACACTGAAAGAACATGTATTGGCCTGTGGGGACATTCATTAGTCTGATAAGCGACCCTAGTGGGTAATAGCATATGGTGTGCTGTTAAGGAAACCAAGGTATTACAAGAGACTCATGGGGTCAGATGAAAAGGTTCATGGCCTGGGGAGGCGGGTCGTGACAAATGGTATCAGATCCAATACCTAGCCGGAAGTGCTTAGGCACTGCCTGGGTTTAAGGCTTGGGGTCTACAACGAGGGTGTTGTGCTTTAAAGGGGTGGATAATGTAACACCCCTAGAAAATTGAAACTTAAAAGGCTAAATGTTACTACCCATGTCAATAAGGTGCACCTTTCTTTTTGGGAGCCTACCTAATTAAAACTCCACAGTTAAGAATGCTTTGCCTGGAGTAGTAATCAGGATGGGTGACCTTTTGGGAAGTTTCTCAGTGTGTCTGTGAGTGAGGACAAAACACACCGAAAGAACATGTGTTGGCCTATGGGGACAGTCATTAGTCTGATAAGCGACCCTAGTGAGTAATAGCCTATGGTGTGCTGTGAAGGCAACCAAGGTATTATAGGATACCCATCGGGTCAGATGAAAAGGTTCATGTCCCAGGGAGGCGGGTCGTGACACAATCCTCTTGTAAAGAGTGGCTTCTATGTGTAATCCCCACATCGTCTATTAAACTACATGGGTTTTGATCCCTATCTTCTAAACAGGGTACGTATGAGGCCTCTTAGAGATTTAATCCAAACTAATGGTAAACCTTGGTTCCCCTATCCAAGGGGTAAACCTCTTTGATCCACCTCTAGGGGTGTCTAGATCAAACTTCATAGTGTGACATCTTCCCTTCATGGGAAACACTTTACTAGGTCCACCTCTATGGGATGTTCTGACCCATCCATCAGTAAACTTTCTAGGTGTTCCCTCCTAGAGATGTACCTCCCTGATCTACCTCCACATGGCATTTTTATCAGTCTCACTCCATCTCTACAATACATTAAACTCGTGACCTAAATCACAATTCTACCTCATGCTAAACATGGTATGCTTGAGTTGAAAGCCTTGGAAGATATGCCTTTGGAATTAGATACCTCGTGATCAACATGGGATGCCTCGGGTTTCATGCTTGAGATGCCTCTATGAGTTTCCCTCATATGAGGAAGAATATAGGTGACCAATGTTCCCAGTGTACAGTCATTCCAGTGATGCCCAATGTGACTACTCTCCTGACCGAAGGTTGCTTCCCTATCAAGACCCCTTGGAATGTCTAGACAAGAGTAGGATAATTAACCAATATCCACAAAAATATGGAATTGGGAATGAGTTTAATGAACATACTTAACTCTATGAGGGAGACCCAAACTAGGTGATGAATTTTAAGGAGGAATCAACGTAAAGAGAAACTAACATCCCATCATCTTATTTTTATCAAGGAGTAGACATCACTGATTAAAGTGATGAAAGTCACTCGCCATTAGAAAGTGGGAATAATAGGTAACAAGAGCAGCCAGAATACGTCACCATGTACATACGTGGTGGCCAAACCCTAGAAAAAATATCAAAAATAGAAATGGTGAACCTAATGTAAAAATCTTCTTCTCAAGATGGGTACTAATAGCATTTGAGACATCTGTATATTAGTATACCACTGGATCTAGCTACCTAAGGTTAGGGCCCATCGATCAAATTGGGGGGGCCGGTGTGGAACTCACCATAAATTGGTGTATTAAAATTTTGGAAATTTTGGTCTGTGAGATTGTCAGTGAAAATATCTCTCTCTTCATCAATGGAATATTGGACTGTGCTGGGGCATTGGGCATTGATTTTAGTGTATTTGTACTAACATCTGAATCTTCCTGCTTTGCAGGACCCGAGATGTAGTAAATCAATTTATTAACACCCATAGATATAGGTGTAGGGGAAATGTCAATGCATCAATCTCACATGATGTCACCTCTACCACAAATTCAGCCATGACTATGGCTAATGGGCACCCATTCCCCATATCTTCCTCAGAGATCATTCAAAGTAGGGTGATAGACACTCTCATATGATGATATGATAAAGAGGGGGTCATTCCCATAAGGGATATGGACCACCATGACTTGGAGTCTTCTACGCATCACTAACACCATTTCCCCCAAGGGTTGCTGAAAGAGCATTGTCGTGGGCGCCCTCAAATGATTAGTGGTTTTTGGGGTACTCAGGTGCAGTAGAGTGGCTGACCAAGGTCGTCTCTCAAAGGAGGAAGTGAATTTAACAACTTATAAAAGGTATTCTAAAAAATAAAATAGAATATAATAAAAACACTACTTGAAAGGATTGGGGTTTTTTATAGTTTATGAATCTAGAAGAAGTTTTCTGGAAGAATATTGTATATATTTTTTTTGTTTTTAGTTTAGAAATGAAATTCAATTAAAATGACACAACAAGAAGATGTTTTTTTAGAAATATATTTTAAAAGGCGTAATCGATCTAACTCTACCTCTTAATTCACTTATTAATCATTATCATTTAAATAAATATCCACTTAATTATGATCCCCTAATTTTTTAACCCTCGAACCCTACAAGAGTTAACTTAACCACAAAGATGGAATTACTTAAACCCTAGGCTAGCTTCGGAACACGCAATCGCAGCACCCTGCTTTGATTGTTGTTATAAGGTTAGATTATGGTCAGTGGTTAATTAGAGCACATATCCATTCTATAAATGAGTATGAATTGCATTTAGGGATTATATTTGAACTCTACAAATTTATCCCGTGTGGTCTTGTATTACCGATTAAGATTGCGCTCTCACAATTTACACAAAATCCGGACCTCGCGTGTTTTTGTGTTAATCGTTCAATTGTTTTCTTAGTTTATTAAAATTTAAAAACACAATTCATGGATCATATTAAGTGAATTACAGTAGCTCAATGATTCAAAATAATTAAATGAAAAGGGTAGAAGATAGATCGATCACTAAAAACTACTCTTCCATGGGCGGTGTGGTCATCATGGAGATGTTTTGCATGAGCAAAGGATTGAAAGGGTATAACCCAATATCATCTCCACTATTGATTCCAACCCAATTAAGAATATTAATAGAAGAATAAAAGGGAATAACACAGAAGATTATTTGAAGAAAAATTCAAGATGCATACATGAAAGAAAAGAAATACAAAGAGGAGGTGGGAGAGGAGAGCCTTTTTGGAAGAGAGATTTTCACAAAGCCTTACTTCTTCCAAGAGTTGTGATGGGCTCCCAAGAGACACCCTTTCGGACAAACCTTACCAAAGCCTCGACCATCCCTCTCATAGAGTGAATAACCCCTTTAAATAGAGTTTGTGAGGACTGGGGTTACATAACTTTTTAAGTGTGAAATGAAAAACTCGGACAAATATTTTATTCCAAGTTTCACCGCATATTTGACCTCCAAAACACGTGAATTGGCCGGAATTATAGAAGGATTATTTTTTAAAAATCATGTCACCAAGCTTTCCTAAAAATTTGGGCTCAATCTAAGCTCAGATGAAGAAGATATGGCCCAAATACATAACCCATTTCCATTCTGCCAAGTCCAGCCCACCATCGACTTAATGGCTCATTTACTCCATCCAAATGCACTCTTTAGCTCTAGTGTCCTGAATAAAATTTGTAGAAAATTACGTTAGGAAAACTATTACAAAATATTAAGTTCAAATAATAAATATTAAAATATTTATCTTCAAAATAATACAGTGCATTTTAAAAGGGTAAAACTTGAATTTTCATCAAATTTTCAAATGAATGATATAATCCCAAATATTTAATAAATGAATATATTTAGCACAATGTGAGGAAATTATATCATTTATTATCAATAAAATATTCAACAAAATAGTGTTTTATCAACTCCCCCACACTTACCCTTTTGCACTCCTGGGCAAAACCTCATGTCAAGTAAACATCAATATCAAATCAAATTCAATTTTAAAACACATATCCTTGAGATCAAACAATTACACACCAAGAAACAAAAGATATCATGCCTCATAAAAAACCATTATTTCAAGTTCTCCATTTATATCATTCAATATATTTCCACTTCATTTATCCTCCCATGCACAAAACACTTACCTCGCTTGAATTTTATCTTATCACACAAATATCAAAAAAAAATTGCAATGTCTTTCTCATCCAAACTCATACAAGGGTCACTATAGGCTTGATAAATTCCTACATCACCACCTGATGTGATTCAAAGACATATGTTTATCATGAGGACTTTTTAGGGTTGTTTTGTGGCTTTCGGTTGGTAGGATTAAGGTGTGAAAAATTCTGAGGCTAAATGAGGAGGGCTTGACTCTTTTTGAAGCAAAATTGCATTAATCTAATTTTCACTTAAATATGGTCTTATCCTCAATCCCCAGAGTATCAATTCAGCTCCATCGTCATGAAAAGTCATGGAAATTTTACACTATTCATCATTTCATCATAAAAAATTTCAATCTTCTCAAACATGATTTTCTTGAAAGCTCCAAATAGGCACAGCTTTCCACCTCAATTAGAAGCTCCATAAAAGGCACAGCTTCACTTGTCATGAAAGCTCCAGAAAAGGCACATCTTTCAATATAATGACTTTCTTCAGCAGCAAACACATCTATTCAGAATTGAATTTTCCACCCAAAGTATCACATAATGTGGTAGCACAACACAAGATAGATTCCCCCACACTTAAGCTCAACTAGATTATGCAATTTCACTTCAAGAGATGGTTGGATAAGGAAAATTGTCTTGTAATGTGGATAACCTAACATGTTGTGCATGGCTTCTAAGGTCTACAAGGATTAAATGTTCAATTTAGTCCATTATAAAAAAGGATTCTTTGAAATAGGGTCTTTAATACCAAACAAATGCCTCAATCATTTAAACATAAGTACCTCAAACCCTCAAGTTTTGATAGGAATAGATCAAATTATGGTTAAATAAAGAATGGTTTAGTTCTCTCAAGAAGTGAGGTGAATGTAAAGAATATGAAAATAATGGTTCAGAAGCCTCAAAGGAATTTGGTTTCAAATATAAAGACAGTGAGATGTGGCATGGGATTAAAAATTCAATGTACTTTTCATGAAATTACTAAATATTTGAACTTGAAACAAAGTCATTTTCAGCATTCATTTAAGCTCAGTTTCATGGGATAAATTTTTTCACTCATTGATATGCATTTCAAAATTGTGATGAGAATCATTTCAGCTCAAAAATTCAAAAAACACAAAGAAATTTGAAAAATAAAAACACACAATTTTTTTGTTTTTTTTAAACAGGAAAACAATTGACTAAACTAAAAGGTTCCCTCCCCCACACTTAAAATATTGCATTGTCCTAAATGTGAACCCATAAGATGATATATGCACATGAAATGCAGAATTTTTAAATAGGACAAATAATATTAAAGTGAAAGGGTTAGGAACAGCCTGATGTGCTCAAGTGATGATGGGGTCATACAGTGTGATAAAATCCATGGCATCAGTAGGAAGTCCCTCAATGTATCTCTTCAAACATTTCCCATTTAATGTAAATCTCCTTCTTGTGTTCTCTTGTGTGATCTCCATTGCACTATAAGGAAAAAAATTAGTCACAACATAAGGACCTAACCATCTGGAACGCAACTTACCAGGCATCAGATTTAGTCATGAACTGTAGAGAAGGACTTTCTCTCCAACATGAAACTCCCTTTGTTGGATCATTCTATCATGAGCTTCTTTTGATCTTTCCTTGTAGAGCCTTGAGTTCTCATATGAAGAAAATCTAATCTCCTCAAGCTCTTGAATTTGCAGCTTCCTTTGGATTCCATCTTGGGCCAAATCCATGTTGCATTTATTTATAGCCCAATAAGCCCGATGCTCAACCTCCACGGGGAGATAACATGATTTCCCAAAAACAATCTGAAATGGGGACATACCAATGGGTGTCTTGTATGTTGTCCTATAATCCCACAATGCATCATCCAAGCGCTTGCTCCAATCCTTCCTATTTGGCTACACAGTTTTCTCTAAAATATGTTTCAACTCACGGTTTAAAACCTCAGCCTGGCTATTTGTTTGGGGGTGGTATGGTGTTGATGTTTTGTGTGTCACACCATACTTCTGAAGGAGGGAAGCCAAATTCTGATTGCAGAAGTGTGTCCCTTGGTCACCGATGATGGCCTTTGGTACTCGAAACCTGCATAAAATTTGATCCTTGACAAAATCCACTACAACATGAGAATCTTCAGTCCTGGTGGCCTTGGCCTCCACCCATTTACTCACATAATCAACAGCAACCAAAATATACAAAAAACCAAATGAACTAGGAAAAGGACCCATAAAATCAATTCCCCATACATCAAAAATCTCATAGAATAGTATGGGTTGTTGGGGAATCTCATGTCTCCTAGAAATGTTCCTAGTGTGTTGGAAATGAGAGAATGACTTACAAAACACATGGGCATCATGGAATAAGCTAGGACAATATAATCCAGAGTCCAAAACTTTCCTAGCTATTTTTTGGGGTCCAAAGTGTCCACCACAAGCAAGTGTATGACAAAAATGTAAAACTGACTCCAACTCATGATCAGGAACACACCTCCTAATAACTTGATCACTAAACATGCACCAGAGGTATGGATCATCCCAAACATAATACCGAGACTCACTTTTTAATTTGTGTACTTGATGTTTCTTTAAATTTTCAGGGATTTCAGAGGAAACAAGGTAGTTAACTAAATCTTCATACCAAGGATGTGTACCTGAGATGGAATAAAGATGCTCATCGAGGAAAGTGTCCCGAAGTGGTACCTAGTCCAAGGTGTCATCCTCTAGTGTGTGATTAATCCTACTCATGTGGTCCACCACCAAATTTTCTAACCCCTTTTTTCCCTTTATCTCAATATCAAATTCCTGAAGAAGGAGCATCCATCGGATTAGCCTGGGCTTTGCATCTGGCTTCTTCAAGAGGTACCTCAGAGCTGCATGGTCAGAAAAAACAACTACTTTAGAGCCCAATAAATATGAACGGAATTTATCTAAAGAAAATATGACAGCAATAAACTCCTTTTACGTGGTTGTGTAATTTGATTGGGCTGGGTCCAGTGTCCTCGATGCATAGGTGATCACATGTGAACGTCCCTCCACCCTCTGAGATAAGACATCTCCAACCGCGAAGTTGGAGGCGTCACACATAATCTCAAAAGGAATCTTCCACCGTGCGGGCTGTATGATAGGTGGAGTGGTCAGACACTTCTTTAGATCATCAAAGGAAGTCCTGCAAGAATCGTCAAAATTGAAGTCAATATCTTTTTGAAGAAATCGAGATAAGGGTAGAGCAATCTTACTAAAATCTCTGATGAAGCGTCGATAAAATCCAAAATTTCCAAGGAATGATCAAACATCACGCACACATGTAGGATATGGGAGGTATGAAATAATGTCTACCTTAGATTTATCAACTTCAATGCCATGTTGTGAGACTATATGACCTAAGACAATTTCATTTTCGACCATGAAATGACATTTTTCAAAATTTAAGACCAGATTATTCTCAATAAAACGATGCAACACATCACCCAAACTAGAGAGACATTCATCAAATGAGGATCCATAAACTGTAAAATCATCCATAAATACCTGCATGCAGGTCTCAATGAAATCTAAGAAATACTCACCATGCATCTCTAGAAGGTACCTGGGGAATTGCAAAGTCCAAATGGCATCCTTCAGTAAGCAAAGGTACCGAATGGGCAGGTGAATGTCATATTTTCCTGGTCCTCTACTGCAATGGGAACCTGAAAATAGCTAGAAAATCCATCCAAAAAATAATAGTGTGTCTTCCCAGCTAGTCTCTCAAGCATCTGATCAATAAATGGGAGGGGGAAATGGTATTTGAGAGTAGAATGATTTAGTTTCCTATAATCAATACACACACGCCAACTGTTTTGTACCCTCATTGGAACTAACTCATCTTTCTCATGTTTAACAACAGTAACACCACTTTTCTTAGGCACAACCTAAATAGGACTTACCCACTGAGAATCTAAAATGGGATAGATTATACCTGCCTCGAGAAAATTTTTCAACCTATTTTTTAACAACCTCCAGAAGGGTTGGATTGAGTCTCCTTTGTGGTTGCCTCACCGGTTTATCCCCATCCTCCAAAAGAATCCTATGCATGAAAATGGAGGGGCTAATACCTGATATGTCAGCCAAGGTCCACCCAATTTCCCTGATGTTCTCCCTCAAAAGATTCAAAAAAAAATCTTCATGTTAAAAAGGGATATTTTTAGCAATGATAACAGGTAATTTTTCACCACTTAACAAGTATGAGTATTTGAGATTTGGTGGCAATAGCTTGAGTTCCAGTGTAGGGGGGTGGTGTATGGATGGAAACATAGAAAGAACTCAAATATGTGCACAAAGAGCATTAGTATCAGAATAGAAATCATCACAATCAGAGAATAAAGCATCAAATCCATCAGCATACTCAACAGCCATGTCATAATTAGAGTTCACATGATCAAAATCAGAATATGATTCCATTTCAAAATCAAATCTTAAAGAGTCTTGTTCCTTTGAAACGGGTGTGGAAGTACTCTTAGACATAAAACTAGAACCAATAATCATAATCTCCCTAGGAATAGGACAATCTAATTACATGGTATTTTTACTTAAAGGTTCAAAATGGGAGATAAAAAATGTAGAATGATCCTTTGAGGGGTATGTCATGGAATCCATAACATTAAATATCACAACTTCATCCCCAAATTCCATGGAAAGTGTACCCTCATTGACATTTTTGATAGTGTTTGCAGTTTTGAGGAAGGGTCTACCTAAGATAATGGGGGGATGAGAACTTACCTGATCATCCTCCTTGTTAACCACGTAGAAATCTGCTAGAAATATCATGTCTCTTACCCAGACAAGTACATCCTCAAGGACTCCCACTGGATATGTCATAGCTCTATTTGCCAAGTGCACCACTACTCTCGTCGGCTTCAACTCACCAACCTGTAAATAAGAGAATACAGAATGAGGCATCACATTTATTTAATCTCCTAAATCACAAAGAGCATCATAGAAGTGAAACTCCCCTATGGTACATGGGATATTGAATGTCCCGGGATCCTTGCACTTTGTTGGCATTGCTAGAGTTGGTGTAATGAGTGCTGAGACATTCCTTCCAAGGTTGATCCTCTCATTTCCCTTGAGCCCTCTTCAATTGGTACAAAGTTCTTTTAAGAATTTCGCATACCTTGGAATTTGTTTAATGGATTCAAGTAGAGGAATGTTGATCTCCACACACTTGAATGTGTCCAAAACCTCCTTTTGAATTATTTCTTCAGCCATATTCTTGGTTTGAACAACCCTGTTTGGAAAAGGAAGGGGTTTAGGAGGAACATCATCAATCTTTTTCTTACCTTTATCTTTCTCCTTGGATTTCTCATCAGTTGGTATGGAATGCGGATTCTCTGGAGTTGAGGTGAATCCTGGTGGAATGGTAGGTATAGATGTATCATTCATTTGCTTCCCACTTCTCAATGTTATGGTACTAACATTCCCCTTTGGATTTGGAGTGGTTTGGGAAGGTAGATTTCTAGAATTCTTACTTACAAGTTCATGGAGGGCGGTGGCAATCTGGCTCATTTGAGTCTTCAACTCCCTCAGCTCCAAACCTTGACTTTTTATCTAATTCGGTTGATTAAGAACAATTTTCTTCAAAAGGTGATCAGTGTTAGAATCTACCTTGGGTGGGGGATTCTCTTGTTGTTGGCTTGTTGATGCTTGAGATTCAAATTTCCTTTGGGGTTATTGGAAACCCTACTGGTAAAGTGGAGGCTGCTGGAAGTTTTGTTGAAAAGAGGGCCTTTGTTGTTTTCCAGAGCCATACCTCATGTCTGATTGATCCTTCCACCCTAGGTTGTATGTTGGATCAAACTTCTTTTGGGGATATGGTTGTTGTTGTTGCTGCTGATATGGTCTCCCAGGGAACACTGCTGCACAATCTTCTGTTTCTTGGAGTTGTGGGCAACAGTCAGTTAGGTGGCTTGTCTCAGTGAAAATACCACAAGGCCTTGAAGGATGGGGTTGGGATGTCTTTTGTGCCAAATAAATATGTCTCACCATAGTTTTCAATTCTTCTAAATTGGTATCAATCAAATGACTCTCAAGAGAAGAATTACTTACCTGATATACTCCACTGACATGTGGTGTACCTCTATCACCAAATTGTTGGGAGTTTTGGGCCATCTTGTCGATCAATGCACGTGTGGCTACTAGTATCTTGTCCACAAATGCCCCTCTAGCTGCGGCATCCACCATGCTTCTCTCCATAGGTGTGAATTCTTCATAGAAGTACTGAATGAGTAATTGCTCACTGATTTGGTGGTGTCGGTAGCTTGCACACAACTTCTTGAATCACTCCCAATACTCATACATTGACTCCCCTTGTGCTTGCTTGATCCCAGATATCTCTTTACGAATGGAATTGGTCCTTGATGTTGGAAAAAATCTCTACAATAAAAGACGTTTTAAATCGTTCCAACAAGTTACATCTTCGGGTTGTAAATAATACATCCAATATTTCACAGCTCCATAAAGTGATAATAAGAATGCTCTTAATTTGATTTGGTCTTCAGATACATTTCTTGGTTTCAAGGTTGATCAAACCACATTAAATTCTTTAAGGTGTTTATTAGGATCCTCACCAGATAGACCGTGAAATTTTGGAAGTAAGTGAATTAACCCAGATTTTAGTTCAAAATCTGATTCGAGATTTGGGTATGCAATACAATTTGGTTGATAGTTAATATCAGGTGTAGCCAATTCTCGAATGGTTCTATTTAGCTCATTATTATTATTTCCAGCCATTGGTTCTTTTTTTATGTTTGAATTTGAATTTATTCCAATGTCAATGTTTCCAGAAGAGAGGAATTCACCAACTGATTGAATATTGAAACTTCTCATAGACTGAGAATGTTTGATTCGTGCCCTAAGGTTGTGTTCAATCTCAGGGTCAAGATCTAAGAGATCTTTGGGATTAGTTCGTGTCATAAATCAATGAAATATGAAAATAAATAAAGTGTACCATAGTAAAATAAAAATTAGAAGTTTGAGTTGATGGTTAAAAAAGAAGTATAAGAAAATAAAAGAAGAAGAATAAAAAAATCATATTGGGTAAAGAAGGAAGAAAGAAGAGAGGAAGAGAATAAAATATAAAATAAAATAAATACCTATAATTTTTTGAAATAATTACTTGCCTCCCAGGCAACGGCGCCAATTTTAAAGAGCATTGTCGTGGGCGCCCTCAAATGATTAGTGGTTTTTGGGGTACTTAGGTGCAGCAGAGTGGCTAACCAAGGTCGTCTCTCAAAGGAGGAAGTGAATTTAACAACTTATAAAAGGTATTCTAAAAAATAAAATATAATATAATAAAAACACTACTTGAAAGGATTGGGGTTTGTTATAGTTTATGAATCTAGAAGAAGTTTTCTGGAAGAATATTGTATATATTTTTTTTTTTAGTTTAGAAATGAAATTCAATTAAAATGACACAACAAGAAGATGTTTTTTTAGAAATATATTTTAAAAGGCGTAATCGATCTAACTCTACCTCTTAATTCACTTATTAATCATTATCATTTAAATAAATATCCACTTAATTATGATCCCCTAATTTTTTAACCCTCGAACCCTACAAGAGTTATCTTAACCACAAAGATGGAATTACTTAAACCCTAGGCTAGCTTCGGAACACGCAATCGCAGCACCCTGCTTTGATTATTGTTCTAAGGTTAGCTTATGGTCAGTGGTTAATTAGAGAACATATACATTCTATAAATGAGTATGAATTGTGTTTAGGTATTATATTTCAACTCTACAAATTTATCCCATGTGGTCTTGTATTACCGATTAAGATTGCGCTCTCACAATTTACACAAAATCCGAACCTCGCGTGTTTTTGTGTTAATTGTTCAATTGCTTGCTTAGTTTCTTACAATTTAAAAACACAATTCATGGATCATATTAAGTGAATTAAAGTAGATCAATGATTCAAAATAATTAAATGAAGAGGGTATAAGATAGATCGATCACTAAAAATTACTCTTCCATGGGCGGTGTGGTCATCGTGGAGACGTTTTGCATGAGCAAAGGATTGAAAGGGTATAACCCAATCTCATCTCCACTATTGATTCCAACCCAATTAAGAAGATTAATATAATAAGAAAAGGTAATAACACAGAATATTATTTGAAGAAAAATTCAAGATACATACATGAAAGAAAAGAAATACAAAGAGGAGGTGGCAGAGGAGAGCCTTTTTGGAAGAGAGGTTTTCACAAATCCTTACTTCTTAAAAGAGTTGTGAGGAGCTCCCAAGAGACACCCTTTCGTCCAAACCTTCCCAAATCCTTGACCAGACCTCTCAAAGAGTGAATAACCCCTTTAAATAGAGTTCGTGAGGACTGGGGTTACATAACTTTTTAAGTGTGAAATGAAAAACTCGGACAAATATTTTATTCCAAGTTGTACCACATATTTGACCTCTAAAACGCGTGAATTGGTCGGCCTTCTAGAAGGATGATTTGTTCCAAATCATGTCACCAAGATTTACTCAATATTTGGGCTCAATACAATCCCAGATGAAGAAGATAAGGCCCAAATACAGAACCCATTTCCATTCTGCCAATTCCATCCCACCATCGACTTAATGGCCCATTTACTCCATCCAAATGCACTCTTTATCTCTAGTGTCCTGAATAAAAGTTGTATAAAATTACATTAAAAAAACTGTTAAAAAATATTAAGTTAAAATAATAAATATTAAAATATTTATCTTAAAAATACTACAGTACATTTTAAAAGGGTAAAACTAGAATTTTCATCAAATTTTCAAATGAATGATCTAATCACAAATATTTCATAAATGAATATATTTAGCACAATGTGAGGAAATTATATCATTTATTATCAATAAAATATTCAAAAAAATAGTGTTTTATCAGTTACACAAGTATCCACTACTCCCCGCTCCAATATTGAACCACTTTGGGAGCCTCTCCCCAGAGCGATCCTATGACTCACTTCCCTACACCAAGGAGGTAGGGGATGCTCAAGTCATCTCATCTATGACTACTACCTAGGAGATACCAAGGATGGTTCCCACTAGGCCTCATAAATACCAATGATGACTGGTCCCCCAAGCCAAGGAGTAAGTGGACTATACTGCCACTCTATCAAACCCAGTCCAAATGACCTGATTCCAACATCAGGCACAAGCTTAGGAGGATGCCCGACAAGGGGAGTCATCTTCCCCAGCTCCAGTGGCTCCTTCCACACCTGACATATCCCAACATATCCCTTCCACTGTAGAATAGTGACTCATCAATGTTTAGTTGGAATCGAGTCCTCAACCGCCCTACAGGGGGGCTGGGTTGACTCTGTCAATTGTTGACATCACCATCACCTGTTACGGACCAGTCTATGGTGGTGATATTTAGTACAGAGGTCATACCTATATATTTTCCAACCAAATAGGAGTTACTCTCCACTATCATGGTTAAAATGGAGGTCCTCCTCATATTCCCATCATCGATCAAAGTGGAGGTCCTCCTCACTTTATTGACATATAGTACGAAGGTCCTCCTCGTACTTATGGTTCCCAATACGGAGGTCCTCCCCGTGTCATAGACCATCAGTGTGAAGGAATTTTTCATGTAATTCCTAGATCAAGTGGAGTCCCTCCCCACTCTATCATTAGACAATATTAAGTTCCTCCCTATGTAATAGCCAACCATATTAGAGTTCCTACCCAATCCTTCAATGATCAACATGGAGGCCCTCCCCATGTTCCACCATCCACAACAGGGGGGTCCTCCCCATGCTTTCAGAATCCAGTATGAAGGTCCTCCCCATTATCTTGATTCTCAACATGTAGGTCCTCCTCCTATTCATTTTGATCAGTGTGAAGGCCCTCTTCGCACTTCAACACACCAAATCGAAGGTCATTCATGCTCTCACAATCAACATGGAGGTCCTCCCCATGTTCTCACTAACCAAAGCAGAGGTCCTCCCTGATACGCCAATAATGAGAGTGGAGGTTATCCCCATTCTGATGAAAAGAAACATAAAGGTCCTCCCCATGTTACCGCTGACCAAAGAAGAGTTCCTCCATGCTACATCAACACTTAGAGTGGATGTAATCCTCAATATGACGATAAACAACATGAATTTCCTCTCCATGTTCCTACCAATAAATGTGGAGGTCCTCCCCGCACCATAATCAACCATCAATATGGTCATCCCCATTCTAAAAAACTTCCCTACACTGAATAACATCCTGGGTATAAGGGAGAACCATCTTCGTTGAAGGTAAAACTCCGGGAAATTCCAAGTCATTATCAATACCACTCACTTCTCATATTTCGAAGAAGAATGTGATTCAATGATGGAACCTTCACTCCATTAATCTACATTAGATTCTTGGTCATGGGACCGATAGGGTAAGTTATTCATACTAGAAGGTGAGATCCACAAGATACCTAAATCAATTTTTCAGTATGTGTAAGAGGAGGAAGATTTGGTTCACTTATAGGGTCTCATGGTGAAGTCGTCTCTATCATCGCCAGTTTCATTATCTAACTCTACCCAAGATCACAGAGAGTTATTTTGGGATTTGATAGACAAAGAGAATCCGGTAGACCCATAGATGACTGTCACAACCCTCACACATGAGGTAGTGGTAAACACCCAGTCCAAAAAGTACATGATGATGTGACCGGTGCCGCCCTTGAGATTCGGCTCAGCTGCAGCAGTCAGTTAGCCCATGAAACGACTCCTCCACCGACCAGTCCACCACCACACTAATCTACATCAGTGTCAATACTATTCTCCCATCAAGCACCGACCGAAGATTAGTCTAACTAGAAGCAAGGGCCCACTTCTAAATAAGGAAGCTTGTGGGACACTTTGGCTATCAATTAGTTTTCGATGGTGTTTTTACCGAATGGGGTTCCCAAATTTGACATCTTGGAGTCCCTCGCCCAAGAAAAGGTCACGTGATTCCATTGGACCATCTGGGTGACACATTTTTTCCATTGTGACCATCGGTTGGTTTACCCAAGGTTTTGGGATCATTTTGATGATATCGATCAGAAATGCTGCATGGTCGAGTTGGTAGCACTCCTAGTGGCTCAGCACCCTGTGTCACCCAGCTACCACCAGATCCTCCAACAAAGATGTGTACGGATCTTCATAGTGATCCATAGTATTATTAAAGAGGTTTCCCCACATGTTCACATTTGAGGCTGGGGACGGTATGTTGCTCTCCATTTCAATACCATCCTATGGTAGTTGGACTTACTTGGTGATATTGAGGATTTCCCTCTAGATTTAGTTACGGTAAACATGGTTGTGACCGATATATCTGCAAAGGATGGGTACACCTATACAGGGTCCGATAAAGATAACCAACCCCCTGGGAAAGTGCATTATCAGGTGGATCCTACAGGTGTCTACACTCACCTGCAAGGGCTAGCACTTAGCCTTGAGGAACTTTCTGCATCGTTACCCGCCGGTCAAAATACCAACAAGGGTAAAGGGAAGTTTGAGGCCTCCAAGCCCTCTGATCCATCTGATGCTGAATAGAATATAGAGGATGGTCTTGCAATTATCACCCAACATCAGCAGATTATAGATCAGAATAGGATCATTAATGATATTCTTGCTAAGTGGTGCCTGGATTATGGTGTCCCTTGACAAGATCATGTTCCTCCTCTACTTGGGAAGTAGGGGAAGCCACAAGTACTTCTCATCCAAATGCTCCCAATCAATCCTAGTGATCTCGTACATCCTAACAGGGTAGAGACTAGAGTTTATGGAAAAGGTCTATGGTATGCACTACCAAATCCACTTGAGCCATGCGATAATCCCCTTCAGGACCCAGGTCAGGCCACTCCACAGGCCACTCCTCAAGCTGCACCATGATCCATTTAGTCTTCCTACCATGTTGATGAACTTATCAATGCACTATTGGTCAAAGATCCTCATCAAGATAGGAACCCCTGCCAGGATTATCTAATAGCTGCTTTCCTCAAAGCCCTTGAGACACGATAGGTGTTAATCCCACTAGATGGAAAGTCGTATCTAGCATGGGTGGATGATATGAGAGAACCACCATATTTTGGGAATCACATTTTCTCCCCTTTAATGGTATGGACGACCCACTGTAGCATCTGGCCCACTTTATATCAAGATACAGGCTCATGTTGGGAACCCCAGAGCAGTAAGAATCCATCAAGATCTAATGTTTTTTTAGACATTAGAAGGGTTTGTGCTCATCTGGTAGAGCCAGTTATCCATTAGGTCCATCACTGGTTGACAAGACCTCTACAGGTAGTTCCTTTACTAGTTTAGTTCTACCACTCGCAATACAAGTATTGTTGACCTCTTCAAGTGTAAACAACTATCATATGAGCGCATCGTAGATTTTTTTTCTTAATGCTAAGCTGAGATCATTTACTGAAAATTTGTGTGGAGAACATCAAGACTGAGTTGATACCTTCCCTTATCACTCATAACTTCCTAGGTGGATTTTGATATTTCTTTAATAAGGACCAACACCTAGAAGAAGCCTTCCAGTAGGCCAAGAAGGCATGCTTATTGCCTCTTCCAGCCCTTAAAAGAAGATTTATCAAGGCATAGACTTCAGGTGTAGTATAGTTGGAGGACCCAGAGCTGTTAGAGGTATTACCGGTAAAGCCTCCCCAAGCGAAGCCTCATCGAGTGCATTATCCTCATCAAGTCCAGCCTCGCCCAGTGCAGAATCAGTAGGGTTTCTTCACTAAGTGCAGTTTCCTAGATGAGATAATGTGGATTTATCCCCTAACCAAGATTCATCTCCTCATTAGGGCCAAGCTCATAGGTCTCCCTTCCCAAACAGAAGAAACCATACATACTCTTTAAAGGAAGTGCAGGTCCCTAGTTACTTCCACGGTGCCTTGGAACAAGGGGTTTTGAAACTTCCAGAATGCAGGAATCCCCATGAGGATGATATCAATAATCACCCAAAATACTTCCCCTACCATAGGATTCTTGGAAATACTATTAAGAAATGTTATGCTTTCAAGTACTAGCTCTAGGACCAAGTGGATAATGGTGTGGTTAAGTTGGGCCATGTCCCGGCACAAGTGACATGCATCTCCACTTAGCTTGATAGTGATAGCGATGGTGAATAGAAATAGGTTTTCAACATTAGGACCTAAAATTATGATAATTGTTTCGCTCATAGGGTATTTTCTCATGCCCATGATGTCATTCGTGCCTTCTTAAGCCAACCTGAATCTCCTGAAGTCATTGTGCCTTCTCCATCTAATGCTTTTATATCCACTTTGTAGCCTTCCATGTCTTAAAAGAGCATATTTTGATGGTGAAATGGAAAAAAATACCCATACTAGACACAAATACTTCTCTAACTCTCAGTGATTTCATGCCCCCAAATATGGGCATCACCCTCAGAGTCTATCTAGCCCTGGGAGACTCCTCTGATGATGTCCAATAGTATGCCTCTGTGAATACTGTTGATCTATTAGATCCCTACATGGTTCCCTATGATGAGAAATATCAGGTTAGACATATGAGTGTCTCTATTTTATATAGTCGAATAAGGAATCGAGGACATGAAAATCAACATAATTCTCAGGACAGTGATCCAATATAAGTCATATATGTTACTGAGATCAGAAAATAGGTTTTGCGTAGAGCTCAACAGGCATAGTTTTCACATGCATGTTTTTTTTATTTTTGATGTATTATTTTGTTTATTTTTAGTCTTAAATTTATCATTAGATTTACCCTTGATTTTTTTGTGTAAAATGGATATTTGTTTCTAGACAGTAGTTGAAACATGGTTAGGGAAACTTGTGCACCCTCCT
Organism: Viscum album; assembly: GCA_963277665.1. Lineage (NCBI taxonomy): Eukaryota > Viridiplantae > Streptophyta > Magnoliopsida > Santalales > Viscaceae > Viscum > Viscum album. The sequence continues at coordinate 1,907,897,397 of OY728161.1, read as the reverse complement.
CCAGGTAAGTGTGCGGCCAATTGCCATTTTGGACAATGGAAACTTCATGGTTGGTGCATGGTTTAGAAAACTATGAGTGAAAACCATGTGGAATGTTTCTCTTGGACAGTGAGGGGTGCATGGTTACTGCATGGTTTGGAAAAACATGTGGGAAAACCATATAACTCGTATAGGTCATTAAAAAGTATAAATTTACCTTTATTACCTCTTTGATTTTAACCCTAAATCACCTCCCATACGCCTCACTTGGGATTTATATCCATGGGAGCTTCCTCCAAGCTTTCTTGTACCACTTGATCCTCAACCTTTCGTGGTTTTGACCCTAGTTCTTCAAGGAATCATCAAGTAAGTCCTTTTCCTCTTGATTTCACCCTTTTTATAGGGTTTATCCTTAATATTTCTTGATTTTTTATTTTCTAGAGGGTTTTTTGACCTAAAGAGGGTTTGATCTTGTGATTTGGGGTGAAATCTTGATTATTGGTATTTGATATTTTCTTTATAGGGTCTTGTGGCGGTGTGGTTGTGGTTTTCCAATGGTTTCCAGAAGTGTCCAAGTTTGTGGTATGTGGTTCCATGATTTTACATTATTATATGAGTTTATCTTATTTACTTGACTATTTAAATGTGTTCTATGGATTATTTTTCTAGTGTGAAATATGTTTTGAAAAGTTTTTGAGAAGAACATCTGATAAAAATGGGTTTTCTAAATGAAAGTGGTTGTGTTCCATGTGTGATTTATTGTGGTGTTTCTTAAATATGTTTTATGCCTTGTGTAAAAGGTTAGAAATGTGTTTTCAAAGAGATTTAAATGTGAAAATGTGATGAAATTGATTTTCCAATATCATTGTATTTTTATCGCATGTCGGATTCTTTTTTGTGCACCTTAAATGCGTCTTTGAATTGTGAAAGTAATATAAAGCATGTTAGAGAATGGATTTGATATGGATATGAATTTGAAAGGGGATTTTCCCATAGAAATGGTTTGATTCCATATGTTTTATTATTGTTGTATTTCCAAATGGATTCCATAAATTGTGAAAGTGGTGTGAAATGTATTTCCAAATGGTTTTGGTGTGCATGTGAAATGGAAAGTGGTTTTGTTATGAAAATGGTTATTTCCATGTGATTTTTAATCATTGGATCAATGTGAAAATGTAAAAGTGGTGATTTCCTTATGTTCCTATTATGATTGATATGTGTATGTGAAAGTGATGATTTATGTGACATGTTAAATTGAATTTGATCACAAAGATAATCCCAGGTATCTAGGTGGGTGAACTAGAACTAGTACGCTAGTTGATTCAGAAGTGATCGAGGCCTAGATTCATCTAGAAAGTTTTATGATTGCAACACTAACTAAACATGTGATGTGATTGAAGAAAAATATAATTTTTGGATGGGATCCCCTCTAGTGGCTCATGCATAGGAATAATGTTGGTATTGGCTTATGTTTTGGAGACCACTAGAATTTTGGGATACGTTCCCCTCCAGTGGCTCATGCACGGAAATGTTGGTGGTAGTTGAATTAGAGGATTTTGATTATAAAGGTATGAGGTTCATAGAGCTCCACTTGTGCTAGTTACCTATAGGGATTTACCCATGGTGCTCTATTGTGACATGATACTTATATAATGTGGTGCTAAACATCAGTATATGGTGGACCTTGTGTTCATTTATGTTTCAAGAAATATTATTAGTGAAAAATCTTTCCTTAAAAAGTGTTTCTTAAGAAAATTTTCCCTAAAATGTTTTCTTGGAAATGTTTCAAATATTCTTATAGAAATGTGCATGTTAATTTTTCTCTTAATTTTATTGCATGGAATCTTTATTATGGGTGGAATCCTACTGAGATTTGGTTCACACCTTTCATATACCTTTGGGTGTATGTATACTTTATTATATATGACCCAGGTAAAGACAAGATGTGTAGTGGTGGTGATGGGGGATATCATTTCTAGTGTTACACTTCTTTTAGTTGTTGAGGGTTGTGGCTTGAGGGTGATTCACCTCTTGTTTCATGGATATTTTTGGGATATTTTTTTGTTACCAATTCTTTAGTAGCACTTTTGGTATTGATTAAAGTTGTAAAATTTAAATCTGAAAGTTTTTGTACCTCATTTGGTTATGATTATCAGTTATGTGATGTTTAATTTTATCAGTTATTTGTGATTATATCAATGGGTGTAATCATTCCCAAAGTGCATTTTTGATACCCATGCATTGGTTTCTAGCTTGTGGGGATCGGGACCTCCCTTCGGGCCATGCCATAGATTGGTTTGGGTGTTGGGTTGGATGTAATTCTAGCTTAGTTCTTGAAAATAGTCTTCTAAACCAATTTTGTTAGACTCACCTCCACTATTGACCATGAAAATAAACCAGGTAGAATAGTCATGACCGCACCATGGACGACTACTTCCAGCTAAATCCAGATCTAATCTAGCCGATAGTCATACAGTAGTGGTTATGGGAAAGTTTTCTGATGAGCAGCAGGATGTTTCTATCACCAGTCAGAATCTAGTGGTTTATCTAGCAGTACTCATCATGTCTCCTACCAAATAAAAACCCCCTACGGGAATAAATGTGTGCTTGGAATGGAATTATGATGTGCTTAAGAATCCTTCCAGCATTAATTCAAAGCTCTCAATTCTTGAGGCCCTTCATATTTTAGAAGATATGCGTGAGTCCCTTGCAGAATCCTTGAAAATCCCCCTCCAATTTTAAACAGATATTGTGGTCGTAGATAACTTCTATGTTGAGGAGGAAGAATGAGAAGAGTTATAATACATCATCTCATTATCCATAGAAGATGAAGGATCCCTCGTGTAAGGGCACATCCACCCATTGTACATCATAGTCTAGTTCAATGGCATGGAAGTTTGTCACTGTCTAGTCAACACAGGTTCCAGGATCAATCTCATCCTAACCTAAATTCTCTGTAAGTTGGGACTAACTGAAGAAGACTTGAGTCCCTCTAACCTAAAGATTCAGGGCTATGATAGGACTGAGTAAAGACTATGTGGCGGAATATTTTTGAAGACCCATTTCATTGGCTTGGTAACAAACACTGAATTCATAGTTGTCTCATAGGATACTACCTACAACGCGTTGATGGGTAGTCCCTAGATCCCCCTGCATGCAGTAGTTCCCTCCTCATATCACCAATACCTCAAGTACTCCCTCAATGGTTGAGTAGGTGTGCTCTAAGGTGATGTGTCTACCTTCAACTCCTATGAAGCTTGATATATGGATTTTTTATATTATAACAGCAAGGAAAAGAAGGTTCATAACGATGAGTTTGGGCACACCAATATTGTAGCTAGCCTGTGGACAGATTTGGATGATGCATTCATCCTCCCAATTCACCAATTAAAGGCTACGACACCAAACTTGGGAAATTTCTTTGTCATTTTTGGGAGGAAATGGTGTCTCATCCCTAAGTATAAGTAATGTCAAAATATTACCTTGTACTCCTACATGGCCCCACCTCAGGTGATACCAGAACCCCCTACCCCTGTCAGGTATCGATATGTTCACCCAATAGTTATAATTTCACCTCATACTATCTTGTTCCACTGAGATAGGTTGAGTCGACATAATTTGACCCACCATTATTTCTTTGAAATCAATCATGGGCCTTGTGGTCGAAGGCTTGATGGAATTATAAAGACATCCTTTGTCACCATGGTTTTCACAAAGCAAGAGTCTCACAGTGAAGATTCCACATCTTCCCAAGTGGTCACCAATGTTCCATCGGAATCATTCGGTCCAAATGAATCGTCTCCTCCTACCATATACCCTGGATCAGATGATTAAGAGGATTTAGGAGATGCTCCTCCCACATTTGAAGAGATTTTCTCCACCATCTTTGATGAGTTGATTCAGGTGAACCTTGATATAAAGACAGACCCAAGGCCAATGTTGATCAATGCATCTATGTCTCTAGAGGAACAACAGTAGTACGTGGACTTCCTAAAGTAACATAGTGATGTGTTTTCCTAGATTTATGATGATATTATAAGACTAAAACCCTTAGGTTTCTATCCACCTTCTTGGTATCCTGGTGAATCATCGTGGGTTCTAGCATCCTCCCGGGAAAATGAAACCTTCTCATGGTGTCATGGTCGAGGATGAAGTTGATAAGATCATCAAAGACATCTTCATTAAGGAATTTCATTACCCCAAGTGGCTAGCCAAAATCATTATATTTATGAAGAAGAATGGGTAGATCATATTCTATATCGAATTTTCATACCTCAACCGTCGTTGTACGAACAATGATTTCCTCTTCCAGTGATGGGTCTATTGATCGATTCCATAGTTGGGTTCTAGGATCTCTCCTTCATGGATGGATACTTTGGGTATAACCAGATATAGATGGACCCTGAAAAAGAATATTCAACTTCCTTCATAGCACCACAAGGGGCCTTTTGTTTGAGGTAATTCCTTTTAGTGTGAAGAATTTATGAGCCACTTATCAGTAAGTCATGCACTGCATCTTCAAACTGATCCTCAAGATGCTAGTGGAATTCTACGTGCACAATTTGGTGGTCAAATATCTCCAGTGTCAGGACCATCTCAGAGATCTTGAGAAAGTGTTCGACTTTATCCACTCTCAACATCTAAAGATAAACCCCTTGAAGTGTGCCTTTGGGGTTACCTCTAAGAAATTTCTCAGTTTCTTCATTAGATAAATGGGCATTGAAATTGCCCTAGAGAAGATTAAGTCCATCATCCAGATACCTCATCTAAGCAATCTATGGGAACTCCTAGGTCTTCAAGTTCACTTATCCTATATACATTAATTCATCATAAATATAGTCATCAAGTTTAATCCCTTTTCTAGACTCATTAATAAAGTCATTTTATGCCAGTGGGATGAAGAGTGTCAGGCCGCATTCAAGGAAATCAAGAAGTATCTTCTATAGCCTCTAGTTCTGATGCCACCCATCTTAGGGAAGCCTCTAGTACTCTTTGTGGACACCCTATAATGATCAATTAGTGCCCTAATTTATTATAATAACAATAAAGGTATATATAATAGTTTATACTATCTCATTTGCTTGCTCCTCTACATAGAGTTTAGATATTCTCCTATCGAGAAGAGCTTCCTCACACTGGTTTTTGCAGTGAAGAAGTTGAGGTATTATTTTATGTATCAAGAGATATATCTAGTGACCTATGTAGATCCTTTAAATTATATCCTGAATTACCTAATGTTTATGGTATGTCTAGCATACTGGGAAGTGATCCTTCAATAGTTCGGCATTAGGTTCATTCCATAGAAATTTGTTAAGGGTCAAGCACTGGTAGACTTTCTAGCCACCCATCCGGCTCCCAAAGAGGCACCTATGGATGTTTATTTCCCATATGATTCCATAATTTTAGTGTACCAAGTCATGCCATGCTGGAAGATTCATTTTGATGGTGCCTCTCGGTGACCAACCAGTAGGAGGCTCAATGATCCCAAGCTCAATATAGTAGGATTAGGGATCATCTTTATCACCCCAGTAGAGGTTTTCATTCCCTACTTGTTACTACTATCAGAAGGTTGTAATAATAATGAGGCAAATTATCATGCTCTAATTATTGTTCTCAAGCTAGCCCTTGAGATTGATGTTCCCCATTTTCACGTGAAGGGAGATTTTGAGTTAGTCATCAAGTAAATCAATAGTGATTACACTATTAGAAATCCCTAACGCATTCCCTTGCTAAAGCACACTCGTTAGTTGATGGCCTAGTTCCCTTCTCATCCATAGGCGACTCATGTTTCCTGAACATAAAATGGTCAAGCTGACACCCTGTCTAGCCTAGTTGCATCTCTTACAGAGCCTGACCAGGATTATCTATTCATTCATGTGGTGCATTGAAGGGTTATCACTTCCTTTATTATATATAATGATGATAGACAGCAGTTAAACTACCTGACCATCAGTACTTCCACATAGGGACCTCTAGATCCCCCTGTATCTAAATAAACCTCTGATTGGATAGTTCCTTTAATTAAGTATCTCTAACATGGCATTCTCCCATCAGATCAAGCTGAATGTGATCAAATCCAGTGACGCGCAGCACTGTTCACCCATAAGAGCATGACCAACCTTGAACAAACCCTCTAAAAACATGGGTTTTATGGAATTCCCCTATATTTCATTCAAGGAGATGATATTACCCTACTTATACAGGAAATTCATGATGGGTCATGTGGTGCTTATCAAGCAGGGATGAAACTCTCGCACCAGATTCAAAGTTTAGGCTACTTCTGGCCCACCATGTTCCATGACTACATCAAATTTTCCAAGAGGTTCCATGTGTGTCAGATCCATGCCAATTTTGTGCATCTAACACCGGATCCCCTCCATACCATAAAGTTTTCTTGGCCCTTTGTAGTCTGGGGACTCAATTTCATGGGATGGTATCCACCAATAACAGATCACCAATGAAGTTCATTCTAACCATGATGGATTTATTTTCCAAGTGGGAAGAAATGATTACTCTTAAGGAAGTCAAGGCCCAATAAATTTTTGAATTCATGAGCTCCAATATCATCAATCAATATGGAGTCCCTCAATCTATTATAGTAAAAAACGATAGTAACTTTCAATAAGATAATCTGAATAAGTTGTATGCCAAGTACAATATCTAGTCCAATCAAACTTCTAACTAACATATGCAGGAAAATGGATAGATCGATGCATTCAAAAAAACCTTCTCTAACGTTTTGAAAAAGATGGTTGTCCAAAATAAGAAAAGTTTTCTAGAAAAGATCCCTAATTCTATCTAGACCTGTCGTAAGACAACTCAAAATTACACCCAAGTGACTTCGTTTTCTCTGGTGTATAGAACATAGTTAGGCCTACCCATCAAGATTTAGTTATTGTCACTTCAAACATCTATCTATGATCAGCATACGCAAGACATAATGGAAGAATTCCATCTAGAAGAGTTGTAATATCTTGAAGAGGATAGGATATAGGCCTTGAATAATCTAGAGAGATACTATAACAAGATAGTGATGGAATTCAATAAGAAGGCTTTCCTCCATTCTTTCCTCTAGGGTGATACAGTGTTGGCTCTTAAGGTGATAATGATACCTAGCAGAAAGTCTCCAAAGTTAGAGTCCAAGTTGGAAGTACATTATATCATTCATAAGGTCTATCCCAATGGTGTTTACTCTTTTATCGCCATGGATGGAGAGAACATCACTCCTCCAACCAATGCCAAGTTCCTCAAGTGATACTTTGCATAAGTATCCCTTATCATCTCTACAACACTACATTAAATTGTGGTGTATATTTCAAGTTGCATGATGATAAACTATGTAACATTTATCATCCCTATTATATGATGTTAAACTATGTTTCTATGTCACCTCAAAACAATGTTAAATTTTTCTTTTATAGTTCATGTTGTATGACTTTAAACTGCATATCCTTAGTCCATGCATCATGACTTTAAACTATGTGTGAGTCACTATCTAGAATGTGTTATGCAGTGTTGGGAATCCTTGGTCCTCATTAACATCAGGTTTTTCATGACACTGAACTATATATATATCTATTTTAGGATCCTTTTCCTTCCATGGTATAAACTCCATGACCTTAAACTGAGATCCCATGGTCTGGGAAACACAACTTTAAACTGTTTACAATAGGTCCAAGCATTATAACCTTAAACTATTTTATAACCCCTATATTCCAAACAACATGAATTTAAATTGCATAAATTTAGTGTACCAAGCAAATGAAATTAAATTGTTCACCTGGTCCAAGCTTTAAGACCTTAAAATAAAATTCCAAGTCTAGGCATATGACTTTAAACTATGTGCAATTTTTCCTTGGTAATGTGTTGTGTGGTGTTCGGCCTCCTTGGTCCTCATTAATGTTAGGTTTCCATGCACATCCCCTTAGACCTATTTATCTCCATATTCCTATCCATACAATGATAAACTGAATAGTATAATAATTTTCTCACTTGAGAGGAAATTTCCACTAGCATTGGTCATCTACCATGTTACCTTTCCAGAACTATGTGTGTCTTGATTCCCATCCTTATGAGATACTTAGCGATTCCTAGACACTTTGTTTTTGGGGACCAGATGTAATTTTACCAAACCTTAGGCCCCTTAGACTCAATTTAGTCCAAGAATCGTGACTATAAACTATATTCAAGCATCCTTAGGAATGCGTATGTGGTGTGTAGGCTTCCTTATACCTCATTAATTTCAGGATTGATATGACACTGCATTATTTATATCTCTTTTGGAGCACTCAACCCATGGTCCAAACTACACAACCTTAAACTAAGATCTAAGGTCCATAACACATGACATTGAACTACAATTCTACCCTAAAAAAATTCAGGATGCCTCACGATAACCACAGGATGCCCTTAGTTTCCTTGCCAGAGAGGATTTCCCCCATCAATGTTGGTCTCTTACTACACTGTGTTCCATAACTATGTGTGGATTGATTCCCATCCTTATAGGATATGTAGAGACACCCAGAAATTTTTTATATGGGTCTAACCATAGGTCTATCAACCTTTTGGCCCCTTGTCCTCAGTTACGATCCGAGCATCATGACCTTAAACTATATTCAGTTATATCTTAAGATTCATATGCGGCATGTGAGCCTCCTTTGATCCTTTTTTGTCAATTTTTACCTCTTTTGTGCCATAAACATACCCTTAAAGTGAATGTTTTCATGAATTTTATATGTCACGACTTTAAACTAGCCATCCTATTGTCTGAAATCCATGACATTAAACTGAGAGCTTATAGTCTGAGTAACATGACTCTAAAATATCTAACTCCCACTCTCCCATATGCTCATTCTTAATTCCACACTTCAAGTCTTTCTTGGTTCATATTTCCACTATCTTTCAACTCTAGACAGACCCTCTAACAGTTATGGTCTCATTCCATTTTTTCCTTACCTCCAGTGTTACACCAATGCCCTAATGGATCATAGTCTCAAACAGTGAATCCTGTGTTTTGAATTTGGTCAATATTTGATCCTGAATTTGCTTTCCCCATTCTTGGCTAGTAGGATCATGGTTCCTGTGTTTCAAACATGATCAATTGTTGATCCCTACTCACCAGTTTTCCTTTTACCCAAACCTTGAAAGTCTCGACTTGCCTCATTGTCACTCTCTTGTATCATGGTGTAATTCTACCCTTGGTATCACCTCTAAATGTATGATCCCACATGTCAGATAGACCCCCTTTACCATTACTTGTTTCCCGCATCGAGCATATATTATGTGGGCATAGAAGTTCTGGTAGGTTGTATATTAATGTGGTTGAGATACACATGATCCCTTATGGTCCAAAATCTATGACCTTAAACTAATAGCTTCATTGGGAAAATGTGGTGTGGCACTAGCCTTGTAAGGCCTCATTCACATTGGGTTTTTCACTCTACTACACCACATATGCCTGTTTTGGGAATCCTCCTTCCCCTTGTTCAAAAACTCTATGACCTTAAATAAGAAGTCTATGTCCAAAAATGATTTTAAACTGCATACACCCCCTTTAGGGATGTGTGATGTGACATGGTCCCCTTAGTCCTCATTTGCTTCAGAATCCATCTATTTCCTAATACTTGTGTGGTAAGGCAGCCTATTTTGGCTAATTTATGTTGGGTTTATTTCCCCCATGCCTCAAAAATATACTAGGAATATACATTTCCATATTCCATGAAATACGCCTTTAAACTGTTGGCCAAGGTCCATGCAGTATGACATTAAACTATGTGCGACGTCCTGGTCACATGATGTTAAAATGTAGGACGCAAATCACATGAAGTTAAATTTTACTATGCATAGTCTTCACCGTATGATGTTAAACTGCATGTATATCATCCTCAGTCACATTATGTGAAACTGAAAAACATGCCAATCCCTCACGTGAGAGGTCCTCATCCTCGATACTAGTCATCTACCACGTTATTCACATTTTCTATTGTCACTCAACATCTGAGATGATGCTCCCCTGGAAGATGGTTTAGATCTTCATTTAGACCAATACACTTACACCAATGTGTTCTAATCCACAGTGGAATAATTCCAAGAGTTTTGGAATCCATTCAAACATTCCATCACTCCACTTCCATACTTTGTGTTCTTCTTATTTTAGATATTCATCCTCTTCCATGTCTAAAGGGACCCCCTAATTTCATAGTATCATGCCACATTGGATCACCTACCATCCTGTTCCAGTGTCCCAGAAGACTTCAGGTGAAATTTTGATACAAGTTCCATTCTTCAAACATAGTCAGTGGTTGACCCTCATTTGTTTGTCCCCATTTCAGGTTAACGGTACGAATGTTGTGTTTTGAACATGGTCGATAGTTATCCAATATCACCATGCCACTCCCCTTATGTTCCAGATATTGTGTATTGTGATTCACACTTCTTATTCTCTTTTTTTGGATAGTTTTCAACACCCCTAGTGTTATCCCGTTTGTGCGCTAGTGAACATTGGAAAAGTAAGTCGATTGTTCAAAGATTCATGTTCTCTAGTCACGGCCTCTCTCAGCCCGAACACCCTCAGTGGTTATTCATTAATAGAATACCTTGATTGTTTGATGATTGTCTGAAACTCTCATACAAATGAAAAATCACGTGGTCATCCCTTGTTTCTCCCACTAGGCATGACCCACCTGAGATTAGGGTTTGGTTATTGGTTGTCTCGCAGATATGATCAAAGTGAAATGATTAAAAGTAGAAAAAGAAATGTGCCCATGCACATAGGAAAAGTTTCAAGGAAAATGAAAAGGTTGTGATAGTAAAGGGGTCATCCACATATTAGAGCCTCTTATGGGTCTCGATAAAATTTCCCCCATAGCTCTGCTGTTGTGATTGAGTGTTTTAGCTCCTCCAACCTTTGGTGTATGGCCTCTAGGGTCTATTTCCACCTTCTAAGATCCCTTTAATCCTCATAAGACATTGGGAAAATCTCATCGGTTCTGATCTATGCTCATTCCTTCTTGACCCAGATATCATCCACCTAATGTGTCACCTACCGTGTCTACTCCCAAACCTCCACCATCTAGGCCCTCAATTGTATGATGAGTTATGATTGAGTGGAGATCAAGGTGGAATGATTTTATTATTATTCTTATAGGAGATGGATCTCTTAGTTTACTTCTTTAAGCTTCTGGATGTTTTTATACTTCTCCTAATTCTAGGTGACATTCAGGTGTTGGCTTCCTTCCCGCATCTTTTCAGTGAGGTAGTCGTAGATCATCATGTAGAGAACATGAACATCTGCCCCAACAGTGCATAGATTGTGTAGCCAGTATTAAAGATATCCCATCAATCCCACCAATTGAAACTATAAGGTCTAGTTAATGAAGCATTTGATGCACTTCCATTCCCTATGCCGGATGATGTGATTTTCTTCAGCCGCATCTGTATCAGAGTCATCCAGCTCTTCAAGATCTGTGAGATCATACTTCCGGAAGGCCATAAGAATTTCAATATTAGGGTCCTCCTATTTCATCCTATTGTATGGGTTGGATCTAGATCATGGGTTTCGTCATCCTCACTTGATCCTACCTTGAAGATATCGTCCATTCTAGCTCTGATTTCCACCCCACCAGTGGCGTCGCTTGCAACCACAACTGACTGTCCACTTGGGACCATGGCCTGATCAACTCAGATGACAAACTCCAAATGAACTGGAATGGATATCAAAGAAGTAAACCTAAATTCTCTAACCTCCTCTGATAGTAAATAACACAATACTTCTATAATTGTTTAGAGAAAAAATGTGTCAGTCAGTCTGGCCAGCGGATGATGAGTATGCCTCTGTAAATACAAGAGACTTATGAAAGATGAGAAATAATAGATTGATCGCCTAGGTAACTATCATAATCATGATAAGTAATATTCCCCCATATATTATTGGGAGATCCATAGATTCAGGGGTGGTTGTCCTAACCTCCTCAATTTCAGTAGGCCCACCAGCCACTTTTGTCCCAGGTAGAGGCCTCAGAGCATGCTCCTCCACACCCATAGGTGCACCTTCATCCCTTCCAGTAGGGGTATCTTATTCAAGGTTATACTTTATATAATATTTTTTAGTTATAGGATCTAGATAAAAATAGAGGAAAGGTATAGCACAGGGAGATGAGTTAGGGATTACCTTGAAGAGTTCAGCTAGTTCTCCCATGGAGGTTGTGATCTTTCCACTCTCTAAGGGGATCCCTTTATAAGCATCACCTCCCAAAGATTCATTTGATTCCTTGGGAAAGGGAGTGCGTGCAACTATATTAGATACTGATAGTTGGGGAGGAGAATTCATGTCTAGAAGCACCATCACTTGGTCTTTCATCAGATGCATAGTGCCCCAGGAATGCACCAGGTCTATCAACTCTGTCATGTACCATTCCCCCTCTTCCTAGACATGAGGAAGTCTACCTTGGCATAACCAATCCTGATGAGATACATACCAAACCTTTTGAGGTGGTCCCGTATCCTATAAGGATAATATAATAGCATGTAAATGTCTCATTTGTCCCAAGAATGAGGGAATATGACATCGTTGGGAATGTCCATGTGAAGTAATCGCTTTATGAGAGCTTGTACAGATGTCCTATAGAACCCCTGGATAGACCCCATTCCTCCTGGGTCTACTTTTCCAAGACTGTTGGGCCTGATATTTATATCTCTCTTTCTTCTCCTCTCGCTTGTTCTGGCCCATGAACTATTGGTCCTGTTGTTGCTGCTCTATCCGTTGGGACTGCTTTGATGCCACGGTGCGCTCTAACCGCTGCTTTTCCATGCCCCCATGGTGAAGATATCACTCCTTCATTGTTTTGGATGTTCTGTTGCCTCAAAATTACCCCTGTATAGGTGGCCTCCCAACTCTTTACATAGTTATGGATTATCCCATACACTATAGTGGGTGGTGACAACTCATTCTGCATTTTTTCGTCTTCCCGTGTGAAAATGAGCCAAAGATTCCTCATCACCAAAGGATGGAAATCATGAAACACCCTTGAGTACACTTTATGGTTCAACCTCTTTAGGCACCTAAACTTCCTTGAGAAATGGTGTGGGTTATATGGATCATAGACTGGCTCGTAGTCAACCCTCACCACCAGCACCCTGCCATAGAAGGATAGAAGATATGATTGTTGTTCCTCAGTTAGTGTGTCGTCATTGGTCACCACCCCCATCAGTAAGGGAAACGAATGAAATATGAAGTCATCTTCCATCCATAACTTTCTCAATACTTCTGTCAAACCCATATTTAAAGGTAGACTTCCTACGATGTTTGTAATCACCATCTAGAAGTTTGTTTCGGGAGGGGAGATGGGGTATGGGTATTCATAACCCCCATGTGTGGCCACCCAACTATACGGAAATTGGAAAGTACCACACACATGTAGCGGTGTCTTCCCTTTTCTAATATACCAAAGTAATTTGTATAACTTCACTAACACTAGGATTCCAAGGTTGACATTTTTCCCTATCACCAGCATCTCTGCCATTGTAAAAGTGCTCGGTCTCACCCCCATGTGAGCATCCCTCACTCGGAGAATACAACCACAAATGAGGGCAGCGATGAATCCTTCTAGACTAACTGTGGGTTGAGGCTCTATCTTGATCTTGTAACCCCACAACTACCATTTTCTTGCTTCCATAATTTACCATTATGATCCTTCCTTTCATCATTGGGGACCCCTAAGAAATTTATGTGGCCTCATCGGCAATTTTCTTACTATATACATGCCTTATACCTCCTCACCCTCAAAAGTATCCTCTTCCAATCAGTTTAAGAAATAATCAAACCACTACTTTAAGTGGACATCCTTTGTCCCCAGCTTCACCTCATTAATGCCCTACACCAGATCCAACAACACCTTCTCCAAAGTTGGTAGATACTTCTGATTTTCCCACACATTATCTATGGAAAGAAACTCATCATACATCACCTCTATAATTGAAATTCTAGATATCTAATGGGGGTCCCAAAGGATGATTCCAACCTCCCTTTGGTGTAGGAGGAATGTGTTAGTCCCTGATGACCACCTGCTCAACAAATCTAGCATGATTTCCTATGTCAAATAAACATGGAACTGAGAATCCCATGTTTCTTTATAGAGGCCTACCTATCTCACCTCTACCCCAAATTCAGCACATGACATGCATGCCCAGTAGGTCTAGGCCCATTCATTAATGAATTTTACACCCTGTTGCATGTCCCAGCTATCATTCCATCCTTTATCCAGATCCCCTAATCTCGCCTTTATGATTGTTTGGTACTATGGAAGATACTCCTCATCCTATAAATTTTCCCCATCGATATTATTGATGTGGTTGTAGAGACATTTGACCATAACAAATGCATGATACTTCCAAATATAGACAGAAGTGGCCATGTGCCACTGGTATTTCCATGGTATGCCTTTGAACCAATAGGCTAGTTTATCTATGCTCACCTCCGGGATAAAGACATCATCTCTTAGACCAAATCAATACAATGGTATCCTCTTGCACAAAGGATACTTATTTTGAGCCTTCGACAATAGTCCCAAGAATGATTCATGGTTCGAAGTGTTGTGAACATATTCTCTGATCATAATGTTGTTATCCATTTGTTCTCTTCGAGCAGCGTCTTCAAGGACTTCTTGAAAAGCTTCCTAAGTGGCCATTGAATATGGTACATAGACATTTTTTCAAATATTGTTCACAAAGGTCATTTGTGAAGCTCATTCATGGTACCTGATTCCTAGAGCTCGGGGTCACGATAATTTCTTCACAAAACTGCAGTTCGCAATGTCTGGTTCTCTAAGAAGCATTGGTTAATCAAAGGCACAAAAATTCAGTTCACAATAAAGAATTCATGGAGTAAGAGTCACGAAGGTTGGGAGCTTCATGAAAAGAGAGTGTTGGAACTTTTCTTCGCACAAAGCTAGGTTCCTTTGAGGGCCCCCATCCACACTATTTATAGGTGTATGGAAGCCTGCACTTCATGAAGGCCTCCATGCCAGCAACCTCCATGTGGAAGCATTGGTAATTAAAACTATGAATGATATTCATGAAATGTAGCAGATTTCCAAAAATTCAATGATTCTCCCTCAGAATTTGACCCTCTTTTTCTTGTCAGCTCCCATTCTAAGGGGGTGTTTGGGGCTGAAATATGTGTCATGGAATTAGTTGAGGAATCCATAGCCATTCAAAAGATAATACAACCTTAAATGTCCCAAAAAACTCTCATAAGGTTCTATATCACAAATCTATTTCGTGAAGACCCCTCACCCTCCGTGAACACGTGAGGCCTTGATGGAGTTATCTATGAGTTTGATGGAACTCCATGACCATGTTAAAGGGTTGATGTTGTGCTTCGTGAGTCTGACATTGCCACATCCATTTGTGGATCCCCCATCTACTTTTAAACCTCCTATTCGCATCTCAAACCCCCTTTTCCTATAAATACCCATATCATTCCACCTTAAAAAATGGTTGCTTGTCCTTTGGGATTATTAATTGATCCTAATTCGTGAAGCACCCTGAGAATCATGAACCAAACCAAAATGGATCATTCAAGGTATCCTAGCTCTGTAAAACCCCCTTTCATGTGTTCCTAAATACCTCCACCTAAGGTGGGGATTCCTTTCATGAAGTCCTACACCCTTATAGAGGAATAAGTTCCTTAGGGGTACTTGAGGCTTCACAAAGCATTAAGACTTTATGAAGCACTCATTTCCCAAGTCAAGACTTCAGGCCAAGGTAGGGTTACCATGTTTCACTAAGCCTCTTTCTTTGTGAAACCCTTATCCAAAGTGAAGTTCTGGAGCTTCATGAAGCACATATCTACAAGTCTATATGCTTCATGAATCCCCTATCCTAGGCCTCTCCATGTCTCTTCCCTTATACTAACACCTCTTCTTGATGGTCAAGTTCCAAAAAATCCCACACCCATCCAAGATTAGTTCAGTTGCACCTTCATTCCTTATGTTACCTGTGATGCCCATTCATGTGGCCCACTCCACTTCAAGTGTAGCCCAAGATTACCATCTACATTTTTCTTCTTAGCATAGGTATTTTAATACCATTTTCTTCTCAGAATAGGGATGCTAATGTGGACCTCATGATAGACCACTCCTCCACATTGTTCCAACCTGGAATTCCCAAAGACATTCCCCATATAGGGTTGGATGTTCGATGGTTATGTAAGCCCAAGTGGTAAGGAGTGAGTCCCCCAAATCTGAGCTACATAACATAAAACTACCTAGTACCAACATCCTCAACACACGACGTTAAACTGTGGTCTCATCCTATGCATAAAACATAGGATGTCCCATGTATGAGTGACAAGGAACGAGATCTTCCTCACATGGAATGATATCCTCCTCACATGTAATGACATTCTATGCATAGGGAATGAAATCCTCCTAGGCATCCCTCCTGAAGTAAGACCCTAGACTTTATTACAAGAGTTCAATCCTTTTCCCCTCCTTACCTCCCCTGAATATCAAAACAACCAAGGAGATGAGCACTTCAACACCCTCTCTCTCTCTCTCTTCCTTTGGGATTTAACATCTATCCACCAACATAAAAAGTAAGTTGTGTGATCTCTAGATATATTTCTACCACTTGTTTTCCATACTGAGCATGACTCATGTGGTCTTAGAGGTTATCAATGATCATGACATCCACATGATCTCAAATCCAACCGATCCTATTCTACGCATAATCCCCAACCACATTATATCTCATCAATCGGGTAGCTCCTATATGTAATCCCCAATCGTATACTCCATTTCCATGGGCCTCCTCCTTAGTTGTAAGCCCTAATTCCCTTCTATAAACTATGTGGGTTTTGATTCCCAACCAACTGGGATACATAGAAAGCCTCCCCGAGTTCCAAACCCAATATTCCATCCATTGCATCCACTCCCAACATTCCATCCATTCCATCCACTCTTGACACTACATCCACTTCCATCTTGATTTTACTCAGGCCACCACATCCCAGTGAGATCATGCCACCCAACTGGGTATCTCCTATGTGTATACCCTATTTGTTCCATCATTTCTTCTAGCAGCACCCAGGAAACCCACATGTGTAGGCACAATACAATCCAACCAATAGAAATCCTCTTGAAAAAGGAATCTTACATGCGTAATCCCCACATCATCCATCGAATTATGTGGGTTTTGATCCCTGTCTTCTAAAAAGGATATGCAGGACACCTCTTCAAGGTTCAATCTTGAACAGTGGTAAAACTTGGTGCCCCTATATAATGGGTACACCTCTATAATCCACCTCTATAGGTGTCCAGATCAACCTTCATGGTGTGACATATTTCCTTCATGGGACACACCACCCTAGTTCCACCTCTATGGGAAGTTTTGACCCATCCATCGTTAATCCTTCCAGGTGTTCCCTATTGGGGATGTACCTCCCTGATCCACCTCTATAGGGTGTTCTGGTCATCCTCACTCCATTTCTGTAAGATGTTAAACTCATGACCTAAGTCATAATGCTACCTCATGATAAACATGGGATTCCTGAGGTGAAATCCTTGAAAGATATGCACCTACAGTGTCAGCTACCCCATGCTAAAAATGGGATGCCTAAGGTTAAATCCTTGGAAGATATGCCTTTGGCATCAGATACCCCCTGATAAAATGGGATGCCTTGGGTTCTACACCTGAGATTCCTCCATGAGGTTCCCTCCTATGAGGAAGAATACAGGTGACCAATGTTCCTAGTGTCCAGATATGCCAGTGATGCCTAGAGTGACTACTCTCCTAACCAAAGGTTGTTTCCCTATCAAGACCCCTTGAAATGTCTAGAAATAAGAAACATAATTAACTAGAATCCAAAAAGATATGGAACTGGCGATGAGTTTCATGAACATACTTAACTATATGAGGGAGACTCAGACTATGTGTAAAATTCTAAAGAGGAATCCATGGAAGGAGGAACTAACATCCCATCATCCCATTTCAATAAAAGAGAAAACATCACTGATGAAAGTGATGAATGTCGTTCCCCTTTAGAAAGTGGGAATATGGGGTAATAAGAGTATCCAGCATGCATCACCATGTGTAGATGTAGAGGTTGTTCCCTAATGAAAGCATCAGAAATAATGAATAAGGAAGAATCTTTTCAAAATGTGGGAACCTATTAAAATAAGGAAACCCCTTTTTATAACAAATAACAATTAACTTTATAAAACCCAATTGGTTCAAAACACCATGAACCAATCACTTTTATTTTACAAAACCATAAATGTCATTTTATCAAACACTTTGAATGTATAAAATACCATTTAAAACCAAATTTTCATTGAACTAAATAATTTACCCATTTTTGAAAAGGGAAACCCCAAAAAGACATGGAAAACCTTTGATAACACAAATCTAGGTATCATATGCGTCATTAATTTGGTTCAATAACATTTTCAAAACATCAAGAAATTAGGGAAATATTTAATAAAAGGAAATGTAATGGGAAAATCTACCTCAAGTGGTAGAAACATGTCACCTATGATTGGAACTACCAGAATAGGTCTCCCAAGATGGATCAAAACCTTTAAAAACCAAAACCTATTTTTAGAACAACCCTAACCATGAAAATAATCCCACATGACCATTGGGGTTAGAGTAAAAAGGGTAAAGGGAAGAAAATAAGGGAAGAAGAGAGGATAATCCATCCCCTTTCAATTTGGATGAAGACACACCAAGGATCCACTCTAAATAAACCTTAGAGGAGCTTAGAAGATTAAGATAGGACTGGGGGAGGCACCTAGATTAGGTTATATTGAGTGAGAGATCTTGGGAAGAAATCCCCAATTAAAAAGAATATGAAAATAAAAAATACCTCAACTTGAGTAGGTCACATGGTTGTCTTGTATGGTTTACTAAACTTTACACAGACCATGAAATCACCTTTGTCCCAAACTACAGATAGCACATAGTTTATACTTCATGATTTCCCAAAGCATGTTCCTAACCATGAAGCACTGTAAAAGCCTAAAAATTTCAAAATTTCAACCCTTGGGAACCCTGATTCCAAGGTGGAAATAAACTACAAAAACAAAATCAACAAAGGGACGTTTTGGGAAGTCAAGTTGAGATCTATTTTATAGATTAATATAAGAATTTTGATCATAAAATATTCATTTATAATGAAATTTTTTCATGTTTTTATAAGAGTTTCATGGGAGATCCATAGTTTTCCAAGTAAAAAATATTGATTTCATATGAAAAATAGTTATTAGTATTAAATCTAGTTATGTTTAGATTCAAAGTAACTCTACAATGATTGACTTAAATTAGTAACCCAAATTCTAGGGGACATGATATACTAAGTTAGATTAATTGGGTTATTTGGACCAAGTCAAAGTACATATACTGACAAGGTATTGAAAAATACAAGCTAGAAAAATTCAAGAGCGACTTGTTTCCAATTCCATATAGAATTAATCTCTCCAATAAGACATGTATAAAATATATGAGGAGATTAGAATAGTGACTAGAAATTCATAAGCTTTAGAAATGGATCTATCACATGTTTCATTTTATGTACTATATATTATATTTCTAATACATACATTATGGTAGGAAAATATCAAATAAATCTAGGTGAAGTGTGAAGTGTCTAATGGATTGTGTAGTCACACTAAGAGGGAGGTGAATCAGGTGTGACTTATTTTACTAAATTCTTGTCTTTTATTTAACCCCCTTCAAATCTATGTCATCTATTAGGATGAGTGGAGCCTTTATGCAGTGTAGAATGTAAATTAAACACAACACACAATATTTTTACAAGGTTTGATACTAAAACCTACTCCTTGTTACAATTGGTTATAACCCCCCCCCCCCCAAGTTACAGATTCTTCATTATATATAGATGGTCACAACCAGGTAAAGTCCCATTCCCATCAACACTAGTTCCCACAATGTTTCACTCTATAGTCCTACTATAGTTTACAAGTTCTCAACTACACAAGATACTCCTAAGTCCCATGAGAGGATCTTTATACTACATCCTACAGTGTTACCAACATCCCACTAGCTTGCTCCAAAGTCCAACTTGAGACTTCTTCTACTTCAGAGTCTAACTAAATTATTCTTCTAATATTGAGTCACCCAAGATATGATCCTATGATAGAAAGATCTATGTATTATTTATACTTCTTATACAGTACCTTGAGATGAAGTCTTTCTCCAAAAAAATGGATCTCCTGATATACTCCTATAAAAAATTCAAGAATTTCATCAGCTATTTGAAAATTGTTTGATCTTGTTTATTGTTAACTGATCATAAAATGATATAAACCTTCTCAATTCACTGATTATTCAGGTATTCCTACTGAACAAATACTCAACCTCAGTCTCAAAATCTTCAATGCATGTTATACATTCAAATTATATCACATGTGAATTTCTCAATAATCATGCATGTATAAAATAATGCATGGTCTTATTAATTTGAGAAATAATGAAAATACACAAGCTTGTCACTATTCCAAGTGTTATTTCACATGCATGAAAATTTAGTATAATGAACATGCACTCTTACAATGCCAAACTTTCTTATAACTACATGTGTAAATTTCAAAAATCCTCACTTGGTTTACTACCTCCTTAATACTTTTTCCCAAAGATCTTGTATTGCCTTCATGCATGAATTTTACTCACTGTTAATGGTTTTTCATGTATCTCAACTCAAGAACACCACTTCACTATTCCTTCACACAAAATATATCATTTTAATCCACTGTTATTCACATAACACAAACTTATAGTTGTTTTTCACTCTACCTCAAGCATGCATTACATCACATGCATGTTGATCTTAATTCCAAACCCTGGATAGCCTATATTACTATATTCAGTGTATGTATGCATAGCTTTAAGTACATAATGAATCTCAGAAGATCAAGAAAATCATTGTTTGTTTCTTCGCGTAACACAGTGGGATAAATCTACACTGGTTCACAGATATCATATAATCTCTATGCATTCATGAAGGTCTTGGAAGACTTGGCCCAAGAACATGGAACTCACTTCACAAATTTAGAGAATCTCTTTTCTCTGTTTTAGTCTCAAGCTCTCTAAAATTCTCTCTTGGATATGTGTTCATCTTGTACCTACAAATAAACTCTTCAAGGTTATTTATAGAAAAATATATCACTGGCTTATCTCATGCATACCACCTCACTTTAAGTGCGCCACATCAACTCCTCCTTCATGACTATAGAAGAACACCATCACCAAAAAAAACAGTTTTATCCATTTCCATTTTTCTTCGGCCTAATCTTCATTAAATCATGAAAATAAAGTTTCATGATGATTTTATCATTTTCGAATCATCAGGTTATCAAATGATGATCGAATATTTCATCTTGATCTCTCTAATATCATTGCCTGAAGATTCCAATAAACATTAGTCCTGTAGTAAATCTCGATGAAGAAGACAATGATGATGAAAATTAGATGTCCTTGATATAATAGATCGAATGTCTAGTCTTATTTGCATGTCTTTTTAGGCAGGTGAATAGTGACACACTAAATGAATCTCACATCGATTCTTCATTCAGATTCCTGCTTCCTTTTATAACAACTCATGCCCTAAGCCAGCTAAAAGTATGTAACGGGGCCCACTTTTGACTCTCACTAGCACCATCTCGTGCCATCACTCTTTTTCCATCATTCTTCCCCACACAGTGTCTTGCCTCTGATCCCTTGTGTTGTGCACCTATGCACATGAACACCCTCAGTTACCCATGTTGGTTGGATAGGGAGTTGACTGCCCACATAAGTAGTGGATGTGGTCCTACTTGTCTAGCTAGTATGTATAGGCTAAATTTTTTAATAATTACCATTAAAAATTTGTCTATATATCATATAAAGTCCCAAACAAATTTCAATCTCCACTTCCTTGTCAAACATTTTTCATTTATTTCTTATTGAGATCAATGGGCCATCATCAAAAACACTTGACACATGTCTTGTAAATTAATACCAATTCTATAGTCATCACAATTAAAACTTGTTGACTTTTCTTCTTCTCAACTTATTGATAATAATTTTAACTTCAACAAACCACTTGGGTTCTTCAAACTATATGAGAGCAGATAGATATTTCCAACAGTACTTGAGAAAGTACAAGGGATATATACCTGGTACATGGAGAGGAAGGAACAATAGTTATTAAGGGGATATAAAATCAATCTTTATATATATATTATTTATATTATGTCATAATTAGGCTAAAATAATGAGTAAGATAAGCTCATTGGAGCCAATGGAATCCATATATACAAATATTGAGTATATTACAACTTCTGATGCAGCTAAAGAAGCAGTATGAAATATGAGAAAAAAAATATAGTTCATGGAATTATATATATAAAGTAAGGTATTATCATAATATAAATTATTATAAGATTATGAAAATGTTACTAGATGAGATTCCAAGGTTATGAAAAAGGAAAAAAAGTGATATATTTGGGAATATCATATCTTGAGGAGTTTTACTAAATAAGGTGAAACTGCAAATAGTAGAGTAACCATGTAAGAAAACATAACATCCCTAATGAATAAATCCATATCTTAGTAGAAGAATAATTTTATCTTGTGAGATCTAATAAGAAGACAGTTATAAAGTTGCCTCTAGTGAAAGTGGGAGTCTAATAAAAGTGAGTTCCCTAAACCTAACTTGAGAAATAATTTATGATTACCATATCATGTATATAGAGAGTTATGCATGATTTTATCTTACCATGATAGTATTAATACTTCTATGTACACTATTTATATGGTAATGTCCTTGTATTGCTTATCATATCAAAATGTTATAGTATTTACCATCTATAATGATAACCTTGAGATAACCTAATACTAATCTTAAATATATACCCTATGGTCTAGATACATCATACTAGAAGGACATAAATGATGTATGATTATTAGGTTTTAATGGATAATAATCATGGAGACTTCATCTCATGAATTTCACACTTGGTGATCTCTAGTAGAGAATATCATGAGGAATTCCCTAATAATAGGAACACCACATGTTTCAGGTTTTATTGACTGTTCCTATCTATGAACATATATATTGTTCTATTGACTTGACAACATTATCAATGAGTATAAATTAAATGTATTCTTTTATAAAATAAAAAAACCATGACATTTATATTTTTTTCAAGGTATCTTGCATCAGGCGCATCATTAGTGGTATGGAATTAGTTGAATGATTAAGATAGGATTTTTCACTTTTGAAAGGAATAGATATCTCTGACCTATTTGACTGGGATGGTAGTACCATTATTAAATCTAGGGCCATGGAAGAAGAAGGGAAGTTAATCCATAATGGTCATTAAAAAATATATAAATCATGTAAGGATGGTGACACAAGTTTTTTGTCCTGATTTATAATATATTGTGAGATAAAGAAATTATATTACATAGTGTATTTTCATAGGATGTTGTCGTTATTATGACTAAAAATTATCTCCTTATGGGCCTTAATGTGTTGCTAGGAATTTCTCGTAGTTTTTTAGTGACACTAACTACTATCAAAATAAGGTCTTATATGGTCACACACAAGGCATATTCATAAGATTTCCCAATTTTAATGAATTAGAGTTTAGAACTTAGTGGGATCTGTGGTGGGGGTTGGGTAATGTCTGGGTTTTAATGATCGCAAGAAAATTAATAAATTTATTATTCTTAGAGTTTAAAATAATACATATTGAATTTATTTACTCGTGATATTCATAAGTTATTTAGTGAATACAAGAAAATATTTTACTAATGGATATTTGATATTCAGGGTTCATTTAATATTTTATGTGAGAAATTATTCAACTCAATGAATATTATTTTATCACATAACTCATTTTAATATTATAAGTACATTATGAAATATTTATGATGTGTTCATTTGGACATAAGTGTCAGATATGGTTTAATTTATAAGGGTTAACTTAATAAAGGTCCAAAGTGCAATTTTTATAAATTAAACCTAACTATATAGGCAAGAATTAAAACCTAATTTGGGGTATTGTTCATTATATGGTTTGGAGAGTATATCTCTCATATCTCTCAAGTTATAGAGAGATTAAGTGAGGTTCCAAGCTCCCTAATCCAAGAACTCCTTCCTGTATCGAAGAAATGGTACTTATGTGATTATGTCAACATCAAAAGCGACTTTGATTCTATACACTAGAACCCAGGTTTTGAAGTTTAACATTTGGGAAAGTTTTTGAAAAATGTGTGGATGATATATAGGGTTTTAAATTTGTTTCTTTCATGAAATGGTTGTCAATGATTTTTATGTTGGGGATTAAAATAAATTAATAATTATTATTAGATAAAGCAAGAGCATATAAAATTATTTTCTTAAGGATCACCCATGCAAAAAATATGAAAACTCATAAACTGAAATAAAGAAACAACTATATATATAAATATATGAGTGTTTGTGTTTATACCATACACCATGGAGCATATTTAACATCTTCATCATCATATGGTTTGATAAAGATTACCAAGGTCAATAAAAGGACATCCCCTCTTCATAGTGTATACATGAAGCAAGATAAATCACACATCATATGTGTGAGACTCTCTATCATCTATTATGTTCTAGTATCTCATAATGCAAAGGAGGTAGTAGAAAGAGAGATTTTGGTTTTGGGGAATTATATCCAATAATAATCATACACACACCTAATTTTCATTGCATGAAAATGGTCTTTATATAACCCCAAGGATACTCCTTGGTGATGAATTCATTAACTAATGCATTTTTAACGCATTAGTTAATACATCAGCCATTCATGCATCATATGAATGAATATAGAAAACTCTTGTACACTTCATATTATGAAATAAATCTCTTAATGATATCTAAAGTGAAGTATTAATTCAGTTTCTAGCCACATCACTAATGGTAGTGGCATAATATAACATATAATATGATATATCTATGAATTTCATGCAAGTTGTGACTTTAGGGAATATTTCTACTTCAAACTCCCACTTTCACTAAAGACATGCATACTTTGTTTCATTTCACCGTATATCATATACTATACAATAAATTATGAAACTATATCCAAAACTCTTTTTTTATGTCTTCCAAAACACTTTTTGTAATGTTATCATTTAATTTATCATGTATTAAATCATATTAAATACCTCATGAATTCCCACCCAAAACTCATTTTGGATTAATTCTAAAACACCATTTAGACTAGCTATCTAAGTCAAACTCATTCCCTATTCACTAAACCACAAAGTGTGACACCATGGGCCTTTATAGAGGTGATAAAAAAATATGAATCACTATATCCATAAATGTAATCAAAGAGTGTCCTCTAGAAAATAATAAATTCCACTCAAGTTATAAAGGGATCTAGCATGATCTCCATCAAACACATTTATCTCTATACATGTGTCCACTAGTCTGCATCATATGAAAATGTGCATTCTCATATTTTCCCTTCATTTAATCCATCAAGTGACCATGGTACATAGGGTATTTCAATCCCATATATCCAAATCATACATTCTTGATTCTCATAGTATAGACTAAACTAGTGTGAATACATCACATTTCATTCACTCTTATGGATAGGTACATCACATTCCCCTTATCTGAATAGATAATCATGTCATATGTACTATCTAGGTATGGTCGCACACTCCACAATCTATCTTAATCGAAGTCACATATGTTGTACTCATATTACAAAAGAACAAATCCCATTTTTTTAGGACTAAGGGTGTTTTGGTTTCATTTGTTGTCAATATATCAATATGTGTTTGAAGATAAAAATACTTAAGAAAGTTACTTAAATAATTTGAAAGAAAATTATTTATGGAGGAGTATAAGAAAGTTTCTTAATAAAATCAGATGATTCTAAGCCATTCATTAAAGTTCCTAACATCATGAAGTTTTTTATGATCCAATAAAAGTTTGAAAACATTTGTAAAAATTAAAAAATGTCCAAGATGGAGTATAAAATAAATGTTTGATATTTTTAGGTGAATGTTTTGTATGGATTTTTTCATAATGTCACTAGATGAACCAAGGTTTAAGAAAACTGATGTGAATTTGTGATAAGAAGGTAATTATTGAGTTTGTGTCAATTTCTAAAAATGGTAAGTTTGAGCCACTGGGAAAATATCTACCAAACAAAATTTTTGGACAAAGAATTGTAAGAAATTCATATTCTGAGTTTTGTATGAGTATTTACAAAATAATAAAATATTAAACTCTGATAAATAAAGTGAAAATGGGGAGAAATCCCAAAATGAGAAGTCATATTTTTATTTTTTATCCATGAAAATATAAATGGGGTAAATCAAGTTTGAAGTAAATATAAACTGATAGAGAAATTCTAACCAAGACACCGGACAAATAATTTGTAAGTGACTAAATTCTTTAAAAGTTGAAATAATTTAGTCATCCATCTTAACCAGCTAAATTTTTCTAGACAAACATTTTTTGTAGAAGTTTTCAAATGGAAAAATCTATGTTACAAACTATATGAAGTTAGATATTGAGAATTTATGAAGTTTTAAGTTAAAGTAAGGAAAGTGGATCAAATCCATCAGATTAATAGACATCATATAAAAATTCACGATGTCACCAGATGAAAATTTCTGAGAAATTTATATACAAAGTGATGGGATAGAGAAATTTTGATCCATCAGGAAAAAACATTTCTTAAGTCCAACGGATAGAGGATGCTTATAAAGATCACCAATTAAAGATATACTAGGGATGAGTTATCGGATAAACAGAATCAAATGAGATATTATTAATGATTTCCTTAGACAAACATTCATCAAATGAAAATTTATCATATGGAAATCTCATAGAAGTTTGTTTTAATAATTTTGAGATGAGGTAGAATGACCAAATTAAGTCATTGGAAAAATTAGTTTGAATAAAGGATAATTGGACAAATTGAACTAGATGGAAATTTTATAATGAATTCATCAGATAAAAATTTGTTAGATGGATTCTTAGGAGATTTAAATAAATCTTTATAAATCCTTTTAAACATTGAATATGTTTTACTGATCTTAAATTTTTTTTATCTTGATGGAGTCAAGGAATTTTTCAAAAGTTTCTTAACATCGATCTTAAATAAGTTTAGAGAAATGGTAAGCTTTCATGAATCTTTAGTAATGTTCAAGAATGTTCCAAAAGAGTTTATAAGTTCCATGATAAATTCAGTTGATTAGGAAAATTAAATTAATTTCCCACTAATTTTATTTCTAGATAACCTATATAAAGGGAGAGAAAAGTATAAATATACTTAAGACTATTCATTCTGATGAAAACTGAAAGGCTTAATATTTAGTGTTAGGATGAGTTTCCAACCAATCAAGTTGAAAAATAAAAACTGAACTAAGTTTCATCAGATAGAGAAGAATCTGAGTGTGGTCGATTGAGTTCCTACTCAATTATGGAAGGATGTGCACTAGAAGAAACTTTCTTAATCAGAAAAGGGAGCACCAGATGAATCCATTGAATAGAGAAGAATCAAATTTAGAGTTATTGATTGAGTTTATAATCAATTGAATAAGGAGGTGTAATAAATAGATCACACCAATCCAATTCATGGTGAAAATTATCATATAGAGGATAACCATATGAACCCATAAGATATAAGGTTATCATATAGAAGTCGAACGAATGAACATTTTTTAAGGAATTTTTTCAAAAAAGTTTGGAAAAATTAAGATTGAGCATATCCAAGTCTACCAAAGATTAGGATTAAGTTTCAATACTAATATACTCTTAAGAAAGTTATTAAAGATCTTGAATATTGTACATAGGTAAAGGTTATCCAACTTACTTTTAGAGGAAGTGAAGATCTTTCTACAGTGGATTAGAAAAGAATAAGGAAAGTGCTTGTAGGTGGGGCGTATAACCAGTTTTTAAAAATACTTGTTGGTTTGGGAGGTATAACTAGTTGTGACTTCAATGGATATAGTTATGACAGTTTGGGGGTATAACCAGATGTGGCATAAGGGATGATTGTTGTGGGTAGAACTATGGTTGTATAGAGGATGAATACTGGGGGGGGGGGTATAACCAGTTACTTATTATTCCTTTTTAATCCTCAAAGAAGTAAGTAAAAGAATCAATGTTGGGGGAATAACCAACATGGAAATGAGTGAGTCTTTGTACTGAACCTTGTAAATATCTTGTGTTATTCTATCTTTATATTTATTTTATATTGAAGGTGATGTTGAGATTTATAATAGAGTGGATCATAAATCTAACAAATTTTCAAAGGTTGAGAAAGTTTTCTTATGAAGTAGAGAAACTTTATTATAAAATAAAAGGTGACTACTGATTCACCCCTCCACCTCTTAGTGTTTATATAATTGATCCAATGGAACTACAAGTGGTATCAAAGGGTAGTTATTCTCTAAAAGATACAACTCTGGGGATAGTGAATTTTAATTTAATGAACAATAGGGGGTTCATATTTTTTAGGGTAGAAACTATAAAAGTTTGAATAATATGAAGTTACCCTATATTATATCTCTTATACTTTAAGTTAAAGATGTTGAAACAGTTATATTTCATCCCATTAATGAAGTTGCTATGACAGCTTTTGATAATAGAAATTTATAATTTTATGGTAAATCTCATAATTCCATGTTGATGGATCTTATAAAAAATTATATAAATATTATTAGGTTAACAATGGCTAAAAAATGTGGGATAAGTTGAGAAGTAGTTATAAAGGAAATGGGAAAGTAAAATAAGCTAAGATATAAATCTAGAGAAGTACATTTGAAGATATTAAGATGGTTGATGAAGAAATTGTTGATGATTACTTTACAAGAGTAAATGATATCATCAGCAATATCATAGGTTTTTCTGATAAGTCATAAGATTATAATATCATTTAGAAACTAATTAGATACTTTCCAGATATATTTAATGATAAAGTATCAACATTATAATATTGAGAAGATTTATCTATGGTTGATCTTAAAAATATTCTTGAGGCATATAAAATGATAAAAGCTTTAGTTTTTAAAAAAAATGATGCAAATTAAATAGATTTTGAGGGTTAGTTAAAAATGAATCTTATAGATAAAGAAGCTAAAGAAAAATCAAGTGATTCTTAGGTAGATAAATAATTATAGGACCTCAACACAATTATTTATCTTCTCTAAAAGAAATAAAAAAAAGGAAAATTGGAAAGTTAAAGGTAAACTTTATATCAAATGATGGAATTGTGATGAAAAGGGTCATTTTTTGCAAAAAAATCCTAAGAATAAGTATAAAGATTCTAAGTCTAGATAATAATACAATATTTCTTGGAAATAAAAGAAGAATAAACATAAGAAAAAGTTTCCCTACAATAAGAAGAAAATTTTCTTGAGCAAAAGAGTGCATGATGATTCTTCATCCCATAATGAATTTAATCATCATGTAAACTGTTTTTCTTGAGTTAACAAAGAAAATTATTCATCATAAAGTGGTGATGATGGTGAAGAGATGACAAAAATTGAGTTTATTTTAAAATAAAATTTGGAAACATCATTTGAGTAAAATACACAACTCAAAAAGTAAATGAAGGAGTTGATGAAATATGTTAAGTAAATAAATTTTTAGAATAGTAAGTAAATAAAAAATTAAGAGATAAACCTAAATGTAATTATATCTCAAAAAATTAAATTTATTGTGTTTGAGAGAAAAGTGAAATTTTCTATAGAAATGTCAGTTGGGCATGAGAATATCAACATGGTAAAAATTACACTTTTTGAGGAAAGTAAGTAAAACATGTTGAAGTTATCTGAACTTGAGAAGATGATGAATGTTATTAAATAA
Organism: Viscum album; assembly: GCA_963277665.1. Taxonomy (NCBI): domain Eukaryota; kingdom Viridiplantae; phylum Streptophyta; class Magnoliopsida; order Santalales; family Viscaceae; genus Viscum; species Viscum album. The sequence goes on along the minus strand of OY728161.1, from coordinate 1,907,867,543 downwards.
TTTTTTTTAATAAAGAAGAATAATTTTTAGAAACACAATCAATGTTTATTATAGCAAAAAGTGAGTTAAAAAATATCTTTGAATATTTTACTAAATTATTTGAGGTTAAATTTTAAACTTATAAGGATGGTTAAAAGAAGGGTTCATAGAAGTATTTTTTTTCTATTCCTAAACAATATCAATAGACATTTACTTCTAATAAAATTACTAGTTCAAAAGTGATGATTTGTGAGAGATCATCTTCCACTAAGAAAGAATGTAATTCTTCAATAAAGTTTCTCCCAGAACAAAATCACCCACATTTTGTGAAAATAAAACAATAACAAACTTTAGTGCGGTACTATTATCAGTCTGAAAGATCAAGATTCAAAGGTCATTATTGGTGTTATGGAATTTTTAGGAATAGAGAAAACACATTTTGATACAGCATGTCCTTACCAGGAAACTAGTATGAATCAAGGGGGAGATATAATGAGCATAGAAGGAAAAATTTTTCTAAAAAAATGTGGATATAGAAAAGAAATTTTAGGATGTGAATAATGTTTAAGCTTCAACAATGAAAAAAATAAATAAAATCGATCACTTTAAGAAAGTTGACCAGTGTAAAGAGGTTGATAAAGGAAAGGACCATCAAAATTTTGATCAAGGAAAGTGAGAGTGATTAGTTATTTTGATTTAGAAAATTACTATGTCTAGAAAGATGGAGGAAGAATAAAACTTTTTTGAAGAAAATGGGAAGAAGAAGGTCTTTAAAGATAATAAAAAAAATGATAAAAAATTGTAAACATATAGTGATTTGAAAATTAAGAAAAGGTAAAAAATATATGAGAAATATGGGAATGTTGCTAAAATTTTAATGACTACATTTCTAGACCAAGAAGGTAGCATGAATAAAATATTACAAAACAATATGAAAAATATTTTATGAAAGATGAAGAAAATATGATGACTTCATCTGAAAACTCTACATATGAGAAGAAATCAATTGCTAAATAAGTGATGGATGATCACAAGAAATAAATCACATGTAATGAAAAATATAAATATGAATAAATTTAGACTAAGATAAGATTATTAGCATGAACATTTCTTTTAAGAAACACTAAGGTTCCTCCTTATTCCAAAAAACTTGTTTATTTGTAATAATTTATAGGGAATTGAATGATTAGAAGTAAGAAAGATAATTGAGTGATGTAGAAATTTTATAATAAGTTTGATAAATATATCATAAAAAATTGTTGCCTCCATGATGAGAAATGAAGAGCTACCCTTAAGGGGGATAAAATATGAAGTTAAGTTATGAGCATTACACTTTCCTTAAAAGTAAAGTTGGGATGATAAGAAATTTGATGTGTTAATAAATTTTATTTATAAACTTGAACTATTTTGATGTGTTTATTGAGATGGGTGTAGGATTTATCTTAACAAAATTTCTTATATTTCCCTTAATATAAAATATTTTGGAATTATCTTGAAGAATGTATTGCATGAAAGAAGAGTTATGGAAAACATTTATTACCTTGATTATATGCTCTTATTTTTTATATCAGGTTTGACCATGTAGTCTTTGTGTTGTTTAGTTAAAGTCTCTTTGTTAAGAAATTCATGTGATTCTATTTTTCTCCTGATAAAAGATTCCAAGTTTCTGAGATAAAGGAATAAAATCTAATTTGTCCCTTTGAATTTTATTGTAAATAAGAGGGAGAAGTAAAGTAAGGTGAGTGATAAGATGAAAAAATCATATGGATAGAAAGAGTTGAGTAAATATATTGATGAAGAAGATGTTTTATGTTTTTGGGGTATTTAAAACAAACAAAAAGGGAGATATTTTTAGGTAAAGGTGTGTTTTGGTTGCATTTTCTATCAATATATCAATATGTGTTTGAAGAGAAAGTTCCTTAAGAAATTTTCTTAAGGAATTTGCAGGAAATTTACTTATAGAGGAGTTTTAGAAAGTTCTTTAATACAATTAGTTAATGCCAAGACATTCATCAAAGTACCTAACATCATGAAGTTTTTCATGATCCAATAAAATTTATACACATTTTTACAAAGTAAGAAATGTATGAGATGAAGTGTAAAAGAAGATTTTGAAATTTATGGATGGAGTTTTTGTAAAAAGTTTTGTACAACATCACTGTAATGGCCCGGACCTCTCCGGCCTATTAATTTGTCAAAAATAAGGTCACGAAGTTTTCTGGAGGGTAAAATGGACTTTTCCCACACTTTCCAGAATTTTGAAACTACACGGTGTGTAGTGTGAGTACACACCATGTACCCCCTCGTCGGGTATACCCAGTGTTCAAGGTCGTGTCCTTTCTATGTGAAATAAATGAGTACACATCGTGTACCCAGTACTACATGCTGTGTAGTCCCTCCCCGCGTACGCGTTACCCTCAAGCCGTGTGTTGACTAGTCAACGGCCGTGTGCCACGTTGAAGGCCGTGTTGGAAGCCGCGTGGTGACCGTGTGAAATGGATGAGTACACGCCGTGTACCATAAAGTACACACCGTGTACTTTTTCTTTTCTCGCCTATAAAATGAGGGGTCCCCTCCTCCTTTTCAACTCACCCCTCTCCTCCCCATTCCTCTGCACAGAGCTCTCCCAAGAGACTCGAAGGCTACTTTTCTTCCATAACTTCTTCGTCCGAGCTCCGATTTACGATCCCTTAGCGGCCACAGGATCGTAACGATGAGGCGAAACTTTTGAGCTTGGATCTGTTGTCTTTCCTTCGGCCTTTTCTTTCCAAATTCCACCTGAGAAGGTTTTTCCGAGACTCGACAGAAGTGACGGACACTGACGGACGTCTTCTAAAGTTGATCCAGGGGAGCGTTGTGATCAGAACTTGTTGAGGTAGGGATCTTACCTTAGTCTCTCTAAATTGCGCATCATGCGGGGTGGGTATCCTCTTGTTTTCATGAGAAATGGTTGAACCAATAAATTAAGATAATAACCGGTTAAAGAACGGGGATGGGGAAGTTGTTATGTTTATTTTTATATCCTGTGATATTATGTTGTGAATTGAATAGGCTTAGGCCTACTGAAAATCACGGTCGTTGGGGGCCTTTGCTTGTGCAATTAAATGTTTCTGACCATTTTTGTGGATGGAAACTTCGTTGAATGTGGAAATTTGGTTAATCACGTAAAGTTGGCTGATTTAAAATCTGGAACTCTTGTGTGATCACCCCGGTTGAACAAATGGAATAATGAACATGTGGGTGTTGGCTTGGATACTTGGCATGTGATGGAGGTGTTTTGTGGGTTGTTGTGGATTGGGTGAGCAGCGGGGCTGTGGTTGGCTTGGTTGTGGGTTGGTGTGAATGTTATAGCGGGGCTGCGATAAATGGTATTAAAGGGATATTGATGTACGATTTTCGGTGTGTTTGTGGTTATGGTGGTTGGTAGCGGGGCTGTAGGGATGGGCTTTAATGTGAACAAACTATGGTTTGTGAATAATAAATAAAAAGTGTAAGGTTTAATGAATGGTGGGTCATGGTAATGGAACGGGATTAATAATTAATGGGTTGGTTGGTTAATAGGAAGGGACTTGTTGTGCTTGTTCTTTCCTAACTTGTTTTTGGGATGGAAGGGACATGATTTTATGAACATTTGATGTGATTGGTTGTGGATAGTTTCCCAGTAGTTAAGGAACTAATAAACCGATTCTTCTGAAATGTGAAAAGCTAAATGGGGTTGGGGTTGTTTGTGGTATGCATGCTTCGTAGTAGCAGTGTTGAGGAACGTGCTCAGTTCTCTAATTAGAAGCCATAGGTTGGGCTGAGTGTTTGTTATATATATATATATATATATATATATCTTTATCTTTTGTGTTTTATCGCACCCCACCCATGTTAAGCACTTAGTGTCGAACACTTCCATTTCATGGGAGAGGGTGTTTTCCCCTTAGTTACTAGATCCTTCCTGTTCCTTCTTCCCTAGGCTGTGATGGATTGAGGTGACCTTAAACCTAAGACCCTTCAGGTAGGTTTCGATTGGGGTGGTTTTATCCCAAGACTCTTCAGGCAGGTTTTACCGGTTCCCAAGAATCTTTGGGATGAAGCCCAGGTGTGTACAGGCGGGATACGTGGTTGTGAGGCCCAGGTGTGTGCGGGCAGGATACGTGGTTGTGAGGCCCAGGTGTGTGCGGGTGGGATACATGGTTTTGAGGCCTAGGTGTGTGCGGGTGGGATACGTGGTTGTGAGGCCCAGGTGTGTGCGGGAGGGATGTATGGTTTGTGAGGCCCAGGTGTGTGCGGGCTGGGAGAGTGTGGCAGCGTCAGGACGTTCGCCATTAGGAAGAGAAGCTAACTAATGCGAAATGGTGTGGGGTACCCAATACTCTTGTTCTTATATACTACTACCTGTTGTGATTGTGTTTTTGGTGTGTGTGGCTGGTGAGGTTGGGTGGATAGATTTCCTTGCTAGGTTTCTTCTGTTGTTCTCACAGGACATTAGGATGTCTCCCCACCTGTGCACGAGAGACTTAGGTTTCCCTAATGAGTATACTTGTATGCTCACCCTACGTTTACTTTCAGGTTTCCAGGAGGACTACCAAGGTCTTGCGGGACCCTACTAGTTGGGACAGTTGGAGTTGTTGCAGTTGTTGTACACTTGTTTCTTTTGGTATTGTACTTTTGATCTTTCTTTTACTTGTACCTTGTTTCAGAACTATTTAAACATGCATGTGGGTTTGGTTTGGGTTTATTTCTATACACTTGTTCTTTTCCTTTTTGGGTGGTTGACTTGTACTATTTCCCGATCTTAAATAATAAAAAGGGTAATGCCTCCCATATTTGTGAAAACTCATACCCTTGGTGCTAGTAGCCACCCCAGGGCCTACTGGAGGCGGGACTTGGGGGTCATTATCTCCCTTTCACCATTGCCAGCTCAAGAGGGGCATCTTTTGTGGGAGGGGGTCGTGAAAGAATGGTATCAGAGGTGATGGTTGAGAAATAGGATGGAGTCTAGAGTTAGGAACAGTGAGGATTGCATGGGATTGTAGGGAAACAGTGTTGGTTAATCTTGGTGCATGACATAGGCCAGGGAGGACCGGCTAGGACATGGGATTTTAGGGCCCCCCGTGATCCGATGCAAGGATTCTGAGCCTACTGAACGACTAAGTGAGACTACATTGATTGCAGGGTAGAGACCCTAGGGAAGGTACATGAATCATCATGATTGTATTTTACTTGATTTGGGTGTTCTGGGAAAGAAATTTAATAAAATGATAAAATAAAACCTTGAAAAATTTCCTTACTACTTAGGCTTAGGTGATCTTTGTTTACCATACAGCTATGGCACCTGGACGTCGTCCCTGGGTGGCTCAGACGGCCGAGGCCCAGCAAATTTAGGCGGTCGATCAGTTGAGGATTGACCAAGAGGAGGAAGATAGCCAGTGGTAGAAGACTCTCCGTTCTTTCTAGCGGAAAACCCTCAAGAATTATGAGGGTAGTACTTCGGATATGGAGACAGAAGGGTGTCTTGAGGAGCTAGGGATCACTTTTACCTTGATTCGTGCTCCGAGGGAGTACTGGGTTCCCCTAGAAATCAGTCAGCTGAGAGGGGCAGCACGTCAGTGGTGGATGCTCTACCTCGAAGATAGGATAGAGGCAGAGGTTTCGTGGGCTGACTTTGAGAAGGATTCTGAGAGTAATTCCTTTCTTCCATGATCAAGGTGGAGAACCGGCAGGAGTTACTCTCCCTTCAGTAGGGTAGTATGTCAATATGATAGTTGGGGATCAAGTTCAAGGATCTCCGACACTTTGCTCCGGATCTCTTTCTGGATGAGGAGTCTTGGGCGAGACATTTGGATGAGGAGTTTCGTCCTTCACTCCAGTATTCTATCACCCCCTTCACCCTTCCGACATACTTGGAAGTACATAAGAAGGCAGAGGTTGTAGAGAGGATGCACTCATAGGGAGGTGCACCACGTGAGGGGATCCAGGCAGGTTCGTTGAAAGGGAAGGCAGTCAGCAGCAGGTCTCCTGCGACGGGACCTTCCAGGTTCAGGCTAGTGGGGAGCAGGCCCCAGCAGTTCCAGTTCAGATCTTCAGGTCCCTGTCCCTTTTTCACGAGCCCATAACCGAAGTGTTTTTCTTGTGGAGGTTTCGGGCACATTCCAAGTCGGTGCCCGACCCGATCTCAGTACGGTGGAGGTGGGCAGGTTCAGAGCCCACCTCAGTAGCACCAATTTCCAGCAAGGCCCTTCCAGCAGCAGGAGGACCATGCTCCTCCGAGGGAAGACTTTGCAGGAGGAGGCCAACCTCAGAGTGCTCCTCAGGGACCTCGACTAGGGTGTGGTCGGGGAGGTGGACGACATCATAGGGGCATAGGATCTTGGCGTGGACAGTTTCACGCAGCAGAGCTGACAGCTCCGGCGGGACCAGAGGTGGTGCGAGGTACGATTTGTTTGTTCAGAACTCTCGTTTTTGCTTTGTTCGATTCGGGAGCTTCGCACTCCTTTGTTGCACCTGGTCTAGCCCATGCTTTGGGACTAGGCATAGAGATACTTTCCGTACCACTGGTTCTAAGTACACCAGTTGGAGGCTAGACCAGTGTATCTTGTGTTTTCCAGGGATGTGGGCTGACGTTGGGACCACATCGATCTAGTGGGGACCTTCTTCTGTTACAGATGCAGCCATACGATGTCATCCTAGTCATCGACTGGTTGTTTTCTGTTAGTGCCGTTATCGACTGCTTCCAGAGAAGATTAGTGTTCTCCGACGTGGACGTTCAGCGTGTAGCTTTTGTTGGTGAGAGGAGCTATCAGGTGGGAAGTCGGCGTGTGGAGACTCTCCTTTCCTTGTTAGGTGGGTTATCAGTGGTTCCAGCTGATACGGAGATGATAGATGTCATGAAGGTTGTTGGGTAATTCCTAAATGTTTTTCCCTAGGAGGTTGTGACTCTACCCCCCCCCCCTGACGTGACGTTGAGTTTGGGATAGACTTACAGCCTGATTCCCGTCCGATTTCGATGGCCCCTTATCAGATGGCACCTTCGGAGTTGCGGGAGTTGCGGATTCATATTGATTATCTGATGGAGAAGGGTTTTGTTTGACCCAGCGTATCACCATGGGGTGCTCCAGTTTTGTTCGTGAAGAAGGCAGATGGTGGTCTCAGGCTATGAATAGACTACCAAAGGTTGAACCAGGTAACGGTCAAGAACCATTACCCCGTTCCAAGGATAGATGATCTCTTCGACCAACTAATGGGATCAGGTTGGTTTTCGAAGATTGATCTATGATCTAGATATCATCAACTGAGGGTAAAGGACACTGACATCTCTAAGACGGCTTTCATGTGCAGGTATGGGCACTTCAAGTTTGTAGTGATGCCGTTTGGAGTTACAAATGCACCGTCTGTGTTCATGGAACTTATGAACTTTGTCTTCCGAGAGTTTCTGGACCGGTTCGTCGTTGTGTTTATCGATGACGTCCTGATCTACTCAAGATCAGAGGAGGAGCACGTTGAGCATCTTAGGGAAGTCTTGGAAGTCCTTCGACACCACCATCTTTACGAGAAATTGTCGAATTGTAAGTTCTTGACACAATAAATACACTTCCTTGGGCACGTAGTGTCTCAGCATGGAGTGTTAGTGGACCCATCGAAGGTAGAGATATTTGTTTCTTGGGAAGCACCCAAGAGTGTGGCAGAAGTTCATAGTTTCCTGGGGTTAGCAGGTTACTATCGGAGGTTCATTTCGGACTTCTCTCGAGTTGCTTCTCCATTGACAGCTTTGACTAGGAAGAACCAGGTCTTTCTATGGAGCGAGAAGTGCCAGAAAGCTTTCAACTACCTGAAGGAGAAGTTGGTCAGTGCTCACGTGATATGGTTTCCAGAGGAAGGGTTGTTGTATGAGGTGTTTTATGATTCTTCTGGCCTTGGTTTGGGGTGCGTACTGATGCAGAAGAAGGGTGTGATCTGTTATGGGTCTAGGCAGTTGCACCCTCACGAGCATAACTATTCCACCCATGACCTAGAGCTTGCAGCAGTAGTGTTCGCACTAAAGTTGTGGTGACATTACCTCTTTGGGGAGCACTTTGTGGTCTTCTCAGATCACAAGAGCCTGTGTTATATATTCTCTCTGCATGAAATGAACTTACGGCAGCGGAGATGGGTCGAGTTTCTCCAAGATTATGACTTTGAGATCTCTTACACTGAAGGTAAGGGAAACATTGTGGCTGATGCCCTAAGCAGGAATTCGCATAAGGAGGTGGTTCGGGAATCCACTGATGCTTGGAAAGTGATGGGAGAGTTGGCCGCCTTGCACTTGTATGCAAGGGAAGAAGGTATTAGAGGCTGTTTGTTTCAGATGACGGTGCAGTCCTCCTTGTTGCAGCAGGTGGAAGAGTCTCAGTGGGCGGACTCTAAGGCGGAAGTAATGCGGGATCATGTCAATCAGGGAAACACTCCAGAAGGATGGTCAGAGGACAACCGATATCGGATGCTTTTCTATGGAAGGTTGTTTGTTCTGGAGGTGATGCGTGATGGAGTTCTCTGTGAGTTCCATATCTCAGCCTTGGAGGTACATCCAGGAATTTCAAAAATGTACCGAGGCCTGAGGGAACAGTTTTGGTGGCCTGGGGTGAAATGAGCAGTAGCGGAGTTTGTGGCTAAATGCTTAGTGTGTCAGAAAGTGAAGGATGAATACTGTGTTCCCAGTGGTTTGTTGCATACTTTATATTTCCCCGAGTGGAAGTGGGATGACATCTCAATGGACTTCTTCACAGGACTACCCAGAGCTTAGGGTGGTTATGATGCTATCTGGGTAGTGGTGGATCGACTGACGAAATCAGCTCACTTCTTAGCAATTAAGGAGTTGGGACCGGTGAGTACCTTAGCACAGAGGTACATAGACGAGGTGGTGAATTTTCATGGAGTTCTGAAGAATATCGTCTCAGATCGGGATACTCGGTTTAACTCACGAGTCTGGAGGGGGTTACAACATGATTTTGGCACCCAGCTATGCCTTAGCACTACTTTCCACCCCTAGACCGATGTGCAGATAGAGCAGACTATCCAAACGTTATAGGACATGTTGTGAGCATGCGTTCTGGATTCCGGAGGATCATGGGTATGACACTTACCTTTATTAGAGTTTTCCTACAACAATAGATTCCACTCTACTATTGGCATGGCACCGTTTGAGGCTCTGTATGGAAGACCATGTCGTTCACCCATTTGCTGGGAATAGGTTGGTGAGATAGGTGCTCTTGGGCCAGAGGTGGTGCAGAGCACCACAGAGAAAGTCCATCTTGTACGTGAGAGGATGAAAACGGCTCAGGACCGACAGAATTCTTATTTTGATCGTCGGAGGAGGCCCTTAGAGTTCGATTGGGAGATCATGTGTTCTTGAAGGTTTCCCCTCGACGGGGGCAGTGGAGGTTTGGGAAAGGGAGCAAGATCTCACCTAGGTTCATCGGACCTTTTGAGGTGCTGAGGCGAGTCGGCGAGGTGGCATATCAGCTAGCCCTACCACCTCAATTAGAGAAGGTTCATGACGTCTTCCATGTCTCCCAGCTATGTCGATACTTACATGAAGACTCCCACATTATCAACTGGGGAGAGTTAGATATGGGATACAATGTGACCTTCGAGAAACGACCAGTCAGAATCGAGGATCGTAAAGATAAGGTGCTCCGTGGATGAACCATTCCCTTGGTTCGTGTGTTGTGGAGGCATGGCGGGCTCAAGTAGAGCACTTGGGAGCAGGGGGCCCAGATGCACGCTCAGTACCCAGAGTTGTTTTGACTTGTGTTTTCTCTTGTTCTTCTGAGCTTTGTTTTGATGTTATACTTTGTACCTTTGATATGGAATGCTTGGCTTATCGGTTGTGAGACCTTTTGTTTCCTTGTTCTCTGGAAGTGTGTAGCATGTTCGGATGTGTGTAAAAAAAGGGGACAAACCTGATCCTTAATCGAGATGCATTAATGCAGATGTGATTGAACCTGTGCAGGTGAGTCAGTGCCACCTAAAGCAGATAATATCTCGACATAGGAGAAGGAATTTCCCCAAACCACGTGTTCGGGCAGTGTGTGGGTTGTACGGTGTTGGGGGCAGTGTAAGTTGGAAAATCCTAATATATGGAAGTGGGAAGTCCTAATCCTTAATCGAGACATATTAATGCGGATGCGATTAAACCCGTGCAGGAGAGTTAGTGCCGCCTAAAGCGGATAATAACTCGACATAGGAGAAGGAATTCCTAACACATATGATTAGGGTTGTTGGTTGGGTTCATGTTATAATGAGAACGCTAAGAGGTATCTTATTGGGTTCCTCTGGGTTGTTTTTTTTTTGAATTCTCAGGGATGAGAATGTTTTAATAGGTATCTTATGTAATGGCCCGGACCTCTCCGGCCCATTCCTTTATCAAATAGAAGGTCACGAAGTGTTCTGGAGGGTAAAATGGAATTTTCCCACACTTTCCAGAATTTTGAAACTACACGCCGTGTAGTGTGAGTACATGTCGTGTACCCCCTCGCCGGTTATACCCCGTGTTCAAGGCTGTGTCCTTGCCATGTGAAATAAATGAGTACATGCCATGTAACCAATACTACACACCTTTTAGTCCCTCCCCGTGTACGCGTTACCCTCAAGATGTGTGTTGACCAGTCAACGGTCGTGTGCCGCATTGAAGGTCGTGTTGGAAGCCGCGTGGTAACCATGTGAAATGGCCAAGTACACGCCATGTACCATAAATTACACGCCATGTAATTTTGTTTTTCTCACCTATAAAAGGAGGGGTCCCCTCCTCCTTTTCAACTCACCCCTCTCCTCCCCATTCCTCTGAGCAGAGCTCTCCCAAGAGACTCGAAGGCTCTTTTTCTTCCATAACTTCTTCATCCGAGCTCTGATTTACAATCCGTCAGCGGCCACGAGATCGTAACGACGAGGAGGAACTTCTGATATTGGATCTGTTTTCTTTCCTTCGGCCTTTCATTTCCAACTTCCACCCAAGGAGGTTTTTCCAGGACTCGACAGAAGTGACGAACGCCGACGGACGTCTTCTAAAGTTGATCCTGGGGAGCGTTGTGATCAGAACCTGTTGAGGTAGGGATCTTACCTTCATCTCTCTAAATTGCGCATCATGCGGGGTGGGTATCATCTTGTTTTTATGAGAAACAGTTGAACCAATAAATGAAGATAATAACCGGTTAAAGAACGGGGATGGGGAAGTTGTTATGTTTATTTTTATATCCTGTGATATTATGTTGTGAATTGAATAGGCTTATGCCTACTGAAAATCACAATCGTTGGGGGCCTTTTCTTGCGCAATTAAATGTTGCCCTAACTTTATAGACCATTTTTGTGGATGGAAACTTCGTTGAATGTGGAAATTTGGTTAATCACGTAAAGTTGGATGATTTAAAATATGGAACTCTTGTATGATCACCCCGGTTGAACAAATATAATAATGAACATGTGGGTGTTGGCTTGGATATGTGGCATGTGATGGAGGTGTTTTGTGGGTTTTTGGGGATCGGGTGAGCAGCAGGGCTGCGGTTGGCTTGGTTGTGGGTTGGTGTGAATGTTATAGCGGGGATGCGATAAATGGTATTAAAGGGATATTTATGTACGAGTTTCAGTGTGTTTGTGGTTATGGTGGTTGGCAGTGGGGCTGCAGGGATGGGCTTGAATGTGAAAGAACTATGGGTTGTGAATAATAAATAAAAAGTGGAAGGGTTAATGAATGGTGGGTCATGGTAATGGAATGGGATTAATAATTAATGGGTCGGTTGGTTAATAGGAAGGGACTTGTTGTGCTTGTGATTTCCTAACTTGTTTTTGTGGATGGTAGGGACATGCTTTTACGAATGTTTGATGTGGTTGGTTGTGTATAGTTGCCCAGTATTTAAGGAACTAATAAATTGATTCTGCTAAAACGTGAAAATCTAAATGGGGTTGGGGTTGTTTGTGGTATGCATGCTTCGTAGTAGAAGTGTCAAGTCACGTGCTCAGTTCTCTGATTAGAAGCCATAGGTTATGCTGAGTGTTTGGTATATATATATATATATATATATATATATCTCTTTTGTGTTTTATCGCACCCCACCCATATTAAGCACTTAGTGCCGAACACTCCCATTTCATGGGAGAGGGTGTTTTCCCCTTAGTTACTAGCTCCTTCCTGCTCCTTCTTCCCTAGGCTGTGATGGCTTGAGGTGACCTTACACCTAAGATCCTTCAGGTAGTTTTCGATTGGGGTGGTTTTAGCCCAAGACTCTTCGGGCAGGTTTTACTGTTTCCCAAGAATCTTCGGGATGAGGCCCAGGTGTGTGCGGGCGGGATACGTGGTTGTGAGGCCCAGGTGTGTGCAAGCGGGATACGTGGTTTTGATGCCCAGGTGTGTGCGGACGGGATACGTGGTTGTGAGGCCCAGGTGTGTGTGAGAGGGATACGTGGTTGTGAGGCCCAGGTGTGTGCGGGCAGGATGTGTGGTTTGTGAGGCCCAGGTGTGTGCGGGCGGGGAGAGTGTGGCAGTGTCAGGAAGTTCGCCGTTAGGAAGAGAAACTAACTAATGGGAAATGGTGCGGGGTACCCAATACTCTTGTTCTTATATACTACTACCTGTTGTGACTGTGTTTTTGGTGAGTGTGGTTGGTGAGGTTGGGTGGATAGATTTCCTTGCTAGGTTTCTTCTGTTGTTCTCATGGGACATTAGGATGTCTCCCCACCTATGCACGAGAGCTTTAGGTTTCCTTACTGAGTATACTTGTATGATCACCCTACGTTACTTTCAGGTTTCCAGGAGGACTACCAGGGCCGTGTGGGGCCCTACTAGTCGGGACAGTTGGAGTTATTGCAGTTGTTGTACACTTTTTCTTTTGGTATTGTACTTTTGAGCTTTCTTTTACTTGTACCTTGTTTCAGAACTATTTAAACATGCATGTGGGTTTGGTTTGGGTTTATTTCTATACACTTGTTCTTTTCCTTTTTGGGTGGTTTACTTGTCCTATTTCCAAATCTTAAATAATAAAAAGGGTAATGCCTTCCATATTTGTGAAAACTCATACCCTTGGTGCTAGTCGCCACCCCGGGGCCTACTGGAGGCGGGACTCGGGGTCATTATCTCCCTTTCACCATTGCCAGCTCAGGAGGGGCATCTTTGGTGGGAGGGGGTCATGACAATCACCAAACAAAAAAGGGATGAAGAAACCAGAATAACATTTGTGCGGAGCAGGTAATTGCTGAGTTTGTAAATATTTTTACAAATGGGGAGTTTGAGCCACCAGATGAAGATCTACTGGAAATAATTTCCAGATAAATAATTTCAATAAATTCATATGTTTATTTTTGTACAAGTATACACAAAATAATAAAATATTCAACTTTGATAACTGAAGTGAAAATGGGGATAAATCCAAAAAAGAGAATTCAAATTTTGATTTTTTTTGTCTATGTAAATATAAAGGGGGATAAATCAAGATTGAAGTAAGTATAAACTAAAAGATGGATTCCAAGATGGTCATGGGGAAGAGAATTTTCATGTGAATGAAGTCTTTAGAAGTTAACAATACTTTCAAACTTCTTCACCATCTAAAGTCACTACTACAAATATGGATTTTATCAGTGATAAAAATGGTCATTAACAGCGCTAGAAAAAGCGCTATTAATGCCGGAGAAGATAAAGGGGGGTCCCCTTTATCAGCGCTCCAAAAATCGCTGATAAAGACCCCTTTTATCAGCGCTGATAAAAGGGGTCTTTTATCAGTGCTAAAATGAAGCGCTGATAAAAGGGTCTTTATTAGCGCTTTATTTTTAGCGCTGATAAAAGACCCCTTTTATCAGTGCTTTTTTTAGAGATGATAAAAATAAAAAAAATAAAAATAAATAAATAAATACTGCCAATCTCGGGGGGGGGGGGGGCTTTATACAATGCTTGAGCCCTCCTTTATTAGTGCTTTCCCGCACATCTAGCGCCCGCCTGCACCGCCTACACCCTTTATCAGCACTATCCTTTTAAATCACCCTTGCGTGTGTGCCCTTACCTCCACCCGGATTTGATCTCGAGACCTCCCCCATGCGCACCTAAATCCATTGCCACTACCCTATATTGATTTGTTCTCTTATTCATGATATATCTATTTATTTATATATATATTTCGTTATATTTATTCATACAGTAATATATATTTATATTAATATATATAGTTATATTAATATATATATAGTTATATTAATATATATATAGTTATATTAATATATATATAGTTATATTAATATATATATAGTTATATTAATATATAGTAGTTATATAAATATTCATATATTGGTATTTTAAATAAAATGGATATTATTTATTATTTAGATAAAGCTAGTATATTTTATATGTAAATATGTTTAATTATTTATTTAAAAAATTTAATTTTTATGTGTGAATTTATAAAAAATATGTATATATAGTTATATATTTGATTATAAATAGTATTGCATTATAAAAAACGATAAAATTTCAAATTCATAATATCATTATGAATGTAATACCTTTGAATAAATTCAATCCCACCAAAAAAATCCAATAATACCCCCTTAAACGAGGCTGAAAATCCACAAAATGTTAAAAAATCTTGGTACCCTGACTAAAAACTCGGTTTTGGAGGCCTTTTGTGCCTCTTTTGGCCTCAAAAAACGCTCTACTGGGATTTCCCTGGTCATAGAGACGTAGAGATCATCGCAGGCTTCGATTTTATATGTGGTAGAGCTCAAACTGACACCCGGATCAAAAGTTATGGTTGTTTGAAGTTTGAGCTGCGTTTTCAACACATTTTGGATCTTTTTTTAATTTTTTTTTATTTTTTTAGTCTTCAAATTGTTATTAAATGACTATTACTCCATAATAATTAGAAAATTATTAATTAAAAATATTTTTTTAATTTTTTAAGAATCAATTTTCACTAAATATCTTATATATTATGTATATTAAGTATAAATGTACATTTATACTTATCTAAAATATATTTAAAAATTATATATTATATTTATATAAATATAACTATATAACTATATTTATATATTAATATATTTTTAAATTTTTTTTTTTGAAGTCGAACCTTTATCAGCGCTAAAAAAAGCGTTGATAAATGGGGGGCCTTTATCAGCGCTAAAAAAAGCGCTGATAAAGGGGTAATTTTATCAGCACTTTTTTAGTGCTGATAAAGGCACCCTTTATGAGCGCTGATAAAGCCCCCCCCATTTATCAGTGCTTTTTCGTTAGCGCTAATAAAGGGGTGGCGCTAGCCTTGCCCAGTTTTGTGGTAGTGAGTTTTCTAGATAGACAGTTTTTGTATGAAGTTTTAAAATGGAAAGATATATGTTACAAACTGTATTAAGTTCAATATTGAGAAGTTATAAAGTGTTCAATTGGAGTAAGGTAAGTGGACCGAGTCCATAAGATGAAGATCTATTGGATATAAAAACATTAATGATGTCACCAGATGAATGTTTCTAATAAATTTATGTATAGAGTGATTGACTAAAGAAATATTGATCCATCATACAAACATTTCTTATATCCAATGGATAGAGGATTCTTATAAAGATCATCGTTCAGAGAGATATTGAGGATGAGTGATTATATAAATAGATTTAGATGGAAAGTTTGTAATGAGTTCCTCAAACAAACATTTATCATAAGAACATTCATCAGGAAGACATATAATAGAATTTTATTTTTAGAAGTTTGAGTTGAGGCAGAATAACTAGCCAAAGTTGGTTGGATAAAGGATTATTGGACAAACAAAACTAGGTGAATATTTTCTTATGAATTGCTCAGGAATACTTTTTTTAGATAGAGACTTAGGAGCTTTCTATAAATCTTTATAAAGGCCTGTATACATTGATGATTTTTTACTAATATTCTGTGTTTTTTATTTTTTTGATATTAAGGAAGTTTGAAAAAGTTACTTTAAATATATATTAAGTAATTTTGAAGATAGGATAATCTTTAATGAAGCTTTAGGAATGTTCTAGAATGTTTCAGAAGAGTTTACAAGTGCCTAGAGAAATTTATCTGAGCGGGAAAATAAAATTGAGTTCCCACCAATTCTATTTTAGGAACACCTATATAAAGGGGTGAAAAGTAAAAAAGTACTTGATACTGTTCATTGTGAATAAAAGATAAAATACTGAATATTTTGTATCAAAATGAGTTTCCAACCAATTAGGTTGAAGAATAAAAACCGAATTGAGTTCCATTAGATAGAGAAGAAGATGAGTGTGGTCGATTGAGTTTCTACTAGTCATATAAGGAAGTATACTAGATGGAACTTTCTTAATCAGACAAAGGAGAACTGGATGAATCTATCATATGTAGAAGAATCAAAGTAAGATTTTTTGATTGAGTTTATACTCAATTAATGAAATAGGTATAACAAACTGATCTTGCTGATCCAAAACATGGTGAAAAGCATCAGGTTAAAGAAACCCGAATAAACCCATCAGACATAGGATTATTGAACATAGGTCTAATGAATGTATATTTTCTAAGGAATTTTTCCTTAAAAAGTTTGGAAATTTTTAGATTGATAATATCCAGGTATACTAAATACCAGGAGGAATTTCCAAGACCAAAAAACTCTTAAGAGAGTTATTGAAGATCTTGAAGGTTGTACACAGATAAAGGTGATATAACTTACTTATAAGGGAGTAGAATATATTTATATTATAGATTATAAAATAAGAAGGGAAAAAAATTATAGATAGGGGTATAACCATTTTATAAAAAGGCTTGTTGGATGGGGGTTATAACTAGTTGTGACATCGGTGGATACAGTTAGGATAGTTGGGGGTCTAATCAACTATGGAAGAAGGGATGATTATTGGGGGGTAGAACCATGGTTAGTTGTTGGAGTAATATTGTGACTTATAATAAGTTACTTTATATACCTTTTTAATCCTCAAATAATTTAGTAAAAGAATCCGTGTTGGGGGGAATAACCAATATGGTAAGGAGTAGGTCTTTGTGCCCAACCTTGTAAATATCATGTGTTGATCTCTCTTTATATTTATTTCATATAAAATGTGAGATTGAGATTTATATTTGAGTGGATCATGACTCTAAAAAGTTTTTAAAGGTTAATAAATTTTACTTATGAAGTTGAGAAACTTTCTTATAAAAGAAAAGGTGACCATTGATTCACCCCTTTTCTCTCTCAGTGGTCCTATAATTGATCCAAGGGAATTACAATTCAGTGATACATCAAATCTCATTCACCCTTATGGATAAGTACATCAAATTTAACTTATCTAAATATATAATCACATAATATTTATTATCTAGGTGTTCCCACACACTCTATGGTCTATCTCAATCAAGGGATTATATGTCATACTCATCATACAAAATGAAAAATCACATATTGGTTAAGCTCCAACTGATGACATGTTTCGCAACATATCCAACTACACCCTGATTATCTAAGTTGTCATATAAAATTTTGTAAGTAGAGTATCAAAGTATGAAGGTTACCATGCTAAGTATCTCACCAACCTCAGATACATGGACTCAAATATGATCCATGCACCCCTATTATACCAAATACATTTGTATGAAACTCCATGTGGTATACCTAGTAGGTCATACATTGGATAAAGCCCCATTTTTTGCCTCATGAGAATATTCAGTATCTCTATATAAGAATCATACTCATGTTAACATTAATATTTCATCATAACCTATAATATTCCATGATGAACATTGGTTAAGGATAACTCAAAGTCATACTTTGAGAGGTCAATTATCATTACACTTAATGAAATATGTGTGTGCATATATATACATCCAATGTGAGAGAATGATAAAGTGTATATTTCCTTTTATATATTATGATACATTTCATATTCTTAACTCTTTTAATAATATTTAACAAACCTAACATAAGAACCTCTTTATCATATAATATATGATAAACTGCTAGATCAACCTTATGTATGCTGCACTTTGAGGGGTTTTTTAACTCATTACATCATATATAATTCTTATCACATTTCTATGAGACCATCTAATAAAACTATCCCTCCAAATATCTAGTGAGAAACATCTATGAAGTAATCAAACTTTTATAATGGTGAGATCTCGGAAACATATTCCTAACATTAAACTCTTTGAACATATTCAAACTCCTTAAATTCATAACATAAAATGTTACAATGTTAACTTATATTGTTTACTTATAACTATTTATAATTTCATAATCAGCATCCTTGGAACTCTTTCCGTAAAATTTTTCCCTTGAAATAATGTAAGTACTTACATTATTTTCTACTAGTAAATCCTAAACTCTTTTAGGATAAAATTAAATTTACTATGTTATGGTATATAATATAACTCTTTACATTTCCCTTTACCACCATACCCTAAACTCTTTTAGGATGTCAAGAAAAATTCATTTTGTAGTTTTTCTGGTACAATCATACAGTGATATCCAATTATTCATGATAACTAAATATAACACTTTATATTTTTCTTTATCTAAATATATCATAAACTCTATAAGATATTAAGTGAAAAACACTTTAATATTAGAATGGTATAATCCTTTAGTAAATATTGATATTCACTCTTTAAATGGTAACTAAATGTAACACTTTACATTTTTATTTACCATAACATATCCTAGAAACTTTAGGATATTAAGTGGAAATCACTTTAACTGTAGACTAGTATAATCCTTTATTTGTTAACTTTGAACTTCTCTAAGTTCAAACATACCCCCCCCCCCCCCATATCCTTTTATAAACTATACTCTTTTCATAATATCTTTCTTAGATTCAAGAAAAACTACTTTGTGTTTTAGGAAATAAAACTTATTTCTTATTAGCAGGAATACTTAACAAATGAACTATAATATCCATGTAATATATGGTATTTAATGTGATTAAAGAATTTTCCTTTTAAAATAATACTTTATTAAAATATAAAACTGATGGTTGGTGGAAAAAAATTCTCTCATATTTTAACAAACATTTGGATAAACACTTTATCCTAGATAAAACACTTTTAACCATATCTTTTTCTAAAAATATGTTATAAAATCTGATGAATCATAACCCATTTGTATTTAATAAATCAAATCATGTTGTTCATAAAAAATCTTCATTAGATAACAACTTATTTAATCTTATAAGACAAAAGTATGAATATACACCACCTTTACATAGATTCCTTAGAGATTGATAAATTCTTTTGCAATCAAATATTTTTTGTAACAACTCTTTGCTTCATCATTTGAATGAAAACTACAGGATATATCAATTCATCCTTTGATTTTGAACTCTTGTATAATTATTAAACTTTTAAAATATGCATTTGGTATCGCATACTCTTAAAAATTAAATAATTCATTTCTATAACACCTATACCTAACATGGAAATTCCATGGAGTTTTCTAAAACTTCTTCATGTATCTTGATAATCCACCATATGGAATTATTACTCCATCTCCCTAATAACCCTAGGTTTCAATGACCTTGACTGGATTTTTTGTATAAATATTTTTGAACTTATTCAACTGATGTTTCTTATTTTGGTTTGAACTTTTACCCACTTTCAATATCTCTATAGCATTAGTAGCTAGACATCATATTCCTAGATCACTTATTCATAACACTTTGAGAATATTAGGTAAAATTTTCTTGAATTCAATCATTTCATCAAAACTCTTCTATAAATGATAATAGGATGAATTTTCTAGCCAAAATAATCCATTTTTAGTCCCCCTTTAAATCATGTTATAAAATTAAACAAATCATAAACTATGTGTATTAAAAACACCCATATCATTTTATTAAACATCAATTTTTTACATTCTTATTAAGATAAAAATGAGATAATACACATCTTATGGAAAATTAATCCAAACTTGAAGCATCCAATTTATCAATGAAAAAAAATCCTTTACAATTTCAACACTTGATTACTTGGGAAGGAATTGTTCTAACAAATAAAAATTTCCTTCTTTCTTAAGAACTTTTATTAAATCACCAGTATTTCTTAAGAACTTTTCTTAAGTTTCTAGTCATGGGAGTATATTACATTAATCTACTCATTCGAGGGATTAATCTCAAAGTTTAGTTTGATGATTATGATACTATTCATCTAGAAGATAAGATTCTATCAAATGGGTATCATGTTTTATAACCATTTAATAAGAACTTTTATTAAAAGGTATCCCACTAAAATGATGACCCCATTTAAAATAATCATACCCTTTAGTGGCTCAATATCCATATTTCACCATCCAAAGACCCTATTATGGAATGAAACTCATCACTTTAGTTATTTAGGTAGGGATTAATCTCAATCATAATAGTTTTTATTCTTAGATATTCTAGTGGATAACTCTTTGTCCATATCCATCATATGGATAATAATCAAATCTATTCTTATCATATCCCAACCCTTTAGGTTTTCCAGGTAAGTATAACCCAAAGAAAAATTCAAAAACAATCTAACACAAGGTATTCCATGTGTACCCCTACATGGTTTGAAACTACCCAAGGATATTCCTATGCCACCCATTACTTTCCTGTCTTATACAAGATAATATAGGGGAGACCTATTATGGCATAAAATTACCTAGTTATATGATCAAGGTCTTAACAAGTGTCACTTTGGAAGGAATCTGACACTTGGTATTTTGAGGGGATTTAATCACGCCATCTTATCTCAGGTTATTCTCTTTTATATATACATGATTCTAATGATTTAGTTTAGAATCTTATTCCCTCAACCAAACCAATATGTTCAAACCATATTTATGTGTAACTCTTTACATAACCCATTGTTTGTGAGGTGACCCAAGCATAACATATTTAAATATTACATAATTTTATATGAATATCCAATACATATCACAATTATACACACTTAAGGACCATAAAGGTTTAGTGTATTTAGAGACTAGATATATAATCAACTTATTTCTTAAAAGGTATTAAACATCTCCCGTAAATATCTTCATATTAGTACCCTTCTAGACATATCAGACTTAGAACCTTCCATAAAGATATGGGGAAGGAAAACATTATATATTGTGAGATCAAATTCTTAGTAAGGGTAAACATGGGACATATTAATCATAAGATAACATATGATGATCATAAGGGTATGATAACATAATCAAGTGCATGTTCTCAACATAAAAGATTTATTCCTAGAAAACTTTGATCTTAAACTCCAAAATCAAATCATATATATAAGCATGATTAATAAGGGTTTCAAAGTAGTAATCATCATTCGAGATTTATAACACATACATGTGGAATTAGAAACATAGGAAATCATAATCTTGTGAGCATAGTTATTCACAATCATGTACATGCATAATATTGTGAGCATAGATAGAAGTAATCATACTCACACATCCAAATTTGAACATATCAATTATAAATAATTCCTATTCATAATCTTATGAGCATATACATAGGCAACCATTCTCATGCATCAAAATGTGAACATATCTATTTGCAATCATGCCCATACTTAACATAATAAACTCATGAGATAACTATATCACATTAACCAATGCATTTGAGGAATTTAAAGTCCCACACATAATATAAAAAAAACTATACACATTGTTCCACAAGATCATAAGCACATTCATAAATTCATCATATCATAACTCATGGAAATGAAACGGTTTTCCTTGAGATTTCATCATAATTTAATTTACCCATGAGAAAGAAATGGGTTTCATAGAATTGTCCTTAAATCGTCATTTTCATAATACATATATAGAATTAAAGTGTATGGTATCATAAGATCATATCCATAATTAATTAAAACAATCCTTAAAGGATATTAACATGAATGAAAAATACCTTTAGAAGAGCATTTGAACATTTCTTTGAAAATAAGAAAAATAACATTTTCATTCTGTATCTTTAAAAACTAAAAATTCTCATAATATTGAGAAAAATTTTTATTTAAAATTACCATGTAAAATAGTAAATTAATCTTCAAATTAAATAATATTAATTATGGAGAGAAAATTTCATGAGATAATGTTAAACCAATTATTCTTTTCATGATTTTTATAAAAATTCATAAATAACCAGTTCAATAAACATTGTAAAAAATGATTTTTAAATTTTTTTTAAAAATTAAAATATGGTTGAAAATGTCTTTAAACAATAATTTAATCATAAAAAAGATAATTCTTGAAAATATTTTAAATAACATGAACATGGAAGAAAAAACTCATCAGCCAAAGAGGGAATAATGTTAGTTGTTCTTAAAGACAATTTCTCAATCATTTTGAGTACCAAAGAGAGGAAAATGGTACCATTACTTGAAAATTCTATGAATAACCATTTTAGAATAAAATATGTGGGTATTAATGGATAATATCTATATAATTTACCCTAATGGAAATATTTCATAGACAATCTCAAAAAGAAATGAGATTGTAACATAAACTCTTACCAAAACCCTCATAATGATTCACATGAGTTCAAGCATCATGTATAATAAATATATATTTATTATACATATATTTTAAACCCATATTCATACATAACTTACAATGATAATTCCTTTATAATCTCTAGTTATCCTTTTATTAATAATTATTCCTTAAAATGGACCTTTGGGTGAAAACTGGTTCGTTTTCCATGCATGTTTCAGTTTGGTGTTTCTGATACTTTCAAATTGTTCATGGTTACATAATATCTAATATATTAATAATTAAATAATTATAATATTTATTCATTATATACAATTTCATAACCATTTATATAAATCTATTATAAAAAATGAATTGCATCACTTCATGGAAATAGTAGTTCGTACGTACGCACAAGTTCTGTTTCTAGTTTTTGATGGATGGAATAAAAGAAAGGTAAATAATAATTCACCTTTAAATGATAATTATTATATCATAAATATAATTTATATTAATTAAATATATCTTTATTATCATCCATGTAAAATAAAAAAGAAAAATGAATCACATCGCTTCGTGGAGGTGGTAGTCCACATGTACGTGTAAACATCGTTATCATTTTCAAATGGATGGGAAGGTAAGAGGTTAAATAAGATATTATAGTTATATAAGAATAATTATTTTATAAATATAATATATAAACATTAAATCATTCATAATAACTAACCATGAAATATGGTGATGAAAAAGGAATCATATCGCTACGTGGAAGTGGTAATCCACACATACGCACGAGAAATACTTTCATTCCCCATTTGATAGAAAGGAGGTGGAAAATGGTTTTATCATAATAATAATAGCATTTAGATATATTCATGATACTATATTTTTTATGTTAGGATAGATATAATATATTTATAGTAATCATAAGAATAATGAAACTTGATAAAGATCAGTAAGAACATATGCCTCTTCTTTGAGAAATCTAATTTGAATATCTTCTTAAGGAACCTTGGGTTGGTATTTTAATTAGATAGATCATATTGTACATGTATAAGGAATTTTTTAATAAATTTGGGTAGGTTTTTGTTGAGATAAAGGGATCAAGTGGTGTAGATAAGAGAGGAGAGGGGGTACACTTTTATAAGATAGGGGAGTGACACACTTGTAATTATTAAGAATATTAAAATATAATAAAGTCACTCACATGGTAAAGTGGCTCCAAATTGAATAAAGTTAGAATATATATGATATATAATCTAAATATATTCATAAAATAGTATTTATAGATGTTTTTAGGTTATGTTAACCCTTATCTCCTTAGTTTAACCCCTCGCTGACCCCTTTTAACCTTTACCGTAGTAATGGATATTTTTCATTAGTTACTATTCATAATAACCAAAAATTATGTAGAAATTATTACATAATATTATTTTTTATTACAAATATGTAATCCATTTTACAAGATTAAATTTCAATAAGTGGTATAAATTCATTTTAAATTAAGTGCACGCGCAATAAAACCGTTTTTAGCAAAATGTATTTTTAAGCATAAAACTGAGTTTACCACCTTTCATTGCCAAGTAAAAAATATTAGATGAATGTTAAAATATTTTATTGAATATATTATATACAAATTTAATTAAAATAATTCATCAATATTTATTAATTTAATTTATTAAGATAAAAACATATTTTGCGCATAAAATAGTTTTTTTAGAAAAAAAAAATCTTTTTACCTCAAAATGGTTTTATTTTAATTTATAACCAATTTAAAACTAATAAATTAATTTTATAAATATGTAAAAAATAATTTTTTATAATTTAGTTAGTAATATTCATGCCTTACAATCCAAAGGTTATGTGATAACTATCACATTAAATAATAATAATTCAATAGTATATCATTGTTTACTTAAACTCGGTGTTATGTGTAAAGATAGATATCAAATAAATTAAATTTATATAAAGATAAATATATCATAAAATCTCAATGTGTTACATTCTACCCCCTTTTAAGAATTTCATATATCAACCCCATCCCCAGTAACCTGAATTTGGTGTCTACTTTATTACATTGGCATAAGATACAAGCAATCACATCCCAATTGAATGAATAATTTAGTACTTTTGGTAAACTAGATACATACTTGAAATTATCATTATAATTGAAAAAATAAAATACAAAAGTATTTTCTTTTATAAATTCATTATTTTTTATAATGTATCCCTGTATATCAATCACAAAACACTTCCAAGTATTCTGGGGAAAATAAAACATAAGGGGTGAGCTCAGATACTCAGTTAGGGTAAGCGTACAGTAAAAGATATCATGAATGAATAAGAATAATCAACATGTAAAGTTAAATAACTAAAATATGTGATATTAAATCAATAAAATAACCATAATATGGTATAAATAAATTATGATCAAATAAATATATATAAATAATCACACGAGCTTGAAACTTATCCATGGATATTCTAACTAATTGAATAATCACATGGAAATCAATAATTGGTCTCATAATAAGGGAATGAATAATTATAGACATCATAAACATACCATAAAGGCCTCATTCCAAGACTTCTTATCATCAATTCCTCATGAAAATACATATTACATAAATGGATAAGGTCTCAACCAAATACTCAAGCTAATTTGTCTCATGAGACCTATTGATGCATCAAGGGGCTATGTAATTTTGGTCCCCACCCATTAATAATAAGTCCAATTAATTACTTATATTAAAGGGGTGAAACATAATCAACATAAAAAATTTTATTGAAAAACTAACACATGAAATGTTAATACTCACCCCAATCAATAAACATAATTATAAACCATCCTGTGAAATATGGTGAATGGTAATAAAATTGTAAATCCCTATTCAAAATTATCATAAACCATCTATAGAAATAATAAATATGGTATCAATACAAAATATCCCTAGTTTATAATAATTACAATAAAATTTTTATGTCGTTGTTGAATATAAATACCATAAAAATGTTATTAAAAACATTTTTGTGGAAAATAACATTTTCACTTTGAAAATATTTTTAAAACTAAAAGTTCAAAAAATATTTTTAAAAATATTTTATTTGAAAATAAACTTTAAAAATAATATTTAAAACATTGAGTTTTCATGATGGTGGAAAATTCCATTCATGTCATACACATTAAAACAAATATTCCTTTCACATTTCGGTAAATGCCAAATGGGCCTTGTTATGAAAATGACATAAAGATTCCTTTAAAAAAAAATTAAATAGTAAAAATGGGTAAAATATATTTAATAAATAATTTTTAAAAGTATAAAAACATTTTTTGAATTTGTTTTAGAAAATATGGATTTTTATGAAAAAAGATTTTCGGTCGAAGAGAGAAATAAAATCAAATGTTATTAAAAACATTATCTCAACCATTTTATGTACCAAAGAGTGGGAAAATGGTACTATTAATTGAAAAAGTTAATTAATAACCATATTATAAGAAAATATATTTATTTTAAGATAGAAATATCAAATAATTCCCTTTATGGATACTTAAACAAAAACAGTCCTGAATAATGGTGAGATTGTGAAATAAACCCTTACCACTTTGGTAACTTTTGAATCATAATCCCCATGAAAGAAATAAATACAAATTAAAATTAAAATTTCATAAATATAAATATATTTATGATATAAAATATAAAAAGGTACATTATATACACCACACAAAGGAATGGGTAGTGATTATGGTGTATGTCTCACAAAAGTAAAAGTGAGATGAGAAACTCTTACCACTTGTTCGACTTCCTTCATATGTATCCTAACCTCATGTATAATAAATATAGGTTTATTAAACATAAATTAAATAACCATAATAATATATCTCATACCATATATGATTTACTTATAGTATTTTATCACTCGTTTATTAGCAATTCTTTGTTAAAATCACTGTTTTGGGTACTAATTGCTTCAATTTTCATGTATGTTTTGGTTTGGTAATTTTTTTCATTTTAATTTGATCTTGGTTACATAATCTACAGAATTTTAAACATGATTTAAATATAATATATATTTATTATATATTTATTTATAGTAATATATAAAAGTTAGAGAGAGAAAATGGATTACACCGTTCATGGAGACGGTAGGTCGTACATACGCATGAACATTGTTTCCATTTTTATTGATGGATAGAATGAAAGGAAAATAAATATTAATTAAACTTTAAAGAATAATTATTATTTTATATATATAATTTATATTAAAAAAAATCATCTTTATTACCATCCATGTAAAAATAAAATGAAAAACATTTCACATCGTTATATGGAGATGGTAATCCACATGTACGCACAAGCAACGTTATTACCTTCCAATAGATTAGAAGGTAAGAATTTAGATGTGATATTATATTTATATAAGTATTTTTATATCATAAATATCACATATACTCATTATATTTTTATACTTACTACCTTCTAGGTAAATCGTAAGCAAAAAGGAATCACATCGCTTCGCGAGACGGTAGTCCACCGTACACACGAGCAACATTATCATATCCCTCATAGAATGGAAAGTAAGAAATTATATATAATATGATAATTAAAAAGGTATAATAATATCATAAATCTCATATAAATATGTTAATTCCATCATTACATCCATCCTTGAAAGTTGGTGATGGAAAATGAACTACAACGGTTCGCGAGGCGGTAGTTTGTTGTACACACGATTAATGATTTAATTTTTCCATTTAATGGAAGTGGATATGTATATAGGTTATTAAATTAACATGATAACATATAAGTATATATTAGATACTTTTGTTATTAGTTTGTAATATTTTTAAAATAGTATAAGGATTTATAAAAAGAAAAATGAAAACACATTGTTAAAAACATTACCTTTTCTTCAAGTAACCTCTTTAGGTTTAACCAAAATCCTTCCTAGATTAGATTTGTGGTCTAAAAAGGATTATAGGATGTGGGTATGGATTTAATTAAGATATTTGGGTATTTATTGGTTTAACCAAATGGAATTTGGAGTGTAAATATGGGAGGAGAGGTGGTGGCCTTTTATAATCTGGGGAGAGGACACACTTAGTATTTTTGAAAAGAATCAACTACGCCCATGTTTTTATCATTAAAAAGGCCTCCAAAATGGTTCATTATTGACCCATATAGATTATTTGGTAGAAATATTTCTATAAAATTGGTTTCGGACAATTTTTTAATTCATTTTAACCCTTATTTTTTTAGTTTAACCCTCAGTAAACCCATTTTTACATTAATTGCGGTAATTAATTTTTACTATTTTTATTATTTGTAATGGTAAAAAATTAATAATTCCTTATTATATAATATAAATTATAC
Source organism: Viscum album (assembly GCA_963277665.1). Taxonomy (NCBI): domain Eukaryota; kingdom Viridiplantae; phylum Streptophyta; class Magnoliopsida; order Santalales; family Viscaceae; genus Viscum; species Viscum album. The sequence goes on along the minus strand of OY728161.1, from coordinate 1,907,839,786 downwards.
TGATTCAAAAATATAAAATCCATTTTTTCAAATTCAATTCATATAAGTTATAGAATTCAATTCAAAATTATACCCACATACGCGATGAAAGTGCGGGTTTCCAAAGATACAACTCACATAAGTATATAATGTTTTAATATCAAAATTCAATATTAAAGTGATTAAAATGAAATAAATTAGTAAAATTTTAACATTATTGAACTAATTTTTCTGTTAAACCCAATTTAAAATATAATTTAATTTTATAAATAAGTTTAACAAAAAGGAAGTTTTCAATTAAAATTTAGTATTTTTCACTATGCATCAAAAAATTAACCTTTTCAGAATATTCTAAAAAATCAAACCAATGATAATTTTGATATATAGATTTAAAAAATGAAATTTATTTTTTCAAATAATTTTTCTAAAATTGGTAAAAATTAATTTTAAATTATGTGCGCAAAGCATGATGAATCTGTCATTCAGAAAAATACAGTTTTTTAGAAAATATTTCTTTCTCTTTCAAATGGTTCTTATTTTATTTCTAATCAATTGATAACCATTGAATTTATTTTATACATGTGTAACCCATATAATTTTCATAATTTATTTAGTCTTATTCAAACACTCTAACTTAATGGTTAGGTTATAATGATCGTGTTTAAAGAAAAATATTTTAATAGAGTGTCGTATTTCTTTTAAACCTGGTGTTCTGTGCATCGAAAGATATCAAATAGATTGAATTTATTTAAAAATAAATATATAATAAAGTATTAGGGTGTTATATTTTCTTATAATATTGTCATTTCATGTCTTTCATTCTATCGAACATGATGTTTTTATTTTAAAATCTCAGGGTTTTACATTCTACCCCTCCAAATAAATTGTGTGCTCGCAAATATTGATCTCAATAATTAAGGGTTTTACATTTGAAAATTACCTTCTTTAAGTCCCACATCATGATAAGGGTTAAAATACAAAATCTTTATAAGATATAATTTTAAGTTTGAAGGTCATATGGAATAATCACATAACTAGGTTTCCAAGTTGGAGAACATAGGTGGAAGTAAAGATATGAACATGGAATAAAAGTGTAATGCCAAAATAATGATGGAGAGTGATAAAGGTCATTTATCACAATAAGGTAAATGATAAATAGAAATTTAAAAATCAAAAAACCATAAATATATTATAAGGGACTATTTTATTTATCATAAATGAAGGTACTAGGATAGCATTTTAATTTCAATATATGTTTTCCTAGAGTTGAGGACTTACTTTACTATCTAGACTAATATCACATTAAAATAAACTTACTTGATATATTTATACTTCATATCCAAAATTTTATCCTTTTATTATGCTTTTATCAATTCCCACTTCATTTATTACTCTAAGAAATGAATGTCCAAAATGAGTTTTTATGCCCAAAGCGCATTTAACAGATCACTAGCATTCCAAGTCATTCCTCCCATCTCGGGATATTTTTTGAAATCAAAATGGTTAGAACATGTTATCCAATAACACCCAAAGTTCAAATTAATGCATTCGATATATAGTTAACCTTAATACTCATCCAAAATATATCTCTCTAAATTCAAAGTCCAAAATTTTTTAAGGAAGGTCACCAGATTCACATTACATTCCCCAGAAAATATAAAGTGGCTCTTAATGTCACATTCAAAATATATGAATACCTTAATTACCATAAAACCTTAATGAAAACATAAATTATTCCAAAAATAAAATCTAAGGTTTTTTAATATATTCCATATATCCAAACATACAGTAAACTCCAGCAAAGATAACATAAACCATCAAATAACTAACCAATTTCATGGTCACCAATATTATCATATAAACATATTATTATCATTATTATCTCAAAATAGAGCACATATTAAATGTTATATTCCCTTAATCATGTGTTTTCCAAAAATATCAACTTTCCATTGAATCACTTTTCTCAGTTCCAATCAACACATGCTTTCAAATTCTTAAGGAAATACTATTGTAGTACGATCCTTATACATTTCATGATTCTTATAATGAGAATATCATCAATAAAATACTTTTAAATAATATTTCTTGGATCCAAATATAGAAGAAAATTAATCATTCCAATTAATTTGTATCAATAGCATAATATTTAACTTGATCATTTAGTTTCTTATGAGGTATATTCCCTTGGTTCTTGGGAAATTGGTTAGAATAATTCCACATATCCTTGTAGTTAAAGCACTATAATTTGATGGATTATCCCTTACACTTTAATTCATGATCATGATTGAATTCTTCTCCACACTTTAAGAAAATTCATTTTCCTTTTAGTCATGTTCCAAGGTTCTTATTTCCATAGGCATCACATGTGGTAAAATACTTCTTTCCCTTATTCCCTTTATCTATTTTTTATCTTTCATCCTCTTCTTATCTTTCTTCCCTTTGAAGACATAAGACTTAGATAATTATTTCTTTGTCTTGACATCACATGATATTATGTCCTCATATGATGAGAAATTTTAGGATACTAGTTTCCTTTGAAGGATTGGTTTAATCCCATCAAAGAAATGATCAATCTTTCTCTTTGGATTAATTGTGTAGTCCAAAACATTATTTTTTAACCATGTAATGTTGGATTCATACTTAGAAACATTTTCATCTTATTTATGTCTTAGACTCAAGAAATTTATTTCCATATCTTCTCATTGCTCACAAGAAAAATATTTTTCCAAGAAGAGTACCTTGAAATCCTTTCATTCTATGTTTGTTATTTTTGATTCATCCTTAATGTTTTAAATCAATGACAACCATTGATCTACATATCCTAAGAGGTGATAAACTATCATGAACTCTTTCTATATTTCAATACTTCCCAAAGTGATAAATATCTTCTCTAAGGAACTTATTCATTGCTCAGCTAAAAATAGTTTTATATTCTCATTGAATGATGGAGGTTGATGATGTATGAAGCATTATAATAGTGTTACACTACATGGTAGATCATCATGATTCTCTATACAAGAAATTTTATTAATTATAACCTGATTTAACTACCCTAATATGATTATAATTTGATCGGTTCCATCTTCATCTCTAGCTCCATCTTCATTATCTTTCCTGGGAGTTAAATCCATACATGGAGTATGTACATTGAAACAGTTCCAATTCCTTCTATTATGAACCATTTCTAAACAATATCATACACTAGAATAGATCATAACATTATGAAACATAATGTATAATCACAAAACTAGTGAAACACTTAAAAAAAATTAAAAAAAATTATGCATTGCTAATCTCATAATCATAAAAATGGTTTCTTTGGGGATATATTTATTTTTAAATCCCTCATAATGTTTTGTAAGGAAAATTTAAATTGTTTTAATATATATCCTTAGGGAGTGTCAAACTAGGTATGTAGTAAGACCTATTTTAGTGCACCAAGTGACAATTAGATAATTACTAATACACCCTTTTCATAGTTACCAACCCTAGGTAAATCTATTCTATAACTATGTCCGCTTTTAGTATCTAGATAGGGATGTATTTCTAGGAAAAACCATATAATATATTCCTTACCAAAACTTTTGGATGTGCTTCTATACTTATCCTAAAATTCTATCATAGGGTTATGTTCCCTAATATATGATTTTCTAAAACTAGTTCCCAAGGTTTATAATAAAATTTATTTGATACCAACTGTATAGACCTTGACCTTAGTAACCCATAGTCAATGTCTACTTTATTACATTGGCATAAGATATAAGCAATCACATCCCAAAGGACTGAATAGTTTAGTAGTATTGGTAAACTAGATACATACTTTAAATTATCATTTCAATTGAAAACATAAAATATATAATGTGTTTTATTTGAAAACATCATTATTCCTCATATCATATCCCTACATATAAATAAAAAAATAATTCCTAGTATCATGGGGAGAATAAAATATAAGAAAGGGGTGAGCTTAGATGATCAGTAAGGGTAAGCGTACAGTGGGAGATATCATGAATAAATAATCATAATAAATATGGAAAGATAAATAACTAAAAAATACATTTAATCAATAAAGTGAGCATAATATGAAAAAAATAAATTATGATCAAATAAATCCATATAAATAATCACATGAGCTTGAAACTTATCCATGGATATTCTAACTAATCAAATAATCACATGGATATAAATAAAAGATCTCATAATTAGGGAATTCATAATTTAATACATCATAAACATACCATAAAGGACTAATTATAAGACTTATTACCATTAAGGCCTCTTTCCAAGACATATTACATAAATTAGTAAGGCCACAACCAAATAACCAAGCTAATTTTTCTCATGATACCTACTGATACATCAAGGGGATGTGTAATTTCTGTCCCCACCTATCACTTAATAAGTCTAATTAATTACTCATATAAAAGGTTTGAAACATAATCAAAATAAAAATTTGTATTAAAAAACAAACATATGAAATGTTAATACTTACCTCAATCAATAAACATAATCATAAACCATCTAGAGTAATATGGTGAATGGTAATAAAATTGTACATCCATGGTCAAATTGTTTATAAAACATCCAGATAAATAATAAATATGGTATTGATACAACATATCCCCATTGGATCATAAGTAAAATAAAGGGTTGATGTCACTGATGAATATAAATACCATAGAAATGTCATTAGAAATATTTTTGAGGAAAATAACCTTTTCAATTTGAAGATATTTTTAAAACTAAAAGTTAAAAAAATATTTAAAAATATTTTTATTTGAAAATAACCTTTGAAAACTTGTGAAATAATATTTTGTAACATTAATTGGTCATGATGGTAGAAAAATTTTTCCATGCCGTACATGTTAAAACAAAGATTCCTTTCACATTTTTTATAAAAGCCAAACGGGTCTTGTTTTGAAAACAGCATGAAGATTCCTTTTAAAAAAAATTTCAAATAGTCAAATTGGGTAAAAATTTATTTAATAAATCATTTAAAAAAGTATAAAAATATTTTTTTAAAGCATTTTTATAAAACATGTATTTTTATGAAAAAGGGATTTTTAATCGAAGAGAGAAATAAAGTCAAATTTTCTTAAGACATTTTCTCAATCATTTTAAATACCAAAGTGTGAAAAATGGTACTATTACTTTAAAATATCATGAATAACCATAGTAAAATAAAATAGATTTATTTTAAGATATAAATATCAAATAATTCTCCCTAGGGATACTTAAACAAAAACAATAATAGATAATGATGAGATTGTGAAATAAACTCTTACCACTTTGGTAACTTTTGAATCATAAGCCCCATAAAATATATAACATCAAATAAAACTTTAAATACCATGAATATAAATATATTAATGATATAAAATATCAAAATTGATAGTATATACACCACATAAAGTAATAAATGGTGATTATGGCGTATATCTCACGGAAATAATAGTGAAATGAGAAACCCTTACCACTTGTTTGAATTAATTTGTATATGTAAAAACCTCATATATAATAGATATAGGTTTGTTAAAAATATACTAACAAACTATAATCATATATTTCATATAATATATGATTTACTTATAGTATTTTATTACTCATTTATTAGCAAATCTTTGTTAAAATCACTGTTTTGGGTGATAATTGCTTTATTTTTCATGTGTATTTTGTTCAGTAATTTTGATCCTTTTAATTATATCATGGATATATAGTATATTATCCATGATATAAATTTCATATATATTCATTATATATTCATTTATATTAATCTATAAAATTTAGAGATAGAAAATGGGTTACATTGTTCATGGAGACGGTAGATCGTACATATGCATAAACGTTGTTTCCATTTTTCTCAATAGATAGAATGAAAGGAAAATAAATATAAATTAAACTTTAAATAATAATTATTATGTTATATATATCATTTATATTATTAAAATTTATCCTTACTACTATTTATGTAAAAATAAAATGAAAAACATTTCACATTGTCTTGTGGAGGCGGTAGTCCACAAGTACGCATGAGTGACGTCATTATTTTCTAATGGATTGGAAGGTAAGAAGTTAGATGTGATATTATATTTACATAATTATTTTTATATCATAAATATAACATATATTTATTAAATTTTATTCTTACTACCTTCCATGTTAAGCATAGGTGAAAAATGAACCACATTGCTTCGCGAGGCGGTAGTCTGCCATACACACAAGCGACGTTATCGTATCCCTCGCGGAATGAAAATGTAAAGACCCAATATTTTTCAATGGAAATTACTTTCTTATAAATATTTCATAATCCAATTAAATCACAACATAATTAACTACTAAGTGCTATGTGACCCTTAAAACATAAGTTTTTCACTTCTGTGATGTGAATTTCGAAAATCTGAAAAACATGGTTGCTATCAGTAAGTTATTTGGAGACCAATAAGAAAAACTTAATTTTTGGTGAATAGTAACTTAACCTTATGAATAGTACCATACCATTATAAATAGTGATATACCCTAATGAATAGTAACCTTAACTATGATAGTATATAAATAATATTCAAGTGAAAGTATGATATACCTATGCTTTGGAATAAGTAAAAGAATGTTTTAAAACTGTTGTTTTTTAGAATAAATTATGATTTTAATTAAATACAAAATTAATCATACATAGAAAATTATTCTTGAAAAATGGACTTCATTTTTGTATTATACACGTCAAAAAATGGTTGGGGTGAAATTTTGATATTTTTCTGAAATACTTGAATTTTTGATGAATAGTGAAATACAGTAAAATACTGTATATCAGTTAAATACAACATTCATGACATCACAAGTGATGAAATCCCACTTGGTTAGAACTCACATGATAAAATTACTATTATTGGTCAAGGAGGACTCACTATTCCTTGTCTTGTGGGGAAATAATAAATTAATGAATTTTATATTAAGAAATCCCCTCTCTCCTCCACTATAAAAACCCCCTCTCACTCCCTCTTCTCTTCACACCTATCAGGCCTTGTTCCTTCTCAAAATTCTGTCCAAATACCCTACCAACCTCCTATCCCACTTCCATAAATCCTTGGTCTCATAAAAATACCAAAACCTCTCCCTTAAGGAGGCTCTCAAGGAAGTTTGGTTCAAGAGGTAAATTCCTCTTTTCAATTCTTTGTCCTTCTTTTCAAGTCCATTTGTTTTCTTTTTCTATTACCTCTCCTTATCCAAATTTTGTGATTACTCCATTACCTTATATGTACTGTAATTTTTTCATAATATTGGAATAATTTATCATCATCTCTCCCTTTTACTTTCTTTTATACTAGTAGCAAGAACACCATCTGAGATGTGTCAATTTTTTCACATTCAAGGACGATGGGCTTTCGATTTATATTATCATTCTCAATTATGGTCATGAAACCATTATTGTTATGGTTTAACCATATTATTATATATTTAATATAACCTATTTAAGATTTTGTAATCCCTTTGTACAAATGGTATTAAGTTATAAATAAAAATGAGTTCTTTGTAATCAAAACCCACAAATTAACCGAAATAATTATCATCAAATTTCTAAATAATAATTCATCCTAATTATATGTAACCAAGTTATATAAATAACCAATAACACCTATTTATGTTCATAAATAATATATAATTTCAATTCTTGAGATTTACATGAACCCCATTACTTAAGAACAAGTGAACCAATTATGAAAATAAAGGAAACGAATGCTATAGAACGACAAAATTCAATATAATAACTTATTAATAAGGGCATAAATAAACTAAAAAGAATTATGAAAAGATAAATACATGTGTAATAGGTTCTGAAATAAGTTATTAATAAGTATAATTTCATATTCTAGGATCTTAGGTTCGAGAGTGGAACACGTTCAGAGTTAATGTAAGGGTTTTTTTACACTCGAACTTCCATTTTCATTCAGGTTACTTTCATTATCTAAATGCCTCAATAAAATTATTATATATTGTTATGTACTCCTAATAAATCCTGTGAGAGTATTATATATATGTTTAACAACTATAACCCTTCCTTATTTTATGGATAGTTACATGTTTTAAATGGAACTTTCAAAATTGTTTCCAAAATACAAGCCTGATTCAAGGGAATTTCTCAAATTCTTACCTATTTTCAAGGGAACTATATAATCTGTTTTTGGAAACCATTATATTTATAAAATCGCTCATTTTATTATGAAAACACTATTTTAATTCACTTCTGGTTTATACAAAGATTTTTCCAAAAGAACTCTTCTTTTCAAAATAGAGATTACTTAATGATTTTATAAGAGTATTTTCATTTGATTCAACACTCTTGTTGTTTCTTATGTATTATTGGGTTTAATCATTTATGAAGTCATCTACCATATTTGATTTAATGGTTTATGACTAACTCTATTGTTGATGATCTATCCTAAAATCATTCACCATATTACTCGGAATGGTTAGTATTTTATGTTTAATGATTGGGGAAATATAGTTACATTTCATATGATAGTTTAAATATGAATGTATATGTTATTTATGTTTATCCCCACTCATATGAGGAATGCATTGGACTTATTATGTGATGGGTGGGGCCCGCTATAGCCCCTCGATGCATCAGTAGGTTTCATGAGATAAATAGACGTGGAATTGGCCGAGGCCTTTCCCAATGTGATATATGGCTTTGGCCGAGCCCTTAATCATTAGATGTCTTGGATGAGGCCTTGACAAAATGTTTTAGAATGTCCGGAATATGCACTTCCCTAATTATGAAGCTAGTAATTGAAAGTTCATGTGGTTATTTGACTATTAGAATACTCATGATTATGTTATATTATGACAATATTTACTCAACTCATATTCCTGTCATTTTATGTTCAAATTTATTTTTAAAGGCATATGCTTTCAATTATTCACCATGTCTAATGTTTATATTATCTTCCACTGTATTTCTTACCCTTACTGAGCGTTTGAGCTCACCCCTTTTTTATGTTTCATTTTCTCAGTACATGAAGAAGTAAATTACGAATGACTTTCAAGCATAATCTAGGAGTCATGGATGTTTATAGTGGAATAAATTAGTGTTGTTTTTTTCTTCATGATGTAATGATAAACTTATTTATGTATCTTGTTTACATTAATACTAAACTAATCGGTCCTTTGGGATTCTTATTCCTTGTATGTATGCCAATAAGACACCTGCTCCGGGAAACTAGGGTCGGGTCTTTACAGTTGGTATCAGAGGAAGTTTAATAGAAAACTTGGAAACCAGATTTAGAAAACATGGATTAGGGAAGAGTCCCTAAGATAGTTTTGAGGATAAACACACATGAACATCCTGGTATTTTGGTAAGTAATAGATTATGTGGATCTTTAAAGAAATACATCCATGTCTGGATAAGATCAGGTAGAGGAAGCTCTGGTAGAGAAGTATCTAGGGGTAAAACCCAAAAACACTGATTTGAGCTAGACTCGAACAGGAACTGTTGTACAACAACAGGTTTTGATACACTCTTGGTTACGACACTCCCGGGGGATATGCTTAGGATAATTCACATTTTCTTTAATAGCCATTATGAAGGATTTAAATGTAAAATTCTCCTCAAAGAAACCATTTTTGTAATTTTGGGATTAGCCATGCCTAGGATTTCAATTTGTGCTAAGTATTTTGTTAAGTTAAGATTATTCATTATGATTCATAGCCTAATCTAGTGTATGTCATTATCTAGAAATGGCTCCTAGTGGAAGGAATGGAAACCGTACGAACACATGTGTCCCCTGTAGGGATTTCCCTCTGATGCAGGATAATGATGTTGGCTCTGGGGCTGTGATGGGTGCTAAGCAACTGATAACTATACTGGTACAACTTACTCTGGTTATGAATAATAACCTTACCCATATGGAGCATCCAGATCCACCACGTGGAGGAGCTATGCTAGATCGCTTTATGTGACAACAGCCTCCATCATTCAATGGGACTACAAACCCATTTGTAGCTAAGCATAGGATAAGTTCCATCGAGAAAATATTTCTTTCTTTGGGATGTAATGAAAGAGAGAAAGTCGTCATGGTAGTTTATCGTCTATCGGGAGATGCGGATCAGTGGTGGTCGTTAATCCAAAACACAAAGGAGGAGGAAGAAATATAAGAGATGGAATGGAGATATTTTAAAGAAATATTCCTAGAGAAATACTTTCCTCGTGAATAGAGAGAGGATATAGAGAGACAGTTCTTGAATCTGAGGTAGAAGAAAGATGAGAATGTTGAAATGTATGAAGCTAACTTCAAAAGGTTAGTAAGACATGTTGTGGACTACATACGAAATCCAAGGAGAAAAATTGATCGATTATTTGATGGCCTAAATCCATTCCTCCGGCAGGCACTGGTCTCCCAAAGTTTTTCATCATATGAGGATATAGTTTCATGTGCTATCAAGACAGAAAAAGAATTCTATAAGTCTTATGACTTTAATGGAAAGCATGAAAAGAAGAGGGCCTCTAAAAACTATGGGAAAGGAAATAAGGAAATAGGGAAGAGGGAAGAGTTGAATTTCCACCCTGTGATGATTGTGGAAGGAAACACCCTGGTGCGTGCTTAAAGGGAAAATGAGTATGCTACAAATGTGTTCAAAAAGGCCATATTGCTGGTGATTGCAAGGGGAATAAAGAATCCATTAATGTTCGATGCTATAATTGTTAGGAGATGGGACACTATTCTAATGATTTTCCAAAGCATTAAGGAAATATGAAACAGAAAAGGCCAAGGGAGTAGGGACAATCTTATGCGATAACAAATACTGATATTGAAGTTCCTAATGATGTGGTGGAAGGTAATTTAATCATTTCCTCAAACTTAGCCAATAATTTATTTGATTCTGGATCATCACGTTCATTTATATCTTCCCAATTTTACAAGAAAATTAGATATGTCCAATTTGATTTAATAAGGGAGTTATCAGTCAAAACTCCTAGTGGATGTATCATTGCAAAAAAGGCATGTCGATTATTCCCCCTCGTGACACATAAACGTGCTTTAGTTTCTAACCTTATCATCATACTCATGGTTGACTATGATATAATTCTCAGTATGAATTGGATATCAAATTATGATGCGAAGATCTATTGCAAGAAGAAGGAAGTTACAATTTTTGAGAATGGTGTAGAACCCCTTATTTTTAGAGCAGAAACCTCACCATGTGATTCTAATCTAGATCCACCCCCAGTAGCTCTACTAAATTCAATTATTGGGGAGGAAGGGAATGAAATAAATATGGGTAAGGAGAAGAATGTATAGATAGATGATGTACCTATTTTGAAAGAATACATTGATGTCTTTCCATAGGATTTACTTGGACATCCTCCAGAGCGGGAAATTGAGTTTTCCATTGACTTGATTCCTGGTTCAAGGCCCATATCAAAGACCCCTTAAATAATGGCCACTGTGGAGTTAGTGGAACTAAAGAAACAACTAGAGGAATTGAGTGATAAGGGATTTATTCGCCCTAGCGTTTCTCCACGGGAAGCCCCTGTTCTTTTCGTAAAGAAGAAAGATGGATCTATGAGGTTGTGCATTGACTACAGGGAGATCAATGTTATTACAATAAATAATAAGTATCCTCTTCCAAGAATTGATGATTTTGTTGATCAACTTCATGGAGCCCAATATTTTTCTAATATTGATCTTAGATATGGATATCATCAGCTGCTTGTGAGGAAGGAAGACATTCTAAAAACAACATTTCGAACCAGGTATGAGCATTATGAGTTTATAGTAATGCCTTTTGGACTAACTAATGAACCATCTATCTTCATGGATCTAATGAATAAAGTTTTCAATTATTATCTTGATGAATTTTTAGTGGTGTTTATTAAAGATATCTTGGTATACTCTAAAAGCTACGAAGATCATGAAAATCACTTGCGCACTATCTTGAAGACACTTAGAAGAAATAAATTATATGGGAAGTTTAGAAAGTGTGATTTTTGGCTCCAATCAGTTTTCTTTTCTGGTCCACATTGTCTATAAGGATAGAATATCTATAGATCTTGTGAATACAAAGGTTGTTCAAGAATGGCCTACTCCAATGAACATAACTGAGGTACATAGTTTTATTGGTTTAGCAGGTTATTATCGGTATTTTGTTCAGAACTTCACCCATTTAGCCAACCCAATGACCAAACTCACATGAAAAGGGGTTAAGTTTGTATGGATAAAGGAATGTGAAGAATTTTTTAAAGAATTTAAGATTATGTTATTGAACACTCTGATCCTAACACTACCATCGGGGAATGATGGGTTTGTTATCTATAGCAATGCATCCAAGAAAGGACTTGGTTGTGTCCTTATGCAGAATGATCGAGTGATTGCCTTTGCATCTAGGAAGCTAAAAATTCATGAAAAAAACTACCCAACTCATGATCTTGAGTTAGCAACGGTAATCTTTGCTCTGAAGATTTGGATACATTACCTCTATGATGAAAAATGTGAGATATATATAGATCATAAGAGTTTGAGATATATATTCTCACATAAAGAACTCAACATGAGGCAAAGGAGATGGATTGATCTACTCAAATATTATGATTGCACAATACACTACCACTAGGGGAAGGAAAATAAGGTAGTAGGTGATTTGATCAGAAAGGATCATGGAGTTATGAACAAGATGAGAGTTGAAAGGGATCCTTTGTTCATGGATCTAGTAAAGATGGATATGGGAATTATCAAGGAAGGTAACACATCACAACTTTTTCAAATGGTTTCCAAACCTTCTTTACTGGAAAGGATAAAATGTTATCAGGATAATGATGAGGAGTTTCAAAAGAAAATTAAAGCTATAAATGATAGGAAGTTGACTGACTTCGCATATGAAGGTGGCATTTTGAAATTCGGGAAGAGGCTTTGTGTTCCCGCTATTCTTGAGCTAAAAATGAACTATTGGATGGTGCTCATAGCTCTAATTTCTCTATACACCCTAGTAGCACAAAGATGTATCGAGATCTCCAAGAAAACTTTTGGTGGGAAAATATAAAAAGGGAGATTGTTGAATATACATCAAAGTGCCTGGTATGTCAACAAGTGAAGGCTGAGAGGCAAAAGTCTAAGGGGATGATGCAACCACTACCCATACCATCATAGAAGTTGGAGAACATTACCATGGACTTTTTCACTGGACTTCCAAGGACATCCAGAGGAAACAATACTATATGGGTCATTGTGGATCATGTTACAAAGATAGCTCACTTTATCGTGATTCGAGAGGACTTCTCATTAGATCAACTTGCACGGATTTACATCAAATAAGTGGTAAGTCTGCATAGAGTACCACTATCTATTGTATCCGACCGTGATCCTAGATTCACCTCGAAGTTTTGGAAAAGTATACAACATGCTCTAAGCACTGAACTGAACTTTAGAACGACCTATCATCCTCAAACTGATGGCCAATCTGAGTGGACTATTCAGACACGGGAAGACATGTTGAGAGCATGTTCTATGGAATTCAAAGGAGGATGGGACCAACATATTACACTGGTTGAATTCTCCTACAACAACAGTTTCCACTCGAGCATCCGAATGGCACCATATGAATCCCATTATGGGAAAAGGTGCAGAACACCGGCGTGTTGGGATGAAGTCAGTGAGCATAAGCTTCTAGGACCTGAAATGGTCGAAGAAATGGTGGAGAAGGTGAAAACCATTCAGCAGCATATCAAAGTAGCCCATAGTCGACAGAAGAGTTATTTGGATAACCATTAATGAGACCTTGAATTCAAATTTGGAGACCTGTTATTTCTACGCATATCTCCATGGAAGAAGGTTATGAGGTTTGGGAAGAAAGGAAAGCTAAGTCCCAGGTATATCGGCCACTTCGAGGTCCTTGATCGAGTCAAAGATGTGGCCTATCGAATGGCACTTCCACCTACCATGTTGAAAGTACATGATGTCTTTCATGTACCCTATTAAGGAAATACATACCAGACCCTTCACATGTACTCTCTTTAGAGGTGGTACAGTTGGACGATGATCTTTCCTATGAGGAGAAACCAGTGAAAATCTTGGATCATAGAGACAAAGTTCTAAGCAACAAGACTACTCATCTGGTCAAGGTACTATGACGAAACCATAAGTACAAAGAGGAAACATGGGAATTGGAGGAAGCAATGAAGAAAAAGTACCCCCACCTATTTTTTGCCTAGTTTGTAAAATGAAATTTTGAGGGCAAAATTTCTGAATGGGGGAAGAATGTAACGACCCAATATTTTTCAATGGAAATTCCTTTCTTATAATTATGTCATAATCACATTAAATCAAAACATAATTAACTACTAAGTGTTATGTGACCCTTAAAACATAAGTTTGTCACTTCTGTGATGTGAATTTCGAAAATCTGACATATGCGGTTGCGATCAGTAAGTTATTTGGAGACTAATAAGAAAAACTTAATTTTTTGTGAATAGTAACATACCCTTATGAATAGTAACATACCCTTATGAATAGTGATATACCCTAATGAATAGTAAACTTAACTATTGTAGTATATAAATAATATTCAAGTGAAAGTACTATATACCTATGCTTTGGAATAAGTAAAAGAATGTTTTAAAACTATTGTTTTTAGAAAAAAATTATGATTTTAATTAAATATTAAATTAATCATATATCTAAAATTATTTTTGAAAAATGGACTTCATTTTTGGATTCTACATGTTGAAAAATGGTTGGGGTGAATTTTTGAGATTTTTCTGAAATGCTTGAATTTTTTATGAATAGTGAAATACGGTAAAATGTCGTATATCAGTTGAATACACTATTCATGACATCACAAGTGATGCAAGCCCACTTGTTTCAAACTCACATGATAAAATTAATATTATTGGTCAAGGAGGACTCACTATTCATTGTCTTGTGGGGAAATAATAAATTAGTGAATTTTATATTAAGAAATCCCCTCTCTCCTCTACTACAAAAACCCCCCTCTCACTCCCTCTTCTCTTCACTCCTCTCAAGCCTTGTTCCTTCTCCAAATTCTGTCCAAATACCCTCCCAATCTCCTCTCCCACGTCCATAAATCCTTGGTCTCATAAAAATACCAAAACCTCTCCCTTAAGGAGGCTCTCAAGGAAGTTTGGTTCAGGAGGTAAATTCCTCTTTTCAATTCTTTGTCCTTCTTTTCAAGTTCATTTGTTTTATTTTTCTATTACCTATCCTTATCCAAAAAAAATTATGAATCTAGTACCTTATATTTAATTTAAATTTTCCATGATATTGTAATGATTTATCATCATCTCTCCCTTTTACCTTCTTCTATACTAGTAGCAAGAACATCATCCGAGATGTGTCAATTTTTCCACATTCAAGGACGATGGGCTTTCGATTTCTATTATCATTATCAATTCTGGTCATGAAACCATTATTGTTATGGTTGAACCAGATTATTATATATTTAATATAACCTATGTAAGATTCTATAATCCCTTTGTACAAATGGTATTAATTTATAAAGAAAAATGAGTTCTTTGTAATCAAAACCCACAAATTAACCGAAACAATTATCATAAAAGTTCTAAATAATAATTCATCCTGATTCCATGTAACCAAGTTATATAAATGAACAATAACACCTATTTATGTTCATAAATAATATATAATTTCAATTCTGGAGATTTACATGAACTCCATTACTTAATAACAAGTGAACCAATTATGAAAATAAAGGAAACGAACACTATAGAAGGACGAAATTCAATATAATAACTTATTAATAAGGGCATAAATAAACTAAAAAGAATTAGGAAAAAATAAATAAATGTGTAATAGGTTCTGAAATAAGTTATTAATAAGTATAATTTCATATTCTAAGAGCTTAGGTTCGAGAGTGGAACATGTTCAGAGTTAATGTAAGGGTTTTTTTACACTCAAACTTCCATTTTCATTCAGGTTACTTTCATTATCTAAATTCCTCAATAAAATTATTATATATTGTTATTTACTCCTCATAAATCTTGTTTGAGTATTATATATATGTTTACCAACCATAACCCTTCCTTATTTTATGGATAGTTACACGTTTTAAAAGGAACTTTCAAAATTGTTTCCAAAATACAAGCCCGATTCAAGGGAATTTCTCAAATTCTTACCTATTTTCAAGGGAACTCTATAATCTATTTTTGGAAACCATTATCTTTATAAAATCACTCATTTTATTATGAAAATACTATTTTAATTCACTTCTAGTTTATACAAAGATTTTTCCAAAAGAACTCTTCTTTTCAAAATAGAGATTGCTTAATGATTTTATAAGAGTATTTTTGTTTGATTCAACACTCTTGTTGTTTATTATGTATTATTGGGTTTAATAATTTATGAAGTCATCTACCATATTTGATTTAATGGTTCATTACTAACTCTATTATGGATGATCTATCCTAAAACCATTCACCATATTACTCCGAATGGTTAGTGTTTTATGTTTAATGATTGGGGAAAGATAGTTACATTTCATATGATAGTTTCAATATGATTATATATGTTATTTATGTTTATCCCCACTCATATGAGGAATTAATTGGACTTATTATGTGATGGGTGGGGCCCGCTGTAACATCCCAGGTAAATAAAGAATAAAGAATATTCATATTAATTAATATTTACGAATTAAATATTAATTTTAATTAAAAGGGGTTTCTACGTTAGATAGCGTACTCGGTACGCAATGATGAGTTTCTTTGAAAACTTACGTTGCACACAAGTAATAAAATAATATTATTTTAAATGTTAGTTAACGAGTAGTCGTTGTACTGGCGGGAATGGATAGAAATAACTAAAATATGATTATATATGTTTTTAAATGTTTTTACATTTACCCAATAAAAGATAAAGGCTTAAAATACAGAAAGAGTACAATTTTAGGCATTTATACCCTAATTTTCACGAAAGGTCCACTTATCACCTTTTGACGGAGAACCGTCATTAAATATAGTTTTGATCGATCTTATAAATTCTATTGGACCAAATATAACTCTTCTTTAGAATCGGGACATCAAAATTTACTTTGTGTAAATTTTTGGTACCTTTCTGATAAAGTTCATTTTTTTAATGAATAGTGTAAAATGTTGTATTTTAATTCAAAACCTCCTTTTAATCTAATTTATTTATATGATTATATTATCTTTTGAATTGGTTTTAAAGTGAAATTAGAAAATATTTTTACCATTAAATCCAATAGTGGTCGTTGGAATTAATTTCACTTTGAAATCTGACTTAAACTAGTGTCAATCTTTTGATACTTATTGTTCCATAAAAACACGCTATTTGCTCTGACAGCAGGAATTAATTATTAAATTAATTAATGTGAATTATATGTTTTGAATTTTGTAAAATAGACTTCATTTTTGAATTCGTAATATCAAATATAGCTTAGGGTGAATTTTTTGTAATTTTCTGAAAAACTTCAATTTTTGATGAATAGTGAAACCACTAAGTGGTACTTATAAAAACTGATTTTCTGTTTAAATGAAATTTTGCCATCATTGTGTTTTGATTTTCAAAAATCCGACATACATGGTTGTCATTAAGAAGTAAAATGTGGTTCAATGAGATTAAAATAATTTTTTGGTGAATAGTAACTTATTAAGTTTTTAATCGCGATTAGTGGTAATTAGTGTAGTTTAAGGTAAAAATAATGCTTTAATAAAATGAAATGACCTAGACACATGTCCCAACCTTATTGGTTGTGTCATGGCCGACCAAGACAAGCCATGGGTCAACTTGGGGACCCCATGGAGACACTTTGGTTGGGAAATGACATAAATAACTTTTTATTAAATGTTAAAGTAAAAATGACACAAACATAATATGTTTTACGAAAACAATTTTTACATGGGGTTATAAAGATCAGATTTTTGATTATAAATAGTCATTGGAAATCTAAAAAGATTTCCTACATAATAGTATTTTTTTTATAATTTTTATACATTAAATAAATTAAATTATTTATGAAATAATAATGATGCAGCGATGACATCATTATTTGACGATTTAAATAAAATGGAAAGATAATGTAAAATCTATGAACTAAACATGTCCAAAACCAATTGGATGAGTGGATTTCGAACCCTTGTCACCTTATACACGAATTATATCAATGTTGGACCTTTTAAAACCGAAACACATTTTCAAATAAAGTAATATTTCTTTACTTTCCAAAAGTTCCCCTCCTCTCCTCTTATAAAAGGCCCCCACATCTACCTCATTTCACACACTCCTTAAGCCTTTGGCTCGGCCAAACCCTGCCCATTTACTCTCTAAACATCCCTCTTCTCATCCTAGAAGATTCCCTTTGGGTAGAATCCTTTCAAAGGAAGCCTTTAGGCTCAAATCAAAAGGAGTTACACTTTTAAAGGTAATTCATTCTCTCATGTTCATTTGTTTTATTTTGCTTCTCCAACCCTCTAAACTCTTTTTATTTACTTCTTTTGTAACAACACCAGTATCTTCAATATACTAGGATTTTGTTATAAGACTTATTTGAGCTACACTCTCACAAAACTACATCAAATGGTTAAAGAACATACGGTTTCCGTGGATGGCGAAATTCTGCCTCCCGAAACGATGATTGTTCAATACTCATTTAACACCTTCAAAGGTGGCCATTATGATGTCACTATTTTTATATATGATATATAATATGTTTATGTTTTCTTTAAGATTCTTTATTTTTCATTTTGGGCATACCTTTATGGTTTCCATTATGGGTAAACAAGATATCTTCATTTAAGGAAGTGCGGACTACCGCCCCTTCAAAGTGATGTGATTCGTTAATGCCATATGTGGGACGTGTAAAGGATGGATTTAAAGTTATTATATATGATGTTATACTGGAATTATAATATAACTCTATATCATTATTATTTATTTCCATTAAAGTATGAGATAGAAATGAAAGTAGCGTTCATGCGTACGTAGGGCTTACCGTCTCCATGAACGGTGCATTTCATTTCTTATCCCCAAATGTAATGTACTATTAAAAGTACATGTATATAATGGATATATATAATGAATGATATATCTAAATGATGAATATAATTCTGGAATTAAAATATACATACCTATCATTTAGTTTTAATTCCATTAATATGACAAAGAAATGAAAGTAGCGTTCATGCGTACGTACGGCTTACCGTCTCCATGAACGGTGCATTTCATTTCTTACCTCTAAATGATTATGTAATATTATAAATACATGTATATTATGAATATATATGATATATATTTTATCCAAATAATTAATATCATTCTGGATATAACGAACCTTTGACCAAATTAACAACATGTAAGTGTAAGAAGTCTATTTTTGACTTAAGAACCAAATACCGACAAAATGAACATTATTAACTTAAATGATTACATGATGTTCATAACATGGTATAAAATGAATAATGAACTTTAAAAAGGTTCATAATCAAGTAGAGATTAACTCAAGTTTATTATTCAGGACGTTAAAGAACGATCGAGTCAAGTCGGACCCGAGGTAAGGGACTTCGTCTCAATCTTCTTTCATTGAGGCATATTTCGTTTTATACACAACTTTCTTTTATACGGTGTATAAACCCCTTTGAATTTTACTTTTATACAAAATGAATCTTTTTCTACGAAGCGTTTTACTAAACAACAAAAAGGAATGTTTTTTTTAACGTACGCGGTGACAACGACCTTTTCCGCCGTCGCGAGTATTATTTGGTATTTGGCTTCCTCAACAAGCCGTTATGTTTTTAAAATGAAATAAATACCATATACTCTTTTATGTATTTTGGTATTGAAAATGGTTTTGAAAAAGGATTCTATTATGTCAATATATTTATGATATATTGTGATTGAAATGTGGAAATGTTATCATTCCTTTATATTGGTTTTATGTTTTATGATTTTATATTGGTACTTGGACATTTTAACGGGTGGTTACGTTATAAACCATATGACGGGTGGTGCCGTGAATACCAGGACGGGTGGTTACGTTATAACCTCCAATTCATTGGGTATAGAAGTCAGCCGTATGGCTATTCCATTAAGTATGTATGGAAATTGGCCGTATGGCTATTCCATTAAGTGTTATGTGTGGAAGTCGACCGTATGGTTATTCCACTTAAGTATGTTTATGTCCCAAGTTACCTTTATATATGTTATGTGTTCTTTTTATGGGTTTTATGGTAATCCTTTGGTTACAAAAAGGTAAGTAATGATACTTTATTCAGTGAAGAGTTTTTACTACTTCATGAAGGTGAAGGTATTACTTTGATAGAGTATATATGGTTTACTTGATGTTTGAAAAACTAACAGTTTTCATTCTTTTTGTATCCCTTACTGAGCTTTTTATGCTCACCCCAAGTTTTTTTTGAAATGTTTTCACAGGACTTAATGTGGAATAAGGTCAAGGATGGGATCAAGGGAATGTCATCCTATATAAAACATGGAACTAGACACGTTCCTTTTTAAGAGTTTTTTTTATTATGGAAACTTAGTAGAAGTGACTACTTTGTAATCTTTTGAGATGTAATAGTTATGTTCTAATTATCTAAAACTCTAAACCTGAAAAGATCCTCAATGTTAATTATTCATTTAATTCAATATTAAGTAAGGTTTAAGGCTGGGGCCTTATACCCGCTATAGCCCCTCGATGCATCGGTAGGTTTCATGAGACAAATAGGCATAGAATTGGCTGAGGCCTTTCCCAATGTGATAAATGGATTTTGGTTGAGGCCTTAATCATTAGATGTCTTGGCCGAGGCCTTGAAAAAATGTTTTAGAATGTACGGAATATGAACTTCCCTCATTATGAAGCTATTAATTGAAAGTTCATGTGGTTATTTGACTAGTAGAATACCCATGATTATGTTATATTATGACAATATTTACTCAGCTCATATTCCTGTCATTTTATGTTCAAATTTATTTTTAAAGTCATGTGATTTAAATTATTCACCATTTCTAATGTTTATATTATCTTCCACTATATTTCTTACCCTTACTGAGCATTTGAGCTCACCCCTTTCTTATGTTTCATTTTCTCAAGACATGAAGAATTAAATTACGAATGACTTGAAAGCATAATCTAGGAGTCATGGATGTTTCTAGTGGAATAAATTAGTATTGTTTTTCCCTTCATTATGTAATGATAAACTTATTTATATATCTTGTTTCCATTAATACTAAACTACTCGGTCCTTCGAAATGCTTATTCCTTGTATGTATGTCAATAAGGCACCGGCTCTGGGCAACTAGGGTCGGGTATTTACAGAAAAGTAAGAAGTTATATGTGATATGATAATTAAATAAGTATAATAATATCATAAATATCATATAAATATTTTAAATCCATTATTACATCCATCCTTCAAATGTGGTGATGGAAAACGAACTACATCGGTTTGCGAGGTGGTAGTCCATCATACACACGATCGGCGGTTTCATTTTCCATTTTATGGAAGTGGATATGGATATATGTTACTAAATTAACATAATAAAATATCATTATATAAGATATAATTTTGTTATTATTTATTCATATTTGTAAAATATTATAAGGAGTTAGAAGAATAAGTTAAATGAAAATGTATAGTAAAAAACTTTACATCTTCAAGCAACCTCTTTAGGTTTAATCTAAATCCTTTCTAGATTATCTTTATGATATCACCAAGGCATATAGGATTTTGGGAGGTATTTAAGGAATATATTTGGTCAGGTATTTTGCAAACCAAAGGGATTTTTGAGTGTGAAGATGGGGGGAGAGGGTGTCCTTTTATAAGTGGGGGAGAGGACACACTTGGTATTTTTGAAAAAATAAATTACACCCATGTTTTTATGATGATAAATGCCTAAAAAATAGTTCATTATTGACCATATAGATTATAGGGTCAAAATATGTCCATAAAATGGGTTTTTTACAAGTTAGTAGGCTATTTTTACCCTTATCTTTTTTGCTTAACCCTCGATAAACCCATTTTTTTACCTTAATCGTGGTAATTAATTTTTAATGTTTTTACTATTCATAATGGTAAAAAATTAATTTGAAATTATTAGATAATATAAATTTTTTTGATTCAAAATATGAAATCCATTTTTAAAAAATCAATTCAAATAAGTGGTAGAATCCAATTCAAAGTTATACTCAGAGACGCGATAAAAAAACAGGTTTCCAAAGAGAAAATTCACATAAGTATAGAATGTTTAAATATCCAAATTCAATATGAAATTGATTACAATGACCTAAATTAGTTAAATTTTAATATAATTGAATTATTTTTACTTTAAAACCAATTTAAAATATAATTAACTTTATAAATAATTTAAATTAAAATGTAGTTTTCAATTACAATTTAGTATTTTTCACTATTAATCAAAAAAAATTAACCCAAAGATAATTTTGATATTTATATTTCAAAAAATAATTTTATTTTTTCAAATAAATTTTATAAAAATTTTAAAACTTAATTTCAAATTATGTGTGCAAACTGTGACTAATCTGTAAGTTAGAAAAATATATTTTTTCTGAAAACATTTCTTTCTCTTTAAAATAGTTCTTAATTTATTTATAATAAATATATAACCATTTAATTTATTTTATACATGTGTAAACCATATAATTTCCATAATTTATTTAGTCTTATTCATACCCTCCAACTTAATAGCTAGGTTATAAAGGTCATGTTTAAAGGATAATATTTTAATAGTGTCATGTTTTTTTAAACCCGATGTTATGTGCATCACAAGATATCAAAGGGATTGAATTTATTTAAAAATAAATATATTATAAATTCTCGGGGTGTTATATTTTCTTATAATCTTAATGTTTTGTTTCATACATGATATTGAACATGATGTTCATATTTTAAAATTTCAAGGTGCTATATTTCACCCTCAAAATTTTGTCACTCTGATATAAACAATTGAGGATACTTGTATCTCATCACATATTCTGGTTCTCACATAGCTTCCTCAAATTTATTGTTTTACCACAAAATTTTGACCAGGTGAGTGGTCTTGTTTCATATAACTTTCTCTCTTTGATCCAAAATCTTCACTAGTTGTTCCTCATAAGATAGATCATGTTTTAATGATATAACTTATGAGTTTAATATATGTGATGTATCTAGTATGTACTTCTTTGGGAGAGATACATGGAACACATCATTAAATTAAGAGAGATTTGGTGGAAGTACCAATCTATAATCAATTTTCCCAATATGATCAAGAATTTTTAAAGGATTGATATATCTAGGTCTTAGATTTCCCTTTTTAAAAATTCACATAACCTTCTTCTAAGGAGATATTTATAAGAGAACCTTGTCACCAACTTCGAAATCTAGATCTCACTAATGGTTTTCATCATAAATTTTCTATTTAATTTGAGATTACTTGATTTGTTTATGAATGGATCTAACCTTCTCTACCATTTTCTCAACTAGATTAGGTCTTAATAGCTTTCTTTCACTAACTTCATCTCAATATGTTGGAGTTATGCACTTCCTACCATAGAGGGATTCATAAGGAGCCCTATAAATTCTTGAGTGAAAGATATTATTGCAAGAAAATTCTTCCAAAGGTGTTAATCTCAACCACCTTTGAAATCCATGGAATAAGATCTCAGTATATACTCTAGTGTTTGAATAGTCCTCTAAAAGTGACCATCTATATGAGAATGATATGCAATGATAAAGTTCAACTTTGTATTCAAATATTGTTAAAAACTTCTCAAAAACATAGAGGTAAACCTTGAATCCTAATCAGATATAATAGAATGCGGTACTCCATACAACCTTACCACTTTATTAATGTATATCCTGGAAATCTAGTTAAGAGATAAATCTTCTCTTATTGCAATAAAATGTGTTGACTTGGTAAGGTGATCGACTACAACCAAAATAACATTATTCCATTTAGATTTTATAGAGAGTTTAATATTAAAATATATGGTAATGTTTTCCTATTTCCATTCTAGAATGGGTAATGGTTGTAACATCCCCTTGGAATTCTTTCTCTCATCCTTAACTTACTGGAATGCCATAAAATGATATACATACTCTACAAAATCACTTTTCATGTTATCCCACTAAATATACTCTTTAAAATATCTATACATCTTCATAATTATAGGATGAATAGAGAATGGTGAACTATGAGATTTATTCAATAACTCATTCTTAAATTATGGTATTAACAAGACACATACTCGGTTCCTGAATCTTATTATTTCATCCCAATCATGAAAGAACTTAGAAACATTTCTCACCTTCTTATACAGTTCCACATCCTCCTTTTGTGCCTATTTAATCCTCACATGGATGGATGGTTTAATATTCATCTGAGAAATATATGATATATCCCATTTAATCATGATTCAAGGTATATCTTTAGTAAATCCATAAATATTGGATATCTTTCAATAATAAACATGGACTAACTAGCATGATCCTTCCAACTTAGAGCATCATACACCATGTTCACTTTCCCATGTTAATAGTTTATTGAGTAGTCATAATATTTAACCAATTACAATAATATTCATTAGTTTATATTCAACTCTTTTTGTACACATATATACTTCAATATTTTATGATCATTATATATATCACATATTTCACTATAAAGATGATTCCTCCATATTTTCATTATAAAAATTATTGTTGTCAGCACCAAATCATGAATCATGTAATTTTACTCATGAATTTTCAGTTTGTGTGAGACATAAGCTATAATAATTTCATTCTACATAAGGATAAATCCAATTCCCTTATTTAATACATCTCTATAGATCACAAAAACTTCTCCATTGTAGGGTAGTATGATCAAATGTGTGCTAACCAACCTTATTTTCAACACCTTGAAAATTTCCTCGCATTATTTTTTCCATAGGAATTTAGCTTCATTCTATACCAACTTGGTTAGTGGATTAGATATACGTGATAAATCCCCCATAAAGTATCAATAGTATCTAGAAAACCCAAGAAAACTACAAATCTCAGTTTTCATGGTTGTTCTGGGCCATTGGTCAATAAATTCTATCTTTAAAGGATCTATTGATATACCCTCACATGTGATTATATGACTCAAGAATGAAACCTTATGTTACTAAAATTCACACTTAGTAAATTTTTCATACAACTTCTCATTCTTCAAGGTATTCAACATAGTATTCAAATGATCTTCATGATCTTCATGATCTTCCTTAATCTTTGAATATATAAGAATATAAATTATAAAGAATACCACAAACTAATCAATGTGATCTCTAAAGACTCTATTGATTATATCCATGAAGATAGCGGGGGAATTGGTGAGTTCAAATGGCATCGCTTATAAATTCATAATGACCATTACCCGTATGGAATTCTATATTCAGTATATCATCCTTATTGACCGTCAATTGATGATATCCATAATGAAGTCTAATATTTGAAAAGTGTTGAACTCTGTGTAGTTGGTCAAATAAGTCATCAATATGAGGTAGAGGATACTTATTCTTGATAATGATCTTGCTAAGTTATTGATAATCAATGAAAAGATGCATTGACCCATTTTTCTTCTTAACAAAAAGAATAGGTGCACCCCATGGTGATGCAATTAGACATGTGGATCCCTTTTCTAGATTCTCCTAGAGTTAATTCTGTTGTCTTAGTCCAACACCTCCTTATTTTAATGATCTCAAATCATGTTTATTAAGTTTCTAATGAATTTCATGTTTTATTATAGTCAACTATTTTCTGGTAAAAATGATAAAATTACCAAAGTATTGAAGTTACCGTGACAACCTATCGTATGAGTAATAAACCTACCATGTGACGAAATTGAACTGATTATGAAGGTTAAGTGACCATGTAGAAGTGATCACACATTGTACTCTAATTGAACGCATGTACAATCAAATAATAATACATCAGATGAGAAATTTATGTCTAATTTATGAAGTAACCTTACATTGAAGTTCAAGTGACCGTATGATGAAGATCAACCTACCACATGAATAATTCAACCTACCACATGAAAAACCAAGTTATTATGTGATAGGTGATTAGAATTTCTCTAAATCTTGTATTGACCGTGTGTGTGTTTGTATTGTAGTGACCGTAAGAACAAAGTATCTACCATTAGAACAACTACCAACTATATGAATAAAATAATCTATTGTGTGAACCAGTGAAGTGACTATGTAAATAATTCAACCTATCATATAAATTAGTGAAGATACCATGTGAAGTAATGTACCTACCATATGAATAGATCAAGTGACCATAATATAAAATTAGTTTACCATGGAAATTGACCATTCCAACTGATGAGTACAAGATGCAAGTTAGATCTTGATGAAACCAAAGCAAGCACACTAAGGATCTTTCAAAACATTTTGGTATGGATAGCACTAAAGGTAGTGATACTCCCATGAGTACAATATGTAAGTTATATCTTGATGAAACTGGGAAATTGGTTGATTGAATCATCTATAGAGGTATGATTAGAAGTTTACTATACTTAACTTCTAGCTGACCAAATATTATGTTTAGTTTGCACATGTGTACACATTGTAAAGAAAACCCAAAAGAATCACATTTGAATGTTATGAAAATAGTTTTTAAACACATAAAAAGTACAACCAATTTAGGATTATTTTATTCTAGAGGATAGTTATTTTATTTATTTAGTTACTCGGATGTGGATTTTGGTGGTTGTAAGTTTGATAAAAAAAACTCTGAAACATGTCACTTTTTGGGTAAATCTCTAGTTTCATAGTGAATTAAGAAACAAAACTTTATTGCATTATCTACTGCTGAAGTTGACTGCATAGTGAAGGAAGTTTTTGTGAATAGATTCTATGGATGAAACATATATTTCTATATTATGGATATTAATTTAGATATGTCCCTATAAATTGTGATAATATAAGTGCAATAAATATCTCTAAGAATCGTGTGTTATATTCAGGTACGAAACGCATTGATATAAGACATCACTTTTTAGGAGATCATTTTTAAAAGGGATATGTTACTATTGAATTCATTGGTATTGAATATCAACTTGATAATATTTTTATAAAGACTTTGAATATTAATAGAATGAATTATATCAAACATGAATTAGAAATAATAAATTATTTCTAAATCTTTCAATTTATTTTTATCTCTTATGTTTGTTTAATTTATCTTTATAATTATTAAAATCATATGTTTGATATTAAAGTAACCATGAAGTATAGTTTACATGGTCAGTTAAGTGACCATGAGTTTTTGTTCATACGGTCAGTAAAGTAACCATGACTAGTTGGCCATGTGGTCATTATACCTACTATGAACACTTACTCACACAGTCATTATACCTACTATAAAAATTTACTCATATAGTCACTATACTTACCATGAGCATTTTCTC
Organism: Viscum album; assembly: GCA_963277665.1. Taxonomy (NCBI): domain Eukaryota; kingdom Viridiplantae; phylum Streptophyta; class Magnoliopsida; order Santalales; family Viscaceae; genus Viscum; species Viscum album. Next base: position 1,907,812,381 of record OY728161.1, on the reverse strand, counting down.
ATGTGGTTAGTATACTTACCATGCGTCCATGATTAGTATACTTACCATTCCCTTTTTCACTATCAAATCCACGATTAGTGTACTTATTGGGTCTATTTTATTTAAAAAATTTCATAGGTCGTTTTTGGTAGGATTTTCTTTATGTTTATTATTATTTTATATCCCTATATTATTAAAATAAAATTTGAATTAGAATCTCAATATATGTGTATCATTTCCTTAAAATCTCTTTCTTCTTTTTGAATCCTTACCTACTTTCAAAACCCTCTCTCATAAAACCTCTCTCTTGAACCCAAACCTTTTGAGTTCAAACCAAATCATAAGAATGTAGAGGATGAAGTGTTCTCCTAATACCCCACCTTATACTAATGTACCTCCTACAAAAAGATTGAAAATGAAGTGTCCAGTGGATCATACAGGTACACTGAGGGGTGGGGCGTGAATCAGTGTACACAAGTTTTTATCAATTTTCTTTTATTTCCTCTAACCCGTTTTTAAATCGAACCTCTGAACTTGTTAGACTGAATGAATTTTCTCTATTAACAAGAATTATTATACCACATGCAAGATAGAAAGTAAATGATGCACAACACATGGTATTTTAACAAGGTTCACCCCTGATGTGGGTGACTACATCCAAGTTGTGTTTGGGATGATCTGATACATAGAATTTCCACTAGTAATATGCAATGTGGTTACAAATATAGACAATCTCCTGAAATTCCTGACATACAAACTCCCACAGTACCTAATCACAATTGATTACTGTGGACTGTCTCCTGATAGGATCTTTAAATAGGCATCCCACCAGTGTTCTTTATACTGACTCCCGCTAGTTGAGTTATCTCCCAAAAATATCCTATTATTTATACTGGAATCCAGCTAGTTCTTCAATGTATACCTCTTGTGAATAGGTCTTCAACTACCAATATTTTCTGATGTAGTGATATGTTGGCCTTGTTCTTCTTTAAGTCCACTCAGTATAATATTTTGATTAATTGTTGGCCTTTCTCACATTAAAATAGATCTCCTATAAATGATCATATGCCTCAGTTCAATATTGCTCAAGCTATTCCTTATTCTATTGAAGACCTGGCCTCACTCAACACTAAAAACTTGGTTATAGAAATATTCTGGAACACTAACAGAAATGCTTCCCCAGCTTCAATCTCAAATAACTGTACACTGATCAAGCAATATAAATTACACATGCACTTTTTCAACCATTATGCATATATTTAATACACCACGTGGACTTATCATTTATTTTTCACGTGTTCATGTGAACATAAATTAATGCATGTATGTGTTCTTCAATATGTATCCTCAAATACACACACTTTTTCACTTTTTCACACACACTGTTTATTTCAATACAAGGGTATCTGCACGATAAAATGATTCTACCTCTTGTAGAATTATTCTTTGTGCAAGAGTTATACATTGTCTACCTCAAATAATGCACATTGTATAAGGTCTTCCTTAAGTACATAAAATCCATTGTATCTCCTCTTATTGAATGTTAAAATGAATGGGTGTAGGCTATTAAAAGAGTGCAAGTCATCTTCAAAAAGTACTGTGTAAGTACACACTATTCATGGCTCCTCAAATAAATTTGTGCAAACTCAAACAAGAACTATATCAGGATTATTCATGCAAGAAAAATGAGTAACATGTTGTATTGTTACATTATAGCTTCGCATAACCTTTTTCATCATGCATCACCTTGAGTGTGCAATGAACATGTCAAGTACTAGCAGGATTCTTCACCTTCTTTGTGAAAACAGGAGATTTGTGGTAACCTTTATAAACCAAAGTGATTCAAGACACTCTGCTCTCAAAAACTCATCTTTTATGTGAGATAAATGAACACCAAAAATGATCTCGGTCTCAATATTTATAGGCAATGATGATCACCTCAGAATATTCTATAATCTTGAAAACTTGAATCGATTCGTGGTTCAGTCGACGTCACATGGAGATCTCGGATAAACAGAAATTATTAGGAAAGCTTGAGGTAGAAGACAACCTCGGTTGAAGATCAAACAGCCCATAATTAAGATTGAGTTGATTGCATAGTTAAAATCACAGTGAGATGATCGGACGACCACAATATTTCACCGAACAGATCCAACAACCATGATTCACTCGGCACTAAAAAACTTGATCCCACAATGAAACACACCATCTCTTTCAGCTTCTTTATATGAAAATATGTGGCATCGAGGGCTCATAAATCTCTTCCTCCCTCCTTGGTACCACCCCATATGGGTTCTCTTGTGGGCGCACTCATGCACCCACCTCTACTATCGTGTCACCCTGCACAATGGTTGCTTCACCATTTCTCTACCTCAAATAGGTGAGCCCTGTGCACCTACCTCAACTATGGCCATCCCACACTGCTAGCTAGGGTTGAGCTCAACCACCCACATAGTGGTGTGTGCTTCTCCCCTGGATGGTTATGTGGTGCTTGGCTTAATTTTTTAATAAGAACATTTAAAAAATGTTTTCCAAAAACCATATATAACATATCCAATCAACTCAAATATAAAACACAACCAACCTCAAAAAACTCCTCATGAAAATTAATCCATTTTTCATGGATATCTTCTTATTACTCTTGAAATCAATTTATTAAACATTGTGCATCTATATTTGTACAAGTCTTTGGAACTTAGGACCAACTATGAAATCATTTGATTTAAATTGTTTCTTTATTTAAATCAACTATTTCAAATCAAAATATTCTTACCAACATATGAATAATTATCTATAATAATTCAATGGAATAACACCGAAGTACCAACCTTCAATTACTAACACGTTGACTTTTTATCAATCTAGTCTATTGACAACAATTACAACACAAATATCACTTAATTTGGGTTCTTCAATCTCCACATTTGGATTTGTTGTCAATACATATTTCACTTTCAAAGTCAATGTATTCTTGTCCCCCTTAATTTACAATAAAACCAAAGAAATAAGTATGGGAAGGAATTATAATCATCTAGTTCTATAATAACTGAACTTCTTCTCTGTTCTCTTTCAATCTCCTCATTTCATAATATATACCACTTTCCAGAAATTCAAATTGTTCTACTTGATAGAAGGAAATCATCACCATTATTATAACAATGAGTCATTAATTAATTATCTCCAAGTCTACATGGGCAAACCCAATGTAAAAAATAGGAGAAATCAATCTAGACATCAAATTTTTCAATAAATTTTTTAGAATGTGATGTCAACACTGAAACCTTCTTTTAGGAGTTGATCAAAAGATATCTAACTAATATCCTACATTCATCTTGAAAAAAAAGTTAAAAATATTCAATTGTAAGAATTCACTTCCCCTTTTTCAATCCATTTTACTTTTTTCATAAAATTATCAAATTATTCCCTTCTGATACAGATTTTTCACTCATAAAGAGATAGGAGAACATAAATTTTTATGATAAGCATCAATTTCCGAAATTTGAAATCAATAGATAAATCCCTTACCAGAACTTAAAATATTCATTTGATGCCAATTGATATATTCAACTCTGATAGTTTTCTATATTTTCTCCCCCTAGAGGGATGAGCTTCATTTATTTTATTCATCATGATTGAATTTATTCAAGGATGATCTTCAATAACAATTTTATCAATAATTGACATGAAGAACTCCATGATGGATAGACTCTTGAATACTATATAATTTTTACAATACTCATATATTCAGGACTCCCCCTGAATATATTTCTTACCATCAATTACCTTTATAAAAGAAATAAACACAAAATATACATGGGAGTAAGGCGGTTCTTTAATGATTTTTCAGTTAGAGCAATAGGGATGATATTTTCTCTCAACCTGGAAACTCCTTTTAATTCTACTCCAGATTCATGAAAACTCATCATGATTACTCCTTCTTTGACTTTTCATAGTTTAAAATTTAAGGTCAATATGGACTTCTTGATTTCTTCAATTTTCATCTTAGATGGAATAGGCTTCTTCACATTGACAAGTAGTGCACTTTCATTCTTCTGTTCCTGTACCAGCTTTTTAGCCAATTCCAACTGCTCTTTCCATATGAATAAACATTTTTTTGGTACATGATCAGACTTATTCTTGTGTGTAGACTCCTTATTCTCAATATCACTTTTAATATAAGATTCCATCAGTGCTTATCCTTCATTCTTTACTAGTTCTATTTGTTTAGAAACCATGTCATACATTTAACAGAAATATTCCCTAAAATTTTTCACCTTCCACAAAAATATCCAACAACCATAGAATCATTCATTTTAGTCAACCTTTCATGAAATTAGAGTTTTTCATCTTGATTTTCATGCACCAAATCAATCATGTAATTTGTTTCTAAGTTTAATTTATTTTTATGATTCAGGTTGCTTCCACTAGTATTGATGTTTATGGCCTATTTTCAAAGGTCTATGATATGAAATTTTCTTCTATAGTATAAGAATCTCTTTATAGGTGTGATATTTATCTAATAGTTCTTCTTGGATGTATCTTGCTTCATATTTTTCTTAACTTTATTCTCCTTCTTATACCCTAATGAAGATTTTTTTTCATTTGTTCTTTGCCTCGGCATTTGATGTGATCTATTTTTCATATCAATATATGCATAGTTCATGTTTGGAACATACCAACACTCATTATAAATGTGACCACTTCTATTTCAATAATCACAGAAGTATTCAAAATAATCAAATCTATTATTGATAAATAGATTATTCTTTATCTGTGAATTATGCTTCAAGTTTTTAGGATATCTCTTCACGTCAGATCTGATCCCCCTTAACATTGGACTTATGTAATTATCATACATAGACATATTATGCCAATAGTCAATAGACCGATGCCCAAATTTCCAACAAAACCAACAATAGACAACAAATCTTGGTTTCTTCTTCTGTTTTATAATATGGCTAGTTTTGACTTGTTATTGATTTTGGATAACATGATTATTCATATGAACACTTTTTAGGGAAAATTAATTCAAATTCTTTTTCATATCCATCTGATTCAATGAGCCTATATCATATTTATATTTATATAATCTCAAGCTCTTCTTTCCACTTGAATGAGTCTTATTAGAAGTAAGACTCTTTTCAGAATTATTCTTGGCATATTTTCTGATAAAAACATTTTGTGAAGATTTAGCTTGAATATTCTCAATATTTCTAAACTTGACCTCCAACTCAAGATATTTCATATTTAGAGAATTATTTTGATCTTCAAGTGATTTCAACATATCTTCACATTCTTTCTAGGAAGTAATTAATTGTGTTTCCTTTAGATTTTTTAAATTTACTTCCATTTCAAGACACTTCATGTTGAGGAAATTTTTCTCATCTTCAATTGTTTTCGGTTTACCTTCCCATTAACTTGTCTTTTTCTGAATTTGATCACCATGCATTTGACTTACTTCTGGTAGAGAATTATTCATCTCATTAATTCTATTTATCTTAACCTCTAGTTGGGATTGTTTAACATTCATAGAGGTTTTGTGTAGTTTCTCCAATGCATTAATCACTTATGTATAAACTATCTCAGTTATATACTTCTCACAAATAGTCCTTTGTGATTTATCTTTAATTATGGTAAGTCTTTCATTACAATGAAATATAGACTGTTCTTTTGATTTTTTATCTTCGATTAATATCTCATCCTTGTATTTGATTTCTAACTGAGAATCCTTAATATTCATGATAGCTTTATGAGATTCTTTGAGTGTAAGAATCATCACTATAAGAACCTTCACAGTAACTTGTTTCTCACATACATTTCTTTGAAATTGTTTTTCAACATAGGAGAAATGTTCATTGAGAAGTGATATAGTTTCTTATTTGGAATCAATGATTTTTTAGAGAAGTTTACATATTTGAAAATTATTTTTCAAGACTTGCTTCATATCCTCAGCTTCCTTTTCAAGTTGCGACTTTTCATCATATATTTCTATGATAAAGAAAATGTGTAAGTGACAACTTCAATAGGAACATTTTTCAGATAATATTTTATTTCAGAATAAAAGTCACTAATTTATTAAAAAAATTATTCTTCATCACTAATGAATCATATTTCTTTTTAGAATTATTTCTCAGCTTTTTTACCTCTTTCTTCTATATTTTTTTTGAGATTTTTGCATAAACCTATTTGTTGACACTGACAGAGATAGGAACTGAACTTTCCATCTAACTCAACTCTTTTACTTATTCAAAATAAAATATGTACTTCATATAAGTCTGATACAATCAACTAGAACAATAATATAGATCCAATCATAGGTGTAACTTTTGATCTAATACCAATTGAAGTGTCTGGTGGATCATGCAGGTACACTGAGAGGGGGGGTGAATCAGTGTACATAAGTTTTTACCAATTTTATTTTATTTACTCTAACCCCTTTTTAAATTGAACCTATGCACTTGTTAGAGTGAATGGATCTTCCCTGTTAACAAGAACAATTATACCACATGCAAGATATAAAGTAAATGAAGCACAACATACAATATTTTTACAAGGTTCACCCTTGATGTGGGTGACTACATCCTTGTTGTGTTCCAAATGATATGATACACAGAATTTCCACTAGTAATGTGCAATGTGATTAAAAATAAAGAAATTCTCATGAAATTCTTAACAAACAAACTCTCGTAATGCCTGATCACAATTGATTACTATGGACTATCTCCTGAAAGGATATTTAGACTGACATCCCAATAGTGATCTTTATACTGACTCCCACCAATTGAGCTATCTCCCAAAAAGATCTTGTTATTTATACTAGCATCTTACCAGTTTTTCAATGTATACCTCTTGTGAAAAGGTCTTAAAATACCACTATATTTTGATGTAGTGATATGTTGGACTTGTTCTACTTCAATTCAACTTGGTATAATCTTCTGATTAACTATCGGCCTTGCTTACATTAAAACTAATCTCCTATAAATGATCATCTACCTTAGTTCAATACTTCTTGGGATATTCCTTCTTCTATTGAAGACCCAACCTCACTCAACACTGAAAACTTGGTTACAAAAATAGTCTGGAACACTGATAGAATTGTTTCCCCAGCTTCAGTCTCAAATAACTGCACACTGATCAATAAATATAAATTGTGTGTGTACTTTTTCAACCATTATGCATATATTTAATACACTTCATGTCCTTCTCATTTATTTTTCATGTGTTCATGTGAACATACATTAATTCATGCAACTGTTATTAAATATGTATCCTCAAATACACATGTTTGTTCACTTTTTCACACACGTTGTTTATTTCAATACAAGAGTATGTGCACTATGAAATGATTCTTCGTCTTGTGAACTTCCTCTTCGTGCAAGAGTTATACACTACCTACCTTAAATAATGCACAGTGTATAAGGTCTACCTTTATTTCATCAAATCCATTTTATCTCCTCTTCTTACATGATAACCCGAATGGGTGTAGGTTGTTAAAAGTGTAAAATCCATCTTCACAAAGTATTGTGTAAGTACACACTATTCATGGATCCTCAAATACATTCGCACAAAATCAAACAATCACTAGATAAGGATTCTTCATGCAAGAAAAATTAGTAACATGTTGTAGTATCACGTTATAGCTTCGCAGAATCTTGTTCATCATGCAGCACCTTGAGTGTGCAATGCACAACTCAAGTACTCGCGAGATTCTTCACCTTCTTCATGCAAAAAGTAGATGAATGGTAAACTTTTCGAACTAGATCAATTCATGGCACTTTTTATCTCTCAAAAACTCATCTTGGATGTGAGATAAATGAACACCAAAAATGATCTCAACCTCAGTATTTATAAGCAATGATGATCACATCAGAAGCTTTTAGAATCATGAAAACTTGAATCAATTCATTCTTGGTCGATGTCGCATGGAGATCTCTAATGAACATAAATATTCAGGTGATATTGAGGTATAAGAAAACCTCAGTTAAATATCGGACGACCAGAAATTAAGATCTATTTGATCACACAACTAAAATCACAACAAGAGGATCGAATGACCGCGATATTTCACCGAATAAATCCAAATTCTAAGATTCACTTAGTGCTAAAAAACTTGATACCACATTGAAACACGCCATCTCTTTAGGATTATTTATATGAAAATTCATTCCATCTAGGGCTCAAAAATCTCTTCCTCCCTCCCTGATATTGTACCATACAGGTTCTCTTGCGGGCGCACTCTTGCGACCACCTCTATCGTCATGTCGCCCCGCATAGTGTTTGCTCTGCCACTGCTCTACCTCAAATAGGTGATCCCTATACACCTACCTTGGCTACATTCGGCCCATGCTACTGGTTGGGGTTGATCTCAGCCACCCACATAGTGGTGTGTGTTGCTCCCATGGTTGGATATGTGGTGCTTGGCTTAATTTTTTAGTAAGAACATTTAAAAAATGTTTTCCAAAAACCATATAGAATATAGCCAATAAACTCAAATATAAAACACAACCAACCTTAGAAACCTCCTCATAAAAATTAATCTATTTTTCATTGATATCTTCTTCTTACTCTTCAAATCAATGTAGTAAACATTGTGCATCCATATTTGCACAAGTCATTGGAACTTAGGACCATCTCTGCAATCGTATGATTTAAATTGTTGCTTTATTTAAAGAAACTATTTCAAATCAAAATAGTATTGCCAAAATATTAATAATTCTCCAGAATAATTCAATGGAAGAACACCAAAGTACCAACCTTCAATTACTGACACATTGAATTTTTATCAATAAAGTTTATTAATAACAATTACAACACAAATATCACTTAATTTGGGTTCTTCACAAAGGAAGCTCAAGTGTTGTATTGAAGTCATGTAACCCATATTTAGTTGATTGACCTATGTGTGCAGAAAAATAATTTGATGCTTAGTTCAGCAAATTGCTAGTTTGGAAGGCAATTCAGAATCAAGGATGGTATTATTTGTTTAAGGATAATAGTAAGCCATTCTCTATGGATATAGTTAAGGAATTCTATACTCATTTGGGATTTATTCCTGGAGAGAAAAGAGACACCTTTGGGATAATGGTGAATGGGGAAGATCTTGATTTTTCTTTAAAACATTGGGTAAATAGATTAGGTGTTCCACATAAGGGTGAATATAAAGACTATCAGACTTATTACCCTATAAACCATTCTAATTTTGAATTTCAAAATGCATTGGAATAATTGACTAGAAATGGGACTCTAAGTAGTCCATCTGCAATAGAACTCAATGGTGAATATTGGATACTAGAAAAAATCATTTAGCATTAAATCTATCCAAGGGAAATTTAGTATCCTAAGGCACTAGGATATATTTTCATTATTCTTAATAAAAATGAATTTCGGATTAGTATGTGTAGATATGTGATGAGACATGTGAATTATTTATGTAATTCCTCTTCTAAATTTAACTCTATGCTATATCCAAATTGGATTTCAACCATTTTAGAGTATAAATTGTTTAGTTCCTCAAGAGGAGGAAAAGGTAACTTCTTAATATGGCCTTTTATTAACTCATAAAATCTATAATAAAATGAGATTCAATTAGAATCCCTAGAAAATAGAATGGGTTACAGACCCTAAAAAAATTTATGAAAAATTTAGTCCTATAAGATATCCAGTTAAACTAAGGGATATATTGGATCTAGGTCTTGATCCAGATGAGATAGATGAATATTATTTTTATGAAGTGGAAGAAGTGGATGAAGAGGAAGATAAAGAAGAAGAGATGTGGGTAGTTGATCTTGATAAGTAATCTAGGGAGGACCATGAGGATGATAGGGAAGTCACTTCTGTTGTGTCTTTTAGACCACCTAACTCTCCTCTACCCATAACTTTTCATGAAGAGAAGATACAAGATGAGGACCTTGTTGAAACTAAAGTTTCTATTAATGGTTATGTGTATGAGCCTAAATGGGATGAGTTTGGTGACTTTGATGAAACTGAAGATCGTTCAGATAAGTCCCATGTGATAGGCATAATTCTTAGGTTGACAATACCAAATGCACCTTCTATGGTGGATAAGTCCCTAGTGTTTGTTGTGTTTGACCTAGAATACTCATAATCTAATGGTGATAATGACCTTAGAGGTATTCCACCTAAGGATGGTGGGCCTGTCATCCCTTCTGATTAAAGACCTCTAGAATGATCCTTGATATCTGAGAAAAAATCTTAAAATAGAGATGAGGTATCTCTTGTAGGACCTTATATTGATCAAGTTTATGAAGGGTTATTTGGACCTACTCCTTTAAAGAATATTGAAGAACCTAAGTATGAAAATGTACCAATACCTATTGGATCAGTTCACACATATATTCATAAAGTTGATGATGAAGATGAAGTCCAATCTATGAGATCTAAATCTTTTGAGATTGAGTATGATGGTAGGAAGTTAGCTTATGATCCATCTCCTTTTGTACCTATTGTTACCCCTTATATTCCTTCTACAACCTATATAACAAAAGTTATTTGAATTGGTTTAAATCATATATAATGGGGGTTTTTAAAGAATTATTTCTTGGTTTTTGAAATTCTATGGAGTCGATCAAAGATGAGGATATCTCTATGGTAGTGATTTTAGTCATTTTTCATATTTATCCTAAATTTTATCTTTGAATAGAACTAGTGAAAAATGAGATTGGGGTCTTGAAAGCAAAAATAGGTGGTTTGTGGGCAGATCTTTCAAATATGATGTTGCAGATTGACTAAAGGTATCTGAACTCAGTGTTTCAGGATTATACTTCTACTACTCCACCTTCTACTCCTCTTTTCCATACTGATGATGTGGGTAGATTTAGATAACTCATAAGGTATTAGTTAAAAGTTATTTTTGATGAGTTTTAGAAAACAAGGGATGAAGTGGTGAAGGATTTTAAACTCATGTTTCCAAAACCTTGGTGTTAGTTGGAAATGATGTCAAAAAAAATGGAAGAGATGGATGGACTATCAAAAGAGCCATTGATTTTTATATCAAAAGGATTTTCACCAAGTCAGACCTCAAAGATATGTTTATATCATTGGTTTTTGATTTAAGGATGCCACCTTTGACCTAAGCCTTCAAGTCACAAGTGGAAAAGCTAGAAATTTTGACTTCTATTCTAAATATTTTTATAGAAAATAAAGAAGATTATTTCCAATCAATGGAACATGGATCTAGTGAAGTCTAAAATTTTACCCAGTTGTTGTAACCCTACCTATACACTATCAATACAGTCATCCTAGATCCACCTTCCCAACCTATTACCTAAACCCCAGCCACTACAACCTCAACCTTTAACCCTTTTGGCTTATCTTTTAGAAAAGTTTTATAGTATCTCAAACTTGTTTCTAGGTGTGTGGTAACACAATACCCTACTACAACTTCTATACCACCACCTACCCAACCAACCCAATATTCCTCATCCTTTACCTCTAGAGGAAAGGATCCTCTCCATCTTGATGAGATCGGGGATGTTTCAGACTTATACTCTGATTATAATTTCTGATTGGGACACCCCTTATAATACTTTTATAATACCATTTGATTTTAATAAAATCCCTTTGTTCATCTTTATACTTTTCTAGTTATCAATTATTTATATATATTTTTATTATAATTTATCCTAAATTCACTTTTTTATAATCCCAAAATGTGGATAAATCTTTGTGATCTTAATATTGTGTAAGGGGAGAAATTGTAATTAATTGAATAGATTAGGGAATTTGAGAAATCTTTGAGAATTTGAGTAATATATGTTTCAATTTTTTACAACTATATTTTTGTTGTATTCAATTCATTTTATTTTATATGGCATGGCTTACTATCATAAAAAATGGGTATATTGTTAGATTAGTCCAACACCTCTTTATTTTAATTATCTTAAATCATGTTTATTATGTTTCTAATGAATTCCATGTTTTATTATAGTCAATTATTTTATAAAAAAATGATAATATTGGATAATTCTTGAAGTTACCATGTAGCATCTCATTACTTTGTTTCAGGTATTTCTATTCTCTCTTTTCATTTCCCTTTTGATTGGGTGAATCTTGGGACTCCCGGGGATGAAGAGTGATTTCTAGAGAAAATGATATAAATTTAGAGGATAGTAATTTTTTTTAATTAGTGGAGTCTAGGTATAAATGCATTAAAATATTTGTGGGGCTCTCCCCAAGTTCAGATAACATCAAATATGGTTTGGGTTTTTGTGTAGAATCTGGAGTGTTTGTTGTCTACTAGACGTTTTCATGGTGTGAAAGGTTTACACACCATGTATTGGTTATCCTGAAGATGTCATGAATTGGTTCAAGGCATGAAAGTTTTACATACCATGAATCGGGTCCATGTCGTGAAATGGCCAAATCATGATTTTAATCTGAGGTGACATGTTTTTTAGCATATTTTGATTTCATGGATTTCACATCATTAAATAGGTATTCACTACGTAAAATTATCAAGGTCTATATGTTTTAGGTGTATCTTGCCTAATTATATTTTCATTGGTGTTTAGACCTTTTCCTCTTAGACTTAGGAGCTCACCTAGGTGATTTTGGGGATCTATTCTCCTTCTAGGTTGTTTCGTTCAACGATTGATCTCCATTGAGGTTGTGGTGCATCTTTATAGGTGAGTAATCCTTCTGTTTTTCATTTCCCTTGATTGTGATAGCACCATTTCGCTATGTTTATAGATCTATTGATCTGTGATGATAATATTCTTGATCATTTATATATCTTTTGTATGATCTTCCTCTAGAGGATGACCCTTGTGTTGGTCATGGCGCTTCATGTGAGTTTTTTTAGGTATTTTGTGATATATCCTCTCTACCGGCTGCTTTTCTTGTTGAATTGATTGTAAGATGCATGGATTTATTCTTGGGCCTTTGTTGTTTTCTTTTCTTTATTCCATGTTAGTGTATCCCATTGCGGTCATGTGTGACCCTTGTTTGAGGTAGGTGGTGTTGTCTCTAGCCTATGTTGGATAAACTGCATTACTCTGGTTTTTATAAATTATTTTATAAATGAATTGGCATGATTGAATTGTGTGTGTGGAAATAGGTTTTTGAGAAAATATGTTTTTCCCTTATTTTGGTAAAATAAAAGGTATTCTCAAAGCATTGTGAAATAGATTTATGAAATAGTTTTCAAAGCATGGTTTTGATGGAATTTTTTAGAAAATTTAGAGCATGGGAATCCTTGAGTACTTAGGTGGAAGGTGTAGTAATAGGCCTCATACATTGATACTATTGGGGGGGGGGTTTACTCATGGGGTGTTCCTCTTCTCCCTAGTCCTATTATTCTAGGAACATGTTAAACATTATTGGTAGGTTCACTTTTTGGGGTGTTCCTCTACTCTCTAGATTCGATGCATATGTCTAGAGGCTTGATGCGCATGATTGTCTGTGTTTGGGTATGAGTATCCTAGCTTACCTGACATGTAGTGAGTCTTGGTGTGATATTAATCGTGCTTATGATTTATATTGGATTTGATATGATGTGGGATAAATTCTTTGATTTGACTGCTTTGATGAATATGAAATTATTTGAAACTATTTCACCTGGATTATTTGTAACTATGGAAAAAGGGGAAATGTTTTACCATGCTTTTGATATAAAAAATATTTAATTGTTTATCATGAATTTTTTCTTTAAATTTGAGTATTTTTCATATTTGTTTACAAATACTTTTTATGGAACACCTGAGTGGGATCCTACTAATCATGTTTAACTCACACCCTATGCACCCCTTTAGAAGTGTGTAAACCTTGTTATGTCTTTCGGTGCAGTGAAAGGCAATGCACCACAATGAGGCAGTGAGGTTTCTATCAGCTATGTTTGGGTATCTAGTGGTGAGATAGTGTGAGTTTGTCTATGTTATCACATGGAGTAGTTGTTTTGGTTTAATTTTTTCTTTGTTGTTGGACTTGTATCTTGGAGTTTATTTAGCTACCTTTGAGTTGTTCCGCTTCTGCTGGTTTCTTTTTTCAATAACATATATTCTTGTTTTAATATTTTTTTTATTTCTTCCCATCATGTATATATATATAAGTCATATTATCTACTTTAGGTTGGGATAAATTGTTCTCTCTAGTTATTGTTGATGCTCGGATGCTAGTCACCAGCCCATGGAGATTGACAACGCCCTTTGGGTGTGTGGAAATTTGGGTTAGGTACTGGTTTGATCAACCTAGACCTGATAATTTTATAATGTGCAATATTATAAAGAAAAAATTTGTGAGAATACATCTATGATGTAGACAATATGAAACATAAAAAATTCACAAGTAATTTCAGGGAAGATGACACATGTTTCTGAAGCTTTCGACTATTGGAATGTCCAGGTTGAAAAGTATTTTTGATGAATTAATAATAGTTTTGAGGATAATAGAGGCTGAAAGAAGTTCCAAAACAGAATCAGTGAGTATAGTGATAAAGTAATATAAAAAATGAACAGTAAATAGAAAGAGTAAAAAGGTACTATATAGATAGAAATCCCAGTGCTCAATCTCTTTGCCCAGACCAGTTGCAATATCAAAATAGTAGATGAGTCATTATTGTTTTCCAAGTAATGTGACATTTCATTTACAAACTCATCCCATAAAATATAGTTAACTTGAAACCCTATATAAGAAAATAAAGAAACAATATTGTTAATTGTAATTTATTAGTAAAGTAAAGTAAGAAGGCAAAATGGATAACTTGTCATCCTTTAAAACAATTTGCATATTTTGGTTGGAATTCCCCATAGATTGAATTGGATGGGAGTAACGCAGATGTCCAATGATTTCTAAAACATAGAATAATTAATTAAACATTACTTAGAGATTAGTATAACTATCTGAAAAAAAAAATTATATTTATATTAGAGTACAGTATGTGATATATAATGATTAAATTGAATAGTATACATTAAGTGCATTATTTTTACAAGAGTGATTATTTCATTACATGGAGTAAATATTAGTTCAATAAACATATGAAAACATAAATGGTAGTGGTAATAAAATGTACCTATTTGATGTTGTTCTAGAACCCTTCTGTGAATAATGTCATCAAAAGAAGTAAAATCAAAATTGAAAAGTGGCAGTTGAGTATCAGATGGATGAACATATGTGGCCGATGTGAAAAATATTCAGCAGACATGTCTGGTTGCCAAGTAGCTGCCCTGATTGGGATCTATTTGGAAATTTTTTATAATATAGCACAATCCTTCATATAACAACAGTTTGTACTTGGATATTAGGTGACGGCTACTAACTGTACACTAAATATTTATTCCCTACAGAAGATATTTTAAAATGTTGATTAAAATTTTAAAAAACAGATATCATATGTCATCGTTATAGAATAATGTAATGCAATATTTGTACATAAAAACACATTAATGAAAAAACAAAACAAATAGTTTCATTTTTATATGGTAAACTCACACGTTAATCACCAAGAATGAGATCAATAGTGGTAATGTTTTTGGAGTACTTAGATGATGAAGTTCCCCACATATTGAATACATGAACTTGTATCTTTAGTGTTTCATCATCCTCAAGGGTAATCTCATTCAATGAAGTTATTTATTGTGTCATTTTTGTAACTCTATACATTTCAAATTAGTGTACAAAAAAACATAGTAATCAGTAATGAAAATCATGAATTTCTATATACCTATAATAGAAAATCGCAATGAAATTTCAACATTCTAATTTAAAAGATACCTAACACAAGTTATCAAAAATTTCCCTATAAAAAATATTTTGTGTGCAATCATAGGTCATGTTATCTTTATCATCAACTACTATTTTCAAACCCTTTTTTGATGTGACTCTAGATACAACAACATACAATTTTCTATGATAGAACACATGCTTTTAAAGATATAAACCTACGGAAGAGATTGATTGGCCTTGAATTTTTTTAATAGTCATTGCATATGAAACAATCAAATTATATTGTATTCTTTATAATTTGAAAGGCCATATATCATTAGAGTGTGTCTTATTTATCCATGGAATGAATGCAAGATACCCAAAATGAAAACCACTTAAAATTTCTGCTATAATGACATGGTCACCCAAGTGAATAATGATCATACGAGTACCATTACATAAACCCACTAATTGATCTATATTTTTAAGTAACATATTGGTTACCCCCAATATTCAATGTAATTTTATGGGTAGGCAACCCATACACATTGATACCATTTAAAATGTCAACTGCATATATGTTCTCTAGCCTATCTTTATCAAAACTTACATTGAAAACAGAATCAGAACTGAAGTAATCTATGTTTTCAGAAGTAGTGAGAGATAACATATAGTCATTTACTTCTTGAACAATATCACAAGTTGGTGCTAATATTGCACGGTATTTAAAATAAGTAACATCACCATAGATATCATTGAAATCAGGGTATGTATAGTCAACAACTACAGTCATTGGTTTTTTAACTGGTGTAAGAAGATATGTTTATTGAATTTGAATGACTGCTTCACCATTGTTAGGCTCACCAATTAGACCTTCACCAATATCTAAAGTTCCCTTAGAAAACTGTTGAACTTCATTTGAATCATCAATGAAAGTAGTTGAATATAATCTTATGTTCTTTGTCAAAGTTAAAACCTGACAGTATTTCTGTAACACCCCAAGCTTCCACGGTACACTTCTCTTTGAATAATACAGTAGTGTGTGTTGTACGCAACTTCGAGTTCTAACACACACCACAACCAATCAAAGTAGCCGTTATGAATAGTAATACCTAATTTTTGAAATTTTATAAATTTTATCTTTCTAAATGGACTTCGTTTTTGTATTCGGAATATCAAAATTATCCTAAGTTGAATTTTTTGTAATTTTCTGAGAACTTCCATTTTTTTATGAATAGTGAAAAATACATAAAACAACTTTTTCAATAAAAATAATTTATAGTGATAAATTATACTATTGAGTGGTTTTAAAGTATAATTAGAATATATTTTTACCATTTTATCCAATGGTGTTCATTAGAATTAATTTCACTTTGAAATTGGACATAAACAATTGTCAATCTTTTGATATATATTGTTTCTTAAAAACACGCTATTTATTGTGGCAGCGGGAATTAATTATAAAATTAATTAATGAAACTTTTATGTTTGGAATTTTTTAAAATAGACATCATTTTTGAATTCGGAATATCAATTATATCTTAGGGTGAAATTTTGGCATTGTTCTGAAAAACTTCAATTTTTGATGAATAGTGAAACCACTAAGTGGTAGTTAAAAAACTGATTTTTCATTTAAATGAAACATTACCACTTCTGTGATTTTATTTTCAAAAATCTGACATACAGGGTTGTCATTATGAAGTAAAATTTGGTTCAATGGAATTAAAATAATTTTTTGGTGAATAGTAACTTTTAATTTTAATTAATCGCGAGTAAAGGTAATTAGTGAAATTTAAGGTAAAAATGATATTATAAAAATATGAAAACACCTTTACACTTGTCCTACCCCTATTGGATGTGTCATGTCCGACCAATAAAATCCATGGGTCAACTTGGGGACCCCATGGAGCCACTTTGGTAGGAAAATGACATAAATAACTTTTTATTTAATGTTAAGATAAAAATGTCACAAACATGAGTTGTTTTACTAAAACAATTTTTAAATGGGGTTATACAAGTCATATTTTTTACTATAAATATTCATTAGAAATCTAAAAATATTTCATACATCATGATAATTTTTTTATAATTTTTAGACATTAAATAAATTAAATTATTTATGACACTATGATGATGCAGCGATCACCTCATTAATTAACGATTTAAATAAAATAAAAAGATAATGTAAAATCTAAGACTTAAACTTTTAAAAAACCTATTGTATGGTAATATTTCGAACCCTTATCACCTTATCCTAGAAATATATAATTTTGGGACCTTTAAATCCGAAACTCATTATATAATAAAGTAACATTTTATAACTTTCCAAGAGGGCCCTCCTCTCCTCTTATAAAAGGCCCCCACCACTACCACCTTATTCACACCTTCAAAGCCATTTGGATCGGCCAAACTCTGCCCAAATACTCTCTAAACTTCCCTATATTAATCCTAGAAGCCTCACTTTGGGCATAATTCCTCCCAAGGAAGCCTTTGGCTCAAATCAAAAAGAGTTACCCGATTTTAAGGTAATGTCTTCTTTTATGTTCTTTTGTTTTATTTTGCTTCTCCAACCTCATAAACTCTTTTTATTCCTTTCCTTTATAACAACACCAGTATATAAAATATACTAGGATGTTGTTATGATAATTATTTGATTTACACTTACACACACCTTCGTCTAATGGTTAAATAACATACTGTTTCTGTGGGTGGCGAAATACTGCCTCACGAAATGATGATTGTTCAATATTCTTTTAACACCTCTAATGGTGGCCATTTTGATGACACTATTTTCATATATGATATATATATTATGTTTATGTTTTCCTTATTATTCTGTATTTCTCATTTATGGCATACCTTTAATATTTCCATTATGGGTAAACACGATATTTTCATTTTAGGAAGTGCGGACTACCGCCCCCTCAAAGTGATTTGAATCGTTAATGTCATATGTGGAATGTATAAAGGATGGAGTAAATGGTATTATACATTATATTATACTGGAATTATATTATACCTTTATATAATTATAACTTCATTTCATTAAATATGAAATAGAAATGAAAGTAGCGTTCATGCGTACGTACGGCTTACCGTCTCCATGAACGGTGCATTTCATTTCTTACCTCTAAATGTTATGTAATATTATAAATAAATGTATATACTGGATATATATGATGTATATGATATCTACATCATGAATATAATTATGGATATAATTTATATTTTACCACATGAACAAAGTGTAATTATAAGAAGTTTATTTTTGACTCAAGTACCTAAGATCGACAAAACGACCGTTATTAACTTAAATAATTATATAATGTTCATAACATGGTAATAAGTGATATAAAAGAAATAATGAACTTGAAAAATGTTCTTAAGCAGGTATATATTAACTCTAGTTTATTATTCAGGAGGATAAAGATCGTTCGAGTCAAGTCGGACACGAGGTAAGGGAACTTCTTAACCCAATTTTTATTCTTTGGGTTAATCTCCTACTTTCAAATTATGTCATGATATTATTAGGGTCTATCTTATATTTGTGCTTACATTATGTGTACCTATAGTGAATACACATAATATATCTATTTTATTTAAAAATGTTCTTTGTAAGGGAATTTCTTAACCCAATTTCCATTCTTTGGGTTAATCTCTTACTTTCAAATTATGTTATGATATTATTATGTCCTATCTTGTATTTGTACTTTCTTTATGTGTACTTATATTGAATACACATAATAGATCTATTTTATTTAAAAAAAATGATCTTGGTAAGGACTTCGTCTCAATCTCCTTTCATTGAGGCATATTTTGTTTTATACACAATTTTCTTTTATACGGTGTATAAACCCCTTTGACTTTTACATTTATTCAAAATGAATCTTTTTTATACGAAGCATTTTACTAAACGACAAAAGGGAATGTTTTTTTCATCGTACGTATGCGGCGACAACGACTTCTCCACCGCCGTTACCATTATTTGAATTTTGGATTCCTCTACAAGCCATAACTTTTTTTAAAAGAAAAATAAATACCATGTTTTACTTTTCTTTTATTTTGGTATTGAAAATGGTTTTGATAAAGTTTTTATTATATCAATGTGTTGTATTGATATCTTTTGATTGAAGTGTGGAAATCTTATGTTTCCTTTATGCATGTTTTATGTGATACAATTATGTTATGGTTTATGATATGTTTAAACCTATTCATATGAGGAATGCATTGGACTTAATAAGTGATGGGTGGTACCCTATATAGTTCCTCGATGCATCGGTAGGTCTCATGAGACAAACTAGTGTCTTGGCACGAGGCCTTGACAAAATCTTATTTGTGGTCTTGGCACGAGGCCTTGGCTACGTGGTTATGATAGTCTGGCATTATGCATTCCATCATTATGAAAGTGGTTATTGATATTGCATGTGATTATTCGACCAGTAGAATATCCATGTGAATAAGTAAATGGCATTATATCATTTTACTTTTGCCATATTATGTTGAAGTTCATGTTTAAAAGGATTTTGTTTTAGTTATACATTGTCTTAAATGTTTATGTTTATTTATAAAAGCTTCCGCAATATTGTTATCCTTACTGAGCATCTGAGCTCACCCCTTTAAATGTTTTAATATTTTCCAGGATGTGAAGAAGTATTTTATGAATGACCTGCAGGGATAGTCAGAAGAGGATATGAGTGTGGACTATGGAGACTTTGTTATTGTATTTTTTAACTTTATGATGTAATGTAACATTTATGAATGTATCTAGTGTTTCCAAGGCTACTAACTAATCGGTCTTTCGAGACTTGATCTTTTGTGATCATGCCAATGTTACACAATAATGCACCGACTCTGGGTAGTTGGGGTCGGGGCGTTACAGTTGGTATCAGAGGTTGTTTAGTACTAACATTGGAAGCTAGATTTAGATAAACTCTGATTATAGCACATAGCCTAAAGATAAACTTTGAGGATTAGTATAGAAGAACTTCCTAGAATTTTGGTATTATAGATATTTTTTGAGTTTTCCGAGCAATACATCCCTGTCTGGATACGAGCAGGTAGAGGCGGCTCTGGCACAGATGTACCTAGGGGTAAAACCCAAAAACACCGCTTTGAGCTAGACTTGAACGGGAACTGGTGCACGACAACGGGCCTTGCTGCACTCTTGGTTATGACACTGTCGGGGGATATTCTTAGGATAATTCTCATTTTCTTTACAAACCACTATGAAGGGTTATGAGTATATACTTACTCAAAGAAATTTTTTTTATGATTATGGATTATATCCATAAATAGTTCAATTTATGTTAAGTATTTTACAAGTATGGAATTATGTATTTTGATTCATAAACTAATCTAGTTTATGCCATTGTTTAGAAATGGCTCCTAGTGGAAAGGGATACTATTTTCATGGATCTAGTAAAGATGGATATGGGAATCACCATGGAGGGTGAAACATCAAAAAAAATTCAAATGGTTTCCAAACCATCTTTACTAGAAAGGATAAAGTGTTCTAAGGCCGATGATGAAGAGTTGAAGAAGAAGATTAAATCTATGAATGATGGGCGATTGAGAGACTTTGTGTGTGAAGATGAAATTTTGAAATTTGGGAGGAGACTTTGTGTTCTTGATATACCTGATTTAAAGAGGGAATTGTTGGATGATTCTCATAGTTCCAATTTCTCTATACACCCTGAGAGCGCCAAAATGTATAGAGATTTAAAGGGACATTTTTGGTGGGACAACATGAAGAGGGTGATTGCTGATTTTGTGTCAAGATGTATGGTTTGTCAACAAGTGAAAGCTGGAAGGCAACTGCCTGGTGGAGTATTGCAACCTCTTCCCATACCTAAGTGGAAATGGGATAATATTATGATGTATTTTTTCATGGGACTACCAAAGACTCCTAGAAGAAATGACTCAATATGGGTCATTGTTGATCGTCTCACGATGTGAGCAAATTTTCTTGCTATAAGGGAAGATCTACCACTTGAACGTCTAGCAAGACCGTATATTAATGAAGTTGTGAGACTTCATGGAGTACCCCTGTCGATTGTCTCGAATCATGATCCCCATTTTACATCAAGATTCTGGAAAAGTCTTCAGAAGGCCTTGGATACTGAACTTCTTTTAAGCACTGGTTACCACCCTAAAACAGATGGACAATCAGAAAGAACTATTCAAACCTTAGAAGACATGTTGAGATCATGCTCACTTGACTTTCAAGGAATGTGGGATCAATATTTACCTCTGGTAGAGTTTTCCTATAACAATAGCTTCCATTCAAGTATTCAGATGGCAATATATGAAGCGTTATACGGAAATAGATGCCGCACACCAACCTGTTGGGATGACGTTGGTAAAAGAAAACTTATAGGCCCAGAACTGGTGGAGGAAACAATGGAAAAGGCAAAAGTAATCCAAAACCACATCAAAGCAGCGCAAAGTAGGCAGAAGATCTATGCCGACAACCGAAGGAAGGATTTGGAATTTTAGGTAGGAGATCATGTTTTCTTGAAGGTATCTCCATGGAAGGGAGTTATACGTTTCGGTAAGAAGGGTAAATTGAGTCCCAGGTACATCGGACCCTTCGAAATTCTAGAACGAATTGGGGTTGTAGCTTACTGTTTGGCAATACCGCCAAGTCTCTCCAAAGTTCATGATGTATTCCACGTATCACTGTTGAGAAAATACATGCCTGACCCAACGCATGTACTCACCTATGAGGAATTAGAACTGGAACCCAATCTGTCTTATTGCGAAGAGCCCGTCAGGATTCTTGATATAAGAGAACAAGTGCTGAGAAACCAGACGACTCGTCTGGTAAAAGTTCTATGGAGAAACCATAAGATGGAGGAGGAAACGTGGGAACCCGAGGAACTTATGATGAAGAATCACCCGAGTCTTTTTATACAGTGATATTATATTAAATTTTGAGGACAAAATTATTTGAATTAGGGGAGAATATAACACCCCAATCTTCCACGGTACACTTCTCTTTGAATAATACAGTAGCATGTGTTGTACGCAACTTCGAGTTCTAACACACACCACAACCAATCAAAGTAGTCATTATGAATAGTAATACCTAATTTTTGAAATTTTATAAATTTTATCTTTCT
Organism: Viscum album; assembly: GCA_963277665.1. NCBI lineage: Eukaryota > Viridiplantae > Streptophyta > Magnoliopsida > Santalales > Viscaceae > Viscum > Viscum album. The sequence goes on along the minus strand of OY728161.1, from coordinate 1,907,789,621 downwards.
AAATGGACTTTGTTTTTGTATTCGTAATATCAAAATTATCCTAAGTTGAATTTTTTGTAATTTTCTGAGAACTTCCATTTTTTTATGAATAGTGAAAAATACTTAAAACAACTTTTTTAATCAAAATAATTTATAGTGATAAATTATACTATTGAGTGGTTTTAAAGTATAATTAGAATATATTTTTACCATTTTATCCAATGGTGTTCATTAGAATTAATTTCACTTTGAAATTGGACATAAACAATTGTCAATCTTTTGATATATATTGTTTCTTAAAAACACACTATTTGTTGTGGCAGCGGGAATTAATTATAAAATTAATTAATGCAACTTATATGTTTGGAATTTTTTAAAATAGACATCATTTTTGAATTCGGAATATCAATTATAGATTAGGGTGAAATTTTGGCATTGTTCTGAAAAATTTCAATTTTTGATGAATAGTGAAACCACTAAGTGGTAATTAAAAAACTGATTTTTCGTTTAAATGAAACATTACCACTTCTGTGATTTGATTTTCAAAAATCCTACATACATGGTTGTCATTAGGAATTAAAATGTTGTTCAATGGGATTAAAATAATTTTTTGGTTAATAGTAACTTTTAAGTTTAATTAATCGTGATTAAAGGTAATTAGTGAAATTTAAGGTAAAAATGGTATTATAAAAATATGAAAACACCTTTAAACTTGTCCTACCCATATTGTATGTGTCATGGACGACCAATAAAATCCATGGGTAAACTTGGGGACCCCATGGAGCCACTTTGGTAGGAAAATGACATAAATAACTTTTTATTTAATGTTAAAATAAAAATGTCACAAACATGATTTGTTTTACTAAAACAATTTTTAAATGGGGTTATACAAGTCATATTTTTTACTATAAATATTCATTAGAAAGATAAAAATATTTCCTACATCATGATAATTTTTTTATAATTTTTAGACATTAAATAAATTAAATTATTTATGACACCATGATGATGCAGTTATCACCTCATTAATTAACGATTTAAATAAAATAAAAAGAAAATGTAAAATCTAAGACTTACACTTTTCAAAAACCTATTGGATGATAATATTTCGAACCCTTATCACCTTATCCTCGAAATATATAAGTGTCGAACCTTTAAATCCAAAACTCATTATATAATAAAGTAACCTTTTATAACTTTCCAAGAGTACCCTCCTCTCCTCTTATAAAAGGCCCCCACCACTACCACCTTATTCACACCTTCAAAGCCATTTGGATTGGCCAAAATCTACCCAAATACTCTCTCAACTTCCCTATATTACTCCTAGAAGCCTCACTTTGGGCATAATTCTTCCCAAGGAAGCCTTTGGCTCAAATCAAAAAGAGTTACCCGATTTTAAGGTAATGTCTTCTTTTATGTTCTTTTGTTTTATTTTGCTTCTCCAACCCCCTAAACTCTTTTTATTACTTTCCTTTATAAAAACAACAGTATATAAAATATAATAGGATGTTGTTATGATAAGGATTTGATTTACACTTACACACACCTTCGTCTAATGGTTAAAGAACATACTATTTCTATGGGTGGCAAAATACTGCCTCACGAAACGATGATCGTTCAATATTCTTTTAACACCTCTAATGGTGGATATAGCATCCCGACTTTTTATAACATAAATTTCATTCCATTATACGGAACTGAGGATTGTTAAGGTTTAGTGTCTTGGAAACAAGGATCATAATACATAAAAAAAACATAAAACATTCTTCTTAAACACTTGAAAGGATTATCCTTTAGTTCATCCTATGTTCATTATGCATCTCATAACCTGGGGACATACATCAAAAGAAAGGGTGAGCATAAGGCCCAGTAAGGGAAATAAGAGAAACATTTTACATGTGAACTTGAGATACTTCAATAAGGACATGAAAAGAACTTTAAGGCATGAGAAAGAAATCATGAGATACATCATAATAAAAATAACATTTTTCATAACTTGAAGATGTGGCTGCAACATTTAATATTTACAATCGTTTCGTTTCACCAAGGTCCATCCCCAAGGTGTCGTTAAAAATTACCAAGGTTATTCACCAAGGCGTCGTTAAAATGGTCATCTCTAGAGATTAAGTCTTTACCCAATGCATTGGAGCGCTATCAGGGCGCACCCTTAAATTTGCCTTTATTATCATGTGAGCCACATATATCATCATCAAACATTTCATAAATAACCCATATAGCATAAAATAAATGGGTTTCATTTCATAATCATAACGTTTTAAAAACTGCTTTAAAGACATGATCTTTACGTTACTTTAAACCCACGGAAAGGGAAAGCGGGTATCATGTATATAAATCCCAGAATTTAAAATAGAAAATTTTTATATATATGTGAATACCCCTGTAGAAATAGGAGCTTTGAGTATTCACTTTATAACATAAAATAATTTTGAGAAAAGAGAGGCATTTTGAGACGAAAATTCTGCACCATAACGGCTATGTTACAAGGTTTTAGAAAACTTTGAAAAGAGAGGGAACATGGGTCGAACAATCATAATTGACCCATAAAATAGTAGAGGGACAGAATAAGAAGTATATATGGACATGGTGATGAAATTTCAAGGACATACCATTTGAAATGAAAAACATGGAAGGAAGACAAAAGTTTGATTTCTCTTATGAAAATTCGGAAGCCTAACGGCATCACTTAAACTTCAACAAAAATGAATTGAACAGATCAAATAGGGTCTCTCATCATATGATCATTATAGATCAGTATGATAGATATAGATATCATACCCCAACATAATAAAAAGGAACTTGAAAGATTTGACATGAAAATTGAACTTGAAAAATGAGAAGGGTGAAAGAATCACTTAAACATTCGGCAGCCTAACGGCGTCACTTAAACTTTCATAAAACGAAATGATGAGAGTAAGAGGGGATCTCTCATCATATAAACATGAAAGGGGCAGTAAGAGAAATATAAAAGAACATCCTCTCACATAATAACATGGAGCATAAAAGGAATGACATAAAAGAGATTACATGAAAAGAAGAGAGGGGTCGGATCCCTTACCTTAAAATGTGACTCTTGAAACTCAAAGTTTTGGACCTTGAGGGCTTGGGGGCACCTTGGGAGGACTCCTTGGGAGGTAAGAAGACCAGAACTTCGTTGGGGGAGAGTTGGGAGTGAAAACTAAAGGAGGAAAGGGTGGGTATTTATAGGGAAAGTGAGGGGACAAGGCATTAATGGCCAAGGGACACCTCACAAGTGGTTTTGGCAAAACCATGGGCTTGCCCATGGTATTTGCCCATGGTATTGGCCACTTGGGACACCTCACACCTTATCTTACTATTCATAATTCGACCATATTGAATATATACTTAATACATCATTTAATGATGTCATTAAACACACGTAACTTAAAAACTATATTTTCACTATTCATCGAAAATTCAACTTTCTCAGAATAATCCCAAAATTTCACCTTAACCAAATATCGATGCTCTAAATACATTTATGAACTCCATTTTATAAAAATAATTTTCTAAATAATTTTAATTTAATTTTTAAATAAAAACACTATTCATCGAAAATCCGTTTTTTTCAGAAAAATCCCCAAAAATTACCATAACATAATATCGATGCTCTGATTTCAAAAATAAAGTCATTTTTATAAAAATAATTTTCTAATTATTTTTAATTAAATTTTTAATTAAAAAACACTATTCATCCGAAAAAACTAATACTTGACTAATAATTTATGAAACCGTTATTTACCCATTTTATTGAATCACATTACTTAATCTAGGTGTCTGAATTATATTAAAACTTTCTTTGAGTGAAATTACTAATCCATTTGGTCACATTACTAATCCTAAGCGTAAAATCACTATTCATAATTTACTATTCATCAAAAATTAAGTTGATCTTATTAGACTCCAAATTCCTTACTGAACACTTTTGTAGAAGACCATTTTTTGAAAATCATTACACATCATTAGTTATTTAGGGTTTACATAAATATTTTAAAATATCCCTTTTTCAAAATTCATCAATAAAATACATTCTAAAATTATCTAGACATTTGAAATTTCACAAACATCACTAAAGGAAGAAATCTCAATTTATTCACCCGAAAGGATTACACAAGGAAGCTAGGGTCTCATCACATAGCCCCTTATAACACCGGCATAAGACCTAAGTGTAAGGTGTGCTATGGTGAGAGAATCTGAGGGAGGCTCAGATAACATTGCCCTAGTAGTAATCTCTACTAACTTGAACTTCTCCCGTAGGCGTTTCCGTTCAAGCTTGACACGCTGGAGTTCGGCTTGGGCTTGGTCTAAAGCGAAGCCCACAGATGTTACCTCCTTCCCAAGCTTTGATAAGTGGGCTTCATAAGGGTCGAGTCTACTGGATGAAGCCATCGACTCCTCTTTCTGCATTAACCATTAACATGTTATTAAATCATTAAGAGTAAGTTAATATAATACTCAAAAAGATTGGGTCGTTACAGTGGACATTTTGATGACACTATTTTCATATATGATATATATATTATGTTTATGTTTTACTTATGATTCTGTATTTCTCATTTATGGCATACCTTTAATATTTCCATTATGGGTAAACACGATATTTTCATTTTAGGAAGTGCGGACTACCGCCCCCTCAAAGTGATTTGAATCGTTAATGCCATATGTGGGATGTATAAAGGATGGAGTAAATGTTATTATACATTATATTATACTAGAATTATATTATACCTTTATATAATTATAACTTCATTCCATTAAATATGAAATAGAAATGAAAGTAGCGTTCATTCGTACGTACGACTTACCGTCTCCATGAACGGTGCATTTCATTTCTTACCTCTAAATATTATGTAATATTATAAATGAATGTATATACTGGATATATATTATGTATATGATATCTACATCATGAATATAATTATGGATATAATGGATATTTAACCACATGAACAAAGTGTAATTATAAGAAGTTTATTTTTGACTCAAGTACCCAAGATCGACAAAACAACCGTTATTAACTTAAATAATTACATAATGTTCATAACATGGTAATAAGTGATATAAAAGGAATAATGAACTTGAAAAATATTCTTAAGCAGGTAGATATTAACTCTAGTTTATTATTCAGGAGGATAAAGATCGGTCGAGTCAAGTCGGACACGAGGTAAGGGAACTTCTTAACCCAATTTCTATTCTTTGGGTTAATCTCCTAATTTCAAATTATGTCATGATATTATTATGGTCTATATTATATTTTTACTTACATTATGTGTACCTATAGTGAATACACATAATATATCTATTTTATTTAAAAATGTTCTTTGTAAGGGAATTTCTTAACCCAATTTCCATTCTTTGGGTTAATCTCCTACTTTCAAATTATGTTATGATATTATTATGTCCTATATTGTATTTGTACTTTATTTATGTGTACTAATATTGAATACACATAATAGATCTATTTTTTTTTAAAAAAAATGATCTTGGTAAGGACTTCGTCTCAATCTCCTTTCATTGAGGCATATTTTGTTTTATACACAAATATCTTTTATACGGTGTATAAACCCCTTTGACTTTTACATTTATTCAAAAGGAATATTTTTTATATGAAGAATTTTACTAAACGACAAAAGGGAATGTTTTTTTGTCGTACGTATGCGGTGACAATGACTTCTCCACCGCCGTGACCATTATTTGAATTTCGGCTTCCTCTATAAGCTATAACTTTTTTTAAAAGAAAAATAAATACCATGTTTTACTTTTCTTTTATTTTGGTATTGAAAATGGTTTTGATAAAGTTTTTATTATATCAATGTGTTGTATTGATATCTTTTGATTGAAGTGTGGAAATCTTATGTTTCCTTTATGCATGTTTTATGTGATACAATTATGTTATGGTTTATGATATATTTAAACCTGTTCATATGAGGAATGCATTGGACTTAATAATTGATGGGTGGAGCCTGCTATAGCTCCTCGATTCATCGGTAGGTCTCATGAGACAAACTAGTGTCTTGGCACGAGGCCTTGACAAAATCTTATTTGTGGTCTTGGAACAAGGCCTTGGCTACGTGGTTATGATAGTCTGGCATTATGCATTCCATCATTATGAAAGTGGTTATTGATATTGCATGTGATTATTCGACCAGTAGAATATCCATGTGAATAAGTAAATGGCATTATCTCATTTTACTTTTTCCATATTATGTTGAAGTTCATGTTTAAAAGGCTTTTTTTTAGTTATACATTGCCTTAAATGTTTATGTTTATTTATAAAAGCTTCCGCAATATTGTTATCCTTACTGAGCATCTGAGCTCACCCCTTTCAATGTTTTAATATTTTCCAGGATGTGAAGAAGTATTTTATGAATGACCTGCAGGGATAGTCAGAAGAGGATATGAGTGTGGACTATGGAGAGTTTGTTATTGTAGTTTTTAACTTTATGATGTAATGTAACATTTATGAATGTATCTAGTGTTTCCAAGGCTACTAAACTAATCGGTCTTTCGAGACTTGATCTTTTGTGATCATGCCAATGTTACGCAATAATGCACCGACTCTGGGTAGCTGGGGTCGGGGCATTATAATTTCCATATATATGATGATTTTATACATGCAAACACAATGTCAATTCCATTAACACCTGGTATTATAGGTAGTATTTGTCTGAAATTCCCACCCAAGATAAATGCTAGGCCACCAAATGGTAAATTTGAAGCATTATCAATTTTTACAGGCATTATATATCTCAATGCATGATCAAGAGCATTGAAACAGTGTTTATGAATCATTAGTGGCTCATCTCAGACAAACAATTTTGTTAATTGTATAAATTTTGCATCATCATTCCCATGTTGAATATTGAAAACCGACTGCTCATTAACAAATATTGGAATATGAAATTTAGAATGGGTTGTCCTCTCGCCAGGTAGGAGTAATGATGTTATTCCACTAGAAGCAACTGCAGTAACAATTTTACCTTCTGACCGAATCAAACATTTTAGTACTCTCCAAATGAAAGTCTAACTCATTCCTCTATATCCATTCAAGAAAAAAAAACAACAACAGAAGATAATGAAGAAATAATGACACTCATCGCCTATTTTTGTTCAACGGTAAGTCTATTGTGTAATGAAGAGCTAAAGCATTATTCTCATGAAGAATTTCTTGTAGTTTCTTAAAAATATTATAATAAAATAATGGAATTAAGGTTTGTGTCATCAAAGATTCATATGAAATATGTGTTAATATAAACTTGAAAACATTTTTTAAATTATTTTTTATTATTGAATATAACAGTCACCTGAAGTCCTATTGATAAAACTAAATGTTATATATATATTTTTGTCACTTTTCCATTGTTTTTCATTCATTTACTGAATAATTTACATGGTAGATGTACAATATTGTTGTAAATAGAGCTTCACAAGATTCTAAGGAAGAAAGGCATAAAATCTACAAAAATGGCCAAGTACACGTCATGATGACCAAGTTCACGTTATGTACTTGATGATCACAGCCTGCATCAAGATGGATAAATTTCCAGTTCATGTCGTGAATCCCTCCTACATGTCGTGATTCAAGTCAAACCAGAAGCTGATAAAGATGTGTGGATTTAATGCAAAAAGCCAACTGGCCATGGGGTACATGTCGTGAACCTCCTATACACGACGTGACCAAGGTCAAACTTCATTAATCCATGGAAGATCTGCATTCCACACTGGAGATCCTGTTTTAAGTAACGTGGATCAAGGTTTCATGGCATGACGATTAAGTACACGTCATGACCATTTTCTCCTATTTATGGAGCGTCTCAGAAGAACATTGGAGGCGTGATGGGATTAACTCTCTCCCTTTTAGACTCCCTTAGAAATTTCCTTCTCTTTTCCCTCTTAAAACACTTTAGTTCTTTGTAACTCCTTTACGTTTTCAATCAAAGATATGTGGAATCATTTTCTTCAATGCCTTCAATTCCTGCATCATTTCATTTCCATTTCATTTCTTTCAAGTAAGGTTTTATTTAAAGTATTCTTTCATTTTTATTTCACATCATTGCATGTTTATTCAATTCAATTCCATTAGCATAGTTATTATGATTTCATTTATTCCCTTTATTGCTTTAATTACCATCATGAGTAGCTAAAAACATCAGGGGTAGGGATCAAGATTCGATGTATTTACATGCATAATTAAACCTCTAGTTATAAACTCGGAAAAACTAATTGGATTAGTAATTAGGATATAAACCAACAATCAAACCCCATTTGTGTGACTATACTATGACCATCGGATAGTCAAACAAATTAACCTATTTTAATTGGAGTAAAATAAGACTATGAACATTAGCTTAGGGAAATTTCTACAATAGAAGCTGGACTTAATGCATCTAGGACTGTAACTAGCCTCCTGTCCATGGAATAGTTACATCCTAGGTAGAACTAGAAGACTGGACCAAGGTTAACTAGCGACTACCACTTTCTTCGCAGACTAAGCAGTTAATACCTTTCCAATATTAGAAGTAGGATCACCTTTATCTAGATACTCGGACTTGATCCTGACCCCTATTTGATCAATTGAAGTAAAACCCAAAAATAGTTAGAAAATTCCCAAACATTAGTCAAACTAGTAAGGAATCCTACAAAGGATTCAAGACCAGATTTTTTTCTCCCCAAAGAATAGAATCCTCCTCATGGGATCGACCTCAGACTTCTACTATACTACACCCTAGTAGTTAGTAAAGTTTGGGGCACATATAAATTTCTAATCTGACGCACCAGTGTAGAAACAAACGACCTGTGCGTCTCATGCCTGTCAAATTTTGGCACCATTTTCAGGGATTCAGTGTTGTTCTTTATGTTAGGACTCTGGTCTAAATCTAGTATTACCTTTCCCTCACCCCCTTTCCTTCATTTTTAAACACTCTTGCATCTTTTCTCTTTTTCCTGTGCATGTACCAAGGTCCCTTGACTCATTCAAGGAATCTTGAAACACACTCCCCTTTGGCCTTCAATCCCAAGATCGAAAGGCATTTCTCTTCTCTTCACTGGTCAATGATGGTTGAGCAATTCCACCCTATGGGACCAAACCCACCAAACCCCAACAATCAAGTCATTCTAGGAGAACACCTGATAATGAACTAGAAGAAAAAGATGATGGATTATGGCTTTCCATAAATCCATGGTACAATTCCTAGAATTATTAGACCCCCTATCCAAGCTCATACTTTCGAAATAAAACCTGGACTCATTCATATGATCCAAAACATGGGGCAATTCAGCGGTCTTCAAAGCGAAGATTCGCATGAACATATTGCCAACTTCTTGGAGATCTGCAATACCTTTCGCAACCTGAGAGTTTATTCTGATACAATAAGACTCTGAGTCTTCTCATTCTTCTTAAGATACAAATCCAAGGACTAGATAAAGAGTCAATCTCCCAAGTTAATTATGACTTGGGATGAACTAGATAAGAAGTTTCTGGAAAAATACTTCCCACCCATCCAGACCAGGAAGCTCCGTATGGACATTCAAAATTTCAACTAAATTGATGGAGAGTCTATTTGGGAAGCACGGTACCGCTTTAAATAATTAATGAGGAAGTTTCCACATAATGGACTTGATATGTGGATACAAATACAAACCTTCTATCAAAGAATCCAGCCAATGGCACATAATGTTGTCGATGCAGCCGCTGATGGAGGTCTCATGTTCAAGACTCCCGAAGCTATAAGAACCATTCTTGATGAAGTTTATCACAATGATAGTCTGTGGTAGAGTGATCATGGACCACCACAATGTGGAATCCACCAGATTGACGAGACCACAAGGTTATCAGTGCAACTGGAAGTGCTCACTAAAAATTTAGAAGCATTTTAGATACCAACTACTCAACCCCCTCTTGCCCCTGTAATGGAATTGCAATCATGCGATATGTGTGGTGGCATGTATCTATATCAAGACTACAAAGATGGATATGAATAACCACAATAATATTGTAATTACGTCAATTACAATCAGCAGAACCCACCATTCCAGCAACAACATTATTATCAGTAGAGGCCTGCTCAGCAGCAACCTCAGAACGATCAGGGTTATTTTCAACTGAGAGGTGGACAAAACTAATTTAAAGCTCAAGGACCACTAGGGTATCCTATGATAAACCTTGTACTAAGACCATAAGATCAAAAAAAACCCTTCCCTCAAAGAGAAACACAATTTCATCCACCTCATCTAAGACCTCAGTAAGAACCTATACAAAAAAATTTGGAAAACCTCCTGGTGTCATTTGTGAAAAAGTATGATCAAAGAATGATGACCCATGAGACATATACAAAACCAGAGAGCTTCTCTGAGGAACCTTGAAGTGAAAATGGGTCAAATATCAAAGACCTTATCTGAGATATTACCAGGTAATCTACCTGGTAACACTGAGACATACCCAAGGGAGGAAGCTATGGCATTAGTTCTGAGGACTGGAAAGATTATAGACTTCCAACAACCCAAAGAAGTAAGGTCGCAAGAAGAAGAGATGAGAAAACAACCAGTGCCTAATGTAAAAGCTAATGAAATCACTCCCACCTTACATCATGAAGAATTACCAGCTGAGAAGGAACATATACCTGAGAAGCAGAAGGAACTTTTGTATGTTTCCCCACCTCCATATCAGCCACCTCTTCCCTATTCAAAAAGAGCAATACAAATTATGCAGGAGGCATAATACAAGAAGTTCCTAGATATGTTCAAGAAATTACATATCAACGTCCCTTTTACTGAATATATTGCTCAGATTCCTATTTATGACAAGTTCCTAAAAGACATTTTATCAAACAAAAGAAAAATAAAAGACCTAAGAGTCATCTTCTTAAATGAAGAATGTTCTACTGTTGTATAGTAGAAAATTCCACCAAAGATGAGAAAATTTGGAATCTTCTCAATCCCCTATGAGATAGGCAACTAAAATTTTGATAGAGCACTATGTGATCTTGGAGCAAGCATTAACCTTATAAAAATGAGTATCTTTCATAATCTTGGACTCAAAGAAATCAAGGAGACAAGGGTAGCTTTACAATTAGTTGATCACTCGTTCAAGCGCCCTAGAGGCATTCTAGAATATGTTCTAGTAAAAGTTGGAAAGTTTATATTCCTAGATGATTTCCTAGTATTGGACATGGAAGAAGATGGAGATGTTCTTATTATCCTTGGAAGACCTTTCCTAGCAACAAGAAAAGAATTGATTGATATGAACCAAGGAAGTATCATCTTCAGAGTGGGAGAAGAACAAGTTGTGTTCAACATGATTAGAGTTGTGCAACACTCAAATGACAGTAAGGATTTTAATGTCATATCTCTTACCCAGAATGAAGAAGATTTCATGGATAACAAGGAAAAAGTGATGGTGCTTTTATATAAAAATAAGAAGGTTGTGACTTCAAGGAAGTCAACTTTATTGAACCACCCACCAGAGAGGTTGTGTCTTCATTGATTCCATCCATCATTCAGCCCCATTAGTTGGACCTGAAAGATGTTCCATCGTTTATCCCATCCATAATTCAACCCAATACTTTAAAAAACTCATTTCTAGGGGAATATTCCTCCTTACCCATTATTGTTAACTCTAAATTATACACGGATAGATCACCATCAAAAATACATGATCATGGATTGAAGATGTTTCATGAACCATTCCGCGAGAACTATGTCATCAAATGAGGCTTAATTGAGTCAAGATCTAGAATATAAATGAAGCATTGACTGGGAGGAAACTTAGGTTAGGAGTTAATTAAGTTAAAATAGTACAAGTCTTTTGAGAGTCTTCTTTTCGTTTGAATAAAGAGGTGGGGAAAGAAAGGAGGCAAAAACAGAGGAACCAATGAAGTGCACGTTGTGAACCCACATGTCACGATGTGACCCTTTGTCACTCTGAAATCTGATTTTTCTCAAGGTTTAGGAAGTAAACCTCAAGTACACGTCGTGACCTAGATTGGGTCAATTTTTAGAAAAAACGAAGGGTCACGACCCTTCGACCCCCCTCAAACCTGAGCTCTTGTCCTCCTAACTCGCTCCCTCCCACGCGTGACCCCTCCCCTTAAAACCTCACGACGTGATGCCTCCCTTCCTCTCTTCTTCCAACACCAAACCCTCCTCCTTCTACCCTTCTTCAAGTAGCATACACCTACCACTCCTCCTCCTCTCCATGGCGCACATAAAGAGACTGCAACCTGAGCCTTAAAATTCTTCATTGAGTTCTGCATCCGCATCATCTGCCTATGCGATCCAGCAGCCTGCTGTTAAGCGCCTGCATGCTCCATCCATCTCACAGGACACGAGCTCCTCCCCATCTACAGATGATAATCTGTATCTACATCGGTGCTTTGTTTCACCAACCTACAACATCGGGTCAATCTCATTCAGCTCCAGGCAAAACCCATGAGGACCAAAAAGACTCTGGATATGGTCATCCTTACGAATATGAACATCCTAGATGACGTCCTAAGATTATTAGAGATGATTCACATCAACAACATCATTGATGTCCGGGAGGATACATACATGGATCTGTTCTTGGAGTTCCTAGCCGCCTTTGACATATCGGTGGATTCCCTTCACTTTAGGCTAGGCAGCAGACCATACCAGCTCACCATGGATGAGTTTGGTGTAGGACTCAGTATCTACATCGAGGAGTTCATTATCTCAGAAATCTGTCCTACTTTATAGACAAGGCTCTCTCAGGAGGATGTTCTAAACATTTAGCATCTCGTCGCCCATGAACCTCGGTCCTAACATGACCCTGAGCTGGTGAAGTCCACCCAGCTGAGGACTCTAGATCTGTGTATACTGCATCGGGCCATGGCACACAGGTGGTTCGCACAAGGCGAGACCCATGGCAGTGTCAACCATATTGACATTCTTATCCTCATTGCTACCATGGGAGGACCTCCCATCAACATGGTTGTCCAGTTCACCTCATACTATAGAGTTCTGACACAAGGGAGGAGGGGCACACTTATGGGTGGATTGTTCATCACCAGGTTGGACAGGTACCTCCACGTTTTCGATGCCTCGCAACCCCTCACCTCAGTAGGCCCAGTCGAGTTTATTTATATTACGATCCTTCACAAGATGCGAATGTTGTTGAAGGACGGTGATGTCTATTTTTGGGCACCTAGAGTCCAGGAGCCTATACCCCAACTAGATTCACCTCAGGAGGTTGATCTGTAGGAGCAACCACCAGCAGCAGCAACAGGCCCTTCTACCCACCATTCTCCTACCCACCCATCACCACCAGTAGTCCCGACCACCACCCCATCCACCCAACCACCACCTACCCATCCCAATCCTTCTAACCTGTGGGTACTCCTACAGTACATCCTAGAAAATCTTTTCCAGATCACTTCCCACCTCCACCTTCCCTTCATTGATCCTACATCCTTTACCCCCACCCCCTACTCCCACTATACCTTCATCATCCACCATTCCACCACCACCCTCTCTACCCTACGACCTGTATCCAGATGTCACTAACCCTGCTGCTCAGCAGACCTATCTCACAGAGCAGGCCTGGAAGGGCAAGGGACCAGCCACTGCACCCACCCCCGACATCCCTTTCATTGATCCTGCTGCCATACACTCGGCCACGATACGGATCAGGGATTCCCCACCACACACCTCATCCCATCTTACCACCTCCACCATACCACCATTTGACTCAGCCCCACCTATCGTTATTATTGCTGCTATCGATGGTGATTTAGCTGACCAGTTCATTTCATCTTCTACAGCTGATCTGACCATGAAAGATATTTTTGGCCCAGAGCACTGATTTGTATTTTCATATTTTTTGGGGTATGTGGGACACTTTCTTTAGGGGTGGGATATCTTTTCATTCTCTTGTACTACACTAGGATATTTATATACATTTTTGGATTTCTTTTCCCTTTTTCATGTGTGTTTACTTTTTCTTCCTTTTTCTTTTTCCTTAGTAATGTCTAGCTCTTATGAGTCATCTGATATTATCGATGGACCCATTCCTCCATCCGTTCTTCTACAACGAGTAGCCCAGCATGTCGTAGACATTTCCAATCAACTGTAGGATTTATCATTGGAAATCCACCAACAGTAACAACCACCTCAACCAATGAATCCATTTCTACCGCATTTAATGTTCGATCGAGATGAAATTGAAGTTGTGAATCCAATTAAGAGACAACACGAACTCGAGGACACGGTGGCCAGCAGCTGCAAGCAAAAAAGGAGCCACTAAGATGGTGGGCCCACTCTTTGAATTTTTTATCTACCTGTATGGCTGACGACGATAAGTTAGTGCTTTATGGGAGGCAACCCATAGTTATTTTTGAGTTTTTTTTTAGTCTTGGATTTTTCAGTGTTTCATTGCAGTACTTTGTACAAACTTTCATTAAATAAATAACATAGATACTATTATCCCTTATTTTTTCACTTGCCTATTTTTTAGCTATTAAAATATTTACACCAGCGAATTAACGTATGTTCGATGGTGCACAATTTTTCTACTAACATATTTTTCATGTGTATCAAACTTTTCAATTTTGAGGAAGCTCATACACCCCCATGGAATACCACTTCATCTCAGGGAGATCTCGATTCCCTCTTTTTAAATTCTATCATCACTGCCATGTCAAATCAATTATAAAAATTCATTACCACACCACTCCCACCCATTATTTCATAGACAGTGGGGACACTGTATCCTTTATGATCTTACTAGTGACACACTTGATTTTTTTCCTATTCTCACTATTCTAGGATACATTTTTCAAATTGATAGGCATAATGCAAATTTGAAAACCATTATGCCCATGTAAATTAAAGATAAAGTTAAAAAGATAAAAAATTTAAGAACCATGTTTCACCCCCACTTAGAATTTTAGAATGATTGTTGAGTTTGGAAGTTTAATTCAAATTTAAAATCTTTGAAATTATGATTAATTGACTCACTACTTAGGATTTATGCCCTTTTTAATTGCCAGTTTTTATTTTATTCTCATTACCCGAGAGGATTCTAAGCCTTCAATCTCATTTTCTTTTCTGAGCATATTTCTTGAGAGATACCTAGGACATGTAAACCTACTAGAACTTTCACTGAGATCTTATCAAAATGATGACTAAACAAGTGTAATTTTAAAATGATTTAGGTAGCCTTTGATATCCATTTTACCTGAGACCCACCTGACATCTACCCTTCGTTTAGCCCATAGTTTCTATGAATGAATTATTAGAATAAAGGCTATTTCAATCCTATTTTCCTTCCTACCATGATCCTTGTACAATGCTTGAAGATTATTTTTTAACAAGTGTAGGGGAGGCATTCAGACAACATGGGATGGTTTCACTTTTAGAGATGTACGGTGCGCTCACCTGACTACTAGGTTGTAATCCATATACATTTTTGTTGTATCTCATTCATATTCTATTCCTTTGCAAAATTTAAAAGAAAAATAAAAAAATTGATATGATTTGTGTACTAGGAGGGTCAAAAATCACCATTTTCCAGACCGATGAATCCCTCAAAGGATCATATGTGGTTAGGTGATGGATGCGAGATCTATACTAGGAATAACTTTCGAAAAATAAAAATGAAAAAGAAAAAGTAAAGGAACAGAATCATTTTTTTATCTACTTACTTTCTATACATATGGATCCAACCTGAGATGATGGAGAATGGAACAGAATCACCATATGGAGGAATTTTTTCACACTTATCTTATTGAATTTTCATTTTACTTTAGATCTTACCCTTCTTTGGATCCTGATTTTCACATTTTACCTACCTACCTACAGCCTCAGAGTCATCAGAACCTTGTTGCTAAAAGTCCTTAAGATTATTTTTATACTTGTCTTTACACAGTGGATATGAATGAACTAGTGTTATCCTATGGTTAGGAACATGGAATCATGGTTCAAGCATAACTTACTTAAATTTTACCCTGAGTGATGAGAGAAAAGCATGGTGAGGTAAATTACAACTGGGCATATAGCTTAAGGAATAATTAAGAGATTATGATTAAAAGAATATAATTTGTTTTGAAAATATAAACTATGAGGCATGACTAATTTACTATACAGGATTAAAACTGTAACTTGAATACTTATTTTCTTACACTTAATTTAATTGTATTGACATAAAGTACATTTCTTATTCTACAAATTGCTTATCCTTATGAAATCTTTGTTGAGAAATTTTTCTTGAGGACAAGCATTGATTCAAGTGTGGGGGATTTGATAAGACTAAATGTTATATATATATTTCTATCACTTTTCCATTGTTTTTCATTCATCTACTAGATAATTTACATAGTAGATGTCCAATATTGCAGGAAATAGAGCTTCACAAGATTCCAATGAAGAAAGGCAGAAAAGCTACAAAAATGGCCAAGTACACATTGTGATAGCCAAGTTCACGTCGTGTACTTGATGATCATAGCCTACATCAATCTGGAGAAATTTTTAGTTCACGTCGTGAATCCCTTCTACACGTCATGATTCAAGTCAAACCAGAAGCTGAGAAAGTCATAAGGATTTAACACAAAAAGCCAGCTGGCCATGGGGTATACATCGTGAACCTCCTGTACACGACATGACCATGATCAAACTTCATTAATTCACAGAAGATTTGCATGACACACTGGAGATCCTGGTCAAAGTAATGTGGATCAAGGGTTCACGACGTGATGATTAAGTACACGTCATGACCATTTTTTCTTATTTAAAGAGTGGCTCAACAACACATTGGAGGCAGGCTGGGATTAGCTCTCTCTCCCTTTTAGACTCCCTTCAAATTTTCCTTCTCTTTTTCTATAATGCCCTGACCCCAGTTACCCAGAGTTGGTACATTATTACGTAACATTGGCATGATCACAAAAGATCAAGTCTCGAAAGACCGATTAGTTTCGTAGCCTTGGAAACACTAGATATATTCATAAGTCTTACATTACATCATAAAGTAAAACAAAACTACAACAACATCTTGTCTTCATATCCCCTCATACTATCCCTACAGGTCATTCATAAAATATTTCTTCACATCCTGGAAAAATAAAACATAGAAATGGGTGAGCTTAGATGCTCAGTAAGGATAACAATATAGCGGAAACTTTCATAAATAAACATAAACATTTAAGGTAATTTATAACTAAAACAAAAGCCTTTTAAACTTGAACTTCAGCATAACATGGAAAAAATAAAATGAAATAATGTCATTTACTTATTCACATGGATATTCTACTAGTCGAATAATCACATGCAATATCAATAACCACTTTCATATTGATGGAATGCATAATGCCAGACTATCATAACCACATAGTCAAGGACTTGTGCCAAGACTACAAATAAGATTTTGTCAAGGCCTTGTACCATGACACTAGTTTGTCTCATGAGACCTACCGATGAATCAAGGAGCTATAGCGGGCTCCACCCGTCATGTATTAAGTCTAATGCATTCCTCATATGAACAGGTTTAAACATATCATAAGCCATAACATAATCGTATCACATAAAACATGAATAAAGGAAACATAACATTTCCACATTTCAATCACAAGATATCAATACAACAAATTGATATAATAAAACCATTTTCAATACCAAAATAAATGAAAAGTAAAACTTGGTATTTATTTTTCATTTAAAAAAAAGTTATGGCTTGTAGAGGAAGCCGAAACTCAAATAATGGTCATGGCGGTGGAGAAGTCATTGTCGCCGCATATGTATGACAAAAAAACATTCCCTTTTATCATTTAGTAAAACGCTTCATATAAAAAATATTCCTTTTGAATAAACGTAAAAGTAAAAGGGGTTTATACACCATATAAAAGAAATTTGTGTATAAAACAAACTATGCCTCAATGAAAGGAGATTGAGACGAAGTCCCTTACCACGTGTCCGACTTAACTTGATCGTTATTTAATCTTCTGAATAATAAACTAGAGTTAATTTATACTTGATTAAGAACCTTTTTCAAGTTTATTATTCCTTTTATATCACTTATTACCATGTTATGAACATTATGTAATTATTTAAGTTAATAACGGTCGTTTTGTCGATCTTTGGTAGCTCAGTCAAAAATAAAATTCTTATAATTACAAGTTGTTCATGTGGTAAAATATCCATTATCTCCAGAATTATATTCATGATGTATATATCATATATATCCAGTATATGCATTTATTTATAATATTACATAACATTTAGAGGTAAGAAATGAAATGCACCGTTCATGGAGACGGTAAGTCGTACGTACGCATGAACGCTACTTTCATTTCTATTTCGTATTTAATGGAATGAAATCATAATGATATAAAGGTATATTATAATTCCAGTATAATATCATATATAATATCATTAACTCCATCCTTTATACGTCCCACATATATCATTAACGATTCAAATCACTTTGAGGGGGCGGTAGTCCGCACTTCCTAAAATGAAATTATCGCGTTTACCCATAATGGAAATCATAAAGGTATGCCATAAATGAAAAATACAAAGCATAAAGAAAACATAAACATAATATATATCATATATATAAATAGTTTCATCATAATGGCCACCGTGAGAGGTGTTAAAAGAAGATTGAACAATCATCGTTTCGTGAGGCAGTAATTCACCACCCACAGAAACAGTATGTTCTTTAACCATTAAACGAAGGTGTGTGTAAGTGTAAATCAAATACATATCATAAAAACATACTAGTATATTTAAGATACTGGTTTTGTTACAAAATATAGGAATAAAAAGAGTTTAGGGGGTTGTAGAAGCAAAATAAAACAAAAGAACACAAGTGAAGACATTACCTTTAAATCGGGTAACTCCTCTTGGTTTGAACTAAAAGGGTTTCTTGAAGATCTTTCTGCCTAAGGTAAGGCTTCTATGATTAATAGAGGGATGTGGAGAGATAAAATGAGTAGAGTTTGGCTGAGCCAATGGCTTGAGAGGTGTGAATAAGGTGGTAGAGGTGGGGGCCTTTTATAAGAGGAGAGGAGGGGCACTCTTGGAAAGTCAAGAAATGTTACTTTATTATATAATGATTTTCGGATTTTAAAGGTCCCAAAATTATATATTTCAAGGATAAGGTGATAAGGGTTCGAAATATACTCATACAATAGGTTTTTGACAAGTGTAAGTTTTAGATTTTACATTATCTTTTCATTTTATTTAAATCGTTAATTAATGGGGTAATCACTGCATCATCATGGTGTCATAAAATTTTTAATTTATTTAATGTATAAAAATTATAAAAAAAATATCATGACGTAGGAAATATTTTTAGATTTCCAATGACTATTTATAGTCTAAGAGATCATTTACACAGACAAAACTAAAATTGTTTTATTTGGGTGATAAATACTTTGGTTATACTTTCCCTTTAAAAAAATAATATAATAAAATGTCACTATCACCCAAAATTGATTCCATGGGGTCCCAAAGTTTGGCACAAGGCATCCCATGGTCGGCCATAACACAACCAGTAGAATTAGTACACATTTTGGGGTCATTTTTTATTATTATGATATTATTTTATTACCCTTAACTACCCGATTACTAATTAATCACGATAACTAAAGATAATTACCGTCGTTACTATTCATAATGTCGAAAAACAGGTGTCTTAATTACATAATTTGGACCTTATGATTTCAAATATGGAATCCATTTTACCAAATTACAAACACAGAAATTTTAGTAATTAATTTAAAAATTATTCCCGTTGTCAAAACAAATAGCGTGTTTTTAAGAAACAATATCTATCAAAAGATTGACAATTGTTTATATCCAATTTTAAAGTGAAATTAATTATAATGACCACCATTGGATAAAATGGTAAAAGTATATTCTAATTATACTTTAAAACTACTCAATAGTATAATTTATCACTATAAATTATTTTTATTAAAAATGTTGTTTTTAAGTATTTTTCACTATTCATCGAAAATTGGATGTTCTCAGAAAAATACCAAAAATTCAACATAGGCTAATTTCGATATTCCGAATCCAAAAATGAAGTCCATTTTGACATATAAAATTTATATAATTTCAAAAAGTGGGTATTACTATTTATAACGGTTACTTTGATTGATCGTGGTGTGTTAGAATCTCAAACTTGCGTACAATGCAAGCTATTCCATTATTGAAAGAGAAGCGTACCATGGAAGATTGGGGTGTTACATTCTACCCTCCTTCAATAAATTGCATCCTCACAATTTGAAATTGTTCTTCGAAAATAAAAGGTTGAAAGTAGAAAATACCTTTGTGGAAAACCCACATCGAAGATAAGGTTAATAAAATTTAGCCTTAATAAGAGGAAAAGGGAAATGAAAAAGTCACCACCAAATTATGATCTTGATTAGGAGAACATTGGTGGAAATTAGAGACAAATAATTAGAGGTAAAATGTAAATATTTGTAGGGAGTGATTGAGGTCATCAATCACAAATAAGTGTAAAATTGAGGGCCTCAAATCCTTCAATCTATGGTGATTTAAAATATCATCAGTTCATCAAAACATAAGGTATTAGGATAACACATTTTTTTAATATCCCTTTCCTAAAGTTTAAGAATTAATTTATTCATAGAATAAGAGAGAGGTATATATATATATACTTGACAATTAGAGTTTCAACCTTCAACTAATTTCTACCACAAAATCATATTTCCCTCAAAAAGATAATAGAACTCAAAAATATTATATTTATCCTAATCATACAAGGTTATAAATATTAACACATACCATTTAGATTAGGAAAAAAAATTTGTAATAACCAAGGACTTCCTGTAGGCTAGTGGTAGGTAATAAAGGCCTATCGCACTATGGTTGTGGATTCGATTCCTGCAGCTTTGTCCGACACGACGGGTTATCCCCCAACCTTCAGGTTGTCCTTTTTCTAAAACTATAGTATTATAATATTCCAAAAATAATCTTCAGAAATGTTATAACATTAAACAATACTATCCAAATTTCAACCTAATCCATTTCAACCTTTATAGTTATCCAAAATACCTATGTCTAGACTTTCTCTAAAAGGTCTCTAAATTCCAAAATCAATTATAACTTCAGATTCCCCAAACAAAGTAAAGTTTCTCTTATTGTCACATACTAAAAATATGATTACCTTCATCATATTAAAAACTTTATGAAAACAACAAGTACTGCAGTACAATCCTTATATATATCGCATTATTCTTATAACCAGAATATAATCCTTGAGTCCAAAAGCACCAATACATTAATTATTCTACTTCAACTGTAGTAACAATATAAGATTAGCCTTGATCCCTTGGCCTTTTATAAGGTAAGTTTCCCTGAATCATAGGACATTCATTTGCATAATGTCTCATTTCTATACAATTGTAGCATTCAACATTGATAGCCTCTTTCTTTCCCTTGCAATCACGAGTCTGGTGACCTTTTTCTCCACATTTATAACAAACTCTCATTCCTTTTAGGCAAGTACTGGGGTAATTCTTCCCACAATTATCACATAATGGAAAATCCTTCTTTCCCTTTTTCCCTTTTTCTGTCTCTTGCTCCACCGTTTTCTTCTTCTCTTTCTTTACTTTGTTGTTATAAGACTTAGAGAATTCCTTTTCTGTCTTGATAGCACATGAGACAATATCTTCGTACGACGAGAAATATTGTGAGACAAAGGGTAAACGGATAAATGGTTTTAACCCATTAAAGAAACGATCAATCTTACTTCTTGGGTTACGTATATAATCTGTCACATGCCTTGCTAACCTTGTAAAGTTAGCCTCATACTTTGCAACATTCTCATCCTCCTTTTGTCTCAGACTCAGAAATTGCCTTTCCATATCTGCTCGATGGTCATGAGGAAAGTATTTTTCTAAGAAAAGCTCTTTGAACTCTATCCATTACATACTTGATACTTATTCATCTTCCTTTGTATTTTGAATCAATGACCACCATTGATCAGCATCTCCAGTGAGGCGGTAAACTGCCATGATAACCTTTTCCCTTTCACTACTCCACAAGGCATGGAATATTTTCTCTAAGGAATTTATCCATTGCTCAGCTACTAAGGGATTTGTACTCCCATTGAATATTGGTGGTTGTTTCCTCATGAAGTGATCTAACATTGATCCTCCATGTTACAGATCAAGGTGCTCCATACGAGTAAGGTTATTATTCATAACCTGAGTGAGTTTTCCCAGTATGGTGATTAGCTGATCAGCACCAGTTGAATCACCATCTCCATCATAATTATCTTGAGTAGGAGGTAAATACCTACATGGAGTGCATGCATTGATACGGTTTCCATTCCTTCCACTAGGCGCCATTTCTAAAAAATGGTATAAACTAGATCAGTTTATGAACCAAAATACATAATTCCATACTTGTAAAACACTTAACATAAATTGAACAGTTTATGGATATAATCCATAATCATAAAAATGTTTTCTTTGAGGAAGTATATACTCATAAACCCTTCATAATGGTTTGTAAAGAAAATGAGAATTATCTTAAGCATATCTCCCGGGAGTGTCGTAACCAAGAGTGCAGCAAGGCCTATTGTCGTGCACCAGTTCCCGTTCGAGTCTAGATCAAAGCAGTGTTTTCGGGTTTTACCCCTAGGTACATCTGTGCCAGAGCTGCCTCTACCTACTCATATCCAGATAAAGATGTATTGCTCGGAAAACTCACAAAATCTCTATAATACCAAAATTCTAGGAATTTCTTCTATATTAATCCTCAAAGTCTATCTTAGGGCTATGTGCTCTAATTAGAGTTTATCTAAATTCAGCTTCCAAGGTTAGTACTAAACTGCCTCTGATAACAACTGTAACGCCCCGACCCCAGTTACCCAGAGTCGGTGCATTATTACGTAACATTGGCATGATCACAAAAGATCAAGTCTCAAAAGACCGATTAGTTTAGTAGCCTTGGAAACACTAGATATATTCATAAGTCTTACATTACATCATAAAGTAAAACAAAACTACTACAACATATTGTCTTCACATCTCCTCATATTATCCCTACAGGTCATTCATAAAATACTTCTTCACATCCTGGAAAAATAAAACATAGAAAGGGGTGAGCGCAGATGCTCAATAAGGAAAACATTATAGCGAAAACTTTCATAAATAAACATAAACATTTAACGCAATGTATAACTAAAACAAAAGCCTTTCAAACTTGAACTTCAGCATAACATGCAAAAATAAAATGAAATAATTCCATTTACTTATTCACATGGATATTCTAGTATTCAAATAATCACATGCAATATCAATAACCACTTTCATAATGGCGGAATGCATAATGTCAGACTATCATAACCACATAGTCAAGGCCTTGTGCCAAGACTACAAATAAGATTTTGTCAAGGCCTTGTGCCAAGACACTAGTTTGTCTTATGAGACCTACCGATGCATCGAGGATCTATAGCGGGCTCTACCCATCACGTATTAAGTCCAATGCATTCCTCATATGAACAAGTTTAAATATATCATAAACCATAACATAATTGTATCACATAAAACATGAATAAAGGAAACATAACATTTCCACATTTCAATCACAAGATATCAATACAACACATTGATATAATAAAACCATTTTCAATACCAAAATAAATGAAAAGCAAAAGTTGGTATTTATTTTTCATTTTAAAAAATTTTATGGCTTGTAGAGGAAGCTGAAACTCAAATAATGGTCACGGCGGCGGAGAAGTCGTTGTCGCCGCATACGTACGACAAAAAAAACATTCCCTTTTGTCATTTAGTAAAATACTTCGTATAAAAAAGATTCCTTTTGAATAAACGTAAAAGTCAAAGGGGTTTATACACCATATAAAAGAAAGTTGTGTATAAAACAAACTATGCCTCAATGAAAGGATATTGAGACGAAGTCCCTTACCTCGTGTCTGACTTGACTCGATCGTTCTTTAATCTCCTAAATAATAAACTAGAGTTAATTTATACTTGATTAAGAACCTTTTTCAAGTTTATTATTCCTTTTATATCACTTATTACCATATTATGAACATTATGTAATTATTTAAGTTAATAACGGCCATTTTGTCGATCTTTGGTACCTCAGTCAAAAATAAACTTCTTATAATTACAAGTTGTTCATGTGGTAAAATATCCATTATCACCAGAATTGTATTCATGATGTAGATATCATATATATCATATATATCCATTTTATACATGCATTTATAATATTACATAACATTTAGAGGTAATAAATGAAATGCACTGTTCATGGAGACGGTAAGTCGTACGTACGCATGAACGCTACTTTCATTTCTATTTTGTATTTAATGGAATGAAATCATAATTATATAAAGGTATATTATAATTACAGTATAATATCATATATAATATCATTAACTCCATCCTTTATACGTCCCATATATGGCATTAACGATTCAAATCACTTTGAGGGGGCGGTAGTCCGCACTTCCTAAAATGAAATTATCGCGTTTACCCATAATGGAAATCATAAAGGTATGCCATAAATGAAAAATACAGAAGCATAAAAAAAACATAAACATAATATATATCATATATATAAATAGTTTCATCATAATGTCCACCATGAGAGGTGTTAAAAGAAAAATGAACAATCATCGTTTCGTGAGGCAGTAATTCACCACCCACAAAAACAGTATGTTCTTTAACCATTAAACGAAGGTGTGTGTAGGTGTAAATAAAATCCATCTCATAACAACATCCTAGTATATTTAAGATACTAGTGTTTTTACAAAATATAGGAATAAAAAGAGTTTAGGTGGTTGGAGAAGCAAAATAAAACAAAAGAACACAAGTGAAGACATTACCTTTAAATCAGGTAACTCCTCTTGGTTTGAACCAAAAGGGTTTATTGGAGAGCTTTATGCCTAAGGTAAGGCTTATATGATGAATAGAGGTATGTGGAGAGATAAAATGAGTAGATTTTGGCCGATCCAATGGCTTGAGAGGTATGAATAAGGTGGTAGAGGTGGGGGCCTTTTATAAGAGGAGAGGGGGGCACTCTTGGAAAGTCAAGGAATATTACTTTATTATATAATGAGTTTCGGATTTTAAAGGTCCCACAATTATATATTTCAAGTATAAGGTGATAAGGTTTAGAAATATACTCATCCAATAGGTTTTTGAAAAGTTTAAGTCTTAGATTTTACATTATCTTTTCATTTTATTTAAATCGTTAATTAATGAGGTAATCACTACATCATCATGGTGTCATAAAAATTTTAATTTATTTAATGTATAAAAATTATAAAAAAAATATCATGATGTAGGAAATCTTTTTATCTTTCCAATTACTATTTATAGTTTAAGAGATCATTTACACAAACAAAACTAAAATTGTTTTACTTGGGTGATACATACTTTGGTTATACTTTCCCTTTAAAAAATAATATAATAAAATGTCACTATCACCAAAAAGTGATTCCATGGGGTCCTAAAGTTTGGAAAAAGGCATCCCATGGTCGGCTATGACACAACCAGTATCATTAGGACACATGTTGGGGTCATTTGTTATTATTATGATATTATTTTATTACCCTTAACTACCCGATTACTAATTAATCGCGATAATTAAAGATAATTATCGTCGTTGTTATTCATAATGTCAAAAAACAAGTGTATTAATTGCATAATTTGGACCTTATGATTCCAAATAGGGAATCCATTTTACTAAATTTCAAACACAGAAATTGAAGTAATTAATTTAAAAATTATTCCCGCTGTCAAAACAAATAGCGTGTTTTTAAGAAATAATATCTATCAAAAGATTGACAATTGTTTATGTACAATTTTAAAGTGAAATTAATTATAATGACCACCATTGGATAAAATGGTAAAATTATATTATAATTATACTTTAAAACCACTCAATAGTATAATTTATCACTATAAATTATTTTTATTAAAAATGTTGTTTTTAAGTATTTTTCACTATTCATCGAAAATTGGATGTTCTCAGAAAAATACCAAAAATTCAACGTAGAATAATTTTGATATTCTGAATCCAAAAATGAATTCCATTTTGAAATATAAAATTTATATAATTTCCAAAAGTGTGTATTACTATTCATAACGGCTACTTCGATTGGTCGCGGTGTGTTAGAATCTCGAACTTGCATACAATACAAGCTATTGCATTATTGAAAGAGAAGCGTACCATGGAAGCTTGGGGTGTTACATTTCCCTCTTAAAACACTTTAGTTCTTTTTAATTCCTTTACATTTTCAATCAAAGAGTCATGGATTCATTTTCTTCAATGCCTTCAATTCCCGCGTCGTTTCATTTCCATTGCATTTTTTTCAAGTAAGGTTTTATTTAAAGTATTCTTGAATGTTTATTTCACATCGTTACATGTTTATTCAATTCAATTCCATTAGCATAGTTATTATGATTTCCTTTATTCCCTTTATTGATTTAATTACCATCATGGGTAGTTAAACGCATCAGGGGTAGAGATCTATATTTGATGTATCTATACGCATAATTAGACCTCTAGTTCTAAACTTGGATAACCTAATTGGATTAGTAATTAGGATATAAACCAACATTCAAACCCCATTTTCGCGGTTTTACCATGACCATCAGACAGTCAAACAAACAGCTCTATCCTTATTGGAGTAAACTAAGACTATGACCATTACCTTAGGGAACTTTCTGTAATAGAAGTTGAGCTTAATGCATCTAAGACTGTAACTAGCCTTCTGATCATGGAATAGTCACATCCTAGGTAGAACTAGAAGACTGGACTAAGGTTGACTAGCGACTACCGCTTGCTTCGCAGACTAAGCAGTTAGGACTTTGCCAAAATTAGAAGTAGGAACACCTTTATCTAGATACTCGGACTTGATCCTGATCCCTATTTAATTAATTGAAGTAAAACCCAAAAATAGTTAGAAAATTCACAAACATTAGTCAAACTAGAAAGAACTCCTGCAAATGATTCAAGACTAGATTTCTTCTCTCAGCAGAACAACATCCTCCTCATGGGATCGACTCTAGACTTCTACTATACTATGCCCTAGTAGTTAGTAAAGTTTGGAACACATATAAATTTCTAATCTGACACACCCGTGCGGAAACAAACGACCCATGCAGCTCATGCATGTCACCCATACTCTGTTGTGAGCCTCATTTTCAGTGTCATACACATATAGTTTTACAAAGTTTGTTAGTTTTCCATAAGGAGGACATAAACTATAAATGAAATGGTATTTTTATCCATTTAATCTAAATATATTTGGAGACCCACCATTGTTCAGTGATCTATCAACCTTCCCACTAAAATAACGCGAATGAAAACATAGAATTGTAAATGTGCATGTGGTCTTGGAATGGTCTTAACTTGCTAGAGATGTAATTGAAAACTAATGTTAAAAGTTATTGTGGACATGAAGGCAATAATTATAAAGTAATCTTTCCCAGCAAGCAGAATAAAGCAGAGTGTGGGTTATGTATGTTGTTGCATTTTTTATTTCTCTCATCAAACCAGAATTTGGAACCACAATATTGACAGGTGTTATAAGGATCTCCAATATCTAAATATGCTAAGATAACAATGAAATATATTATATGATGTTATTGAAAATGTAACAATAATATCAGAAACTCATTTGCAATGTTATTGTAATAATAAGATAGTTTAAGTAATTAAACTAACCCGTGTGTTCCGTAGTTTGTAGTTGTATTGAATTATCTACAACAACCAATGTTACTGTATTTCATAGTGTTGTATATTTCATAGTAGTAATAAAGAAGGTAAAAGTTTAATTGTAACGAATAAAATGTGTATGTTGACATACTTGTAAAATGTACAACAGGGTGTACGGTAACATTTCTTGTTACATCTGTTCCCGACATTATACGATTCATTGAAGTTTGAACCTATGGCAGTTGTCTAGAACCTGCATGCATAGTAGTATCTCATCTTCATAACAGCATGATTTATAATATAATTAAATATTTTATAGAATGTATACGTATATATATATATATATATATACAAGTAAAGTGTGGTTGTTTAAATTGTAATTTCTAACATACCTGGGGTTGAAAAGGAATTGTAGTTTCCAATAATAGTATCAGTAAAATAGAATCTATTAGAAGTAAACTGCATAAGAAATAATATTGAAGTGATAGAGAAGAAAATGTGTACTCGAATGAGTTTTGCTTACTGTGATGAGAAGGCAAGGGTTGTGTAACGACCCGAAATTTTAAATAAATATTGTTTCCTAATTTTATGTGTTATTTTTATACTCAAAAAATGTTTTATTTGATAAACATGATTATAATTAGAATGAGACCATTGGGTTTTGACTGTTATATGACCATCGGTCAATATGACCGTTGTGAACAAAATGTTTTGATTATTGTCTCTATATATAAGTAATCTTGGTTGATTATTATAGAAAGAAGATTCGATGGCCTCACCTAGTAGTCTTGGACCGATCGAAGCCCATCTAACAGAGCTTGGGAAGGAGGTAGCACCATTGGGCTTTGCTCTGGACCAAACCCAAGCCGAACTTCATCATGTGAAGCTAGAACGGAATCACCTTCGCGAGAAGTTCAAACTGATAGAAATTACTACTCTGACAATGTTGACCGAGCCGCCCCAAGATTCTATCACCCTAGCACACCTTACTCTTAGGTCCTATGCTGGTATTATAAGGGGCTATGTAACGAGACCATAACTGCCTTGTGTAATCCTTGTTTTAAATAAAAATTGGGATTTCTGCTTATGATGAAGTTTATGAATTTTCAAATGACCGGATAAAAATAGTATGCATATTTTTTGATGAATTTTGAAAAGAATATTTTGAAAAAATGTTTATGTAAACCATAAATAACTTAAAATGTGTAATGATTTTCAAAAAATGGTCTTCTACAATTATGTTCAGTACGAAATTTGGAGTCTAATAAGATCAACTTGATTTTTGATGAATAGTAAATTATGAATAGTGATTTTATGATTAGGATTAGTAATATGACCAAATGGATTAGTAATTTCACTCAAAGAAAGTTTTAATATTATTTAGACACCTAGACTAAGTAATGAGATTCAATAAAATGGGTAAATAACATTTTCATAAATTATTATTCAAGTATTAGTGTTTTTGGGTGAATAGTGTTTTTTTAATTAAAAATTTAATTAAAAATATTTAGAAAATTATTTTTATAAAACAGATTTCATTTTTGAACTCAGAGCACCGATATTATGCTATGGTAATTTTTGGGGTTTTTTCTGAAAAAATGAATTTTCGGTGAATAGTGTTTTTATTTAAAAATTAAATTAAAAATATTTAGAAAATTATTTTTATAAAATGGAGTTCATATTTGTAATTAGAGCGTTGATATTTGATTATGGTGAAATTTTGGGATCTTTCTGAGAAAGTTGAATTTTCAGTGAATAGAAAAAATGCAGTTTTAGGGTTTCGGTATGTTTAATGACATCATAGCTGTGTCATGATGATGTCATGAGTTATTTTAAGGGTTGGCCGGCCAAGGGTGATGAATTATTGTTTTGGGGGCCCCATGTGGCCTAACTCCATGATAAATGCCAAGGGAGAGCACATGGGTTTGAGAAAAGCACATGTGAGGTGTCCTTTGGCCATTAATGCCTTGTCCCCTCACTTTCCCTATAAATACCAAGCCCTACTCTCATCCATTCGACTCCCCACTCTTCCCCAACGAAATTCTGGTCTCATTACCTCCCAAGGAGTCCTCCCAAGGTTCCCCCAAGCCCTCAAGGTCCAAACCTTTGAGTTTTAAGAGTTACGTTTTAAGGTAAGGGATCCGACCTCTCTCTTTCATTTCAAGTAATCTCTTTTATGTCATTCCTTTTATGCTCCATGTTCTTATGTTGGAGGATGTTCTTTTATACTCCTCTTACTTCCCTTTTCACGTTCATATAATGAGAGATCCCCTCTTACCCTCATTATTTCGTTTTATGATGTTTTAAGTGGCGCCGTTAGGCTGCCGAAATTTTTGTAACGGATTCTTTATCCCTTCTCATTTTTCAAGATCTATTTTCATTTAAGTATTTCAAGTTACTTTTTATTATGTTGGGGTATGATCTCTAAATTTATCATACTGATCATTTATGTTCATATGATAAGAGACCCCATTTGAACTCTTCAATTCAGTATTTTGAAGTTTTAAGTGGCGCCGTTAGGCTGCCGAATTTTTAAGTGGTTCTTCACCTTTCTCGTTTTGAAGTTCTACTTTCATGTCAATTCTTTCAAGTTCCCTTTTGTTATGTTGGGGTATGATCTCTATATCTATCATACTAGACTCTTATGTTTATATGATGAGAGACCCCATTTGATCTCTTCAATTCAGTATTTTGAAGTTTAAGTAACGCCGTTAGGCTGCCGAATTTTTAAGTGGTTCTTCACCTTTCTCGTTTTGAAGTTCTACTTTCATGTCAATTCTTTCAAGTTCCCTTTTGTTATGTTGGGGTATGATCTCTATATCTATCATGCTGGACTCTTATGTTCATATGATGAGAGACCCCATTTGATCTCTTCAATTCAGTATTTTTAATTTTTAAGTGGCGCCGTTAGGCTGCCGAATTTTTAAGTGGTTCTTCACCCTTCTCGTTTTGAAGTTCTACTTTCATGTCAATTATTTCAAGTTCCTTTTTGTTATGTTGGGGTATGATCTCTATATATATCATACTGTACTCTTATGTTCATATGATGAGAGACCCCATTTGATCTCTTCAATTCAGTATTTTGAAGTTTTAAGTGGCGTCGTTAGGCTGCCGAATTGTTTTAGGGGATTCTTTCACCCTTCTCATTCTTTTCAAAGTTCTACTTTCATGTCAAGTCTTTCAAGTTCCTTTTTAATTATGTTGGGGCATTATCTCTATATATATCATACTGAACTCTTATGTTCACATGATGAGAGACCCTATTTGATCTTTTCAAATCGTTTTTGTTGAAGTTTAAGTAACGACGTTAGGCTATCGAACTTTCATAAGAGAAATCTAATTTTTGTCTTCCTTCCATGTTTTTCATTTCAAATTGTATGTCCTTGAAATTTCACTACCATGATCATGTATCCTTCTTATTCTGTCCATCTACTATTTTATGGGTCATTTATGAATGTTTGACCCATTTTCCCTCTCTTTTTAATGTCTTCTAAAACCTCATAACATAGTCGTTATGCTGCAGAATTTCCGTCTCAAAATGTCTCTCTCTTTTTATAAAGTTCTTTTATATTATTAAGTGAATACTCAAAGCTCTTTCTTCTGAAGGGGTATTCACATATATACCAAAATTTTCTATTTTAAATTCTGGGATTTACATACATGAGACCCACCTTCCTTTTCGGTGGGTTTTAAAGTGACGTAAAGATCATGTCTTTAAAGCAGTTTTTAAAACGTTGTGATTATGAAATGAAACCCATTTATTTTATGCTATATGGGTTATTTATGAAATGTTTGATGATGATATATGTGGCTCACATGATAATAAAGGCAAATTTAAGGGTGCGCCCTGATAGCGCTCCAATGCATTGGGTAATGATGTAACCACTAGAGATTACAATTTTAACGATGCCTTGGTGAATAACCTTGGTAATTTTTAACGACACCTTGGGGATGGACCTTGGTGAAACGAAACGATTGTCAATATTAAATGTTGCAGCCACATCTTCAAGTTATGAAAAATGTTATTTTTATTATGAAATGCCTCATGATTTCTTTCTCATGCCTTAAAGTTCTTTTCATGTCCTTATTGAAGTATCTCAAGTTGACATGTAAAATGTTCATCTTGTTTCCCTTACTGGGCCTTTTGCTCACCCTTTCTTTTGATGTATGTCCCCAGGTTATGAGATGCAGAAATGAACCTAGGATGAACATAAGGAGAAGCCTTTCAAGTGTTTAATAAGAATGTTTTTTTTTTGTTTCATGTTTTAAGTTCCTGGTTTCCAAGACACTAAACCTTAAAGATCCTCGGTTTTGTAAAATGTAATGAAAGTTTATGTGATAAAAAGGCGGGATGCTATAGTTGGTATCAAAGGATGGTTTAGTTATTTGTGGAAATTAGGATATGAAAACTTTAGGAAGAACCCTATAGAAAAGTTTAAATATAGGAAATCTTCCTGGTATTTTGGTGAGTATTGAGTAAGGGGTTGCCAAGCAAATACATCCATGTCTGGATACGAGCAGGTAGAGGTGGCTCTGGCACAGATGTACATAGGGGTAAAACCCGAAAACACCGCTTTGAGCTAGACTCGAACGGGAACTGGTACACGACAACGGGCCTTGCTGCACTCTTGGTTACGACACTCCCGGGGGATATGCCTTGGTAAATTCATAAGCTTAGTATGAACCATTACTAAAGGAATAAAGATAAAATAAAATAAAGATTCACATAAGAATATATGATCATGGATAACCTAGATTGGAACTTAGGGGATCACAAGTTAGGGTATACTTTTCTTCTACAAGTTATCCTTATATGATTTAAGCTCCTTTTCATGATTATTGGTTAAGTATTTAAGCCTCTAATTATAATTTCTATTCTTAGTTAATGGTGGGAGATGGAAGAACATGTCCCAATAACCAATGTGATAGGAAATGCAACGATTTCCATATTAATATGAAAGAGATTATTAGGGGATTAAAAGCTGATTATTATTTTGGAAGATGTTCACTATTTTGGGGACCCTATATGATCGAGGTAAATAGACTAATACGGTATTTTCTTTGAAGAGTAGGGTTGACTTATATTTTGAAGAATCGATGAATTTAAGGTGGAATTATAGTAATTTAGGTTACTTATGGAAATTATTAACCTATCTTGGGGTAAATATGTTTAGGTTAGTTACTTTTTGATAAGATGTTAGGAGTGGTTGATGTTGTTTGGAGATGAATGATAAAGTTTACCTTGGAAGACTATGTTATCAAATCCTTCTTGTATTTGGGATTCAATCTTAGTTTGGTTTATTTTGAGGATTTTTAAGGATAGTTATTTATGGAATGGACTATGATGAACTTTGGGTAGTACCATGGAACTTTGAAGATTTAAAAGTAGTTTCCATTCCTATGGAATTATTTATTTTTGAAGAGTTGTTTTACCTTACCCTTTCTGTTTTTGGGATAATGTTTAAAGATAGAAGAAATAGATAGTTAATTTTTTTTTTGGATTATGAAGATGATTCTTGTGTTTTGATGAGACCTAGTAGTTTTGAATGATCATAATTTGGAGAAAAGATTAGTTTTGGGTAGAAACTTATTAAAGGATGAAACTCTACATGAAGATAAGTATATTTCCTTATGTTTTTGTTCTATGTTGTAAATGAATTCCTCAAAATTATGAAAAGGAACGTAAAACAAAAACGTTGTTGGTTTACGTTTCCTACTAGGTAATCAAAGACTGTTTAAACACATCATAAGTTTGGGATTTTCTCATGGTTAACTTTCTCCTAATCATGTTCTCTATCACTCTCCCTCAGAACTTGACCCTTTGTTTTCTCATCCATGTCCATGTTTTCCTACATGGAACCCTAGTGTGGGTTAACTCGGGTGACCTTTGTACTTCCCTTTCTTTCTTTTAAAGTAATAGTTTTACTGACTCCTTTTCCGATGTGGGACTTTCAATGAAATTTCAAAACCCATTTTTTTAAAAAAAATTGCGAGGACGCAATTTCTTAAGGGGGGAAGATTGTAACGACCCGAAATTTTAAATAAATATTGTTTCCTAATTTTATGTGTTATTTTTATACTCAAAAAATGTTTTATTTGATAAACATGATTATAATTAGAATGAGACCATTGGGTTTTGACTGTTATATGACCATCGGTCAATATGACCGCTGTGAACAAAATGTTTTGATTATTGTCTCTATATATAAGTAATCTTGGTTGATTATTATAGAAAGAAGATTCGATGGCCTCACCTAGTAGTCTTGGACTGATCGAAGCCCATCTAACAGAGCTTGGGAAGGAGGTAGCACCATTGGGCTTTGCTCTGGACCAAACTCAAGCCGAACTTCATCATGTGAAGCTAGAACGGAATCGCCTTCGCGAGAAGTTCAAACTGATAGAAATTACTACTCGGGCAATGTTGACCGAGCCGCCCCAAGATTCTATCACCCTAGCACACCTTACTCTTAGGTCCTATGCTGGTATTATAAGGGGTTATGTAACGAGACCGTAACTGCCTTGTGTAATCCTTGTTTTAAATAAAAATTGGGATTTCTGCTTATGATGAAGTTTATGAATTTTCAAATGACCTGATAAAAATAGTATGCATATTTTTTGATGAATTTTGAAAAGAATATTTTGAAAAACTGTTTATGTAAACCTTAAATAACTTAAAATTTGTAATGATTTTCAAAAAATGGTCTTCTACAATTATGTTCAGTACGAAATTTGGAGTCTAATAAGATCAACTTGATTTTTGATGAATAGTAAATTATGAATAGTGATTTTATGATTAGGATTAGTAATATGACCAAATGGATTAGTAATTTCACTCAAAGAAAGTTTTAATATAATTTAGACACCTAGACTAAGTAATGAGATTCAATAAAATGGGTAAATAACATTTTCATAAATTATTATTCAAGTATTAGTGTTTTTAGGTGAATAGTGTTTTTTTAATTAAAAATTTAATTAAAATTATTTAGAAAATTATTTTTATAAAACAGATTTCATTTTTGAACTCAGAGCACCGATATTATGCTATGGTAATTTTTGGGGTTTTTTCTGAAAAAACGAATTTTCGGTGAATAATGTTTTTATTTAAAAATTAAATTAAAAATATTTAGAAAATTATTTTTATAAAATGGAGTTCATATTTGTAATCAGAGCGTTGATATTTGATTATGGTGAAATTTTGGGATCTTTCTGAGAAAGTTGAATTTTCAGTGAATAGTAAAAATGCAGTTTTAGGGTTTCGGTATGTTTAATGACATCATAGCTGTGTCATGATGATGTCATGAGTTATTTTAAGGGTTGTCCGGCCAAGGGTGATGAATTATTGTTTTGGGGGCCCCATGTGGCCTAACTCCATGATAAATGCCAAGGGAGAGCACATGGGTTTGAGAAAAGCACATGTGAGGTGTCCTTTGGCCATTAATGCCTTGTCCCCTCACTTTCCCTATAAATATCAAGCCCTACTCTCATCCATTCGACTCCCCACTCTTCCCCAACGAAATTCTGGTCTCATTACCTCCCAAGGAGTCCTCCCAAGGTGCCCCCAAGCCCTCAAGGTCCAAACCTTTGAGTTTTAAGAGTTACGTTTTAAGGTAAGGGATCCGACCTCTCTCTTTCATTTCAAGTAATCTCTTTTATGTCATTCCTTTTATGCTCCATGTTCTTATGTTGGAGGATGTTCTTTTATACTCCTCTTAATTCCCTTTTCATGTTCATATAATGAGAGATCCCCTCTTACCCTCATTATTTCGTTTTATGATGTTTTAAGTGGCGCCGTTAGGCTGCCGAAATTTTTGTAACGGATTCTTTCTCCCTTCTCATTTTTCAAGATCTATTTTCATTTAAGTATTTCAAGTTACTTTTTATTATGTTGGGGTATGATCTCTAAATTTATCATACTGATCATTTATGTTCATATGATAAGAGACCCCATTTGAACTCTTCAATTCAGTATTTTGAAGTTTTAAGTGGCGCCGTTAGGCTGCCGAATTTTTAAGTGGTTCTTCACCTTTCTCGTTTTGAAGTTCTACTTTCATGTCAATTCTTTCAAGTTACCTTTTGTTATGTTGGGGTATGATCTCTATATCTATCATACTCGAATCTTATGTTTATATGATGAGAGACCCCATTTGATCTCTTCAATTCAGTATTTTGAAGTTTAAGTAACGCCGTTAGGCTGCCGAATTTTTAAGTGGTTCTTCACCTTTCTCGTTTTGAAGTTCTACTTTCATGTCAATTCTTTCAAGTTCCCTTTTGTTATGTTGGGGTATGATCTCTATATCTATCATACTGGACTCTTATGTTCATATGATGAGAGACCCCATTTGATCTCTTCAATTCAGTATTTTGAATTTTTAAGTGGCGCCGTTAGGCTGCCGAATTTTTAAGTGGTTCTTCACCCTTCTCGTTTTGAAGTTCTACTTTCATGTCAATTCTTTCAAGTTCCTTTTTGTTATGTTGGGGTATGATCTCTATATATATCATACTGGACTCTTATGTTCATATGATGAGAGACCCCATTTGATCTCTTCAATTCAGTATTTTGAAGTTTTAAGTGGCGTCGTTAGGCTGCCGAATTGTTTTAGGGGATTCTTTCACCCTTCTCATTCTTTTCAAAGTTCTACTTTCATGTCAAGTCTTTCAAGTTCCTTTTTAATTATATTGGGGCATTATCTCTATATATATCATACTGAACTCTTATGTTCACATGATGAGAGACCCTATTTGATCTTTTCAAATCGTTTTTGTTGAAGTTTAAGTAACGACGTTAGGCTATCGAACTTTCATAAGAGAAATCTAATTTTTGTCTTCCTTCCATGTTTTTCATTTCAAATTGTATGTCCTTGAAATTTCACTACCATGATCATGTATCCTTCTTATTCTGTCCATCTACTATTTTATGGGTCATTTATGAATGTTTGACCCATTTTCCCTCTCTTTTTAATGTCTTCTAAAACCACATAACATAGCCGTTATGCTGCAGAATTTCCGTCTCAAAATCTCTCTCTCTTTTTATAAAGTTCTTTTATATTATTAAGTGAATACTCAAAGCTCTTTCTTCTGAAGGGGTATTCACATATATACCAAAATTTTCTATTTTAAATTCTGGGATTTACATACATGAGACCCACCTTCCTTTTCTGTGGGTTTTAAAGTGACGTAAAGATCATGTCTTTAAAGCAGTTTTTAAAACGTTGTGATTATGAAATGAAACCCATTTATTTTATGCTATATGGGTTATTTATGAAATGTTTGATGATGATATATGTGGCTCACATGATAATAAAGGAAAATTTAAGGGTGCGCCCTGATAGCGCTCCAATGCATTGGGTAATGATGTAACCACTAGAGATTACAATTTTAACGATGCCTTGGTGAATAACCTTGGTAATTTTTAACGACACCTTGGGGATGGACCTTGGTGAAACGAAACGATTGTCAATATTAAATGTTGCAGCCACATCTTCAAGTTATGAAAAATGTTATTTTTATTATGAAATGCCTCATGATTTCTTTCTCATGCCTTAAAGTTCTTTTCATGTCCTTATTGAAGTATCTCAAGTTCACATGTAAAATGTTCATCTTGTTTCCCTTACTGGGCCTTTTGCTCACCCTTTCTTTTGATGTATGTCCCCAGGTTATGAGATTCAGAAATGAACCTAGGATGAACATAAGGAGAAGCCTTTCAAGTGTTTAAGAAGAATGTTTTTTTTTTGTTTCATGTTTTAAGTTCCTGGTTTCCAAGACACTAAACCTTAAAGATCCTCGGTTTTGTAAAATGTAATGAAAGTTTATGTGATAAAAAGGCGGGATGCTATAGTTGGTATCAAAGGATGGTTTAGTTATTTGTGGAAATTAGGATATGAAAACTTTAGGAAGAACCCTATAGAAAAGTTTAAATATAGGAAATCTTCCTGGTATTTTGGTGAGTATTGAGTAAGGGGTTGCCAAGCAAATACATCCATGTCTGGATACGAGCAGGTAGAGGTGGCTCTGGCACAGATGTACATAGGGGTAAAACCCGAAAACACCGCTTTGAGCTAGACTCGAACGGGAACTGGTACACGACAACGGGCCTTGCTGCACTCTTGGTTACGACACTCCCGGGGGATATGCTTTGGTAAATTCATAAGCTTAGTATGAACCATTACTAAAGGAACAAAGATAAAATAAAATAAAGATTCACATAAGAATATATGATCATGGATAACCTAGATTGGAACTTAGGGGATCACAAGTTAGGGTATACTTTTCTTCTACAAGTTATCCTTATATGATTTAAGCTCCTTTTCATGATTATTGGTTAAGTATTTAAGCCTCTAATTATAATTTCTCTTCTTAGTTAATGGTGGGAGATGGAAGAACATGTCCCAATAACCAATGTGATAGGAAATGCAACGATTTCCATATTAATATGAAAGAGATTATTAGGGGATTAAAAGCTGATTATTATTTTGGAAGATGTTCACTATTTTGGGGACCCTATATGATCGAGGTAAATAGACTAATACGGTATTTTCTTTGAAGAGTAGGGTTGACTTATATTTTGAAGAATCGATGAATTTAAGGTGGAATTATAGTAATTTAGGTTACTTATGAAAATTATTAACCTATCTTGGGGTAAATATGTTTAGGTTAGTTACTTTTTGATAAGATGTTAGGAGTGGTTGATGTTGTTTGGAGATGAATGATAAAGTTTACCTTGGAAGACTATGTTATCAAATCCTTCTTGTATTTGGGATTCAATCTTAGTTTGGTTTATTTTGAGGATTTTTAAGGATAGTTATTTATGGAATGGACTATGATGAACTTTGGGTAGTACCATGGAACTTTGAAGATTTAAAAGTAGTTTCCATTCCTATGGAATTATTTATTTTTGAAGAGTTGTTTTACCTTACCCTTTCTGTTTTTGGGATAATGTTTAAAGATAGAAGAAATAGATAGTTAATTTTTTTTTTGGATTATGAAGATGATTCTTGTGTTTTGATGAGACCTAGTAGTTTTGAATGATCATAATTTGGAGAAAAGATTAGTTTTGGGTAGAAACTTATTAAAGGATGAAACTCTACATGAAGATAAGTATATTTCCTTATGTTTTTGTTCTATGTTGTAAATGAATTCCTCAAAATTATGAAAAGGAACGTAAAACAAAAACGTTGTTGGTTTACGTTTCCTACTAGGTAATCAAAGACTGTTTAAACACATCATAAGTTTGGGATTTTCTCATGGTTAACTTTCTCCTAATCATGTTCTCTATCACTCTCCCTCAGAACTTGACCCTTTGTTTTCTCATCCATGTCCATGTTTTCCTACATGGAACCCTAGTGTGGGTTAACTCGGGTGACCTTTGTACTTCCCTTTCTTTCTTTTAAAGTAATAGTTTTACTGACTCCTTTTCCGATGTGGGACTTTCAATGAAATTTCAAAACCCATTTTTTAAAAAAAAATTGCGAGGACGCAATTTCTTAAGGGGGGAAGATTGTAACGACCCGAAATTTTAAATAAATATTGTTTCCTAATTTTATGTGTTATTTTTATACTCAAAAAATGTTTTATTTGATAAACATGATTATAATTAGAATGAGACCATTGGGTTTTGACTATTATATGACCATCGGTCAATATGACCGCTGTGAACAAAATGTTTTGATTATTGTCTCTATATATAAGTAATCTTGGTTGATTATTATAGAAAGAAGATTCGATGGCCTCACCTAGTAGTCTTGGACCGATCGAAGCCCATCTAACAGAGCTTGGGAAGGAGGTAGCACCATTGGGCTTTGCTCTGGACCAAACTCAAGCCGAACTTCATCATGTGAAGCTAGAACGGAATCGCCTTCGTGAGAAGTTCAAACTGATAGAAATTACTACTCGGGCAATGTTGACCGAGCCGCCCCAAGATTCTATCACCCTAGCACACCTTACTCTTAGGTCCTATGCTGGTATTATAAGGGGTTATGTAACGAGACCGTAACTGCCTTGTGTAATCCTTGTTTTAAATAAAAATTGGGATTTCTGCTTATGATGAAGTTTATGAATTTTCAAATGACCTGATAAAAATAGTATGCATATTTTTTGATGAATTTTGAAAAGAATATTTTGAAAAAATGTTTATGTAAACCTTAAATAACTTAAAATGTGTAATGATTTTCAAAAAATGGTCTTCTACAATTATGTTCAGTACGAAATTTGGAGTCTAATAAGATCAACTTGATTTTTGATGAATAGTAAATTATGAATAGTGATTTTATGATTAGGATTAGTAATATGACCAAATGGATTAGTAATTTCACTCAAAGAAAGTTTTAATATAATTTAGACACCTAGACTAAGTAATGAGGTTCAATAAAATGGGTAAATAACATTTTCATAAATTATTATTCAAGTATTAGTGTTTTTAGGTGAATAGTGTTTTTTTTAATTAAAAATTTAATTAAAAATATTTAGAAAATTATTTTTATAAAACAGATTTCATTTTTGAACTCAGAGCACCGATATTATGCTATGGTAATTTTTGGGGTTTTTTCTGAAAAAACGAATTTTCGGTGAATAGTGTTTTTATTTAAAAATTAAATTAAAAATATTTAGAAAATTATTTTTATAAAATGGAGTTCATATTTGTAATCAGAGCGTTGATATTTGATTATGGTGAAATTTTGGGATCTTTCTGAGAAAGTTGAATTTTCAGTGAATAGTAAAAATGCAGTTTTAGGGTTTCGGTATGTTTAATGACATCATAGTTGTGTCATGATGATGTCATGAGTTATTTTAAGGGTTGGTCGGCCAAGGGTGATGAATTATTATTTTGGGGGCCCCATGTGGCCTAACTCCATGATAAATGCCAAGGGAGAGCACATGGGTTTGAGAAAAGCACATGTGAGGTGTCTTTTGGCCATTAATGCCTTGTCCCCTCACTTTCCCTATAAATACCAAGCCCTACTCTCATCCATTCGACTCCCCACTCTTCCCCAACAAAATTCTGGTCTCATTACCTCCCAAGGAGTCCTCCCAAGGTGCCCCCAAGCCCTCAAGGTCCAAACCTTTGAGTTTTAAGAGTTACGTTTTAAGGTAAGGGATCCGACCTCTCTCTTTCATTTCAAGTAATCTCTTTTATGTCATTCCTTTTATGCTCCATGTTCTTATGTTGGAGGATGTTCTTTTATACTCCTCTTACTTCCCTTTTCATGTTCATATAATGAGAGATCCCCTCTTACCCTCATTATTTCGTTTTATGATGTTTTAAGTGGCGCCGTTAGGCTGCCGAAATTTTTGTAACGGATTCTTTCTCCCTTCTCATTTTTCAAGATCTATTTTCATTTAAGTATTTCAAGTTACTTTTTATTATGTTGGGGTATGATCTCTAAATTTATCATACTGATCATTTATGTTCATATGATGAGAGACCCCATTTGAACTCTTCAATTCAGTATTTTGAAGTTTTAAGTGGCGCCGTTAGGCTGCCGAATTTTTAAGTGGTTCTTCACCTTTCTCGTTTTGAAGTTCTACTTTCATGTCAATTCTTTCAAGTTCCCTTTTGTTATGTTGGGGTATGATCTCTATATCTATCATACTGGACTCTTATGTTCATATGATGAGAGACCCCATTTGATCTCTTCAATTCAGTATTTTGAAGTTTAAGTAACGCCGTTAGGCTGCCGAATTTTTAAGTGGTTCTTCACCTTTCTCGTTTTGAAGTTCTACTTTCATGTCAATTCTTTCAAGTTCCCTTTTGTTATGTTGGGGTATGATCTCTATATCTATCATACTGGACTCTTATGTTCATATGATGAGATATCCCATTTGATCTCTTCAATTCAGTATTTTTAATTTTTAAGTGGCGCCGTTAGGCTGCCGAATTTTTAAGTGGTTCTTCACCCTTCTCGTTTTGAAGTTCTACTTTCATGTCAATTCTTTCAAGTTCCTTTTTGTTATGTTGGGGTATGATCTCTATATATATCATACTGGACTCTTATTTTCATATGATGAGAGACCCCATTTGATCTCTTCAATTCAGTATTTTGAAGTTTTAAGTGGCGTCGTTAGGCTGCCGAATTGTTTTAGGGGATTATTTCACCCTTCTCATTCTTTTCAAAGTTCTACTTTCATGTCAAGTATTTCAAGTTTTTTTTAATTATGTTGGGGCATTATCTCTATATATATCATACTGAACTCTTATGTTCACATGATGAGAGACCCTATTTGATCTTTTCAAATCGTTTTTGTTGAAGTTTAAGTAACGTCGTTAGGCTGTCGAACTTTCATAAGAGAAATCTAATTTTTGTCTTCCTTCCATGTTTTTCATTTCAAATTGTATGTCCTTGAAATTTCACTACCATGATCATGTATCCTTCTTATTCTGTCCATCTACTGTTTTATGGGTCATTTATGAATGTTTGACCCATTTTCCCTCTCTTTTTAATGTCTTCTAAAACCTCATAACATAGCCGTTATGCTGCAGAATTTCCGTCTCAAAATGTCTCTCTCTTTTTCTAAAGTTCTTTTATATTATTAAGTGAATACTCAAATCTCTTTCTTCTGAAGGGGTATTCACATATATACCAAAATTTTCTATTTTAAATTCTGGGATTTACATACATGAGACCCACCTTCTTTTTCTGTGGGTTTTAAAGTGACGTAAAGATCATGTCTTTAAAGCAGTTTTTAAAACGTTGTGATTATGAAATGAAACCCATTTATTTTATGCTATATGAGTTATTTATGAAATGTTTGATGATGATATATGTGGCTCACATGATAATAAAGGCAAATTTAAGGGTGTGCCCTGATAGCGCTCCAATGCATTGGGTAATGATGTAACCACTAGAGATTACAATTTTAACGATGCCTTGGTGAATAACCTTGGTAATTTTTAACGACACCTTGGGGATGGACCTTGGTGAAACGAAACGATTGTCAATATTAAATGTTGCAGCCACATCTTCAAGTTATGAAAAATGTTATTTTTATTATGAAATGCCTCATGATTTCTTTCTCATGCCTTAAAGTTCTTTCCATGTCCTTATTGAAGTATCTCAAGTTCACATGTAAAATGTTCATCTTGTTTCCCTTACTGGGCCTTTTTCTCACCCTTTCTTTTGATGTATGTCCCCGGGTTATGAGATGCAGAAATGAACCTAGGATGAACATAAGGAGAAGCCTTTCAAGTGTTTAAGAAGAATGTTTTTTTTTGTTTCATGTTTTAAGTTCCTGGTTTCCAAGACACTAAACCTTAAAGATCCTCGGTTTTGTAAAATGTAATGAAAGTTTATGTGATAAAAAGGCGGGATGCTATAGGTTGAATCCGTAAGAATATTAGTATCAGTAGTCAAACCTAGCAAGAGTAATAAAGAAACATTCA
This sequence comes from Viscum album, assembly GCA_963277665.1. NCBI lineage: Eukaryota > Viridiplantae > Streptophyta > Magnoliopsida > Santalales > Viscaceae > Viscum > Viscum album. The sequence goes on along the minus strand of OY728161.1, from coordinate 1,907,746,549 downwards.
ATTCTTAAATACAAGGCTTAAATTAGAATCATATTATTCATCATAGCATAGTGACATCATTCTTACAATATGAAAGACCATGTTGTATCGCGGTATTCGCTCATTGTCTTCGCTTGTTTAATCCAGCAGATAAGGTCGACAAATTAGCACATTGTTGATGTACTATCAAACAAATAGATGACTAATTTTACCAATTTATGGTAAATTCAATTGCATCATGAAAGAAAACTAATTGTATTGGTTAATTTAAAATGAAAGATCCATTGATGGATATAGGTGATAACGGCATGCGTGTTTCTCTCTGAGTGATGCCATTTGGTGTTAGCGGTTCAGTTATAGAAGAAATTTCAAGAGAAATGCATAAGAAATAATATTGAAATGTCAGAGATGAAAATGTGTGCTGGAATGAGTTGTGCTTACTGTGACAAGGAGGCAAGGGTTGGATCCGTAAGAATATTAGCATCGGTAGTCAAACCTAGCAAGAGTAATGAAAAAACATTCAATTCTTGAATATAAGGCTTTGATTAGAAGCATATTGTTCATCATAATATGGTGACATCATGCTTACAATGTGAAAGACCATGTTGTATCATGGTATCCGTTCATTGTCTTCGCTTGTTTGGTCCAACAGATAAGGTTGACAAATTAGCACATTGTTGATTCACTATCAAACAAATAAATGATAATTTTTATCAATTTATGGTAATTTCAATTGCATCATGAAAGCAAATGAATTATACCGATTAATTTGAAATGAACGAACTATTGATGGATATAGGTGATAATGGCATGCATGTTCCTCTTTGTATGTTGCCATTTGGTGTTAGCAATTTAGTTACAAAAGAATTTCCAAGAGATCTTGATCCTGTAACTATGGAAATATAGTAAATATATATAGCGAATGAATGATAAACAACAGAACATTTTCAAGTGAAGACATTACATAACTCACAACTTGTTTGTCGTTGTTGCCTTAATATTCTTCTTTGAAACCTCACTTCTCTAGATCTTGATGGGGATTGCATGTTTATATTGTTTATTTTTTTATTTAATTGTCGATGAGTTTAAGAAAATCATGTTATGCACCGCTGCGAACATACTACATGTAATATATCTTGTAAAGGCAAACAATAAGTCCACTGTGCATGTAATCAAAGACGTTTATAAAAACATCAATGAGCAGTATATGAAATCCGCATGATTGAAACTAGAAAAAAATTGTATTGAATCAAATTAGTTAGACATACCTAAACTGCAACATGCTTTGATGTGGTGGAGGAAATCTATATCAACCCTCAAAAAAATTATAGATGAAGAAAGATTAACCAAACAAAAGAGGTACATATTGTAATTGCTGAATCAAAATAGCATATGTATTGTATTAGTGTTTAAAAAATTCATATGAAATGGAAACGAAAAATACTAAATATTGGAGAGAAGGGAAAAAATTCCAGAAAATGCAGAGAAGACACCATTTGCGGAGCACTGGATGTTTAGGGTCTCTGAAGAAAGAAAGTGGTATGGAAATGGTGGTCGACCGAACAAAGTGGATCCCTAATTCCTGACTCGGGAAAACAAATGTAATGTATTATAGTGTGGAAATTTCTTATGAATAAAGTGAAATGAAAAAGTGAAAAGCGGAGGAAAATGTTATAGAGAAGATATGAAGGACAAATTATCGTACGCGGAACGTGTTAGGAGATGGATGAGTATGTTGGTTAAACTTTACTGCCGCGGATCTGGGAACAAGAAGAATTTGTGCTGAGGCCAAATCTTGACCCTTCGTCGAGTTCTGTGAAGGAACAAAAAGATATATTTTTTAAGAAAATAGTAGGTGTTGGTGATTGTGAAGAGCTTCACGAAGCGATTGCGGGGTGTGTTGCATGGCGGTCGATAGTCGGTTGAGGAGAAATAGAGGATGACTGGAGGTGCCGAAAGGAGGTTGTCGACGATGAAGAAACAATAGGAGGGCTTGCGAGAGGTAGAATACGGAGGAGACGAAAGACACCGGGGACCCTAGGAGTAGGCGAGGGAACTTACGAGCGAGAGGGGCAGAGATTGGAGGGAATAAGAGCGGTGGTAGATGGAGGAGAACATCGCCGACAATGAAGAAACAATCAGAGGTCTTGTGGGAGGTAGAGCTCGAAGGAGACGAAATGCACCGAGGACACTAGGAGTAGATGAGGGAAATCATGAGTGGGGGGGGGGGGATGAGAGCGACAAGAGGTGGAGGAGAAAGCATAACGTGACACATGTACTGCAGTACACCTAGCTTTAGTATAGATATAGATATAGATATAGATATAGATACGGATATAGACTTGCTTCCCCAATTATCATCTTATTTTAATTCTAATAAAAACTCAAACATAAACCACCGCGCGGGTCGTGGACGATGGAGCGTTTTTGGGCTGAGAATGGAATGCCATTCAGGCCTACACGGCCCAGATCGGTGTTTGGTACTGGGCTGAAGGAGAGCCCCATGAAGTCGAACGGCGTCTTTTCCCGCTCAAATTGGGAGGAGCGCCTCAGCGCTTTCACAATTTGCAGTTCAAACAAAGCGGAGACGGCGTGGGGAGAAGTGGGAGATTCCGTGCTCTGCCTTCTCGGATCTTCAATGGCGGACATCGGCGAACAAGAATCCGATCATTTGACGCGGATGATTTCCAGGGTTTTAAACGATGTCATGACATCGAGCGCTACGCATTCCAGGAAGCTCAGGGAGATCTCAAGCGCTCGCTCTTCCACTCCCCCTCACGAGTTCTCCTCCGCATTCTTCGAATCCATAACCCCTTTGTTCCTGTTTCACCGCCGAACAGATGCTGCGGAGCGAACTGTCAGATTTGTGTCCATCTTTGCTTGCGTCAGAGATGCTGCTAACACAGCCGCCTGCGATGACTTCCTGGAAAATTTTCTGCGATTTCTCCTCAATGCCTCTGCCGCTGCTAACAAGACCGCAAGGTTTCGGGCCTGCCAGATCATTTCAGAGGTAGTATTAGCATGAATGATCCCAGGAAGTTGTCTAGCCATTCAGTTATAAATGCCGCGGCTACTTCGATGCTCTTTGGATCTGTAACGCGCGTACCTAAAACTTATCGCACTCGTCGCAAAATTGCCGTAGTCTTGGGAAGCGGTGTGGTGTTCTGCAGCATTTTGCCACAATGTTGCGTTTCAGCTTGTTATCATTATTTTTTGTTTGATTATTATCCTTCTAGGCTTACTTATATTTAAAGTCCATTGATTAATTCATAAAATAAACACTGTGCTGCAGAAGATCGAAAACTTGAATCATTTTTATCCCATGTTTGATAATCACATCGTGTTTTTGTTGTACACTGATTGAAAAGCTTTGCAAACATCATCATAAAAAATATTTGCTCTATGAAAGATGGTTGTGCAGTTCCCGGTTCTGCCAGAGAGCTGTATTTGCTGATTTTCATTTTTGCGTGGGAGGTGATGGGTGCTGACGAGTTCCTTAATTTTGTACAGATCATAATGCAGTTGCCGGATGATGCTGAGGTTTCCAATGAGCTTTGGGATGAGGTTATAGAATGCATGAAGATGCGGGTGGATGATAAGATCCCCATTATCCGCACATTCGCAGTGAGGGCTCTTTCTAGGTTTGCAAATGATTCCATCAACTGTGACATCCTTGAATTGTTTCTTGAGGCGCTATCCTTTGAACAAAGCGCGGTGAGTTGTAAAAGAAAGCAAATTTACATAAATTTATTGATTTCATTTCCTGACGATCATTTATTTTTGAATTTTCGATAAGAGTAAAGCACAGGAAAATATGTTTTTTTTTACCTCATGTAGGATGTTCGCAAAACATTGGTTTTATCATTGCCTCCTTCAAAGGTGACATCAGAGGCTGTTATTGATTCCACAGCGGATGTGAGTGAATTAGTAAGAAGAGCAGCATACCGTGTTCTTTCCAGTAAATTTCCCCTTCAGAGTCTGAGGTATATATCAAATTTGGCATTGTTTTTCATTAGGGCATTTGACTGCCTTATTTTGAAATCTATGTTGAATGGTATTCTGACACTAGAAGCTGACATCCCATCAATACATGCATGGAAGTCATAAAAATTTCGATTGACCGCGACCTGTTTATGAAAATAATTTGCATAAATTTTGTATTGTTTCGATGGAGCGGTTGATGGAGTGTCAACCTCTGTTGTCAAAGTATCATCACCCATGATCTACCACTATTGCAAACTGTTGATTTTCACTATTTTGAATTAAAATTTTAGTTTTAATGAATGGAACTGCGAAAAACGTGTCTGCTGTCCTAGTAACTGCACTTTGAATACGATAAAGTCTCCATGTCTTACAATTTATCAGTGTTGCATTCGATTGTTTGTCTTTCTAGTATCAAACACAGGACTACCATTCTTCAAAGAGGACTCACAGATCGCTCCAAACCAGTCACAAGGGAGTGTTTGAAACTGTTAAAAGATGAATGGCTAGCAAGGTGCTGCAATGGAGATCTCATCGAACTCCTCAGGTTCCTGGATGTTGAAACTTATGAATCAGTTGGAGAACTTGTCATGGATGCTCTCTTAAAATCTGATTCAATAAAAGTGCAAGGCGGACAAAGTATCCAGGAATTCATAAAAGCTTCCCCAGATGGAGGTCAAGGTTGATTAAACTTGTACATATATTTCAGTTGCACGCTAGCATTCTCTTTTCTCTACCACATTCCAATTCTATTTTAACTCATTACCCTGAAATATGGTGTTTTTCTGTATATGGGTTAGGGGAGTCTGACGGTAGGAATGTCCAATTGATGGAACCAGAGGGTGCTCTTTATTGGAGGATTGTATGCAAGCACTTGCAGGCAGAGGCAGAGGCAAGCATTTATTACTAAGGGTGGCAATTATGGTTCACATGTGGGGTTTGAGTCAGGTTAACCTTAACCCAAACTGCTTAACCCGAGCCCAAACCTGAACCTGACCGGTTTAATTAAACGGGTTGTCCTGATATGACCCGTTTATAAATGAATCAACCTCAACATGACCTGTTTAATAAAAAATAAACTGAAACCCGGTCCGCTTAACCCGTCTAATCCGAATAACTCACATAATCTGGCCCATTTAACCTGAATAACCTGAACGAAGACATAACTTTTATCATGTTAATGGGTTACATGGGTTATGATAGGTCGGCCTGAACCCAAACTTGAATATTATTTGGGTCAGATGGGTTGACCTGATGACAACCTGAACTGTTTATACTCAACCCGAACCTGTTTAAATCTGGCCGGGTTATCATGTTGGGTCAAAAATTGCCACCACTATTTATTACCCCTTTTGCATTTCAGTACATGTTTTTTAACAAATAATAAAACAGGCTAAAGGCTCCAATGCTGCTGGAGCGATGGGTACGGAATCCGCAGTCTATGCTGCAGAAGCTACTGATACCAATGACCTTTTAGAAAGAGTTCTTCCCGCAACTGTTTCCGACTATATCGAATTGGTTAAAGCCCATCTTGTTGCTGGTGGGTGTGACTACTGATTTGAATTGATTCATTGATGTTTAGCTGTTGAGATTTGATGTCACCGGATTGTTTCAGGGCCATCCCACCGGTTTGCATCTAGGCAGCTACTGTTACTTGGTGCAATGCTAGATTTCTCCGATTCCATGAACAGAAAGGTTGCCAGTGCATTCGTACAGCAACTGCTGCACAGGCCTCCTGAACATGAAGAAGACGACGGGCACATAGTTATTGTTGGAGACGGACTGAATCTTGGAGGGGACAAGTACTGGGCAAATGCAGTGACTGATCTGGCTAGAAAAGTCCACGCAGCTGCTGGTGAGTTCGAGGAAGTTGTGCTTGCAGTTGTAGGGGATTTAGCTCAGCCTTGCAGGGAGCGAACAGCGGAGTTCATGCAGTGGATGCACTGCCTCGCCGTAACTGGCCTTCTACTGGGAAATGTGCGATCATATAGCGGGCTGCAGGGTAAAAACATTGAACCAGCTGAACTGTTGCAGACTTTACTGCTACCAGGGGCAAAGCATGCTCAATTAGACGTGCAAGGGGCTGCGATCAGGTGCCTTGGCCTATTCGGGCTGTTGGAAAGGAAGCCAAGCGAGGAATTAGTTAAGCAGCTGAGGCTCTCCTTTGAAAGAGGCCCGTCACCGGTAAGTGTAATGGCTTGTAAAGCCTTGGTTGATCTTGGAATGTGGCACGGCCCTCAAGTGGTTGACAGAGCCATGGGCCAGCAGCCGCCTGTAGATAGCGGCGATGCAGCCGGAGATTTAAATACCGGTTTGCTTGATCTCTTATTTGCTGGGTTAGATAAAAAAGCCCGGGAGGAGGCTGCAGAGATTTTTGAAAATGAGGTGGTTCAGGAAGTTATTGGCGAGGGTTTCGCGAAGATTCTTCTCTTGAGTCCCAACTATTTAAGTATGCAATCTTCTTTTCATTCTCTGGTCCTGGCCAAGCTCGTCTGCTTGTATTTCGACAATGAAATCAAGGATCTACAGAGGCTGAAGCAGTGCTTGTCTGTGTTCTTCGAGCATTATCCGTCTCTTTCAACCGATCACAAGAAATGTTTGTCCGAGGCGTTCATCCCGGTCATGCGTTCAATGTGGCCCGGCATTAATGGCGACACGGGCGGATCTTCCTTTGCAGTGTCTACTATGCGTAAACGCGCAGTTCAAGCATCGCGCTTTATGGTGCAAATGATGCAAGCGCCGTTGTATGAAAAAGTGGCTGAAGCGGAAAATGGCAGCAAGGAGCTGCCTGAAACCCCTGATCGGACTGTTCCTCGTTCAGTTGAGAGCGGGGAAGAGGGCCTGGCTATACGTATAGCCGCAGAGGTAAATTGTTTCAACTGAAATTCTTCGCCGTCTCTGTTTTTTTATTCTTTGCTTTGGGTTATTTTGCTGTCTCTTCGTTGTTTAGGTGGTTAACCTTCCATTGAAGAAGACGCATGCGGAGAAAGCATATTGTCTGGCACTGTGTAAGGCACTGGTTTTGTTTCGTTTCCGGTTTTCAGAGCCTGGGCCGATCAAGCTACTGAGGAGGCTCTTAAGCCGAGCGGTGGAGTCTGTATCTGCAGAGAAGGAGACGGTGAAGGAGCTGAGGAATATGGCTGAGCGGCTCAGGGCAGCAAATAGCCAACCAGACGTGGAGTTATCGGCCGACCAGGCAAATCTCATTTTAGGTATGACCCTCTGCTTCGAGTGTTTTGGAGGGTTGTAGTTTCAGTGATCCTGTGGGTGATGCAGGGCGACTGGGCATCGCCTTCAGCTTCGAGACGGAGGGGTACGGGGAGATCGCCCCGACGCCCGCGCCGACCTCGACGAGGCCTACGCGCTCCAGGCGCCGGCGAGTGAAGCGCGAGGAGAGTCCCTCTGGCGAGGAACCGGAACCCCCTTCGTCCGTGGCTCCCGGCGTTGCTAGCGCCGCGGGGCGGTCGCAGAGGGCGAGCAAGACGGCGGCGATGAGCAAGATCACCGCCGGCAAGGGTGGCGTACGTATTAGCAGCGACGGAAGTTCGGAGGTTACGTCGGATGAGGGGGGCGTGGAGTCCGACTTGTCTTCGTAGTCGGAGGGCCATCACTGGCGTGAAATATGTATTCTTATGATTCATTTCGGTTTGCCGTGTCAGACGCTACTCATTCGGTTTCCATTAAGGCAATCATGTAATTCTCATTTCCATATGAAATTGTTTTTTTTATTTGATTTCTTTCAAATTAGAGTATTGCATGCATGTAAAATTATTTAAATTATTTTTTATGCATAATTTTTTTGTTACTGGATTTGTTTACAGCGAGTTTCTATTTGGGTCGTGTTTGATTTAGTTGATTCATGTTGTTTGTTTCTCTTGTCCACTCGCTTGTTCTCTTACCATGTCACCAACTTGTTATGAGGCTTTTTCTTGTTATTGATTGTCTTGCATTACCTTTTTCATCGTTGTTGTCCACCAGTTTGTTTTGTTTTGATTGAGTTGTTTTGATAGATGTATGGTGGGGCAAGTCGTTTCACCGCCCTTGCAGGTTGTCTCTTTAGTTCAATGATTCTGTTTTGTCTCCATGGGCTTACACTCTCATCTAGTAGTGAGAAACCCTAGGTGTTTTAGAGAGTTTCTTCAACCAAACTTTGAGATCAGGTCAGTCATCCTTTCGACAACACTTCTTCAATTAGAAAAAGTGCGACTAATCAAATCCAGACGATTCCAATGGAGATTTAGACCAGGTGCACCTCTAGTGCGCGTTTACAGATCAAGGAGAAGGACCTTGCTTCCTCCGAAGCCTCGACGAAGCTTCCCAGACAATTGTAAGGCTGTTTGGGCTCTATAACCTCCTACTTTCTGTTGCTTCGGTTTTAGGTTTCAATTGGATATGTATTTCATGGTTTGTATCTTGTACTTGTTTGTTTCGAGCTTTAATAAAATGTGTGTGTAGTGTGGTGTTCTTGCCGTGCATGTAGGATACTTAAGGGTCTGAAACACGTTAAATCCTCGTGTTCTTTTGTGTTTATTATTTTTCTTTGTGCATCTGCTTCTTTCATGGTTCCTCTCATCTTGACTACCTAAGTTTTATTATTATGGATTTGTGATTTTTGCCTTTTTCCATTTCGATTGCTCTCTGTCACGCATATTAACGAATACCAATCTATTATTTGGCGATCCTTGGTTGTTCTTAGGGTGTATCCTTAAGATTGTCCCTAACAACTTGGTATGAGAGCCACCAAATAAATGATGACATCTGCTAAATATGAGATAGAGAAGTTTGATGGTGAGAATTACTTCAATCTATGACAAATCAAGATGAGAGCCTTGCTCATACAACATGGACTCATCGATGCTTTACATGACCCTAAAAAACCGGTAGTCACTCGTTCTGATGATCGAAAAACCATAACTACATACCAAGATGTCCCTGCTGACATCTTGCAAAAAGCCCATAGCTCGATTTTGTTATCCCTAGGCGGTAAAGTGCTTTTAGAAGTATCTTATGAGGGATGTGCTTCCGGTATATGGTTGAAACTTGAAAACCTGTATATGACAGCTTCGTTGGTTGGTCACCTGTATAAAAAACACAGGAGGTTTACCTTCAAGATGCGCCCAAGAACCCAATTTGGGCACACCTTAATGAATTTATCAAGATATTGTTTGACCACTCAAATATTAAGGTTCAAAAAGAAAGTGAAGATCAAGTTATTATCTTGTTAATTTCTCTTGATAGTTCTTATAGTACTCTGGTAGAGACCATGATGTATGGACGAGACTCCTTAGACTTAGAAGAGGTCAAATTAGCCTTGCTTTCTAAAGAATTGCATACCAAACCTAAAATGAAGTATGAGACCACGAGTCTCTTCAGCAGGGGTAGAACCGATAATAGAAGCAAGAAGAAGGATAATAACATGGGTAATGGCAAGAACAACAAGCAATCCAAACATAGTTTTATGTCCAGGGGTAGGCAAGTTACATTCTTCAATTACGACAAGCCTGGACATATTGCTCCAGAGTGTTGTAAGCCCAAACAAAAACAAAATGTAAAACTTGACGAATCAACTGATAAATCCTTGTTTTTTGATGTTGGTTATGATATTGCTGAGGTTCTTAATGCATCAACACATGATCTGTCTAATGAATGAGTGTTAGATTCAAACTGTTCCTTCCATATGTTTCCTGATAGGGACTCTCTTCTTGAACTATCTGAGAGAGCAAAAGGAGAGTATGTGTTAGAAAACAATAAGAGTTGAAGGATTAAGGGCACAAGCTTAGTTTTATTAGAGCTCCATGACCATTTAGTTGTCACCTTGATTGATGTGAGGTGTGTCCCCAAACTACATAGAAACTTGATCTCCCTAGGTGTATTAGACCAGAAAGGTTTTACTTTTAGGTCTGATTTTGGTTGTCTAAGGATCTCCAAAGGCTCTAGGATAGTCATCAAGGGTTCTCTTATAAATGGGATTTATGTTTTGGATGGAAGGACTCACCATAGGTTGATAGGTAGTACGTATGTTACCAATACTGATAACACTATGCTTTGGCATAGAAGACCAGCCATGTTAGCTCCAAAGGTCCCGAAGAGCTGAGTAAACAAGGGTTACTGAGTAATATCACACCTAACAATCTCCCATTTGCGAGGATTGTGTTATGGGGAATTCAAAAGGTGTCATCTTCAATAAGTCATCTTTTTTAAGTCTAGTCACCCTTTAGAGTATGTTTATTCTGATTTATGGGTGTTTCCCTCGGATTTCGGGGATGACCGCCTTGATGGGAGGTTCAAACATTCCGATCGGATTCTAATGGGTTTGTTCGTAGAACCGGAAACATCCAATGATTCCACATCCATTCGGACCTACTTTCCAAAGGTAGGTGCTCATTAGTTTGTGGACTGATGAGGCTTAGGAATTTGCATTGGTCGAGAGGATGAGAGGTCGGACTCATCACACCTTTTTGAGGGGAATTATTGTCTACTCCGGGACTCTATAGATTTAAGTTATGATCGTGAATCCTTATTACATTACCAAGTATAAAATGAGCTTTCCTTCATATTTGACAATCAATGATTAAATATGTAGGAAATTTAGAGAATCTTTTATATGTATTCAAGGTTCTTCATCGATAGAGAATCATCTGTATTTATTAGAGATTCTTGGTCAATGGTACCCTTCGACACATTTATATAGAAGTCTCTTGGTCATTATGATGACCATGCTGGTTTTAAAGCCACTCAGTGGGGCACTTGAAGTTTATTGTCATTCAGAAGGACATGAATTATTTCAGAGTTGGGATCGAACCCGCAGATGGGCTACCTACGTATCCTTTGTTTAAAAAAAGAATCAGAACCCACGTAGTTCGAGTAAGGGAGTATGATGTTTATGATTGATGGCTCAAAGAAGGATGTCATAATTACTTTTACACTCTAAGCTCACGTGAGTCATGCTCGGTGTGAGAAACAAGAGGTATTGGTAAAAAAATAGACAATTGTGCCATGAAAGATGCAATCATAAGGAATAATGTGGGGCTTATGTATGTATGACTGCCCAGATAAATGAAGCTTAGGATTTACTTTAGGGAAGAAATCCAGGATCAGGGTCCATAAAGGTATATGTGCTTCATGGAGATTTTGAATACTCTAACTTGGGGCTTACTCCTGAAAAGGAGGCCCAAATTAGGAGAGGACTTATGATTGGGTTTTACTCCTAAAAAGGAGACCCAGATCAAAGGTAAATTAGGACTGGTTAAGAGAAATTAAGACTGGGGCTTACTCTTGAAAAGGAGGCCCAGGTTAAGAGATTTGAAAAATTAAGGGACTTGGGGCTTACTCCTGAAGAGGATGCCCATGTTTGGACTGGGGTTTACTCCTGAAAAGGAGGCCCATGTTAAAAAGAATTAAGGTTTGGGGCTTACTACTAAGGAGGATGCCCATATTTTGGGGAATTATGACTGGGGCTTACTTCTGAAAAGGAGGCCCAAGTTAGGGGATCTGGGGCTTACTCCTAAGGAGGATGCCCAAATTAGAGGACTTGGGGCTTACTCCTAAAGAGGATGCCCAAATTAGAGGACTTGGGGCTTACTCCTAAAGAGGATGCCCAAATTAGAGGACTTATGACTGGGGATTATTCCTGAAAAGGATACCCAGGTTAAGGATTCTCTCATCTTAAAGGATGAGGTTGAATGAATGAAATCTCAATCTTTAGTGACATAAAGATGTGTAAATCACTAGGTTTTGAGAGATATTCCATAAAATTCCTTTCAGATAAGGAAGTCAAATCAAGAAATTATGCCATAAATGGCTTTGAAGAGTGTCTTGAAGACCGAATCTTGAATAGGAAAGGTGGAATGGCTTAAGAGGGGTGAAATGGGCAAGAAGGGCACCCAAAAAGGCAGGGTCGCGCAATTCCTGGCAGGCGCGCAGGTACTGCGTGGGCGCACAAGTCTTGGTCGCGCAGGTATGCCTGCGCGACATATGGGGTACTTGCGCGACGGTTAACCAGCAGGGTAATACTTGAGAGACTCTTGATTAAAGCCTTTAGAATCCTCTTGAGGTTTTTCCAGAAGAGGGGCGCGCAAGTTCTATTGAAGGAGTAAGGCAGTGCGCAAGTGTGGCCTTTTCCCTTAAGGGCTGGCCACTCAGGCGCGCAAGTGTTGATGAGTTTCAACACTTAGGCATTCCTCCCCCTCTTTAGATCTTCCGTTCTAGGTAAGAAATTACCTTAGAAGTGTTTCAGAAGCTTTGAGAAGAGACTAGGGCGCCGGGAGATCAAATATGATTTTCTGGAAAAAATCCTCCCAAATGGGGGGCCCACAGGGTCTATTTATAGGCAGGAGAAGACCCCGGACGGTTATCACTTAGGTCGCGCAAGTCACTTGCGTGACCATCATGCGTCGCGCAAGTGGACTTACGCGACTATGAGGGAACTTGCGCGACCTATGGGCAATGTTCTCCTTGTTCATCCTTTTGTCGATTTTTGATATTTTCTTCAAAGGATGAATCAATTTGTGCTAAGTCATTTCCCTTTACATTCCTTTGGACTCTGTGATGAAAAAGGAGCGTCAACAAAAGTCCCCCCTCAGAGTTGGATCCGAAAGAAATGAGGATGTGACTCTGAGGAAAAAGGAGACATCCAAAGGAAAGGTGGCGCACAAGGTAGGGCGCGCAAATGAGCTTTGGGCGCGCAGGCTCTGGCGCGCAGGGATACGCCCCTTGATCGCGCAGGGTCCTGGCCGCATCTATAAATAAAGGGCCTCACTTCCGTACAAAGCATCCAGATTTCCGGATTTCAAACCTTCGTGCTCTCGCCGTGCAGGTCACCTTAGCCGCGCAGGTTGCTCTGTTTTCCGGTGTTTCTTTGCTGTCGCACTACTGTATAGGTATTTGTACTTTTGCGGTTTATACTTGCGCGACACACGAACACTTGCGCGCCTTAATGCCTTAGCCATTTTTTTCGAATTCTTTCACAAATTTTATGAAAAATAAACCCATTTAAGAGTTAGTTTATTCAACTTTTGTGCAGATTCAGTGGCTCCCAAGGGAATTAAAATGGCTGATGAACTGGCTAGAAAGCAGATTGATGACATGATGAACATCATTGGCCATGATTATTATGATATCTGCGATAGCACTCTCCCAGATTTGGCTAAGTACTTAAAGAAATATCATCTTAATTTCCCACAGAGCATCTACCTGCCTCTATATGGTCATGGTCATCTGCAAGGAGTCAATGTTCTAGATGCAAAGAACTATACGCCTGAAATGCAGCTGCACTGCTACTCCTCTATTTCGGTTATGCTGTGCATTAAGAGCAACAACAATGGTGTGAACTTTCAAATTCTTCCTCCATGTCATTTTCTTGCAGATATGAAAATGGAAAACCCATGGGCTGAAAATGTTTTCCGCTGCCGGTTGGTGGAAAGAAGACAAAGATGGTATTAGAGCAATATCTGAAAAGAGTACTCTCCAAATGTCTCTTTACTTCCAATGCTCCATTCTCAAATCCATGTATCCATCTTCCAAGTCTCTTGGACAGAAACAGAGTCACTGTTTGATCAGCAGAAAATTTTCTCAAACTGCACTCAAGAACATCCTTTTACAATTGTTCCAAGAAGAGATGGTATCACTGCATCTCTTATTGTATCCAGTTGAATGAATGAATTCCAGGTGGTTGCTGATGAAGCTCAGGATGCCGTAAATCAAATGAAGAGTTATGTTGAAAGCCTCTTGTAATTCTTGAAAAAAAGAGAATAGACTCTAATATGTGGATGCCCTTATAACTCTTGTGCATCAATGAAAAACACTTTCACCTTCACTCATTTGTACCTGCATTCTCTTTTGCCACATGATTTAGATTTTACCTAAGCCAATGGGCCTAGTAAGCATAGTTTGATTTTTACTAGGATTAATGTAAATAACCCTACAAACTTCGAACCTTTTAATTGCTCAATGTTACCTAAATCATACAAAATGTATGTTTAGTGAGTTGGGAACTTGACTTTTATTCAGAGTTCCCTTGTATTTTGTGGGCAGTTTAAAGTCATGCACGTCGGACATAAAAAGGCTAATGTTTAAGGTCGAAATAGCTTTGACCGAAATGGATTAGAATTGACTCAATTTCTTGAAAATTCATCTGAAAACATATTACCATACTCAAGTATGAGGGAAAATATGTAAGCTATGACTTAAGAATATTTGAATCTGAGGAATGACATGAAAAAGAGCTAAAAGGCATTAGAAGAAGTAGTTTCCAAGAATGAAGTTACCATTATTTAACAAACCCGTTAGGGGGTTGAATTATGCAGGGCCACCTAAGGGCATTGGCTGCATAGTTAAATAAAATAGTATCTTTTGGATAACAAGTCTGTTATGTAGACTGTTTATGCAAGGCCGCCTATGGGCACGTGCTGCATAGTTAGGCAAAAGAACTCTCAAAAATTTACTTTCCTAGTGCTAAAATCCAGTGAAAGTTTATGGAGATTCAAATATTCCAAAGTATAGAGTTTTCTGTATGGAAAGAGGTACTTGAATATGGAGAATATATTTCCAAACAAGATTATCGAAGAACTGGATGAATATCACTCCTATGAAGGTCTGACCCAAACGTAGGGAAGGAGAATATAAACCATAGACTTGAATACTTTCAGATCATGAAAAAGGATATGAGACAAATATATTAAGGATGACTATTTTTGCAGATCCCTACATACTGTCATTTAAGACAAATAAGGACAAAAGAGGCATTCTTCCCAAGAATGAAGTTACCACTATCCGACAAACCCGTTAGGGGGTTGAATTATGCAGGGCCACCTAAGGAAATTGGCTGCATAGTCAAATAATAGCATCTTTTGGCTAACAAGTCTATTATGTAGACTGTTTATGCAAGACCGCCTATGGGCATGTACTGCATAGTCAGACAAAAGAACTCTCAGAAGTTTGAAATTTTTGTGACTAGAAGTCATGAAAAGGGTTATGAGGATCTGAAAATATTTAAGGTTAGGATTATGACCTATAAATATGGGTATTGTTCAATGTATACAAACATATACAGATCAATGCTAACCATAATCATGTTGTGGCTGGGTCCTGAATTGAAATGTTGGACTTCACTACGTATCCCATAAGGACGAGAATCAAGCCATATGTAGTTCTTAAACTACAGTTTAACATCGTGTGGGACAAAAGGATTAGAGATCTTAGTTTAGGGTCATAGAGCTTGGACCATTATAAGAAATACACAGTGTGTGTTTTCATGGGGACTTTTCAGCCAAGGGACTGAAAATGGAATTTGGGGTTAGGCCCAAAGACTTGGGGCTGGATTCGAGGGACACTCGAACGTTCCTACGTATCCCATAAGGATGGGAATCAAGCCCACGTAGTTTTAGAATTACCCTTTGTACAAATTTGGTTCGTACATGTGAAGGGTGAAAGGGGACTTTAGTACAATGATGGTTTAACCCAAGATAAAAGGTTTGGGCATTGCCATGTATGCATGTAGTCTTTGAAATGAAACATGATTGAAAAATCAATGTAAATAATGGTTCCCTCTCAGGTGAGGGTATCAAAGAATATTGTAGTTTATTGTCATACTGGACAAAAGTGTTGTATAGTTTAACGTCGTACAACAAGGATGAAAGTGAACCAATGTAAAGATATTGATTCTAGGGGTGGTTTCATGAATCAACATCGTATGAGATGGAGGTGAACCGATGTGAAGAGATTGGTTTTGGGCTTGAACCTTGGGAGGTTGCCTACATACCCAGCCTAGAAGGCAAGGATCAAAGTCCGTGTAGTTCAATTAAAGAATGAATTAATGATCAAGTTGTTATTGGGGACAATGACCTAAAAAAAATAATGTTGTTGGGACTTACACATGGTTAGTGGCCCAAAGAGAGTGTTATGGTTAAGGTTTGCTCTAAGCTCACGTGAGTCATACTCGGTGTGAGAAACAAGAGGTAACAACAACCTTAATGATGCATAGTTTAATGTCATGTATGACATATAAAGGGACTATGCAGTTTAAAGTCTTGCAGTTAGGACTATAGGTGCTGCACAATTTAGCGTCATGTAGTTAGGATGATGGGGACAATAGAGTTTAACATCATGTTGGACGAAAGGGGGACTGTGCAGTTTAATTTCATGCAGTGAGGACAAAAGAGTACACCATTTAACGTCATGTTGGACGCATTGAGGATTTTTTCCCCACAGTTTAGCGTCATATTGGACGAAAGTGCGAATAGTTTAAGGTCATATGAATGGACCGTGGATGGTGCGGTTTAATGTCATGCTGGACGAAAGTGTAGTTTAAGGTCATACATGACCTTTGATGATTATGTAGTTTAATGTCTTTCCGGACATAAGGTACTTTTATACAGTTTAACATCATGTAGTTAGGACGTCATAGTTTAACGTATTTCTGGACATAAGGGACTTGCAAATAGTTTAGGGTCATATGTATGGACCGTTGATGATGCAGTTTAAGGTCATACAGGACCTAGTTGCAGTTTAAGGTCATACTGGACCATTTAGGAAATTTTTTCATAGTTTAACATCGTGTGGGACAAAATTAATACAAATAGTTTAAGGTCATATGTATGGACAATTGCTGTATAGTTTAACGTCATATAGCAAGGACAAAAGAGGGACTTTGCAGTTTAATGTCATGCAGTGAGGACATCACAGTTTAACGTCATGTTGGACCAAGTTGCAGTTTAAGGTCATACTGGACCATTTTGGAGACACAGTTTAACATCATGTTGGACCAAGGGGGACACAATTTAACGTCATTTTGGACCAAGGGGGACACAGTTTAACGTCATGTTGGACCAAGGGGGACACAGTTTAACGTCATGTTGGACCAAGGGGGACACAGTTTAACGTCATGTTGGACCAAGGGGGACACAGTTTAACGTCATGTTGGACCAAGGGGGACACAGTTTAACGTCATGTTGGACCAAGGGGGACACAGTTTAACGTCATGTTGGACCAATTTGCGATGTATTTTGTGTTTATACAAAATACTTCTTCAAAAATATGGCATTTGTTGGAGTAGTGATGAGTTCTCCATTCATCGAGATTAATGAATAAGCTCCATTGGAGTAGACCTTATGTATTGAATAAGGTCTTTCCCATTTTGGCTCAAGCTTGGGAGGTTTCTTTCCTGGTATCATTGGAGTTCTGAGAACTAATACCAATTCTCCCTGAGTAAATGAACGAAGACGAACTTTTTTGTTAAAAGCTCGTGCTATTCGATTCTGATAGACTTCCAAGTGGTGCAAAGTGCACAATCTTTTCTCATCTAACTGTTCCAATTCATTCAATCGATTTTTAGATTGTTCATATGTAGATGATTGATCACAAATGGAAACTCTGAGAAAGGGTAGTTGAACTTCAATGGGAAAGATGGCTTCCGTTCCATATACCAATGAATATGGAGTTGACCGAGTTGCAGTGCGGGTGGTAGTCCAATAAGCCCATAAATCATGAAAGAGTTTATCAGGCCATGACCTCTTATCTTTATCCACCATATTTTGCAGTATATTTGAAAGAGTCTTGTTAAAGGCTTCTATCTGGCCGTTGGCCGCTGCATGATACCGAGATGAATGGTTGGATTTGATGTTGTATTCTTGATACAACTTCTTCACCTCGGATGAATAGAAATTGGTGCCATTTTCCGTCAATATGGTATGAGGGACACAAAATCTGGTAATGATGTTAGACTTGATGAAGCTAACAACACATTTAGAACTGAATTCCTTGAGAGGTATTGCCTCTAACCATTTGGAAAAGAAGTTAGTAGCAGTAAGAATGTACTTAAACTGCTTGGCCGTAGCCGAAGGGTAAGGTCCCACCACATCCATTCCCCATGTGGCAAATGGCCATGAGTATTTAGCTGTATGAAGCAAATCTGGAGGTTGATGAATGAAGTTGGAATGTACTTGGTATGAATGAAACTTCTTTGTGAAATCGACACAATCTTGTATCATTGAAGGCCAAAAGTATCCAAGCCTTCGAATCTGATCAGACAGTCTATGTCCAGACTGGTGGGCACCACAGACTCCTGCATGCACTTCTTTCATGACAGCCATTGTCTCTTCACCATCAATACATATGAATAGAAATCCATCAAAACCATGTTTGTAGAGAATTTTCTCTAGGTGATATGGGTTATCATAAAGAGTAAAATTGACCACACATCGCCGAATTTGTTCTTTCTCAGCTCTATCAGGTGGAAGTGTTCCATTTTAAAGGTATTCCCTGATAGGTGACATCCATCCTGTAGTATGACCATACGGTTCAGGAATGGGACAAATTTCATTAATTTCATCTATTCTGATTTGAACATAAGGTGAAATTTCACGATGGTGGGCAATACTGATGGTTGTCTCGTCCTGATTTGGATCTGCCAGAGCTGTGGCTATATTAGCCAGTGCATCAGCTTGAGCATTTTGTGATCTTGGGATATAAGAAAATGTCGGTTCCAAAGGGAATTCCGTCATTAACTCTCTGACATAATCATACAAATGGATTAGTTCTTCTTTTCTGATGGAATAATCCCCATTGACTTGTTTGATTACCAGGTCTGAATCACCTTTCACCTTTAAGTGATTCACTTGTGATTGAAGTGCTAATTCCAAGCCTACGATGAGAGCTTGGTATTCTGCTTCATTATTGGTACCACCTTCCCACAATAAGAAGGAATAAGGTAACACTGACTTTTCTGGAGAAATGAGCACAATTCCTAATCCAACTTTGTTGAATTTAGGATTTTCCATTTTCCTCCCTGTTGGACTTCTGGAAGCACCATCAAAATACATTTCCCATGCCTGGGGACTTTCTTGAATAGAGAAGACTTCCTCATCAGGGAGTTCAATATCTGAAGATGTGTCTTCCACTGAAGGGTGTTCAGCTAGGAAATCAGCCAGAGCTTGGACCTTTATCACCTTTTGAGACACATACTGAATGTCAAATTGTTGCAAAATAACTGCCCACCTTGCCAGACGTCCTGTAAGCATTGGATGACTAAGGATAAATTTGAGCGGGTTATTGCGAGATACCAATTGGACCTCGTGATGTTGCAGGTAGTGTCTCAACTTCTGAACTGTAAAGATTAATTCCAGGCAGCACTTGTCAATACTTGAATACCGGGTTTCTGCTTCAAGCATGGTTCGACTGAGATAGTAGAGGCTGTTTTCATTCCCAACATCATTCTTTTGAGCAAGAAAGGCACCCAATGATTGCTCTAGAGCTGTCACGTAGAGGATAAGTGGTCTTCCTTCAACAGGTGGCATGAGTACCGGTAGACTCAAGAGGTATTTCTTGAGAATTTTGAATGCTTCTTGACATTCTTCAGTCCACTGGTAAGTGACTCCCTTCTTCATCAATTTGGTGAAGGGTAAACTTTTTCCTGCTAAATTGGCGATGAAACACTGAATATAGGCTAAGTGTCCTTGAAGTCCTCTTAATTATTTCAAATTTCGAGGAGGTGACGTACCAAGGATTGACTTGGTATTCTCAGGATCGACTTCAATACCACGATGGCATACAACAAAGCCGAGAAATTTTATTGAGGTTACCCCAAAAGCACATTTTAAGGGGTTTATCTTCAAATTATGTTGTCAAAGCTTGCGGAATATGACTTCCAAATCAGCCAAGTGATTAGAAAGTTGTTTGGATTTAACTACCAAATCGTCTACATAACATTCAACAAACTTCCCTAAGAAGGGTTTTAAGATATGATGCATGGCATGCTGATAAGTTGCACCTGCATTCTTTAAGCCAAAGGGCATTACCCGGTAGCAAAACACACCCTGAGGGGATCTGAAGGATGTAGATTTATCGTCTTCTGGGGCCATTTGGATATGATTATATCCAGAATATCCATCCATGAAGGAAAGTGCTTCATAGCCAGCTGTTGCATCAATTAGAAGTTCTGTAATTGGAACTGGGAAATCATCCTTAGGACAATGCCGATTAAGATCTCTGAAATCGATGAAAACTCTAATTTGTCCATTCTTTTTCTTTACAGGTACAATATTAGCCAACCATTTGGGATATTGAACTTCTCTGATGAAGTTAGCTTTGATAAGATTATCCACTTCAGCTTCAATTTTTGAAGCATAAGTTGGGTGTGTTCTTCTCGCGGCTTGCTTAAATCCTCGATGTTCTTCTGGTAAACCCAAATGATGAGTAGAAACATCAGGATCAAGCCTGGGAATTTCTGTATAGTTCCATGCAAATATATCTCTATTTTGCTTTAGAAAAGAAATATACATTTCTTGCTCTTCAAGAGTCATGGCCGCACTGATTAAAGTGGGGCGTGGATATTCTTTTGTACCCAAATTTATTTCTCTGAGTTCATCCATAGTGGTAGAGATACCCTCTTCAAATGCTGGAGGAGAATCTCTGAGATTTTTTTCTTCCTCTTCATCATGTATTATTTCTTCCATTTCTACTTGCATAGTAGATGATAAAGTAGAATTTTCATGATCCGAAGAGATGTCAAAGTTTGCATATCTTAAAGAAGAAGCTTCCATTTCCGACCCGATTGATGATGAAGGGTCTTCTTTGGGTAATAAAGAGAAGATGATGGATTGAGAATCGACATCATTGTTCACCTCTGATGTTGCTATAACTTCTTCTGGCCTGATTAGCGAAGCATAGACTTGTTGGATTTCAGTAGATGAAATGAAGACGTCTCCATTTGTGCTTTCATCACTGCTTGGTGGATTACCAATTTCTCCCATGTTGTCTGGCTCGATTGCCGTAATTGACATTATGGATCTTTCCATAAGAGTATTTTGATTTGGGTCTATCTTTTCAATTTGACTGATAGGCAACACATAATCTGTACTCACATGTGTAAATGGATTTACTGGAATTTTCTCCAAACCATATGGAGCATTAACTTTGGTAATCTTCTTTGCTATGGATTTCCCCCTTCCCTTCATGTGATAGAATTCCGCCTCAATGTATTGAGACTCACATGTCTTGAACGAGTCTTTATCACCATACAATATCCCAACTTGACCATCAAAACAATATTTGAGACATTGATGGTATGATGAAGGGATAACCGTATGCTGATGTAGCCAGGGTCTTCCAAGCAAGATGTTGAAGGCTGAGTCTTGATCAACAACCATGAAATCTGAATTAGATACAAGATCTCCAAACTGAGTTCTGAGTATAAGTTCCCCCAGTGGTTCTTGTTCATTTTTATCATATCCTTGTAACATCATGGTAGAAGGAGATAAATCAGATTCCGTGAGGCTCAATCGACGAAGTGTACGAATGGACATGAGGTTGACTCCTGAACCATTGTCAATGAAAGCTCTTCGGACGTCTACGCCATTGACCTTTACAGACAAGTACAATGGTATAATATGTCTATGCACAACATCATCTTCATCTTCATCAGTAAAAGATATTATTTCATGGCATTCTGCAGGATTATTCTCTATGTGATAGACTTCAGCTACAGTAATTTCAGTTTCAAACTCCTGAGGACTTGAAAAAGCCTCGATGAATGCTTCCCAAAGATCTTTTGACAGATTCATAGCATCCAAAATTGATAACTTGGCTGGTACTTGGGCCAAGTGTTTCAATATATCATACTTTTGATCCAGAGGTCTGCGTTTCCCAATAGGAATATGTGGTTTAGCAGGTACCTTGGAAGCAGATGCTTTGGAAGTTGATGTATCTTGTATTGGGATAGAAGTTGGAAATATTACTGGTTTTGGAAGATTAGACCGATTAGATCCATTTACTTGCTGAGAGGAAGAAGATGAAACCTTCAACCGGTCTTCCAAAATAACTGTGCCAGGACTGAATTTGCTATCGGTAGAAGAACTTGCTTGTTCTTACTGAGCTCGCTGAAGGTCTCTACCATGAGTTTCTGCCGCGTACACAATTCTAGCAGGGGTAGAATTGGAATAGTGGATTCTAAAAGATCTACGTCTTCCCCTGTATCCTGAGCCCCTGGAACTTCCTCTGATTCCCCTGTTTGATACAAGGAATTCAGACTCATTGAAATCGAAACTGCGACTGGCATATGGATCTTTTAATTGAATCATATTAACAGAACCAAAGATTAACTCTTCGTCTGATGAAGACTCTGCCTGATTAGCCTATTTAGGCTGTGCCGTTTGGTGGGGTGGTGCCCGTGGCTTTGAAGTAGATGGCATGAATTCCTCCAAAGTCAAAGACAACTTAGGCTTTGACACACACTCATCTTCTTCTGATTCTTTTTCTTTCTTTGAATCATGCCGTTTCTTTGAGGAATTTCCCTTTTACAAAGAGGGTTTTGCCGCAACATTCATGGAAGAAGACACAATTGGTTTCTTTAATTGTGTTCACAAAATAACATGAGTTCAATTGATTGTCTTTCTGACCATCCAATCATCATACTTCTATGCATTTTTACTTTTGACTTCTTGCCATTCACCTTCCTCCTCTGGAACTGTAGTAGTGACACATGCTACCTGGGTTGAGGAGCCTTTCAATGTGACTTGACCCGAGTCGACCATCTTTTGAAGGAGGTCTTTGAAGACAAAACACTCTTGGATGGGATGCCCCAACATTTTATGAAAGGGGTAATAATTGGGATGGTCTTCATCTCCTTTCTTGTTTGGCCTCTTGGGCATTGGTAATTGAACCAAATTGTTTTCCAGAGCTGAAATGAAATAACCAGGAACTTGTTCATTTCAGAAAGAGTATGTTTTTCTCTTCAGATCCTCAAATTGTTTTCGTCTTTGATCTATTTGATCGTCTGGAAGAAACGGCCTTTGTTGTTGGCGCTCAGAAGGTGGAGCCCTTCAAGAAGATGAAGGTTTTGAGGTAGAAACAGGTACAGGTGCTTGTTTAAGCATAACTGTAGTAGTTTCTGCTTTACCCATTCTCCTTCTTGGAGCTAATGGAATTACACGAGATTTAGCCTTAGCCTGTATAAAGGAATCTTCAATCTGCTGAGCGATTGAAGTAAGGTCTTGAAACCCTCCTGTGTATTTTATAGGGATTAACGGCGTACATAATTCGTCACGCAGATTTGCCACACAGATTAGCAACAATTCTTCTTGAGGGAGTGCTAAACTCAAGGAATATGTTAATCCCTTCCATCGAGCAATGAAATCAGAGACCCTTTCATTCTCCCTTTGCTTACAGTTTGTAAGATCAAAAACTGTTGTCTTTGGCAAAGTTGAGCTGAAATGAAGGAGGAAATTTTGGTGAAGATCCCCCCATCTGGTAATTGACCGGGATTGCAAGCTTTTATACTAGACAAAAGCTGGTCCTTGCAAGGTTCGCACGAAGCATCTGAGTTTCAATGCTTCTTGTTGCTTCGGAGTTCCCATCATAGGATCGCAACAAGCCACGTAATGCGTCAAATGCTGTTCAAGATCGCCTGATCCATTGAAAATAGGGAATACATGGTTCCCAAAACTGGATGGAGGAGAGATTGAATCTACCCATTCAGGGTAATTTTTTTTTTCTGGTTGAACTTGCGCATGTTTCCCTTCCATAGTTTCTAACTGAGATATTAATGACTAAATAGTAGTTATTAACTTTTGAGAAACATCCGGTTGAACTTGGAATTGGGTAGGTACAATGACTGGAGCTTGGACAAATGTGGCGATTGGTGCTGCAATTGATGGTAGCACTGCCGACTGTTGTTGCACTTGACCCGTAGGATTAGACCTGTGAGGGTGTACTGATAGAGGAGAATATTCTTGATCCATATCAGTAGCTGCAACAAATTCCTTTGGCTGTCTGACTCCAGCATTCTTAAGAAGAAGACTACTCTGAAGTAGTTCTGCATTCAACCTTCTTAATTCCTTCATTTCTTCCTCCTGTTGTGAAAACCTTTTCTCTAGTGAGAGCGATTGACCTTCTCCAGAGGAAGGATATGTAACCTGGTTCTTTCCCTTCCCTTTGTTGGATCCTTTTCGGAGAGGGGGAAGTGGGTTACTCGAAGGATTACCTAGGTTCTGAGTAATCTTTTGACTTCGTGTACGCACACCTTCTTCATTTGTGTCGGTGCATACATCTTCTTGAGCAGGAACCTCTTCATCTGAGTCCCCTGAGTGAGCCTCATCTGGTGGATCAACAACAACGACATTGATGACATTGATTGATGCATAACTCATCGCATCCCTTCTATCAGCATTTCTGTGATATTATCTTCTTCCATGTCTTTTATGAGATATTGCCTTTTGTTGATTCGATCCCTCAGGAATTTCTTGACAAACCGTAATTTGGAGGGAATCTCCTGATAATTTGGCTCTTCGTTCCTCTTGTGGTTTCTTCCCCAATCGAGAAAAGACCGACTTTCTCTGAGGAGGGGATTGCTGATTTGAAAAATTCCCCAGTCTAGTGGACTGGGGCTGTTCCCGCTGTTCTCGCTCAACTCCTCGAATCCTATTTGTTGATTCCGAGGGTTGGTTTAAAAGAGTCCCCAGTCTGGTGAGCTGGGGTGGCTCCTGACATGCTATGTTTGAGACTTTCTTAAAAGTCCTCCTGATCTTGCGAACCTTAGTCCGGAAATTAGCTGGATTCATTAACCTGTATCCACTTTTATCACCCGGTTCAAAAGACCGTTGGATGATTTCTGACACTTCTGTCACTTGGTGACGTGCTTGCTCCAAACAAGAGGCCTGTTCAATATTCTCGTTTGCTTGATGCAAGAGTAATTCAACAACTTGTTCTATGTATTCTTGATTTTGAGAGGAACTAGTTAAAGCATGTTCTTGGGCAAGATTTTGATTACAAATAAAACCCATTGACTGTGGCCAGTCATGGGCAATAACATTGCATGAGACCATTTTCGGCGGGCTTTGCTGACTGAAGAGCACCGTGAAATGCAGTGCTCCATGAACACCCCATCCTCTGACATGAATACCAGATGGGGCATTGGAAATCAATTGACGCAATCTTCTTAGTGCGCCAAGGCATGAACGTTGAAGGGCTCTCTGTTGTTTTTCAGCCTTCAGATATCGAGAGACTGATAGAGATGCCAAATCAATCTGAAATTGTAATCCTTATATTATCTTAAGATGATTTTCATATTCATCATAAGATAATAATTTATTTCTCAACTGACAAAGAGCTTTCCATATGTTGAGACGAATATCATGAATTTCATCTTCCGTCAACATTTCTAGAATGTTATACTGAGAGTCAGCCAGAGGCCAAAACATAACTGGCACTTCACCTTTCGCCAGTTGTTTTCTCATGTTCATAATTTCCTCTTTATCATTTGATGAAGATTCTTCTACCTGATTTGACCATAGTTGGTGTTTCCTTCTTGCTTCATTGGATTCAACAGGATTGGTAGAGAAATCATTGATCAAACTAGAAGATGCATGACTTAGGGGTGGTTCGAAGAATGACCTACACCCTGGGCTATCTTCTGATTGAGAAAGTATTTCACCTGCTAGCAATGAAGCTTCAGACATGACTGGTTTCACATCTACAAGTGCCTCAAGATAAGAGGGCTTTCTCAGCACTACATTGTCCACTGGAGCATTTTTTGGGCAATGTGCATCACTACTGCGGAGAGGACTTTCACAGTGAAATTCATCATCATGGGGAGGACCACCATAATGGGTGAGAACAAAATATGAGATCTCTTGCTCCTTGGTCTTCTGACCACAAAGAGGGTTCCTATGGCTCTCATCTGAAGATGAAACTTTGAAATCGACCAAATTTTCATGAAGAAAGACTTCATGAGGAAGTTTCTGTTGAAGACCCTCATAATTAATGTTACCACTATTGGGAAATGAGGGAGTATAATCTTGAATTTCAACAGATAATTGTCTGAGGGCTTCAAGAACTCCAGCATCGAGCAAGGACTTGTTACAGATTGGCTCTTGATCTCCTGACTGTGCTGGGCGGGTCTTTTTCTTAGATGCCTTCTTACTCACCTTGGAAACCACTTGTTGATGAAAGTGGCTGCTCTAAGTAGGTGTATATGACTGATCAGGAAAGATGTCCAGGTTAGGCTGACTATCTCCACTCAAATCAGGTGTATGTGCCTGACTTGGTTGTCCGTATGATATGGGGGAGTATGCCCCACAACCCTCTTGGACTGGAACAGATGTGTGTGTCTATTCTGGAGTGAATTGTTGATGTGTCACTCCACTGGTAGGGATAGATTTATGTGTCTTTCCCTGAGATGCCACTGAAGTTGTTAAAATATCCTGGCAGACATCCAGAATATGATTAGGGATTTTCTTCTGCTCTTTTACCATTGATAGAATATGTTTGGTGACTTCAGTTGTCGGAACGGGAATATACGTCCATTCCGGGCTTGGAGTAGGTGTATGTGCCTGCTCCTGTCCTCCTTTTCTTGTCAGTGAATCCTGACAGTACTCAAGTGTGGGGGCAGAGAGTTGAGTCTGCCTCCTGTTTGTCGCCGGGGCTTTCCAACTGACTTCTCCGAATGCTACCAAGCGAGACTGTTGGTAGACTTGATTAATACTAGCAGGTGTATGTGCCTGCTGATTGCACTTCGCCAAACGTGGTTGACGAGATCCATCATATGTAGTCGGACAAGCCTGCTGACTAGCTGATGATGTATAAACAGGTGTATGTTCCTGCCTATCATACTCTGCCGGAATTTCCTGGCGGGATTGGCGTGATGCTGCCAGACGAGTCTGCTGGACAGTAGAATTAAAACGGGCAGGTGTGTGTGCCTGCTCGTTGCTTGCCACCAAGTTAGGTTGGTGGACTTCTCCGGAGATGGAAGAGATGAGAACCTGCTCACTGTTGACCGGATTCCGCCTCTGGTGGTTTGCCTTGCTTGCTCGGGTTCGAGGAACCTGAGCCGAACACCTGGAGTTGGTACCCTCATCATGTTGAGGGCGCACTGCCGCACGAGTCTGGCGGTGATTGTTGGTGGGAGCCCTCAGGAAGGACTCATGTATGTTTGAATCAAGGCCCTGAGGGACCTTCTCATTCACCTCCCCATAATAAGGGAGTGAATGGTGATTGAGTTCCAGGGATAACAACCCGAAACGGTTGGAGACGGTAGTCAACACCGCCTGCTTCTTGATCACTAGTCGTCGTTGTTTGGATGACCAGTGTGAGTTGTTCACTTGGAGAGCTTGTCGGGCAGCCTCCAGAGTTGGGATGGTACCGTGTTGACGATACTCCTTAACCAGTGCGTTCGATACCCAACGTTAAAGAAGCTGAGTAGGTGATATCGTCCTTAGAGCGGATGACGATCCAACAGGAGTAGCAGCAGTGGCATTTGCAACAACAATATTCACAGGTGTGAACTTGAGAGAAACCATTCTAGAAATGCAGAAGATCTTGGAAAAGAGGGCCTATTTGATATAACAGACGTAATCAAGATAAATTCAGCCACTAAATCTTTTGGATGAGCACATATTTCAATGATTGTTTTTGTTGGCCCTCTCATTGAGTTTTAAATAGGGGCCTAACAAAATAGGTAAAACATCATTTTAACTTGGTTAAGGATTCACGTCGGGTTCACCATTTTTTGTTTCCCTCGGATTTCGGGGATGACCGCCTTGATGGGAGGTTCAAACATTCCGATCGGTTTCTAATAGGTTTGTTCGTAGAACTGGAAACATCCAATGATTCCACATCCATTCGGACCTACTTTCCAAAGGTAGGTTCTCATTAGTTTGTGGACTGATGAGGCTTAGGAATTTTCATTGGTCGAGAGGATGGGAGTTCGGACTCATCACACCTTTTTGAGGGGAATTATTATCTACTCCGGGACTCTCTTTATAGATTTAAGTTATGTTCGTGAATCCTTATTACATCACCAATTATAAAATGAGCTTTCCTTCATATTTGACAATCAATGATATAATATGTAGGAAATTTAGAGAATCTTTTATATGTATTCGAGGTTCTTCATCGATAGAGAATCATCTGTATTTATTAGAGATTCTTGGTCAATGGTAACCTTCAACACATTTATATAGAAGTCTCTTGGTCATTATGATGACCATGCTGGTTTTAAAGCCACTCAGTGGGGCAATTGAAGTTTATTGTCATTCAGAAGGACATAAATTATTTTAGAGTTGGGATCGAACCCGCAGATGGGTTACCTACGTATCCTTTGTTTAAAAAAAGAATCAAAAGCCACGTAGTTCGAGTAAGGGAGTATGATGTTTATGATTGATGGCTTAAAGAAGGATGTCATAATTACTTTTACACTCTAAGCTCACGTGAGTCATGCTCGGTGTGAGAAAAAAGAGGTATTGGTAAAAAATAGACAATTGTGCCATGAAAGATGCAATCATAAGGAATAATGTGGGGCTTATGTATGTATGACTGCCCAGATAAATGAAGGTTAGGATTTACTTTAGGGAAGAAATCCAGGAGCAGGGTCCATAAAGGTATATGTGCTTCATGGAGATTTTGAATACTCTAACTTGGGGATTACTTCTGAAAAGGAGGCCCAAATTAGGAGAGGACTTATTATTGGGTTTTACTCCTGAAAAGGAGACCCAGATCAAAGGTAAATTAAGACTGGTTAATAAAAATTAAGACTGGGGCTTACTCTTGAAAAGGAGGCCCAGGTTAAGAGATTTGAAAAATTAAGGGACTTGGGGCTTACTCCTGAAGAGGATGCCTGTGTTTGGACTGGGGTTTACTCCTGAAAAGGAGGCCCAGGTTAACACGAATTAAGGTTTGGGGCTTACTCCTGAGGAGGATTCCCATATTTTGGGTAATTATGACTGAGGCTTACTCTTGAAAAGGAGGCCCAGGTTAGGGGATCTGGGGCTTACTCCTAAGGAGGATGTCCAAATTAGAGGACTTGGGGCTTACTCCTAAAGAGGATGCCCAAATTAGAGGACTTGGGGCTTACTCCTAAAGAGGATGCCCAAATTATAGGACTTATGACTGGGGATTATTCCTGAAAAGGAGACCCAGGTTAAGGATTCTCTCATCTTAAAGGATGAGGTTGAATGAATGAAATATCAATCTTTAGTGACATAAATATGTGTAAATCACTAGGTTTTGAGAGATATTCCACATAATTCCTTTCAGATAAGAAAGTCAAATCAAGAAATTATGCCATAAATGGCTTTGAAGAGTGTCTTGAAGACCGAATCTTGAATAGGAAAGGTGGAATGGATTAAGAGGGGTGAAATGGGAAAGAATGGCACCCAAAAAGGCAGGGGCATGCAAGTCCTGGCAGGCGCGCAGGTACTGCGTGGGCGCACAAGTCCTGGTCGCGCAGGTATGCCTGCGCGACATATGGGGTACTTGCGCGACGGTTAACCAGCAGGGTAATACTGGAGCGACTCTTGATTAAAGCCTTTAGAATCCTCTTGAGGTTCTTCCAGAAGAGGGGCGCGCAAGTTCTATTGAAGGAGTAAGGCGGTGCACAAGTGTGGCCTTTTCCCTTAAGGGCTTTCCACTCAGGCACGCAAGTGTTGATGAGTTTCAACACTTAGTCCATCCTCCCCCTCTTTAGATCTTCCGTTATAGGTAAGAAATTACCTTAGAAGTGTTTCAGAAGCTTTGAGAAGAGACTAGGGTGTCAGGAGATCAAATATGAGTTTCTGCAAAAAATCCTCCCGAATGGGGGGCCCACAGGGTCTATTTATAGGTAGGAGAAGACCCTGGTCGGTTATCACTTAGGTCGCGCAAGTCACTTGAGCGACCATCATGCGTCACGTAAGTGGAGTTGCGCGACTATGAGGGAACTTGCACAACCTATGGGCAATGTTCTCCTTGTTAATCGCTTTGTCGATTTTTGATATTTTTTTTCAAAGTATGAATCAATTTGTGCTAAGTCATTTCCCTTTACATTCCTTTGGACTCTGTGATGAAAAAGAAGCGTCAACAATGGGGACCAACCAAAACTACCTCTCACAATAGAGGTTCTTATTTCTTGAACTTTATTGATGTTTTCTCTAGAAAAGTATAGATTTAAATTCTTCAAAACAAATATGAAGTTTTTAAAACCTTTAAAACTTGAAAATTACTTATTGAGAATCAAAATGGAATAAGAATTAAATCCTCGAGAACAAATAGCGGTTTAGAATACTTTCTATCTAACTTTATACACTCTTGTGAGTATGAAGGTGTTATTAGACATCAAATTCTTAGAGAAACTCCCCCAAAAAATGGTTTGGCTGAACGCATGAACCACACTATATTAAAACAGGTCCAAAGTATGCTTGAATACTCAAACCCACCGAAATCCTTCTAGACCGAGGCTGCAACCACTGCAGTGTACCTTATTAATCAATGTCCTTCAACTAAAAATCATTTCAAGACTCCTGAAGAATTTTGTTGCAACTAACCCCTTCATATAATTACTTAGGAGTTTTTGGTTGTACTGATTATAAACATATAAATAATGATAAACTTGAAATAAGATCTCTTAAATGTATCTTTATAGGATACCTCAATATGGTTAAAGTATATAAGTTATGGGTTGATAAACATGGCTACCAAAAATTCATTATAAGTTGAGATGTTTTCTTCCATGAGAATGTTTCATATAAAACTAAGTCTTACATTAATGATAGTGATTGTGAGCCGTAATATGAGGATGCTCATACTAATAGTCAAACCCAGTTTGAGGTTCTCAGTTAGACTTCTCCACCAAAACCTCATCTTGAAGACCATCTTCAATCCAACCCACATATTGGGTTAGATAGCGAGCCTTTTGAGGTCCCTAGTGATTACCAACTTGCCTAGGATAGATCTAGGAGGGTCATAAAGCCTCCAAATCATTTTATCCAATATGAAATGGCTTCCTTTGCTTTCTATGTTTCCCAGGACCTTGAGTCTGAGGACCCCCAGACCTATATGTAGGCTATAAATGATAGAGACTCTAAGCATTGGGTCTCTACCATGGATGATGAAATGAAATATTAAAAATAATAATACACAGTCTGTTATTAATAAACCACTGAATGCCATAGTTATTGGTTGTAAGTGGATTTTTAAAAGAAAAGAATACAACACATGAGAAAATAAAATTAACTTCAAGGAAAGACTTGTAGCCAAAGTTTTCCTATAATAAGAGGGAATTTATTATTTTGAAATCTTTTCTCATGTGGTTAAACACTCATCTATCTGTTTGTTGCTTGATTTTATTGCTTATCAAGATTGGAATATTGAGTAGTTTAATGTAAAAATAGGTTTCCTTTATGGTGAAATTAATGAGAAAATATACATGTATCATTCTGATGGTTATTCAAATTTTCTTAAAACTATTTAGATATGCCTTTTGAATAAGTCATTATATGGTTTAAAACATGCATCTTGGTAGTGGTACATGAATTTTTATACATTCATGCTTAATAAAAATTTTAATAGAAGTAAATATGATGCATGTGTATATTATAAAACTATAAAAAGTGTTCTACTTTACTTACTGCTATGTGTAGAAGAAATTCTTGTCATATGTAAGGATATAAAACTTATCACCTTTGTTAAGTCACAATTTAAGAAAGTGTTTTAAATAAAAGGCTGGAGATCCTTTGTGAAGTTTTCCTAAAAAAGTTTTATATTTTTTGACAACTCAATTTTTCTAAATAATGTTTTTGTTAACAGTTTGAAAAAAGTTATTGGAGGAATATGGAAGTTTTTTTAAGAAACTTTTTTAAGAAAGTTTGTTAAGAAGTTACTGGAGGAAATTAGAAAGTTTTGTTAAGAAACTTTATAGCATAATTCAAATGATGATAAACTAATCTAAAATTTCCTATCATTATGAAAATATCATGATTCAAGTATTTATACAAATGGGAGACCTATTTTGAGTTACTAGAAAAAATCCACCAGTCATATCTTTTCTTGATTTTTTTACTACTGAGGTTTTGTACAAAATTTGTGAAGTCAAAGTTTTGTATGCAGACAGAGTTTGATCCAATGGATGAAAAATCACTTTTTAACTGAAATTTTTTTTGTACAAATATTTGTGATAAGGTTTAATAATTTTTACTAAACATAAATGCTGTAGAAAGTTCAAAATAGAAGTTACTTAAGTGGAGACTTTGTACAATGAACAAAATTTTATTAAAAAACCTCACAGATGAAGTTTTTATAAGAAAGTATGGCATTGCAAGTTGCCGTGTTTGTATAATGGTAAGTTTTCAAAAATTTTATCAGATAAAAATTCTAGGAAAAGAAAGTTGCAAAATTTGTGCAGTTCGGTAAAATGAGAAATAAATTCAAAGGGAGAAATCCAAATGAGAAATCTGGGTAGTGCACTGGATGAAGGAAGTTTCATGTGACTAAAGTCCTTATAAGTTGCAATAATGTAGTCAACCATCTCTAGTGGGTCAAGAGAAACTCATAGAGGTAGATGAGTTTATGGAAAAATAGTTTATATGAAGCTTGGAGAGTAGAGTTTTTTTACAATATGATTGAAGTTCAAAGTTTTAAAGTTAGGAAGTGTGTTATATAAGGAAAGTTCATAAGACAAACATCAATCGAACAGATGTGATCAAATGAACTTTAATGATATCATCAGATACAATTTTCTAAGAATAATGAACTAAATGGTGTCTAGTTTGAACAAAGGAAAGATTAATGGATAGAGTCATCCAGACATATAAAAGTGTATAAGTAAAGTTTTTTGATCGAAAAAAGTCACCAAAAAAACATTAAACCAGACAGAGAGTTTCTAAATAAGTTTTGGACAGACATTTTCCGAACATAGTTTTACCTAATAAGATTTACATAACTTTGTAAAGTCCCAAGAATAAGAATGAAAATTCTATACTATTTTTTCAATTGGTTTCTTATCAAGATGAAATGATAGAGTTTTGAGAAGTTACTTAACATCAAAGGTTAAGGAAGTTTTAAGAAATTTACAATTGCTGTAGAATTCATGAAGTTTCAAGAATATTCGAGAAGACTCTAGAATACTTGAGAAGAGTTTAGTGAATTGTTTTGAGGGGAAAGTGAAATTGGTTTCCCACCTTTTCTATTTGGGGAGCACCTATATAAAGGGGTGAAAAGTAAAATGTACTTAAAACTATTCATAAGTATGAAAAAGTTAAAACGCTACAAAATTTGTGTCAGTCTGAGTTTCCAACCCAATCACTTTTGGATTGAAGAAAAACTAGATAGAGTTTTGACCAGAGCATTGAACATAGTTTCATTTCATAGAAACCAAATAGATAACTAGGATAGAGTTTATGAGTATAGTTTTTAGGAGTAACAATTTTGTTAATAAGTCATAACACAAGTTAGAAAGAGGCATAGTTTTAGTGAGGCATACTGAATGAACATTCACCATACAGAGGAAGAGCACAATGTATGAACTTTACAAATAGATGAAATTATATAGACTTTTCAGAATAAATTTTATGGAGTAGAATTTATAAAGTTACATACTTTTTGTTGGATCAGTTTTGTAAGATTTTTTAAACTAATGAGAGTAAGTATAATCATACCTATCAAGAGATAGAAGGAGTCTAATGGGAGTTGGCTCAAATTTGTATTCACTTATTTCTAATAGTGATTTTTCATGGACCTATGGGAGTGGATATAGAAAGGATGTAGGTTCTCACACTGATGCCAAACCTTGTAATCTTATGTACCCTGTTTACTTTCTCATATTTTCATCCCTATGATTTTTTATAGAAGCTAATAAGGAAAGTAACTCTAAAAAGTTGATGAGTATTTCACTATAGTTAATTAAGTTGTGCACAACATCATATGATTTTTAGATGTCTATTAAGATTCTACCATTGTAACGAATCTCATTAGAAACTTCCCTAACATGTTCGACTCTAAAATTTACATCTTAGATGATAAAAATGATTTATCTCTTGATAAATTTCATAAATTTTTTATTTCTTATGAAATGAGAAAATCTCCAGTATTGAAAAAGAATATCAAGAATGAAATGGATTTTAAAGTTATGAGAAAGTTGAAAATCTAAGATAATGACAATATTGACCTTAATGATTCAGAAGATAAGGAATATCATGAAATGAATGATAAGTCCATGTCTTAAATCTCTAAAAATTATCAAATAGGTAGAGAAAAGTATGGAGGAAAACTCCCACTTAAAATTTATGAGTGTGGAGGAATTGATTTTTTTTTATGAATTTCACCAAGAAAAAATTTGTAGAATATGAAGATCATTCTAAAGAAAAACCTTGATGGAAGAAGTTTAACAAATCTTCTAATAAAAATAAGAAATCTATTGGTGGTAAGAAAAATTTCACTAGAAGCATAACAAGTATGTTGTGTAAAAAAATTGATAATGACTCTACCGATAACAATTCATTATAGAGTGAAGAACCAGAAAATTTTAGAAATTTATTTGCTAATGCTGATAATACGGAGAATCCCTCAAGCAGTGAAGAATAAGGATGTGAAGAAACTTATAGAGAATATTAGTTGAGATCAGAACTTGTGGCATGTCTTCAAAAAAACAAAAAACTCAAGAAATATATCCGAATGATGAAGAATGAATGTGGAAAAAAATAATGGAAAGAAATATATTCTTAAATAGGAAGAAAAATACATCCATGAGACTATAAAACTTAAGTTGAGAGTTTCTGAATAAGGAAATATGGTGGAAGATCTTATTAAGAAACTTTATACCAAGGAAGATAAGGTTTGTAAAACCCAATCAAAACTTCTTGAGTTTTAAAGTACCTTAAGAAAGATGAATTTTTTTAAAAAAGTATTCAGAGATAAAAGATGAATTATCTCAAGCTGCTGAGAAATACCTTTCCAAGAATCAAGTGAAATATTCACAAACTAAATGTAAAATTTCATCTGATTTTACTAACCATGAAGGCATTAAGAAAAACATTGGGAACTCCTGGGTTGTGAAAGGATGTGAGGAATCTATCATATCAATTTTTTTTTAAAAACTTCCCCTGATAGAAAGTTCCCCTACACTAGGAGGAAACAAAAACAAAAACATGTTATGAACCTTGGCTAACTGATTACAAGAAAAGTTTTTATTTTTATAGAATATCAAGATTCAGTGGATATTGTTAGTGCTATGGTATATTTGGTCACAAAGATTATAATTTTTGGCACAATATGTATCTTCTTGAAGGAAATAATGAAATTAGGGGAGTAATTATGGAAGAAAGGTGAGTAACTTTACTAATATATAGGAATTTGGAAAAAAATATCAAGACGTTAGAAAGTTTCCAATAAAAAATCACTTTGGATGCTTAGAGGAAGTTTGAGGAAGACGTGACCATCTAAGACACTTTACTAAATAATATTTAACAACTCTTCTAAGAAAGATTTCTTATGCTATAAAAGAAAAGGAATTAGGAAATAAGAAGATTGAAGAAAGAGACTTTGTTGTTGATACAACACTAAATGCAAGCAAAAGGAACAAAACGTGGATTCTTGATAGCGATTGATCCTCACACATGATGGGTTATTTAAAGATATTGAAAATAATGATGTAGGAGTAGTCACTTTTGGAAACAATAGTTCCTTAAATATTAAAGGAATTGGAACAATTGATATCATAACTTATAAACTAAAATCTAAGGAAGTTTTATATGTTGATGGGCTCAAGAACAACTTAATTAACATGATCCTAGTTTGCGATGATGAAAATTAAGTGATATTAAATAAATATTTTTGTAATATCATAAGTGTAAAAGATGGTAACATTGTTACCAAGGGAGAAAGAACTAGTAGAAATCTCTTTTAGATTGGAGAAATTTGCAACTCATGTTATTTAAGTGCTGAGGATGAAAATAAGTTGTGGAATCAAAGACTTGGAAAAATTGGCCCGAAGAATATGATTAATGGTTATAAATTTGATGCAATAAGAAAATTCTCACCACCAAAGAAGAAATATGATGCTGTTTTCACAACATGTCAGAAAGGGAAGATGGTTAGTGGAAAACATAAGAAAATTGAAATCCAATCAACTGGACCTCTTAAGATTATTCACATTGATATTTATGGTTCGATGCAATATCAATCAATAAAATGGGATTTTTACATCATTAATTTTATTGATTACATCACTCGTATGACCAGCATCATGTTTATGAATAATAAATAAGATGTTTCAAAAATGTTCAGACATTTCAGAAGGAATGTTGAGAGAGAAATAAGTGTTTATATACTATAGTTGAGAACTAATAATGAAAATGAGTACATGAGTAATATTTTTGAGTCCTATATAAATAATAATTTAATAAAACATCAATAAAGTGCTCAATATACTCCTCAAAAAAATGGATTGGTAGAGGAGAAACAAAAGTTTAGTAAAAATAGGAAGAAGTATGCTGGATGAGTATAAAATTTATATTTTTTTTGTAGAGAAGATTTTAGTACTGATATACATATAAAAAATAGATGTTTGTTGTGGATGGAATCTAACATGACTCCATATGAAATTTTGTTTAAAAAAAAATCTTTAGTGAAGTATTTCAAGGTTTTTGGGATTCCCTGCTTACTTAAAATAAAAAATCCGAATCTTGGATTTTTTTTTGAAAAATACAAAGAATGAATTTTCATGGGATATTCATCCTATAGAAGAAGTTATAAAAGTTTGAATAAAAATTTATATAAGTTGGTGGATTATTACGAGTTGATAGTTATTGAAAATACAACCCCATTGAGAAAATTTATTGAGAATTTTGAGGAAAATAATTCGAATACATCCAATGAGAATAACAAAAGTAAAGATGAATAT
This sequence comes from Viscum album, assembly GCA_963277665.1. Classification (NCBI taxonomy): domain Eukaryota; kingdom Viridiplantae; phylum Streptophyta; class Magnoliopsida; order Santalales; family Viscaceae; genus Viscum; species Viscum album. The sequence continues at coordinate 1,907,709,954 of OY728161.1, read as the reverse complement.
AATCAAAAATAGGTTCATGAAGATTAAAAAGAAACCTATGATGAGGAAAGTGAAATAGGAAGAAAAACACCGAAGTTTCATACCCTACAAAAATAGGTTAAATGTGCCAATATTATTGGAAATTAGAAATCTCTAGTTCATACCAGAAGAAAGTTGAGATTAGAAAATAAAACATCACTTATCTCACAGGTTGAACCAAAATTAGTTTCAGAAGTAGTTGAACACAAGGAATGAGTTGATTATATGAATGAAGAGTTGGATCAAATAGAGAAAAATGACACATGGGAACTTGTTCCACATCTAGCAGGATAAAATATTATTAGGAAAAAATGGGTGTCTATAAAAAGATAAATGAATATGGGGAAGTTTCAAGAAAAAAATAATGAATTGTTTGTAAAGGCTAATAATAGGTAGAAGGTGTGGGTTTTAAAGAAATTTTTACCCCATTTCAATATTGGAAACTATAAAATGTTCTTAGCAGTGGATGCACATCATTGTTATAAATCTTTTCATATGGATGTAAATTTAGATTTCTTAAATGGAGAAGTTGAATAAGAAGTTTATATTGAGAAACCTTGTTTGTTATTACTTGAAAAATATGAAACCAGGGAGTGTAAGTTAAAGAAATACTTATACAGGATGAAACATGCTCCACGTTCCAAGTACTCAAAACTTGATAGTTGTTTGAAAATTTTGAATTTTTCTAAAGGAAAATTTAAAAACAACTTATATGTGAAGAATATAAATTCAAGTACCCTGATTTTTATTATTAATATTAAATATATAATTTTTTGAAGGGGATATAGAAAATTCTTGTAAAGAGTTTGCTGAGGAAATGAAGAAAAACTTTTAAATGTCAATAATTAGAGAATTAATGTTCTTTCTTAGATTATAAGTGTAATAGAGGGAAATATATATTTTTATATCTCAATAAAAGTATTCCAAGGAGTTGTTACAAAATTTTGGAATGAAAGTGTCACAACCCGACCCAACGGGGCTCAAGCCGCAACTCCCCAAGCCCGCCTCCAATAGGCCAGGGGCTGGCGTCTAGTGTCGAGTAGGCTATCACACACAAGGGAGGCATTAGCCTAAGGTACCTGTACACACGCACCCACATACACCTCCATGAAAAAGTGCAAAGATATATAAAACTAAAAAGTAAAGGCATGCATACATCTATCCCAAAGTAGAGTGCAACAAAAGTACATAAGGGAAAAATAGGGCCCACCAAAAGAAAACTACAAAAGTGTCCAACCTGCTCAGAAGGAGGGATAACACTGCCAAAACACCTGCCGATAAGCTCCTCGGTACAGCTCCGATAAACACCCCGGTCAAACCCGCTCACTAAGCTTCGTCTGCTCTGGGTCCTCCTGGGACGCCATCAAAAGGCCTGTGGTCAGCACAAGACATAAACATGTGCGGGCAAAGCCCGTGCAGGGGTGAGTATAACAATACTCAGTAGGCACCCCAAAAACCCAAAACAAAAGAGAGAAACTGAAATGCAACCGTCCGCTCATCCTAGCCAGAGGGAACCCAGACGAGAGAGAAACTCCACCTCGTGACCATCCTCGACTAAACACAACTAGTCAGCTCAAACCAGGTGTATTCCCATACATACACCTTAAACATCCAGATATACTCAGCTCACGCACCAAGCCACATGAGGTACCGACCTCATCACCAGCAATGGTTCACAACCAGGAGAACACACTCCACGATCACTATCAACCCATATGACACCCGTCCGAGAGATACACTCCATCAGGTCCCACACAAACATCTCAGACGCTCACATGAGAGATCACACTCGTCGGATACCGTCATTGAGGAAACCTCGCTGAAACAACACAAACACCAAAATCCTCGGATAGTGTATCACTCATAGGGTCCACTAGGGGATACCAGAACCCACACTGGTATACGAAGATCTCACAGATAGGAGGATCACTCCCAGGGTCCGCTGGGGGATACCACAACCTGATCTGACATTCATAGATTTCTCAGATAGGGGATCACTCCCAGGATCCGCTGGGGGATACCACAACCCGATCTGGCACTTGACAGTAACACGTCACTCAGATAGAGGATTGTCACCCATATCACGACGGTCATGACGATATCGAAACCCTATCTGGTACATCTCGCGTTGTAGGGGATCGAATTGACGATGCCGCAACCCTACCGACACCACGCGCTGAGTAGGGGATCATATAACCAATGATACCGCAACCCTACTATAATCCTCATGCCGAGTAGGGGATCCTATACCCAACGATGCCATAACCCTACTGAGCACGACCCACCACGTAGGGGATCATATTCTTGATGATGCCACAAACCCTATGGGGTTAACCTGCTAGATAGGGGATCGCCGCCCGCGGATAAGCGGTCACATCGATACCAAGAACCCGATCTAGGGAAACAATGCTAGAGGATCCCGCTCCGGGCCCACCGAAGGGATGCCACAAATCTAACAGATTAAACATCCCATCGAGAGGATCACAAACCTATACTAAGGTTGTGATGTCGTGTGAACCCTCGTAGGAACGAACCAAGAGAGTACCCTCAACCACTGCGGGTCCAAACGTCGCTAACCCGAGCGACCCGCCACAAAGCCACACCGCGCACCTCCAAGGCCGATACCGAGGCCACCATCGCGATCCACACAGAAAAACACGCAGGATAGGTTGTTTACTCACCCGAAACGGACAACCGGTGAAAAAGGTACTATTCACCATCGCTAGCCTATGCGGGGCCCACACAACGATCCCGAAACTAATCAAGCAGAACATACCACTGTGATTTCCTCAGAAAAACACACAGGATCGACTACTCGATCGTCCAAAACGGACATCCGGTGAAAAAGGTACTATTCATCGAAGGCAGCCTGGGTGGGGCCCATGACTAGATCTCAGAACACATCGAACAGATCACACCATTGCGATCCTCTCGGAAAAACACATAGGATCGACTATTCATCCGCTAAAATCGAACTCCTAGTGAGAAAGTTGCGTTTCTCCGTAAATGCCCAAACCCGGCCTCGTGGGGCCCACACCTTGTTCTTGGTCCCAACACCCGAAAACTATCTTGAAAAGTCCGCCATACCATCAAGGTCTCATCGCCACTGACGACACGTCATTTGGACACTCCGTGCAGGAGTTATGGTGGGTCGAAGCTGAATAATAATAAAATATTATTATTATTTCAACGTTTCGTATCCCTAGGCCATGAACCCGACTCATAAAATTCCCAAAGTAAACCCAAAAGATCTGTATCGACTCAAGGAACGTGTTTCCGCAAATGGCTCGCGATTTGGACTCCCGATATGCATTTTATGGGGGTTTAAAGAGCTCCCGGAATATTATGTCCGGACCACCGCTGGCTCGCCGGAAAACTGACCGGACCGTCGTGACGACCTTTCCGGAACGCCACGCCGCCGCACCGCATTCCGAATTCCTCCGCGCTACCTGCCGGATTACGCCGCGCCACCGCCGGCCTCACTGGATTCTGCTATGGCCGCCGCCGGAATCCGGGTTTTCCGCCGGAAAACTTCCGGGAACCCCCATAGCACCCTGGTGCTCCAAAAACAGATCCGAAACATGTTTCGGAAACCTCGGGACCCGAACTATACAACACTTATGATGATTTGAAGAAAAAAAAAACACATAAACAGGGTCCGAGATTTTAAAACTCAAATCGCCTACCTGTTGGCAGATCACTGAAGCTTCGGGTGCAGAACGACGCCTGCGACGCGCTGGAGCTCGATCTGCTGACGATTGGCGCTGAAAATGGACGCCCGGGGCTCGATCCGGCGAAGAACAGAGGGAGAGGGGGATATGGTTCGTCTCCTGTGTAGAGAGAATGGGGGGGGGGGAGAATAAATTGATTTTTATTTCATTTTTTAATTAAAAACTTCATTTAATTTAACACCCCCGACCAAACCTCCCGGCGCGGAGGAAATTAGGTCGCCCCTAGGGTAAACGCGCCGTTCTGAATGCAACGACTGACTCAAAATTGCAATCCGAGACTCCCTTCAGGACTTATTCAAGCCGACGCTCGTAAATAAACTTTTCCATTTATTTACGAAAATGCCCTTGGTGGCTTTTCTCACAGCAGGCTTGCGCCCGCAAAGTTTACACCCTGCCTAGGGTAAACAACACGCTCCAGACACAAACGTTCCCTCAGATTCCCGTTCTGAGCTACCGTTTAGGAGATATCACACCCCCTCCACGTTCATAGTATAAAAATACTTAATATTTTTACAAAATGAATTCTGGGCACACCGGGCCTCGGAATCAGACGCTGTCTTCACACCTAGCTATGGAATTATTCATAGAAATATTCCAAAGTATGACAGGGCCAAACCCAAGTCGCTACATCCTCCCCCCTTAGAAATGTGCATCCCTGAAAATCCATAAGCACAAGGAAAGTGACTGGACTCTCAACTGGGTCTCCCACGCCAGCGAGTTCACCCACAAACTCCCATTCCCACACACATAAGTCAGAGGGACTCATCCACCACACCTCAACACTATACGCTTTGGGCGGAACTGACTCACCCGCATGGTTTTGATCACGTCATAAAAAATACATCTCGGTGGGGGAAGGATCTCTCTTCCTCACGCATTCGAAGCACGTCAAACAACACCCACACCAGGTTTTACCAACGCCCTGAACAAACCTCGAGCAAGCAACAGAAAGGGAAGAGTACCGCTAAACAGTTTCTAACAAGCTACTGCAGAAAGTAGAGAGGACACAAGGCATACCTCGATATATCCATGGAGCCTCTGGGTTAACAGCCCCTAGTCCATTCAACTGACCTCTCCCTCAGCCACCAGCTCCCTGAGCTTGGTGTGGACCATCTAAGGGTGTGGGTGGTGGTAACTGATACTGCCTACCACCTCCTGTTATTGCACCAACTCCATTGCCACGTCCGCTGCCCTGCAGAACTACTTTCTCGAGACGACGCCTCTTCCAAGGTGGTCCGTCGACCGACTCCCTCTCAGCAGAACAAAAGTTCGGAAAATCTATAGCAAGATTTCCCCGACCGTTGCAAGCGTAACACCGCCTCTCCTGTGGCTGACCCAAACTGGTCTGCGAGCCTTGTGATCCCTGAGCCTCAGATCCTTCATCTCGGGGTTGCCTCCTGAAACGTCAGCCACGCCCAGACCCTTGCACTTGCCACCAGCTACCAGATGCCTGTCCGACTGACGAAGTCTCAGCTTTCGCGTGCCCAGCACTAACAGGCAGGATCTGCTCAGCCATAAATCTCTCCACCACCAATGCTCACTCCAGCACTCCAGCATTGGTGGGCAGGCACAAGGAAACCAGACCTACCCATATGTCTCTGCGTAGGCCCTGCTCGAAGGTCAGATCCCTAAAGAACGGGTCTCGAACCATATCCAGGGAGTAGCGCGACAAGTCTGTAAACCTCGCTGAGTACTCTGACACAATCATGCCCTCCTACTGAAGCTGCAGAAGCTCCTGAATCCATACTGACCTCAATGTCACTGAATATAACTCTTCCCTAAAGAGCCGCTCAAACTCTGCCCACATGAGCATCTCCTCGTCACGGGATTGCATCACTAAACTCCACCATCACCCGACCGAACCATGAAGAAGGCTCGCCTCTAGGACCACCATCTGATCTAGGGGTGTCCTCACCAGGCGGAAAACTCGAGTGACTGCTTCAAGCCAGTCATCGACTGCTTGAGGGTCTGGATCACCCCAGAACCTCAGAGGTCGCTGCCTCTAGAACTCATGCAGCGCACTCATCCTGTGAGCAACCTCATCCTGCCCTACCGGCACAACCAACTGCTCAATAGGTGGTGGCCCCTCGGGCGGACCACTTGGAGGTCCATCCTCAAAACCTGCACCCTACCCCAAGGCCTCTACTCGGGGCGGATTGTCAGCACAACCACACCGAGGAACCCCTGCTGGAGGTCATCGTGGAGGCATCCTGAAATACAATCAAGACGCAGAATGGTCAAAGAGTATATCTGGGGAGCGGACTCAAGAAGAACAATGGAAACCCAAAACCCAGTCCTTGATGATGCATGTACCGTTATGTCCCGGTGACTAGTGTCTAAACGTCCTGAGTCGAAAGGCAGGTTATCAGATTCCTAGTGAATGGATATGTTGGACGTCGCACCAACACTGGAGTCCCTGGCCTGCAAACCGCACTCGAAAAATCTTGACACTGCCGCTATGCAACCCAAACCAAACTCACAGCTAGACCAGCTACGCTCTGATATCCCAAAGGTGGAACCTCCTCTGATACCACTCTATCACGACCCGACCCAACGGGGCTCAAGCCGTGACTCCCCAAGCTCGCCTCCAATAGGCCAAGGGCTGGCGTCTAGCACCAAGTAGGCTATCACACACAAGGGAGACATTAGCCTAAGGCACCTGTACACACACACCCACATACACCTCCATGCAACAGTGCATAGATATATAAAACTGAAAAGTAAAGGCATTCATACATCTATCCCAAACCAGAGTGAAATAAAAATAAATAAGGGAAAAACATGGCCCACCAAAAGAAAACTGCAAAAGTGTCCAACCTACTCAGAAGGAGGGAAAACACTGCCAAAACACCTACCGGTAAGCTCCTCGGCACAGCTCCAATAAACACCCCGGTCAAACCCGCTCACTAAGCTCCGCCTGCTCTGGGTCCTCCCGGACTCCGTCAAAAGGCATGTGGTCTACACAAGGTACAAACATGTGCGGGCAAAGCCCGTGCAGGGGTGAGTATAACAATACTCAGTAGGCACCCCAAAAACCCAAAACAAAAGAGAGCAACTGAAAGGCAACAGTCCGCTCATCCCAGCTAGAGGGAACCCAGATGAGAGAGAAACTCTACCTCGTTACCATCCTTGGCTAAACACAACTAGTCAGCTCAAACCAGGTGTATTCCCATACATACACCCTGAACATCCAGATATACTCAGCTCACGCACCAAGCCACATGAGGTACCGACCTCATCACCAGCAATGGTTCAAAACCAGGAGAACACACTCCATGATCACTGTTATCCTAGATGACACCCATCTGAGAGATACACTCCATCGGGTCCCACACAAACATCTCAGACGCTCACCCGAGAGATCACGCTCGTCGGATACCGTCACTGAGGAAACCTCGCTGAAACAACATAAACACCAAACTCCTCAGATAGCGTATCACTCCTAGGGTCCTCTAGGGGATACCAGAACCCACACCGGTATACGAAGATATCACAGATAGGGGGATCACTCCCAGGGTCCACTGGGGGATACCACAACCCGATTTGTCATTCGTAGATTTCACAGATAGGGTCAATCCCTGGATCCACTGGGGGATACCAAAACCCGATCTAGCACTTGACAATAACACTTCACTCAGATAGAGGATCGTCACCCATATCACGACGGTCACGATGATACCAAAACCCTATCTGGTACATCTCGCGCTGTAGGGGATCGAACTGATGATACCGCAACCCTACCGACACCACGCGCTGAGTAGGGGATCGTATAACCAACGATACCACAACCCTACTATAATCCTCATGCTGAGTAGGGGATCGTATACCCGACGATGCCACAACCCTACTGAGCACGGCCCACCGTGTAGGGGATCATATTCCCGATGATGCCACAAACCCTACGAGGTTAACCTGCTAGATAGGGGATCGCCGCCCGTGGATAAGTGGTCACATCGATACCAAGAACCCGATCTAGGGAAACAATACTAGAGGATCCCACTCCAGGCCCACCGGAGGGATGCCACAACTCTAACAGATTAAACTTCCCATCGAGAGGATCACAAACCTATACTAAAGTTGTGATGTCGTGCAAACCCTCGTAGGAACGAACCAAGAGAGTACCCTCAACCACTGCGGGTCCAAACGTCGCTAACCTGAGCGACCCGCCACAACGCCACACTGCGCACCTCCAAGGCCGATACCGAGACCACTATCGCGATCTACGTGGAAAAAAATGTAGGATAGGTTGTTTACTCGCCTGAAACAGACAACTGGTAAAAAAGGCACTATTCACCATCTCTATCCTATGCGGGGCTCACAAAACGATCCCGAAACTCATCAAGTGAAACATACCACTGCGATTCCCTCGGAAAAACACACGGGATCGACTACTCGATCGTCCAAAATGGACATCTGGTGAAAAAAGTACTATTCACTAAAGGCAGCCCGGGTGGGGCCCATGCCTCGATCCCAGAACACATCGAATGGATCACACCATTGCGATCCTCTCGGGAAAACACACAGGATCGACTATTCATTCACCAAAATCAGACTCCTGGTGAGAAAGTTGCGTTTCTCCGTAAACGCCCAAACCCGGCCTCGTGGGGCCCACACCTTGTTCTCGGTCCCAACACCTAGAAACTATCTTGAAACGTCCGCTGTACCATCAGGGTCTCATTTCCACTGACGACACTCCATTTGGACACTCTGTACAGGAGTTATGGTTGGTCAAAACTGAATAATAATAAAATATTATTATTATTTCAACGTTTCGTCGCCCCGGGCCACGAACCTGACTCATACAATTCCCAAAGTAAACCCAAAAGGTCCGTCTCGATGCAAGGAACGCGTCACCGCAAACGGCTCACGATTTGGACTTCCGATATGCATTTTACGGGGGTTTAAAGAGCTCCCAGAATATTCTGGCCGGACCACCGCTGGCTCGCCGAAAAACTGACCGGACCGCCACGCCGACCTTGCCGGACCGCCACGCCGCCTGCCGGATTCCACCGCGCCGCCGCCACCCTCACCGGATTCCGCCATGGCCACCGCCGAAATCTGATTTTTCCGCCAGAAAACTTACGGGGACCCCCGGGAGCACCCTGATGCTCCAAAAACAGATCCAAAACATGTTTCGGAAACCTCGGGACCTGAACTTTACAAAACTTATGACAATTTGAAGAAAAAAACACATAAATAGGGTCCAAGATTTTAAAACTCAAACTGCCTACCTATTGGCGGATCACCGAAGCTTCGAGTGCAGAACGACGCCTGCGACGTGCTGGAGCTTGATCTGCTGACGATCGGCGCTGAAAACTGACGCCCGGGGCTCGATCCGGTGAAGAACGGAGGGAGAGGGGGAGATGGTTTGGTGCCTGCGTAGATAGAATGGGTGGTAGAATAGATTGATTTTTATTTCTTTTTTTAATTAAAAACTTCATTTAATTTAACACCCCGACCAGACCTCCCGACACATAGAAAATTAGGTCGCCCCTAAGATAAACGCGCCGTTTTGAACACAACGGCGGACTCAAAATTGTGATTCGAGACTCTTTTCAAGAGTTATTCGACCCGACGCTCGTAAATAAACTTTTCCATTTATTTACAAAAATGCCCCTGGTGGCTTTTCTCACAACAAACCTGCGCCCGCAAAGTTTACACCCTACCTAGGGTAAACGACACGCTCCTGACACAACCATGCCCTCAGATTCCCATTTTGAGCTACTGTTTAAGAGATATCACACCCCTGCTATGTGCATAGTAAAAAAATACTTAATATTTTTATAAAATTAATTCCGGGCACACCGGGCCTCAGAATCGCACGCTGTCTTCGCGCCTAGCTCTGGAATTATTCATAGAAATATTCCAAAGTCTGATAGGGCCAAAACCCAAGTCACTACAAAAAGATTCCAAATAAGTTTCTACTTCCATTTATATTGGAATGAATATAGTAATGATAAGGCTGGGAAAAGCGTGAATTAGAAATATTTTTGGAAGTTGATAAGAAGTTTACTCTATCATATAGCTTCAAGGACAAACATTATTTATGATGTTACTTTGTGTGCAAGATATCAGAGTGACCCAAAATAATATCACATGTTTGTAGCAAAAATAATTCTCAGATATATTAAAGAAATATCTTATTATGGGATGTTGTATAAAATAAGTTGTGATATGAACTTTCTTGGTTACACTAATGCTGATTGGGATAGATATTTCAAAGATATAAAATCATCATCAGGAGGAACTTTTTCCTGTGATATTTTTGTGTGAGATGGAACTGTAAGAAATAGAGTTCAGTGACTTTGAGCATAATGGACGTAGAATATGTGGCCACCACCCATACTTGTACACAGATGATTTGGATGAAAGTTTATATGGAAGAGTTGAGAGTAAAAGTTTTTAAACCATTGAAGATACTTTGTGATAAGTAAAGTGTCATTGATCTTTCCAAAAACATGGTACAACATTTGAGATAAAAGAACATTGATATCAAGTACCATTTAATTATGGAGAAAGTTATTAGTGGAGATGTTTTTCTTGAATACATTTCTACAAAATATCAAATTGCTAATATTTTCACCAAAGCTATGCCAAAAGGGAGATTTATGGAATTGAGGTTGTAACTTCATGTCTAGCCTCTACCAAAGCTTTTTAAAGGTTTTAAGGGATCCCCTACCATGATTTGGATTATTTTGATAAAGGGGGATGATATTTAAAACTTTTTACTCTAATAGGGAGAGTAAAATTTGTCCTAAAAAGGGTAGAGAAAGTATTTTTTTTCAAAAAAATTAATCTAAAGCTATTGTTATCATAAAATGGGGGAGAAGAAAAATGTGAGAGAAGAAAAGTGAGGGGGATTTTATCTTAACATAGCCATAATTTTTCTTGACACCAAGGGATGAAATTTATTTATAAAAATTACTTTATCTAGTAGTGTGGTGTTAGGACCCTATCTATGATAAAGGATGTGTTTTGGTAAAAGTTTATAAAAAGGGAGTTGTTACCAAAAAAGAGATGTGAAAAAATTTGAGTGATGAGAAATGATGAGTTGTAAAGTTTTTAACAAATTTTCTTAACAAATCCAAATGGGGGGGGGGGGTTGAAGATAATTTGTAAATTTTTCTTAATATTTTTTTATATCTCACTTTTTTTGAATATTTTTTTTATTATTAGGTGGAAGAATGTTGCTGGAGGAAGCTGTAATTTTGTTAAGAAACATTGTTAAGAAATTTTGTTAAGAAGTTTATGGAAAAAGTTATAAATTTTTGTTAAGGAAATTTCTAACATAAGTCAGATGATGCTAATTTGATCCAAATGTTCCTTATATCATGAAAATCTCACAATTAAAGCATGTTTACAAAGGGAGAGATCTACTTTAAGTCAATAGACAAAGATCCATTGGACGGAGTTTTTCTTGAATTTGTTACTATAGAGGTTTTGTATAAAATATGCGAATTCAATGTTTTGTAAGAAGGAATAGTTTGATCCAACAGATGAACAATCACTTTGTCACCAAAAAAACTTATTGAACAAAAATTTGCTTGATGGTTGAAGAAGTCTCTCCAAATAGAAATGATGTTGAAAGTTAAAAAAATAAGTTACTAAAGTAGAGACTTTCTACAATAGATTTTTTTCCTTAAAAATACTTCAAGATGAAGTTTTTATAAGAAATCATGGCATTTCAAGTTACTGAGTTTTTATAAGGGGAAGTTTGCACAGAGTTCACCGAATAATCATTCCAGGAAAATAAATTTACAGATTTTGTGAAGTTCGGTAAAATGAGAAATAAATTAGAAGTGAGAAAAAATGATAAATATGAGTAGTGAACTGGATGAAGAAAGTTTCATGTGATTTAATTCCTTATAAGGTTCAACAATATAGTCAACCATCTTCCATGGGTAAAGAGAAACAAACAAAGGTAGATGAGTTTCTGGGAAAAAAGTTTTTATGAAGTTTTAAGAAAAGATTTTTGTTACAAATTGAGTGAAGTTCAAAATTTTAAAGGTATGAAGTGTTCTATTAAAGGAAATTCTATCTGATAAACATCAATCAGACAGATGTGATTGGACAAACTTTTACAATGTCACATGATGATTTTTTTGAGAATAATGAACCAAGTGGTGTCTAGCTTGAGTTGAGGAAAGATGATAGGACAAAGTAATCCAAAAGTATAAAAGTAGATAAGTGGAGTTTTTTGATTGGAAAAATTCACTGAACAAACATTGAACAAGATGGAGAGTTTCCAAAGAAGTCCCAAAAAAACATTTTCCAGACACAGTTTTACCTAATATGATTTACATAAATTTGTAAATTATGAAACATAAGAATGAAGATGTTGTACTATTTTTTCAATAAGTTTCTTATCAAGATGAAATAATGTATTTTTGATAAGTTTATTAACATAAAATTTTAAGGAATTTTGAAGAAAGTTTAAATCAATGGAGAATTCATGAAGTTTCAAGAAGATTCAAGAAGACTATAAAATTATTGAGAAGAGTTTGGTGAATTGTTTTAAGTGGGAAACTGAAATTAGTTTCCTGAATCTTCTATTTTGAGGGAACCTATATAAAAGGGGTGTAAAATATAATGTACTTAACAATTTTCATATGTATAAAAAATTTAAAACATTACAGAATTTGTGTTAGTCTGAGTTTACAACTGAATTACTTTTGGTTTGAAGTAAAACCATACATAGTTTTGATCAGAGCATCATATAGAGTTTCAGTTTAGAGAAAATTTATAGTAAAATCATACAGAGTTTCTGATAATTGTTTTAAGGCATAATGATTTTGTTAATAAGACAAAACACAGGTTAGAAAGAGGCACAATTTCTGTGAGGTTCATTGGATGAACATTCACCATATGGAGGAAGAGTGCATCAAAATAAATTTCTAGATGGAGGAAATTTTATTTATTTTCTAGATGAACATTTTTCAAGCATAATTTAAAAAGTTTCATATTTTTTGGCTCAGTTTCATAAGTAAAACTTTACAAACTGATGGGAGTTAGTATAATCACACCTATCGAGAGATAGAAGGAGTTTAACCGGAGTTGTCACAATGCTGTATTCACTTATTTATAATAGTGAATTTCCATATACCCATGAGAGTGGCCACGGAAAGGATGTAGGTTCTCTAACCGAGGGAGAACTGTGTAAATCTTTCATGCCTTTTTTTACTTTCTCATATTTTCATTCTTGTGAGTCTTTTTTATAAAAGTTGATAAGGAAAGTAACTCTAACAGGTTGTAGGGGTTAAATTTCATGAAGTTGTAAATTTTTAAAAATAAAACCACCGATTCAACCCCAAATTCTTTATGGTTCAATGATAATAAGGAACTTTAAAGTATTAGGAAATTCTAGGAAAATAATGGGTATGTAAATAATTAAGAACAGAAGAATATTCTTTACCTATCACAACATGCTTATACTGTGAAAGTTTTGAAGAGATACATGTTTGAAAGTTTAAAATCTAATAATTTCCCATTAGAACAAAATTTTAATATTTCATTGTCTCAATAAAATTATATAAAATATGATGCTGAATATATTTATAATACACCATATGACAATGCTATTGGAAGCATCATGTATGCTATGATTTTCACCGAACCAGATGTTGTATATTCCATTTTCATTCTTAGAAGATTTATGAGTAATCCTGGAAAGCCACATTAGAAATCATTAAAATGGATTCTAAGATATATTTCACACACAATGAAATTATCTTTATGTTTTGGTAAAATTGCTAATATTAATTACCATGCCATTGGTTATGTAGATTTTGACTAAGTAGGTAATATAGACACTTGCAAGTCCCTCAAATGCTATATATTTAATACTTTTAGAGGACCTATTTCTTAGAAATATAACATGAAATATTTAGTGATAATCTTAAACAATAAGGATAAATATATATCCTTAACTAAGGCCGTTAAAGAGTCTATTTGGATTAATGATTTTCTTTATGAACTCAGTTTAATTTGTTCTAAAATTTCTGTTTACTCTGATAGTCAAATTTCCACACACTTGTCTAAAAATTTAGTGTTCCATAGTAGGTATAATCATATTTAAATTATATTAAATTTTATTATAGATATTTTTGAATTAGGAACCATGTTTTTCAATAAGATACACACTGATGAGAATCTGACAGATAGTTTGACCAAGGCTGTGACATTTTCTAAATTCAATCACTATTTAGATTTATTGAATTTGGTTCCTATTCAATAAACATAGGTTCAAGAACATAAAAATATCATATTAAAATTATTAAAATTATTTAACTTATTTTTCATGCTTAATTTTTTTGCTGCTATATTTTTTTATGCTAGGTTTCTATTTGGGTTGTGTGTTTAGTCCAGCTGCTTCGATCCACTATTTCTCTCACCCATTCTATTATTACCTTTCCATGTCAATGATCCAACATGAGTATTCTCATCACTATTTATTAATTTGTACAACCCTTTTCATCCTGGTCATCCACCCATTCTTTTTGTTTTATTTGATCCATTTCGACAGATGCATGGAGCCCACTGATTGGGACAAATAATTTCACCACCTGTTCCTTGTTAGGGGAATTCATTACCCCTTTGAGGTGTCTCTTTAGTTAATTGATTTAGTTTCTCCTTGTGCTCCCACTATTATATGGTAGAGAGAAACCCTAGTTGTTTTGGCGATTCTCTTCAACCAATATTTGAGATTAGGTCTGCCATCCTTCAAATGATGCTCCTTTAAGTAAAAGATGCGCAACTGATCTAATATAGGTGATTCTAGTGGAGATTCAAACTAGGTGAAACTTTGGTGTATGTTTCTATATCTAGTATAGGGACCTTCTTTCTTTAAATCCTCAATGAATATTCTTGGACAATGGTAAGGTTTCTTGATAATTTTAAGCTCCTTTTTCTTTCCGTTTCTTTGATTTTAGGTTCTAATTGGATCTATATTTCATGGTTTGTATATTTTATTTCTTGTTTGTTTTGAGATTTAATAAATTGCATGTGTAGAGTGGTGTTCTTTCCATGATCATATTGTGTTATTTTGTGATTATCATTTTTCTTTAAGCATCTACTTCTTTCATGGTTCCTATCATCTTGAATCACCGAAGTTTCTTTCTAGTTTTGTGATTCTTATCATTCTCTATTTTTATTTCTATATATCATTAATATTAAATAATACTAATATATTATTTGGTGATCCTAGAAATTCTTAGTGAATTAGCCTTAAGATTATCCCTAATAGTTCGTTATTGAGAAAAAGAAATAATTCTATCAATGGTACATGAAAATCATGTTCTTGTATTGTAATTTTGTATGTTCATGCCCTTATTTTTTATCTCTAGTGATACATTTTGGATATAGAATCCTTAATATTTATCTATATTGGGAAATATAGTGATGAAATGATGATGTAAAACAAAAAAATGTAGCAGAATACAATTCTTTTCCTTCTCGAACAAGTATGGAAAATTAAATGGATATGAAATGGATCAAAAAACATGTAGATAAAATTAAATATTGACATGAGGAATTTTTAAGGTGAATAATCCAAATAAAGGAAAAACTATGAAACCTAGTCCAAAAATATGAATCCATTAAAATTGAAATAATACAATAGGGACTATAAAAAATTAATAGAGATATCCAAAATATAACTCTCCAATAAAGTATAAAAGTTAGAGAGTAGATGTGTTAGAACTATCTGAATCAAAGTAGTATAAGAAAGAAAAAACGTCTGAAAAACATGTCAAAATTAGAAATATGACTGTATGGATCCAAATCTCATCGTCTGAATAAAAGGGTGTAAAAAAATCACTAAAATCATAGAATGGATGTCTATTGATCAAAGTGATCGATGTTTGTAAACTTTTCTTCACAAATAGTTAAAACATGTGCACCACTAAAAACCTATGGAAGCAAAAACCAAAAAACACCCACCCAAAGTGTTTCTCCCAAAAATAACTATTTTTGTAAAAAATAGATATTAAATTAATATCTATTTAAACAACACATAAGGGAGGTTTCTTATTCTTCTTACAAAACCACAAAACATAAACTTAAAAACCTTATATTCACATGGTCCTAGGTTAATCAAACCCATAATAACTCCCCTCCGACTCAACTAAGGATCATCGCTAACTCTGCAATCAGTTTAAAAGTATTAAATTTACCTTTTGGTAGAATCTTGTTCAAAATGTATGATATATTACTATCTATATGAATATTCTCTAGCTCCAATTATTTAGAATCAATGACATCATAAATTTAATGGCATTAAACATAAATATGTTTCAATCTACCATGAAAAGTAGGGTTCTTTCCCCAAAAAATGACTCTTTAACTATCATATAATAAAACATACATTTACTATTTAAAATTGATATTGAGAATAAAAACTATCCATCTATAAAAACTATTTTCGTGCCTCTATAGCTAATAAACTCAAAATCAATGGTAGATAAAAAAAAATCTCTACAATCTAGTCCATCAATATACAACCCCCAGTAAAAGTTATTAAATAACCTGAAGGAAACTTACTCAAATCTATACACACCATCACATTTAAATCCATAAATACACAAAGAATTGGTTTCACACTACCAAAACACAATCTCAGATTAGAAGTACCATGAAGATATTGAAAGATATACTTCACTACTCTTCAATGTTATCTACCTAGATTTGATAGAAAATAAATGACTACACCAATTGTATAGGCTATATTGGGTCTAGTACATACCATCACATACATTAAAAACAAACAATATGTGAATAAGTTATGCATTTCATCTCCTCTCTCTCCTCACCAGTAAAAGACAATTGACTAGAATTGAGCTTAAAATGTAAAGCAATAGGAGTACTAATCACTTTGACTTTGTTCATAGAATATATATGAAGCACCTTTTCATTGTATCATGAAATAGCCATAATTTCTTTACATTTTTGTCAAGGGAGATCATCATGCCAAGAATTTGTCTCACTGGCCCTGAGTCTTTCATTAAAAAAAAAACTAAAAACAATCATCATTCAATCTTTAAATTCTAGAAACTTCACAGAAAATAATAAGAATATCATTAGTACAAATTAGAAATATAATAAAATCATCATCGTAAAATATTTGAGCAAAAACACAATGATCATAAGTGGTCTTATCGAATCCTTAATGAAAAATTATAGACTCAAACTTTTTATACCACTTCCTTAAATCTTTATTTAGACCATATAAACTCTTCTTCAACCAGTAGACATAATCCTCTTTACTTATTTCAAAAAAACCTTACAGGTTCTCTATATAAATATCCTACTCTAAATCAACATGGAGGACAGTTATCTTTATATGTATCTTCATAATTTATAAATCCAAACTAGGATCCAAATAAAAAATAACTCGAATGGAATACATTTTGAAAAAAAGTGTGAAAATTTCTTAAAAATAAATATCTTTATTCTAAAGAAAACCTTTTACAACTAACCTTACCTTATATAATATAACATAACCAAATTATTTATTTTTAATATGATAAATCCATTCATTTTGAAAATCCATTTTACCCTTTGGTAACTTCACTAGATCAAAAGTGTTATTGTTAATAAATTATCTCATCACACCATCCATTGATGCAACCCATTTGTTCTTCCAATCAATTTCCATCACATTATCAAAATATTCTACCCCCAGAGAGGATAACATACTCATAGGGTGAATACTATGTATAAGTTTCATGATGTTGAGATGATCACTTAGAGTAGAACTACAAGCTCATTAATAACCACAAGAACTGCATCATTAGAAACAACAGGTGCATCAAAAACATCAACTCAAATTTTTTCACTCTAAAAATAATTTAGTAAATCAACATGATAATCAAAATCAATAATGTGAGGTAAACATGACTAAGAAATTGGATAAAAAAACCATCATAATTTTAAGAAGTATATTTTTCTCCCATATCAATGCTTATAATAATCAGATCCTTTATAAACACTACATCATGAATTATTACAAGTTTATTCAAAATAGAATCATAAAAATTATTCCTAAACTCATTATATCCACAACTAATAAAAACTCACTATCGTGTCTTACCATCCTATTTGTATCTCTCATATCTTGGAACATGAACAAATATCTTGCAATAAAAAACATTCAAGCGATCATACTTGATATCTTCCATAAAAAATCATATCAAGAGTATTTTCCTTCAAAATAACATCTATTGATAAATTAATAATATATTATGTAGTAAATAGAGCCTCACCCCCAAAAAATCATGATAACTTTTCTTCCAAAAGTAAATATCAAACAATTTCCATCAAAATCATGTTTATTCTCTTTACTACACCATTTTCTGAGGTGTCTTAGAAGGTTTTTTCTGATGTTGAATACTTTTCAATTTTTAATAATCATCAAAAGGGATATAGTACTCACCCCTGTTATTACTGTGAATGCATTTCAACTTCTTACATGTTTCACTCTCAATAGAAACCTGGAACCGCTTAAAATCAGTAAGAATTATTTTTTTTCATTTAAAAACAAAAATAAAATCCTTCATGAACAATCATTAATAAAAGTTATAAAATAAAATATTCCACTATAATTATTAGATTTAAAAGGACTAAAAACATAATAATGTACAAAATCAATTACATAAGACTTTTTATGATTTCTAGCTATATAATGATTGTATTTAATGAATTAGATTGGTCTTCCCCTAAGCTAGTACTTGAGACAATCTTCTATAAGGCCTAAATCACATTTTAAATTGCTATGGGATTAAAACTAGTGTCATGGAATCAAAATACAACTAAGTGGTAATGATTTCACCCTCAAAAATAATAATGAAATGATAGATATTTACCAAAAACATGCATCCATATTTTGGACTCCCATGCACATAAAATAAGCCATTACAAAAAATTAAACAAGATAAACTTGAAATACTATAATAAACCATCCAAAATATCCATAATGAATATAAAATACAACCTATAATTTTAAAATACAAATTCAAAGTACAAAACACAATAATGTCCTAATATAAAAGAAACTAAAATAAAAAATAAATAGTTGGATGAAGTGGTCGATACATCAATGTACCAAAAGTAAATACAAAACCAAAATGATCATAAAAAACAACTTGTGACTCATGGTCACTCTCTATATCCCAACTCATCCATCAACAAACCAAGAAAACAACAACCAACTTAAGATCATAGCCTAACACCCAAAAATAAACATAATAGCTGCATACACACATGAGAGTGCATGTAGGGTGTGATCTAAATATGTATTGTAGGATTTCACTAAAGATTATATGAAATTACTTTTATGAAACATTTCATAAATTCTAGTTTGAAACATACTTAGAAAATAAGGTCTTCTATTTGAGAAAGCACAAAGGAAATCAAATATGATACTTTTATCCATAATGAAAAGTTCAATTCTTTTTATGTAAAATGGGTTGGATCACCACTTAGTAGATGAAAACAAAACAATGCCTTTTCCTCATTTCAAAATCTTTCTCAAAATATCATGTATAAAAAAATATTTCCTTTTAAATCACACTTTTTAAATCTTTTCATAAATTTGTTTGAAAGTAAACCAAAACCATAACTGAAGTAGAATAAAATTTCAAGCAAGAACTAATATATCAAGGGAGTATAACAAAATAAAATAAACAACCAACCAAGAAAATAGTGACACAAAATCAATGAATAAGGGGATGTAATAGACTGTGTGGTGAGAATATTCTATATCACATCATTAAGTGTATAAGCATCATAGACAACTCACTAGGTTTTATGGTGATACAAACCTAATAATACTTACAAAAAATTAATTTCTGACCTATGATTCATTCCTAAAAACAAAACCACCCAACTTACTCTCACTAGCCTAATTAAGGGAACTCCCCAAGTCACTTCCTAAACCACCATAAGGGATACTAGCTGAATAAAATCTAACCAGTGTAGCATAAATCAAGGTATCTCACTTAACTACCCAAGTTCCCATGACATGATCAAAGTGGAGGTGAGAAAATAATCAATAAATGAGCATCATATGCATCAATAAATCATAAAAAGATATATCATCTCACCTATAATAATACTTAAATACCTTTTTACATCACACAAGAATAAAATAATAATCAAAATCCCATAAATGGAAAAATTATATCCAAGACATACATAAGGGGAAAAAATGAGGCTCTTACAAAATATCAATCAACTCATTTTACAAAGTGAAAAATGGGATTTTAAAACAATCTAGAAATGCTGAGTCATTTCTTATCCTTTGAAAAACTCAATAATGAAAAAATTATTTATAAAATAAAAATAAAAATAAAAATACTCCTTTTAAACCAAAAACTTCCCTTCTTAGAATCCTTTTGAAGTTAAAACACTCCTTTTGTTCAAATAAAACCTTGAAACCATTAATTTTCCCTTTAGAAAATCAAAAACAACACTGAAATCCACTTTCAACTTCAAATTCATTAAAAAAAATCCTCTAAGGCATTTATATAAACACCTGGCATGCATGAAAATAATATTTTAGGAACCAAGAATTTGAAAACCACTGAAGTCCATTTATAAAAAATCTAGAAAACTTGTAATTTTTTACAAACCCATTAAGGGAAAAATAGATAGATATATCTTTGTAATAAAATAATTTAGAAAATTCAATAATTTCATAATTTTCAAAATAAATTACATTTCACAAAAAAACACACCTCAAACATAGAAACAAGTTGCCTTCAATGGAATAAGCATAACCTAACAAGGAAAGGGCCTCCTCAATCCTTAAAATACCCAAACCCCAATATTAGATTAACTTAAAAACCTAATTTCATCCATAAAGGGTGTTAGGGTTCATGTGAGAAAAGAAAATCAATGGAAATGGGAGAGGGAGAAGACAAGAGGAAGAAAATAGGACTTTAATTAGAAAAACTTCTCAAAAATTGAAGGAGGAGCTTGGAAGAAAGGGGGAAGAAGGGAGGAAGCTCCTAGATCCCTTATATAAGATTGATAAATGAGAATAAAAAAAATATCCCCAAAACTCTTAAACTCAAGCATGGGAAAAAATAATATTTCACATTTTTAAGAACCTAGGTAGAACCCATCGCAACACGACCTTCCCCTATCGTGGTGCGATGCACCTCTCTCTAAAAGAAACACCTATGATTGGGCCTCATCCTGGTGCAACCTTCCCTAATCATAGTGTGACACACTTCCTATAAAATGGACCCTCTATTTGGGTTTTGTCACCGTGTGACCCTAACTATATTACATAAAGACCCCAGCATAAACAACCCTCATGGACCAACACCCGGTCATGAACCCCCCTTCAAGAAATGATTCCCTCCATTACGGAATGAACCACTACAGTCTAGAATTATAGGTCACCCAGAAACCAAAATTCTAAAAACTCATCTACTTTAGATAACTCTCAAAAATTCAAAATAGATCAAGATTATATAATATGAAATAAAATTATAACATATGGGTGTCACAATTCTCCTCACCATGTCACTTTATACCCCTAAAAAGTCACAGTTAAAGGTAGAAAAAAATGGAAACTTGAAACCTCAACACCAAATATTAGAGGTATAAGGGTTGGGTAAAAACTCAAGAAGTACTTAGAAGAAGGTAACACCAAACTTGAAGAGGGTGAAGACCTACTACATGTCTCCAAACAATTTAGAATTCATCTAAAATGGTGAGATAAGAAATAAAATAACCTATAAAAATGAAATCATTGAAACCAATATATTTACCCACATAAACAAGGGAAATAATCATTCTATAACAACCACAAATAAAAACTCAAGAAACCAATTCAAAATCCCAAAAGAACATAAAATCCATAAAATTATCCAAAAAACCATAGAACAAGGTCAACTGATCTAACAAAATCCCATAAAAGGAATGGATATCAACTAAAATAAGCCTTAATAAGGAATAAAATAGGCTCTAATATTAAGTCATGAAACCGAGGTGAAAACCACCTGGGACCTCACTTACAAAAAATAGATCTTGATGAACCTAGAAAAATCCATCTAGGAAAAAATCAATGAATAATATAAAATGACACACTCATTCCAGTTACCCAATCATGAACCCAAGGCTTCCCATGAGAAAAATTTCAAACGAAAACTCCTATCATAAGGATGACATCACACACAAACACACCTCAATAAACATAATAAACCAATGAGGCATGAGTATAACCAAAAAATAACTGTAATCTCATAAATAAAAAATAAGGAGGTGAAAAAAGAAAAAATCAATAAGAATATCGTTAAAATCTTCAATTTATCTCAACTTGATGAGCATGCATCCCAAAAAAACCCATCATAAAAAACCAAACTACACCCAAGACTTCTTATTCTTCTGATTATCCAAGTTGAAAAATTATTGAATATGGACCAAACAAACACAATGAAGATAGGTCCTTAGAGATTTTGAGAAAGAGGGATCAGAATTCCCATTTACATCACACTAGAAGCACACGAGTGGAGTCTTCTTCTTACAAGAAGCTATAAGGCTCCAAGAAGATGGACCCTCATCAAACTACTTTACAACAGATAAAACATTCTCACTCACAATATAAGGAACCAAGGCATCACCCATCATGATTTTTCTCGTAGAACAATCTTCCACTGAAATGAACCTTTCAACCACTTACTTATAAGACACCAGGCTAGATCTAAACACAACCAACCCAAGTTATGAATGAAGAACC
This sequence comes from Viscum album, assembly GCA_963277665.1. Lineage (NCBI taxonomy): Eukaryota > Viridiplantae > Streptophyta > Magnoliopsida > Santalales > Viscaceae > Viscum > Viscum album. Next base: position 1,907,687,463 of record OY728161.1, on the reverse strand, counting down.
CCTACAAATAATTGAACTTTTATAGAGTTATGTATGAATAGATTAAGAGAAAATAATAAAAATTCCAAGAAATGATCAACATGATCCTTCATCATCTATTTAACTTTATGGAGACTCATAAATTTGATGGATTTATACCCTTTCACATCCTCAGGATAATGTCATTTAATGAATTAAATCTTGAATAATTTTCAATACATACCATTATAAAGCTAATAGGGGACCGTATTATTACACCACATAAGGCTCAGTCATTCAAACAATCCCACAATAGAATTTACCCTTGATTTTTCAAGATTCTCAAGATAATTTGAGATTTTATCAATCTTATCTAGACACTCTACTACCCCAAGTGGACATTGATCACCATAGAAATAAGGATAAAACTATTTCAATAATTCATAAATAAAGATCAAGAGAAAATAATATTCTAGATCCACCACTCTATTCTGAGTTTGAATAGAGTTAAGAACTGGAGGGATCACACAAGAGGGATCACTTGAATTATCATCCCTATAAACGGACTTCCCACTCTTGTTTGAGAATATTTTAGGAGGAATACTCTAAATATCATGAAACATGAACCTAATCAATTCGTGATTCAAAAATTTAAATAAAACAACACAATATGAATCAAATTAATCAAAACCAAAAGCACAAATCACTCAAAAAAGGCATTCTATAAAAAGTTTATTTTACATTAAACCACCAAAATTTTGAATGATAGTCATACAAAAATAGAAAATGGTATTTTTACCATGGTCCAAGATCATGGAAAGAGGTCTAGAAACCATGATAGCAGCGTAAGGCCACGATCCAAATAGACCATGGATCCGATCATCATTGGCATAGGCTCTAGGCTATGCCCTTGGTCCACCAGATTATGGTCATAGGTATCCATGTACATGGGAAGAGAACATGGCTATAGCCTTTAAAAAAAGTCATGGAGGTTTGATCCCATGACCACTTCTCTAATCCATTAAATCCTTTACAACTATTCTATATTAGACTAAGTGTATTGACACACACACAAACACATATGTATATATAATTATAATTGTTATTATATTAAAAAAACTAAATACAATGGTTGCTCCAACAATCTATAGCCATGATTGACATAGACCATGGATATATAATGACCAAAGGCCATGATCGACGTCGACTATGAAAATATGCCTTTCTAGGAAAGCTTATTAACAAAGTTAATGTAAACCATGGTGGTAACTGGGATATATGTTTGCTATCCACATCAAATATAGAAATAGGGCATTTTGTGTAAGAAAATTTCCACTACCTATACGGACCATGGCCATTGGTCTAGCTTACCACCACGGTTCATGTGTACCATGGAAATTGGATTTCCCACCCCTTACCATCCATTTTCGCATATTATTAGTGGTTTCTCACACTTTTCTATCACCATAGTCTATGTGGAGCATGGATATAGGATTCTATTAGGTAACATACTACCAAATTTTATGTTGGGTTATGACTATAGATGACCCTATAACCATGGTTTGGAGAACTGTGGCTATTGGTCCTTGGCCATATGACCATTTTCTAGTAGTGAAAAAAATTCACTTTACAAAATCACACACACCTTAAAAAAAATTACCCTTTGAAAACATATCAAATCACCTTTAGGTTTTTCATTTTAAAACTAACCAACATTTAAAATTTTGCATGAATATAAAAATTATTTTCACAAATACAAAAACATTGGTTTTAAAACTAAAACATTCAAAAAACTCCATTTCCATTTTAAAACACTATCCAACCTCCATCACAAAATCACCCATTAAAAAACCATGAAACATCAAGTAAAAATAAATAAAAACACAACACATCGAGTGAAATCCACTCTAATCTAAAAAAAACTCCATTAAAACCCTATTTAATTTATCTCCAACAAGTGGAATCAATTTAGGATCAATAAAAATCAATATAGTTTAAAAGAAAATTTAGGAGAGGTACCAAGTTATATATAGGTAGTTTAGATATTAATTGAATGAAAAAGTAACCTCATAATCATACATTAAAGATAAGGGTACTATAATAGTGGAACTATTCCTCCCTAATGAAATTTCAGTCAAAAAATCAGGCCTTTGGGTCACTGGGTCTCCAGTCCATCATGGGACTTTGAGATACTGGGCCTCCAAGGACATCTATTTAGTTTAGTGTAGCTAAGAGCATGCTCATCTTGTAGGAGTAAGACAAATTGAAATCAAGTCACCAATGTTAGTGACTAGAGTAGATCGAGAGTGATAAGGAAATAACCATTAGGTTTAGGATTCATGCACCTTTATGTGGGGAAATGAAAAGTCTAATTGCATCGTCAGTAGTGATCATGGATTAGACAACATGAAGGGGTGTAGGGGGGGATGTTTCTGGATTCCAATATCTAATTAAGGCATATGTACCTCTGGGTCTCTAGTCCATGTACTTTGGGCCATCAGACCATGTAAGGGTTACCTCACAACCCAATTAAAAAAGGATTATCTAAATAAAAAACATTCAAGGACTTTAGGACATGGGAAAATCTATAAAAAATTTAGCCACACAGTTTGGTGGGCCATGTTCCAACCATTCAACAACCTATAAATATTCCTTAGAACCATATGCATGGGCTCTACATAGTTTACCAGACTGTGTGATATAATCATGGATCCCAAGTTATTCTTCCATTTCTCTCCCCAAAAATCAATAAACTTCTAAACTATATTGTAAAACCCAATGGGGATTGAAAAACCATCAAAATGATAAAAAAATTCAAATTCAAGAATCAAAATCCCAACTACCTATGACAACTCCAAGATCCAAGTGAGTAAGAGATGGATGGACTCTCCCTGTACCAACCTATGAAGTTTCAACATTCCCTTTTCCATACTACCATGATGCACCCAAAAAATAAGATAGTTCTTAGATACCATTTTTAATGAATCCGCCTAGTCTACCCTTAAAATGATGCCCAATATGATATGCCACAAAGCCCAAAGAGTGTCCCTGATTTCCAAGAGCTGATAAATAGTACCAGGGAATCAGAATATAACCATGTGAGAATGATTTTCCCTAAAATAATAATATTAAAATGGTGAATCTTTAACAAAATATGACATGGTGCACTCATACTTTGGATGCTCATGAACATAAAATAAGTAGTTACAAACAAATAAACAAGATAAGCATGAAATATTAGAATAAACCATCCAAAAGAGGAATAATTAATATAAAAACCAACTTATAATTTTAAAATACATCACTAGATTACAAAACACAGCAATGTCCCAACATAAAATAAACTAAAATACAAAAGAAGTAGATGGATGAAGTGAATGATACATCAATGTTCCAAAAGAAAATCTAAAATCTAAACAATTGAAAAAATTCCTCCTCATGAATCATAGTCTCTCTCAACTTCCAAAATAATCCATTAATAGACCAAGAAAACAACAACTAACATGGTATCACAACCGAGAACCTAAAAATATACATAATATCTACATACACACAAGAGTGTGTATATAGGGTGTGAGCCAAACAAGATTATAATTATTTCACTAATTATTATATGCAATTCCTTTTATGAAACATTTTATAAATGGTAGTTTGACACATACTTATAAAATAAGGTTTTCCATTTGAGAAAGTGCAAAGGAAAAAAAATACGACACTTTTATCTATAAAAAATGTTTATTTATTTTTATGTTAAATGAGTGGGATCACCACTTTTTAGATGAAAATAAAAAATGAATTTTTCTTCATTTCAAAACTGTTATCAAAATACCTTTTATAAAAAAATATTTTCTTTGAAATAAAAATTTCCATTTTTTAAATTAGTTTGAAATTTAAACAAAATTATAACTGAAGTATAATTAGATCTCAAACTAGAACCAATATATCAATTGAGTATAATAAAAGAAAACAACCAACCAACCATGGAAATGGTTCCACAAAATCAATGAATTAGGGGATGTAATAAAGTGTGTGGTGGGAATACCCTATATCGAATCATTAACTACATAAGAATCATGGATAAATTACCAGGTTATAAGGTGATATGAATGTAAAAATACTTATGTAGAATAGACTATCTACCTATGTTTCATTCCTAAACAAAAAATTACCTGACTTACTCTCATTAGCCCCATCAGGAGAACTCTGCTAGTCAGGGCCTAAATAAGCCTAGAGGAAACTAGCTGAGCACAATCAAACCAGTGTAGTAAAAATCATGGCCTCTCACTTAGAAACCTAGGTTCCTAGGACAAGATCAAAGTGGAGGTGTGAAAATAATCAATCAATGAGCATTATATGCATCAATAAAGTATAAAAATTAAATATCATTTCACATACAACAAACTTTTCATGAAACACCCACATTTTTTACATCATTCAAGCATAAAATAATAATAAATATCCTCTAAAGGGAAAAAGTCTATCAAATACATATAAAAGAGGAAAAAACAAGGGTCTCACAAAATTTTATATGTAATGAACCAAACCTTTTAAATGATAATTGTTTCCTAAAAATGTTTGTTATATTATACATAAAAAAATTATATATATTTAATAATGATGTGAGTTAATTAAAACATGACCATCAGGTTTCAGCTGTTATATGACCGTTGGTCAATATGAACATTGGAAACAATACTCTTAATAATAATTTTAACGTTATAACTAGTGTTATAAATATAAATGATAATGGTTAATTAATGCGGAAAGGAGAAACGATGGCCTCAACTAGTAGATTCATGACCTATGAATCCCATTTTTAGAAGCTTAAAAAGGGAGGTAGTGTCACTGGGATTCACTCTTGAACAATTCGAATCTGAGCTTAAACATCTTAAGTTTGAATGAAATCGCCTACAGGAGAAGTTCAAGTTAGTGGAAATTACCACTCGGGCAATGTTATCCGAGCCGCCCCAAGAATCTATCACCCTCACACACCTCACCCTTAGGTCTCATGTGGGTGTTATAAGGGTTTATGTGTTTATTACTTAGTTAATTAATTTTTAACCCCTTTGTATAAATAAAATTTTTATTCTATCAATTCGGTTTTGAGAATAGTTTTTCTTAAAAATATGACAAATTTGATAAATTGATTTTTCAAACAGAAATAGTAATTTTCAGAAAAGATATAAATATTTATAATAAACTAAGATATTATGAATAATAATTATTTCAATGAAATAGTTTGATTAAAACACTCTGATTTAAATTTAAATGATAAAATAATTTTATTTTTTTCAAGTGTCAGAAATTTTACTATGTATTTTACTATGTATTTTCTATCCGCTATTATTTTTAATAAATAAGGTTTTTTATTTAAAAGTTAAATTTATCTTAATAATATAATTATTATGATAAAATAAAAATATTTTTTAAATTATCACATATAAACTAGGTTAGGGTTAATTTATGATAATTTTCTAAAATATTTTATTTTTCGGTGAATAATAAAAATACAGTTTGAGTTTTTCAATATGTTTAATGACATCATAATGATGCAATATTTAATATAAAATTCTGGTCAACTATTATGTATTATAATAAAATAATATGTGTCCCAATTGTTCAATACCATGGTCAAGCCCATGGTTTTGAATTTACCACTACCTAGGTGTCCAAGGAAATTATTAAACAAATCCTTATCTTTTTCTATAAATACCCACCCATTTATCAATTTAATTTCACTAAAAATTAATAATACAAAAATATATGATATTTTTACCTCCCAAGGATCCCTAAAAATGTGTACTCAATCCCCCAAGGTCCTAATTTTTGAGTTTTAGGAGTTACTCTTCAAGGTAAGAGAAATCTCAACTTCTCTTTTTTCCTTTCAAGTTCTATTTTTACGTGTCATTTCTTTAAAATTTATATACTATGTTATTATATACATTTTATTATATCCCTTTAATGTATTAATATTATTTTATGAGTGAGATACCCTTTTCCCATCTCTTTTTAATGTTTTATAAAACCATATTTCATACCTGTTATGCTGCCGAATTTTCTTCTCAAAATTTCTCTCTTTTTCCCAAGAAATTATCTTATTTTCTTTTATACATACACAAAATTATTTATTTTATAGGGGTATTAAACTATATGTAAAAATTATATATTTTTATTCTATTATTAACATACATGAAACCCACTTTCATTTTTGGGTTAATAATGACATAAAGATCTCCTCTTTAAGAATTTTTTTAAAACGCCATGATTTTGATATGAAACCCGTTTCTTTTATTCTCCATGGGTTATTTATGAAATGTTTTATTATTATATTTGTGTCTCAAATTAATTAATAAATATTAATGGTGTGCCATGATACCACTCTAATGCATTGGTTAAAGAATTTAATCTCTAGAGATGACATGTTTTACGATACCTTGGTGAATAACCTTGGTAATTTTTATGACACCTCGGTGACAAACCTTGGTGATATGCTTACAAATGTCTAAAATAAATATTGCAGATACATTTAGAATTTATTATTCATGTTAATTTATTTATTATTTTCCTCATGTTATATTTTTCATGCCAAAATTATATTCTTTATGTTCTTATTGAATTTCCTCAAGATCACATGTAAACTGTTTCCCTTGCTTTCCATTACCGAGCCTTATACCCACACTTCCCTTTGATGTATGTCCCCAAGTTATGATATGAAGTAAATGTACATAGTATTAACCCATGATGAATCCTTTTAAGTGTATTATAATAATGTTTTGAGTTTTCATGTATTATGTACACTTTTTTCCAAGAAACTAAACTTTAAATGATCATTTGTTTGTACAATGTAATGTAAAGTTATGTAATAAAAAGGCGGCATGACATAGTTTGTATCAAAGTAAATTTTAATTATTTTTGTAAATTATAATTTGAAAACTTTATTAAGAACTATAGGGACATGTTTAACATCCTAGTATTTTGGTAAAATATTAAGTAAGTGGTCTCCAAGAAAAGAAATCCCTTTTTGGATACAAATAAGTGGGCGTGGTTCTGGCATAGATGTAGCTAAAGGTGAAACCTACGACAAGGTGCGTTGGGTATGACTCAATGTAAATTGGTAAAAAAAAAGGGCCTTACTGAATACCTGGTTTGGCACTCCTGGGGGATATGTTTTGTTAATCACAATATTTTTATGAACCATTATGAAGGATTTATAGAAAATGTAATTGTTTTTAAAGAATATCATAATTAAGCATGATATTTTAAGACATGAAATTCATTTAGAATTGTCACATAAATAAATTATTTTAAAGGTATTTTTTATTTATTTTCCATTCATGCTTTGTTTTGGGGGTTTCACAAGCTTTTATGGATGAATGGGTGAGTTTTTATGAATTGGGTCAAACCATGATCCCAATTCCAGATTTAAAAATAAATTTTGTTTCTTTTATAACTCATTAATTTTTCAACATTTTTCAACCATTACAATTCCTAATTGGGATAACTTGACCTATTAACACCAAAATTTAAATTTGGATCCTTTAGAAATCCATAATCATGGTGGATTTGGATTTTTATTTAAGGAGTTGGGCCACCCCGAAAGCCCATTTTCAGTTTTAAAAAAACATTTTGTTTATTTAATAAATTATTCAATTTTAACTATTTTTTAATGATTCCACCTCTAAACCGAGTCCACGAAACCTAGGCACCTCCCCAATCTCTTATCCCCCTCTTTGGAGCTCGTTTTATTCGCAGAAAGTTTCAAAACTTCTTAAGCTTTCTCAATTCGGGCAGATTTATAAAGGTAATTTGTTTCATTCATAACTCCTTCAATTCTCACCATTTCCCCCCATTAAAATTCCTAAATGGTCTCTTTATCCTTTTTTGAACCTACCTTAAAGTTTTGTATGTTTTAAAATTCATCTACTGGTGTATGTGAGGCTATTTATACAAGATCCCTCAAGTAAGTTGGTATTCTTCATTCTTCTTTCAATTTGCTTAGGGTTACATTCAATGTGATTAGGATTTCTTACCTTATCCATAAGGTTCCTAATGTCCAAAAGTTAGGGTTAGAACCTAGGGTTTTATTTCTTGTATTTTGGGTGAAATCTTCTGGTTTTAGGTTGGATTTCACTTCCTTGAGGTGCGGTGGTGGTGCAGTTTATATTTCGCACCATGTTTTGAGTGTTTCGACATAAAAGGTAGGTGATTACATGTATAACCATTTTATGATGAGTTATATTGCTTGGTTTATTAATTTAGTATGTTTCAAATCTGTTTTTTCTGGTGAAAAAACTATTTTATGATGGATTTGGTTAAGTGTTTAATTTTATAGTTGCATTTTTGCTTGGAATTGGGTGCTTTTCATGCGTGGCTCTTGGGGAAATGTTTGGGTGTATTTTATAACATATGAAAGTGATTTATTAGTGTTGAAAGTGGCTGAAAATTATGGTTTGTTAATGCCTTAATGTCATGTGGGCCTTGTAATTGGGTTTTTGAATGGTTTTAATTTGTGAAACCATGTTGTACTTCTTGAACGTGATTTGTGAAAACATGTGTTTTTCATGTGTACCTTTTATGGTATTGTTTGAGGTATTTGTATAAAACTTGGGGGTGGTTTAATAAATGTTTTAGGGCTTCCAATTCTGCTTGGGATTGTTATTGGTACTGTTTTGGTCTTGAATTATGGTTTTGAAATGGGTTTTGTATGAAAACCATGGTTGCACCTCTTGGGTTGGTTTTATGAAAATTGTAAATGATTTAATGAGTTACACAAAGTGTGAAATGGTTGCTTATGTACTGTTTTGGTGATAGTATGTTCCTAAAATGAGTTTTTGAAACATAAAGTGGCCAGTTATGTTGTAAAAATTTTTGGTAATGTTTTGTAATTTGTCGAGGTGATTTATGAAATTGGGATGTGGGTGCGAAATGTGTTTTCAGGCTGTTTTGCGTGAGTGTGATGTGAAAAATGGACTTTGTTTATGAAAAAGGTATTATGTAACATGTGAGTGGGATGTTATGTGATGTTTATCATATTGGGAAAGATTTTTTAAAATTGTTAACGGATTTTCTGAATTGTGAAAGATGTGCAAAATGTGTTGTGGGCTATTTTTGGTGTGAGTATGATTTCAAAATTCATTTGAATGAAAAAGTGGATTTTTTAGACTTGTGTGGAATACATGTGGGATGTTTGGTGAACTTGTGATGTGAAAATAATATTTTCATGTGTAAAGTGTATTTATTGACTTGTTGAACTTGTTTGAGCACAAGGGGAAAACCCGGGTATCTAGGTGGGTGGACGTGTACTAGTATTCTAGTGAATCCGTGGAGTTTGGCCTCAGTTTCACTTAGAAATATTGATGCTTAAAACTCTAACTAAACTATGATGATGATGATTTGGGACCACTAGGTTATGGGTATGTTCCCTACTAGTGGCTCGTGCATGAGAACGAATATTGTGATGGTTACTCTCACCGAGATACGAGTACCTGGGACCCACAATGAGCTAGTGCCTAGGGGTTATTTCCTATTGTTTGTGATCATTTGTTACTTTGTGCTTACCATCGTCATACGGTATGGTTGGATGGAAAATTCAGTAGTGTTGAAATTATTTTTAAAAGTGCTGATTCTTAATGATAGCCCACTTGAAAACTGTTTTAATTTTATTTTAGTTTCATCTTTTAGAAATTGTAACTAGCATTTTATGTTTATGAAAACTTGCAAGCTTTTTGTCTTTGAATTTTTATCACATGAAATATCTTGGTGGTGGTATCCTACTGGGAATTGTCTCACAACCTACTTACACCCTTGGGTGTAAGTAGACTTGGTTATTTTGTTGTTGCAGGTTTGGATACAGTTTTTAGTTCCATTGGTTCGGGTTTCTAGCAGGTCCTTGGTGGTGAAGTCTCGTGGAGATGGCGTGTGGGCAGTGCCCCTTGCCATTAGGGTTCTTGGGCTGTTTCATTTTGATTTTTTAACTTTTTTATAGTCTTTTTGAGTTGTTTTAAAACATGTAATTCAGTTCTGAATTTTGTAAAAGATAGTTTTAGTTGAAAAATCCAGATTCATTTTATTGAGTTTGTTTGTTGTTTAATGTTTATAAAATTGGGAAAATCATTCAAAAAATTCATTTTATGATACCTAGGCACTTGTTCCAGCCCGTGGGGATTGAGAACGCCCTTTGGTCCTTATCACAGGCTGGGTCGGGTGCCGGTTTTGATGGCGACCAGATTCGGTTCGTGACAAAATGGTATCAGAGGAGGTTCAGGTTAACTCTTTGGGTCATGTTATTTGGGGAAGTGTTGGGAAAGTCTGGAGTTAGGATTTTTGGGACTTGGTATTCCAGTTGTGGGTAGTGTGCTTGATCACCACATCTCGTGATAAGATTCAAGTTTCTAGGATAAGTTGGGATTTATCCAAGTCCTTTGGATTTCTTGGTTGATGATGATTAGGGGAAATGAAAAGAGAGTTGGGTTAATGGTCTCATTGAGCTCGCAGGGCCTGGAAAGCCATGTAGAGCTGGGGATATTCCCTATAACACTCTCTGTGATGGTGAAGTTATTGGAATATAGCCACCAACCATATGTCCAAGTCACCCACTGAAACTAGTTTCCCCTCGCATTGTTTTTTGCTATAGTTTTGAAATATTGGCACTTTGGTTTTAAAGTGACTTGGTTTTATGAAGCATAAAGATTTTGTGAAATGATTTTAAAATAAAGAGGTAATGGTTTGGTTTATGAAATGGTGTAACTGAATTTTCAGAATTGTTTTGAAATGTAAAATGGTGTGCTTACACCTCTATTGAAAGCAGGAACTATATTGAAGTTGGTTTTGAAAATTGTTTCCAATAGAGTTTTCTAAAAAATCAAAGGGTGTTCTAATGGGATGAGATGTTTTGAAATTGATATGAATATATTTAAAGTGAGTTATTTTCTAAATCTTTGTGTCTTTCTGAAAATTTTTGTAAGATTTGAGTTGGGATTTTGATCTCGTGGTTAGCAGTTTTGAGAAAAATGATGTGTTAGTTGACCGTTTTGGTTATGAACAGTGGAAATGATTTTTGTTTTAACCATTTGTATTTTCTTGAGAATCCAAATTCTTGGGGTTATTTGGGATGATAGATGGTTGATGACACATCTGGATGAGTGTCGGGATGGATATGGGGAGGGTGTCTGGTGTGGCATAGAAACATGCATGTGTAAGGCCCATGGGGTACCATTGGTGGATGCGCTAACTGCTGAACTATTTGTTTTCAAAGAAATGTTTTTAATGAAAAACATGATGTCTTGATGAATTGTTTGGGATGGTTTATATTATGTGTTTTTTGGAAATTGTTGATATTGTGGGATGTTTTGAGTCCAAGAACCCCTCCTGTTTGAACTGTGTTTTGGGTTTGTGTTTGGTCGGTAAGCTGGGTAGAAGGACTGGTTAGTAGTCTCCTACGAGATATGTTTTGGGACACCTTTATAGTGGTTCCCTTCATGTATTTTAATCTGGTTTGTGGCACTTTTTGACCAATGGACCAGCTTTGTTGGGTCCTTGGGTTCTCTTGTTGGATAAGGTACGCCCCCATTAAGGGTTAATGCATAACTGAAGTGAAACCTGGATTGTTTCTCCATTGGAAAATCCTCCAGTTGATCAATATAAGGAATATTTTTTCTTGAGATCTATAGATTGAGTATACACCATTGCCTTTCTTGGTTTTTCTAATCCTCTTATAGTAGAATAATGCTTGTGGAAGGTTGAAAGAGGCCATAGTTTCTTAAGATACTTGATTTGTCGAAGGTGGAAGTGGTCTGGCATTGTTAGTGTGGATGAGTATATGGATGGTGTCTAAGAGGTCCTCTTGGTCCTTCACAGTCTCTTCGAAAAAGGAGTTCTTTTTAAACTACCAGTGTGGGAAATCTGGTCACGAGAGGATATTGTGGCCACTTTCTAGAATTGTGTGTTGTTTGGGGATGTTGTATAAGGTCCCTCTCCATGCATTGTTTATATCAGTCGCAATGGTCATGTTCGATGATGCCTTGTGATGTCATGTTCTCAATTGACCGTAATGGTGAAAGTCTTGCAATCCTATGAGAGTCTCTGTTATGTTAGGAGAATTCCTCCCTCGGAAAAACTTCAAAATCTTCCATTTTAGAGGAAGGTGAGTATAGGTGTTCTTTACTTAAATTTATTCTCACCCAAAGAAACAAGGTGTGATGTGTGTACATATTCTAAGCCCTTGTTTTAGTGAAATATCAGGTTAGGGTAAAGTGAGTTTGGAATGTGTTATGTCTTGGGAATATTATCGGGGATTGCAGTGTAGTTATTGGTGGCACCGAAAGAATAATTCTTGTTCAGGGGGTTTCCAAAGCCAAACTGCGAGGCCGAGATGCTTCAATCATTTGAGCTCCAGCCATAGGTCTCAGAGAGAAGTTGGCTCATAGTTAGGGGAAATCCCAGGGTTTTTTAAACCCTTGTATAATGTTCTATCCTCAGTATGAAATATAGGATGAGTTTAAACCTCTGGTTTCATCATCTTTCTTTTATTTTTCTTGTTCGGTGGAAATAGGCTGAGGGCCTTGTACCCATGTCATCGCCTAATGTCTTTCCCTCCCCCTTTGGTTTCCATTGAGTCATTAGAGAATGGTTGGAAATTTGGATAGGGAGGCTGAGAATGTAGTTTTTGCATGATTATTAGTGACCATGTTCCAGGAAGCCATGCAGAAATAATGATCTACATAGTTAGTGCACAGTTTCCCAAATCGTGCGGACTAACCGTGCACCCTTCCCAAATCTTTAAATTGTTTTGGGTCTTTCTGTGTTGGACCATACTAGTCAGTTAAGATGGTTGGTTCTTATGGTGGGGAGACCCACTATGATTATCATGTATGTTACTTCATAAATTTTGAATGGAAGTCTACCCTTTGTACTATGGAGACCGTTCAAGCCTCCCCTGTTAGTGTCATCATCCTGTCTCGAAAAAATATAGGTTGTCTCTTATGGTGGGGAGCGTATTTGTGTCCCCCTGTACCAATAACTTAGATTTATCCATGGTCTTGGCTTGGCAGTGGGTAGTCTCATTCGGAACCATCTATCTACCAACATCTTCCTTGAGTAAACATTGGGATTGGAGAGAGACCAACTGTTTATTTAAAGTAAGGTAAGTGTAACCTTGTTCGAAGTTGTTGTTCGTTTGGGTGAATTACTTGAGTCTTGTTCGGATAGTGTCTGAAGAGTTTTCTTTCGGGATAAAGTATGAATGTGATTGATCATTTTAAGAAAGTGGTGTAATTTTTGGTTGTGAGAGTAATCCTTCCTTCATTGATCACTGGAGGTGTTTTGGCCTTTGGGGGTGAAACCTGGCAAGGGAGTACCTCTTGGTTTCTCAGTTGGGTTTGGTTGATGCTTTGACCTTGCTGTGACTTTAAAAGGTGGAAATTTTTCATGGTGGGGAGAATTTTCACATACATAAATTATTTTAAAGGTATTTTTTATTTATTTTCCATTAATTCTTTTTTTGGGGGTTTCCCAAGCTTTTATGGATGATTGGGTGAGTTTTTATGAATTGGGTCAAACCATGAGCCCAATTCCAGATTTAAAAATAAATTTTGTTTCTTTTATAACTCATTCATTTTTCAACATTTTTCAACCATTCCAATTTCTTCTTGGGATCACTTGACCTACTAACACCAAAATTTAAATTTGAAGCCTTTATAAATCCATAATCATGGTGGATTTGGATTTTTATTTAAGGAGTTGGGCCACCCCGAAAGCCCATTTCCAGTTTTAAAAAAACTTTTTATTTATTTAATAACTTATTCAATTTTAACTATTTTTCGTTGATTCCACCTCTAACCCGAGGCCAAGGAACCTAGGAAAGCCCCCAATCTCTTATCCACCTCTTTGGAGCTTGTTTCATTCACAGAAAATTTCAAAACTTCTTAAGATTTCTCAATTCGGGAAGATTTATAAAGGTAATTTGTTTCATTCATAACTCCTTCAATTCTCACTCTTTTTTCCCCATTAAAATTACTACATGGTCTCTTTATCCTTGTTCGAACATCTCTTAAATTTTTGGCTATTTTCAAATTCATATACTGGTGTATGTGAGGCGATTTATACAAGATCTTTCAAGTAAGTTGGTCTTCTTCATTCTTCTTTCAATTTGCTTAGGGTTACATTCAATGTGATTAGGGTTTCTTACCTTATCCCTAAGGTTCCTAATGTTAAGAAGTTAGGGTTCGAACCTAGGGTTTGATTTCTTTTATTTTGGGTGAAATATTCTGGTTTTAGGTTGGATTTAACTTCCTTGAGGTGCGGCGGTGGTGCGGTTTATGTTTCGCACCATGTTTTGAGTGTTTCGACATAAAAGGTAGGTGATTCCATGTATAAAAATTTTATGATGAGTTATCTTGCTTGGTTTATTAATTTAGTATGTTTAAAATCTGTTTTGTGTGGTGTGAAAACTATTTTATGATGGATTTGGTTAAGTGTTTAATTTTATAGTTGCATTTTTGCTTGGAATTGGGTGCTTTTCATGCGTGGCTCTTGGGGAAATGTTTGGGTGTATTTTATAACATATGAAAGTGATTTATTAGTGTTGAAAGGGGATGAAAATTCTGATTTTTTAATGTCTTAATGTCATGTGGGCCTTTTAATGGGGTTTTTGAATGGTTTTAATGTGTGAAACCATGTTGTACTTCTTGAACGTGATTTGTGAAAACATGTGTTTTTCATGTGTACCTTTTGTGGTATTGTTTGAGGTATTTGTATAAAACTTGGGGGTGGTTTAATAAATGTTTTTAGGGATTCCAATTATACTTGGGATTGTTATTGGTACTGTTTTGGTCTTGAATTAGGGTTTTGAAATGGGTTTTGTATGCAAACCATGGTTGCACCTCTTGGGTTGGTTTTATGAAAATTGTAAATGATTTAATGAGTTACACAAAGTGTGAAATGGTTGCTTATGTACTGTTTTGGTGATTGTATGTTCCTAAAATGAGTTTTTGAAACATAAAGTGGTCAGTTATGTTGTAAAACATTTTGGTAATGTTTTGTAATTTGTCGAGGTGATTTATGAAATTGGGATGTGGGTGCAAAATGTGTTTTCAGGCTGTTTTGCGTGAGTGTGATGTGAAAAATGGACTTTGTTTATGAAAAGGGTATTATGTAACATCTGAGTGGGATGTTATGTAATGTTTAACATCTTGGGAAAGTTTTTTTAAAATTTTTAACGGATTTTTTGAATTGTGAAAGATGTGAAAAATGTGTTGTGGGCTATTTTTAGTGTGAGTATGATTTCAAAATTCATTTGAATGAAAAAGTGGATTTTTTAGACTTGTGTGGAATACATGTGGGCTGTTTGGTTAAATTGTGACATGAAAATGATATTTTCATGTGAAAAGTGTATTTATTGACTTGTTGAACTTGTCTGAGCACAAGGGGAAAACCCGGGTATCTAGGTGGGTGGACGTGTACTAGTATGCTAGTTAATCCGTGGGGTTTGGCCTTGGTTTCACTTAGCAAGATTGACGCTTACAACTCTAAATAAACTATGATGATGATGATTGGTGACCAGTAGGTTATGGGTATGTTCCCTACTAGTGGCTCGTGCACGAGAACTGATATTGTGATGGTTATTCTCACCGAGATACGAGGTACCTGGGACCCACAACGAGCTAGTACCTAGGGGTTATTTTCTATTGCTTGTGCTCATTAGTTACTTTGTGATTACCGTCAGCATATGGTATGGTTGGATGGAAAATTCAGTAGTGTTGAAATTATTATTAAAAGTGTTGATTCTTAATGATATCCCACTTGAAAACTGTTTTAATTTTATTTTAGTTTCATCTTTTAGAAATTATAACTAGCATTTTCTGTTTATGAAAACTTGCAAGCTTTTTGTCTTTGAATGTTTATCACATGGAATATCTTAGTGGTGGTATCCTACCGGGAATTGGATCACACCCTACTTACACCCTTGGGTGTAAGTAGACTTGGTTGTTTTGTTGTTGCAGGTTTGGATACAGTTTTTAGTTCCAGTGGTTTGGGTTTCTAGCAGGTCCTTGGTGGTGAAGTCTTGTGGAGATGGCTTGAGGGTGGTTCCCCTTGCCATTAGGGTTCTTGGGCTGTTTCATTTTGATTTTGTACATTTTTTATAGTCTTGTTGAGTTGTTTTAAAACATGTAATTCAGTCCTGAATTTTGTAAAAGATGGTTTTAGTTGAAAAATCCAGATTCATTTTATTGAGTTTGTTTGTTGTTTAATGTTTATAAACTCGGGAAAATCATTCCCAAACTTCATTTTATGATACTTGGGCACTTGTGCTAGCCCGTGGGGATCGGGAACCCCCTTTGGGCCTTGTCACGGGCCTGGTCTGGTGCCTGTTTTGATGGCGACTAGATTCGGTTCGTGACAAGAATTATAAGACTACTAAATGAAACACATTTCTTACTAATGTTTTCTTATTTTATACAATGGTTAGAAATAGGAGAAACCACGTAAATGGTGAGCACAATGGACCATGCACTGGAAACATTATGATGAAATCCCGAATGAAAAACCTCATGAGAATGATGAATCAAATGACTTGAGTTATGAGCAATAACTTGAATCAAATTGAGATATCAAATTCACCTTGAAGGGTACAACTTTTCGTTGAGTCATTTATTTGTAAAATACCACCTTCTTTCATTGGATCTATCGAACCATTGATTTTTGAATAGTGGATAAGCTCTATAGAAATGATCTTTTTTGTAATTCGTTGTTCGGAACAAGAGAAAGTCACCCTGGCTATCTATCTCTTAGAGGTAGAAGCATATCGGTGGTGGAAACTGGTTAAAAACACGAATCCAAGAGGGGAGATTGATACAATGGAGTCGGAAGAGTTCAGGGGAACCTTTTTTAAAAAATATTTCCCCTTTTCAATGTAAACTAAAATAGAGCAGGAATTCCTAGAGCTGAAGTAGAAGGAAAATGAATATGTGGGAAGCCATTAGATGAAATTTAAAATAATTTCTCGTTACACCTCTATCTTTGTCATGGATCCTAATGTAAAGGTTGATAGATTATTCTGTGTCCTAAGACCCCATCTATGGAAGAATCTAGCCAATCGATACTATGGAAACTATGAAGAGATAGTGTGAAGTGCTATGAAGGTTGAGCTAGAGTTCGGTAGATGTAGTGGTCCCATAGATTGAGTGAAAAGAGAAGATAAATAATGCCACTATTGGGGAGTAAATTTGATCATGGAAGAGGGGGAAAGCAAGTAAAACTTTCCACATGAAAAACATGTGGGAAGAAGTATTCGGGGAAACTGCTTGCTCAGGAGTACAAAATGTTACAAGTGTGGAAGAGATTTCCATATTACCCAGAACTGTCGTATTGTGGTTAAGCCTCAATTTCTCAATATTAACGATAAAGGGATGATAGTTCAGGAACAACTTGAAGTCCAATGATTTAAGTGTGGAAAACTTGGGCACTTTGTTAATCACTGTTCAAATGCAAAGAAAGTGGAGGGGAATCACCATTAACCTCATCATAGGAAAAGGGATCAAGGTTGGGATTTTTCTATCATTACAGCTAAATTTGAAGCTTCAAATGATGTGGTAGTAAGTAATCTCATTGTTCTTTAAAATTTAAAAAGAAATTTGTTTGATTATGGTTATACCCATTCCTTTATTTCATCAAATATTAAAAAGAATATATAATAAATATATGAACTTATAGAAGTATAAATATCAGTAAAGAATCTTGGAGGGATTATCCAAGTATAAACATTGTATATAAACTATAGTATTCACTTTGGTGAACACAATCTCATCTCAAATCTAATAGTCATTCCCATGTTGGAATTCAAAATTATACTAGGGATGGACTGAACCTCAAAGTATAATGCTAAGATAAACTATAGAAGAAAGTAAATATCAATAGTATTGAATGGAAAACCTATAGTTGTTTTCAAATGAGAGATATATCGACCTGAAATTTGTCTAGAATCACCTCCCATAGCCTTATTTATGAAAATAATCAGTGAAGATGAAGAAGGAAATGAAAGTATACGAATAAAAAATGTTCCCATCATTCAGGAATACATTGATGTATTTCCTAAGGAGTTAACTAGACCTCCCCCAGAAAGAGAGGTAGAGTTCTCCATTGAACTCATGCTTGGATCCAAGCCGATATCAAAGACCTCATATAGAATGGAAAATGTGGAGCTGGAGGAATTAAAAAAACAACTCCAAGATCTTTTGGAGAAGGGGTTTATCTAAACCAAGTGTGTCTCTTTAAGGATAATCTGTTCTCTTTGTGAAGAATAATGATAGATCAATGTGGATATACATTTATTATAGAGAACTTAATGGGATCACAGTGAAGAAAAAGTACCATCTTCCAAGAATTGATGATTTATTTGATTAGCTTCATAGGGCTCAATTCTTCTCCAAGATTGATCTTTGATCTGGTTATCATCAATTGAGGGTGAAGAAATAAGATATTACAAAGACCTCCATCTGATCAAGATATGATCATTATGAGTTTTTTATTATTCCCCTCTGCTTGAATAATGCTCTTTCTATTTTTATGGATTTGATGAACAAAGTCTTTAAGGACTACCTTGATAACTTTGTGGTAGTTTTTATTGATGATATTATGATATATTCCAAAATTCATGGGGAGAATGAAGATCATATAAGGGTTATATTTCAAACTCTGAGGAAAGAGAGGCTATTTATAAAGTTCATCAAATGTGAATTTTGGTTACAAAAAGTTGATTTATTGTGGCACATTATAACCAATGAAGGAATCTCAGTTGATCCTGGAAAGACAAAGTTTGTAGAGGAGTGACCTCATTCTACAATAGTAATAGATATTCATAGTTTCCTTGGTTTAGAAGGATATTATAGGAGGTTTGTGAAAAACTTTTCACAAATTTCTAATCCACTAACCAAGTTAACTCGAAATGGGTCAAATTTATCTAGAAAAATTAGTCTGAAGAAAGTTTCCAAGATTTGAATAATATATTGGTTACTTCACCCATGTTAACTCTACCCTCTATCAAAGAAGGATTCATTTTTTAGCAATGCATCTATGAAAGGGATTGAGTGCATCCTCATGAAAAATGATAAGGTTATTTCTTATGAATCTCAATAGTTGAAGCTTCATGAGAAGAACTATCCTATGAATGACTTGGATATGGTTACTATTGTTTTTTCTCTGAAGATATGGAGGCGCTATCTTTATGGTGATAAATGTGATATATACATAGACCACCAAAGTTTGAAGTATATTTTCACACAAAAGGAATTGAACATGATATAGAGGAGATGGTTGAAACTTCTTAAATACAATGATTGTTCAATTAATTATCACCCTAGAAGAGAAAAAAAAGTTGCTAATGCACTAAGTAGTAAAGACCCTATTGTGTTATCAATGATGAAGATTCAAGGAGATCTTTTGATCAAATACCTAATAAAAGTGGACATGGGAATTGTAATACAAGGGACACCATAAAAACTATACTAAATGATTTCTAAACCATAATTACTAGATAAGATCAAGAAATATCAAAGAGAAAATCCTTTGTTATAGAAGAAGTTAGAGGTTGTGAATAATATGAAGTATCCTGAGTTCAATATTGATTAAGAAAGTGTACTGAAATTTCATACAAGGCTATGTGTTCTATCTATTCTGGAAATAAAGAAGGATCCGATGGATCAATCTCATAGCTCTACTATCTCTATACATCCTAGAATCACAAAAATGTATAGGGACATTCATGATCATTATTAGTGGGTTAACATGAAAAGAGAGATTACCGACTGCACTACAAGGTGATTAGTGTTTTAACAAGTGAAGACAGAGCGAAAACTTCCTAATGGGGTGTTACAAACACTACCCATACCATTATGGAAGTGGGAAAATATCACTATGGACTTTGTCACTGGTCTCTTGAAAACATTCAAAGGAAACAATGAGATATGGGTTATAGTGGAACGTATCACCAAGAATGCCCATTTTATCTCTGTTTGGGAAAATTTATCTCTTGACTAACTTTACAAGATTTACGTAAAGGAAGTGGTAAGGCTACATGTGGTACAACTCTCCATCATATCTGATCACGATCCAAGGTTCACATAAATTTTTTGGAGAAGTCTTCAACATGCTTTGAGTACCAAATTGAATTTCAGTACAACCTATCTCCTCCAAACTGATGTCCAATCTGAAAGGAATATTCAAACACTCGAGGACATTCTAAGAACATGATCAATAGAATTCAAAGGTGTATGGGATTAAAATATCACATTAGTTGATTTTTCATACAACACAACTTCTATTAGAGTATTCAAATGTCACCCTATTAAGCTCTATATGGGAAGCGATGTAGGACTCCTACTTGTTGGGATGAAGCTGGAGAGAAAAAGCTTCTTGGTCATGATCTTGTACAAGAGATGACAAAAAAGGTTCATTCCATCCAACAACACATAAAGACTACTCAGAGTCGGTAGAAGAGCTATGCTGAAAACCGTTGAAGGGATTTAGAGTCTGATGTTGGTGATAAAGTCTTACATCTAATTTCACCTTGTAAGAGAGTCACGTAGTTTGGAAATAAAGTGAAGCTTATCCCTAGGTATATTGGCCCCTATAAAATCCTTGATATTATATGAGTAGTGGATTATTGAACAACACTTACACCAAACCTAGCTCAAGTTCATTATGTTTTCCACATATCTCTCTTGAGAAAGTACACACCTGACCCTTCACATGTACTAAATCCAAAGGTGGTACAACTGAAACATGACCTCTCTTATGAGGAACAATCGGTGGAGATCTTAGACCATAGAGACAAGGTTCTACGCAAAAAGACTACCCACCTCATTAAAGTGTTATGGAGGAACCACAAATATGAAGAATTCATGTGGGAACCATAAGAAAAAATGAGATAGAAGTACCCACACCTTTTATCAATTGAGGTAATTAGATGAAATTTTGAGGTTGAAATTTCATAAGGAGGGAAGAATGTAATGACCCAAACAATTTGAATGATAATTTTTTCCTGAAAATGTGTGTTATATTATGCATAAAAAATTATATATCTTTAATAATGATGAGAGTTAATTGAAATGTAACCATCGATTTTCAAATTTTATATGATATTTGGTCAATATGATCATTGGAAACAATAATCTTAATAAAAATTTTAACATTATAATTAGTGTTATAAATAGAAATGATAATGGTTAATTAATGCAGAAAGAAGAAATAATAGAATCAACCAGTAGAGTCATGCCATAAGAAGCCCATTTTTTGGAGTTTGGGAGTGAGGTAGCATCACTAGGCTTCACCCTTGACCAATCCCAAGCTGATCTTCAATATGTTAAGCTTGAACAAAATCACATACGGGAGAAGTTCAAGTTAGTGGAAATTACCACTCGGGCAATGTTATCTGAGCCGCCCTAAAAATCTATCATCATCACACACCTCACTCTTAGGTCGTATGTGGGTTTTATAAGGGGTTATGTGTTGATACCTTAGTTACTTAATGTGAAATCCCTTTTTATAAATAAAATTTTTATTCCATCAATTCCATTTTGAGAATAGTTTTCCTTAAAAATATGATGAATTTAATAAATTTATTTTTCGGACATAAATATTACTTTTCAGAAAAGATATAAATATTTACAATAAACTAATATATTATAAATAAGAATTATTTCAATTAAATAATATGATTAAAACACTCTTATTTAAATTTAAATGATAAAATAATTTTATTTTTTCGAATGTCAGAAATTTTACTATACATTTCTATCTGCTATTATTTTTAATAAATAAGTATTTTTATTTAAAAGATAAATCTATAATATTTATAGAATTATTATGATATAATAAATATTTTTTTGAAATCAGCACATTGAAATTATGTTATGGTGGATTTATGATAATTTTCTAAAATATTTTGTTTTTCAGTGAATAGTAAAAATACAGTTTGAGTTTTTCATTATGTTTAATGACATAATAATGATGTAATATGTAATATAAAATTCTGGTCAACTCTTGTGGATTATAATAACATAATAGGTGTCCCAATTGTCCAATACCATGGAAAAATACCATGCAAAATCCCATGGTTTTGAATTTACCACTACCTAGGTGTCCAAGGAAATTATTAAACAAATCCGCCTCTTTTGGTATAAATACCCATCCATTTATCCATTTAATTTCAATCCCAATTAATCCTACATGAATCTATGATAGTTTTACCTCCCAAGGAGTCCTCTAAATGTGTCCTCAAGCCCCCAAGGTCCCAATCTTTGAGTTTTAGGAGTTACACTTTAAGGTAAGAGAAATATCAACTTTTCTTTTCCTTTCAAGTTCCCTTTTCATGTGGTATGTATTTCAAATTTACATAACATGTTTTCTAAAACCATGTTTCATACCCATTATACTGCCAAAGTTTCTCTCTTTTTCTCAATAAATTCACTTATTTTCTTTTGTGAATACCCAAACCTCTTTCTTTTCTAGGGGTATTTACCTAGTTGTAAAAATAATATTTTTATTTTATTTTAGGATTAACATACATGAAACCCTACTTCCTTTTTTCATGGGTTAATAATTACATAAAGATATTTTCTTTAAGAATTTTTTTAAAATGTCATGATTTTTATATGAAAACCATTTATTTTATTCTTCATAGGTTTTTTTGAAATGTTTTATTATGATATATGTGGATCAAATTAATTAATATATATGAAGGGTGCAACCTGATAGTGATCCAATGCATTGGGTAAAGAATTTAATCTCTATATATGACATGTTTTATGATACCTTGGTGAATAGGCTTGGTAATTTTTATGACACCTCAATGACAAACCTTGATGATATACTTATGAATGTCTAAAATAAATTTTATAGGTACATTTCCAAGTTATGATTCTTGTTCATTTATTTATGATATGTCTAATATTCTCTTTTTAATTCCATAATTATATTCTTTATGTTCTTATTGAATTTCTTCAAGATCACATGTAAACTGTTTCCCTTTTTTTCTCTTACTAGGCCTTATGCTCACCCTTTCCTTTGATGTATGACCCTAGGTTATGAGATGAAGTAAATTTACTTAGGATGAACCTATGATGAATCCTTTCAAGTGGATTATAAGAATGTTTTTAGTTTTCATGTATTATGTACCCTTTTTTCCAAGAAACTAAACTTTAAAAGATCCTCTGTTTGTACAATATAATGTAAAGTTATGTAATAAAAAGGTGAGATTCCAAATTATAAAACTCATCTTTACAAAGTCCCAAATGGGAATTTAAAAAATTCTCATAATTCCAATTAATTTCTCATATATAAGATCCCTATTTTTTTGATGAGGTATGGATTCTTTTATTTTGAATCTAAACTTTTCTTTTTATCAAAATAGAAATTCCTAAATAGTTCATAGAATATTTGAGAGTGTTTGGGCTTGGTTTGGGGCTATGAGTCCCAATTTTTGGAGAAAAAACCGATGCGCACGGTTAGTGTGATGTTTTTATAACCATGAGACATAAACTTGTGATTTAGTGTGGGTGGTTCATGATTAGTTTAACCATGTGAGAATACGTACATGACCATGAAAAACCTACAATAAATCACAGGGGATAATTGCACGGTTTTCACATGGTTTGTCTAACCATGCACCTAAACTATGTGAGACTTGGATTCTTAGATATTGGAAAATGCAGGGTTGGCACATAGTTTGTCTAACCATGAATCCAAACCACATACCCCTTAAAAATGGGTGAAATTAACATTTTACCCTTTTTAAACATAAAAATAAACCTTCTTATTATCCTTCTTATTTTCCACACAACAACCCATTAAAGATACCCATTTCACCTCATCCTTAGGATTTAATCTATCTTATCCATTAAATATCAGATTCAACCACCGTTCATCATATTAGAATAATATCAATAATTTTAAGGTTACTCTTCAGTTTATCTCACCATCTTTGATAAAATTTCCATGTGATCTCATATGCCTTATCTTTAGATCATTTTTTGGTTTTACAATTTATTTCATTATATATTGAATACGTAGCTGATACCGAATGATGGGTTTTATAATGGTCTAAGGTAGGTGGTCTATACCTTATCCCTAAAAGTTTAGGTGTTTATAATTTTCAACCATTGTTCCACACACTGGACTTCCCGCACATCACTCATAAAATATGAAATTACATAAATTGACCACCTAAACCCTATTTTGACTTGATATGACTCCCTTTTACATGGAAAAAGGTTGGAACTGTCAACCCAAACCACTCCCCTTGGATGGGTTCGATCATATGCCTTGATGAATTATTTTCCCTTATGCGAAAAACACCACTAAGGTGTGTTTAAATTGATTTTGGATAGTTAATGTTATAAATTGAATTAATGAAATGTTATGTGGAATGGATATATCCATAAACCACATGATAACATATTGATAAATTGCATGAAATGTGAATGGTAAGACCATGTCAATTGGACCTTGTTAAATTGTAAAGTATGTACCTGATTATAATTGCTATGAATTGAAATGATAAATGGAAAATATTATGAAACTTGGACTTTATTTGTGATTGGAAAAAATATTATTATATCATTATTATTTCTATACTGGACTTGGGGAACTTTATCAGTGTAGATTTATTTGATAAATACTTAGATTCCTGATGTAGGAATGCATTGGATAGGATTACAGGACTCCAACAGATTCATTAATGCGACTGCCAAGTGAGAAACCACAATTGGGACCGATCAATGTCTTATATTATGGATGACTAAAATTATTACCAATGATTCCCCCATTATTTATAAAAATTATATTTCCTTGGATCATCTCCTTGGATTCATCTTTATGTTACATACTTCCTTAGATCATCTCCTCAGGCTCCAATAAAGTATAGCACCAAGGCTACCTAGGACACATTCCTAGGTCTTGGTAGACCCCATCTGATTATCATTATACATAGATGACTTTGTTATATGTCTTGGGGATTATGACTATATATATATATATAAAGTGTTAAATGCTCAGAATCATTCTATATTAGGCTGAAGTAGGTAGTATCAGATAGGTTTCCTTGTGTGATTTGATCCAATATAGTTTTTGTTTATTTTACTACATTAATTTATGATTATTCCTGGACACTGTTAAATCTTATATCCATAGACTAGATTAGTTATAAATACCTATAGTGGTTTCCTACTGAGTTTTAATCACACTCTATTTGGGATACCATTGGGTACTCAGATATAATTCATGTATGTAGGTAGGGATAAAGGTAAGTGCCCAACCATGGATGATTGATTTTTTTTATGGTAGCTTAAAAGCACAGGACTAAGACAGTGATCAGGATTCTCATGGAGACAGTTATTTTTGGCATTTTTATTATTTTTTTACTCATGTATCATATGTATTCATAATTACATGTCCCCCTTACTCCCCTTATTTTTGTATATCATCATGACATTATCATCTATATATGATACTGCTTATGGAATTTTTTATTTATTATTATCTAGATGTTTTATTCCATTATTGTTTTATTATCCACTTTCATTATTTATTATTATTTATGGTTATTCATTATTATTTACATTTGTACTACAATCTTATAAAGAGGATATAACCTCCCCACCATACCACCATAGAACATTGCTACTAGTCATCAGCCTCTAGCATATTGGGAGCCAATTGAGGATAGTTACTTATGATTGAAGTGGGTTTGGGATATAAAAAAGTGGTTTCAGTGTTTCTTTTCTTTTACTTACTATTTTAGGATGTTATAAAGGAGACTAGGAAGTTTTGGAATTTATTAATGAGCCTGTTACTAGGAATATATAACCCACATATAAGGAAAAATCAAAGTTTCCAAGGATGGGATTTTCTATTATGTATTTACCTTGTTAGGAGTTTTATTAATTTCACCATAGGGTGACACACAAGATTTATATTTTTTTTTATGATTATAGATTTTTATCCTTAGATCAGTATGATAAGGGATCATCAATAATTCATCGTTATAGTCACCTTGGGATTATTATGTCATTCATATTCCATGTAACATTTATTTCATTTCATTAATTTCCTTCTTCATCTCACATGTGCCTGGATTTCTATAATTTTAATTGTGATAACATTTCTTATAGGAAAAAATATATTTAATTAGTTACTTAAAATGTATGAACCAAAATAAATGGTTTTCCCCCACATAACATGATTTTGGAACCTAAAATAACTAATTATTACACATTATATCTATGAAACTGTGGTTATATGAGCTAAAATATTAGTTGGTTGCGATTAAAAGGATTCCAATTTCAATTTATAAAATTTTCACCTGTATAATTTAGGAATTAAAATTGGTCTAATTGAATCATTGTATATATATTCTTATATACTGAGACTGTATGTAAAATGTATGGTTGTAGTTACATGAAGTTCCAATTGTAACTTATAAATCTCAAGCCTTTATAACTTGGGAATGGGAATTCATATAACTGAACCTTGATATAAATGTAAAAGTTATAAAATTATAACTCATGAATGAAATGGTTTCCATTAAATAGGGTTACAAATTACAAATTAACAAGTTTTTTCCTTTATAAATTACAATTGACACTCCATGTAATGGAATTTTTGTGATTGAAACTTGGAAACTTGCCAATACCCAAACCTTAGATTTGGGTGGTTGGGTTAATATGTATTGGATAATTAGCCCTTATTCATATCTTAGTATCCTATGCAATCCTTTCTAATAATTATCATATTATGTGGTGTGTTCTTATAATTATAGATATATGACACCAACAAGGCCTCAATTCACATGCTAAGAAGGTGGCGACGACCATGCACCTAATGTGGTGGGACCCAACCCGCCTGTAGTTCCACTAGTGAAACCTCAAATAGTAAAACCTCTTATTATAGGAATGGTAATTTATGATCATATTATAGAGGGTTTTATTTTTCTAGTTTATTCAATGGAGGGATATCTATAATTGTCATCGACTATGTTAGAGTTGACGTGATAGTTCCAGCAGAAGCATCCACCTACTTTCTCAAGGGATGGTGTCCCCTAGGTAGATGATTCATGGATAGAGGATATTTTATCTATCTTTGAGCATCCAAATATGACTATATAAATGAGGGTCAAGCTCACAGATTACATGCTTCATGGATCTACCAATAATTAGTGGGATGTTCTAAATCAGGAAGTTTTGCATTGGGGTATGGTCTGGAGGGATTTCTAGACTATGATTATTTCATTCTGGAAATGATGAGAGGTAAATGATATAGGGAGTTTATGCATATGTATAAGGGTAATATATCTGTTATGGATTACTCATCTCATTTCATAGATCTCCAATGTTTTATTCCTACTCTTATAAGTGATGAATTGACTAGAGTAAGGTGATTTGAGGATGAGATCATGTATACCATCCGATCTCAGGTGATTTTTTTTATTTGAATACTATTTCTAAAATAGTAGATCAGACCCTTATATATAAACATAATATGAGGGAAGATGAATATATAGGTTATAGTGGTTTAATCCCTAGTTAGAAAAGTGCTTCATCCAGTGGCAGAAAGTGTTTCCTTGTGGTTTCACATGATGGCAGTGGCAGTCATAGTCTACGAATTGAAAAATATATGGTATGACATTAGTGTGGAAGACTAGGTCACTTGAAGACCCATCATAAAAGAAAACTAGTTGAGTAATGAGGCTGTAGACTAATGGGATTCTTTTTGATATTTTATGGGACTTTTCCTCCAGTGCATAGTGATAGAAGATCTACACCTCAACTAACTAATTATTACACCCATACTTGGACTCCTTTTTGGTAGTTTTCAATGATGATAACTTGGTGTATTCCCAAATTTGAAATGATCATGAAAAACACCTTGAAATTATTTTAAATACACTAAGAGAGCACTATATATATGATAAGATCAAAAAATTCCATTTATGTATTGATAAAGTACACTTCTTAGGTAACATCATTTCGAAATTAGGGGTATCTGTGGATATAGATAAGGTGAGAGACATAGTTTCTTGGGAGAATCCCAAAAATGAATTTGATATTCAGAGTTTCTTGGGGATAAATGGTTACTATAGGAATTTATCCAAGATTTCTCATGACTTTAATCACTTATTACAAGCTTGAACAAAAAGGGTGTTAAGTTTATATGGTCCAAATCTTGTGAGAAATATTTTCAAGAGTTTAAAGGAAGGATAAAATTAGTATTGATCCTGATGTTTCTGGATCTAAGTTGAGGCTATGTAGTTTATTTTGATGCATCAAGTATTAGACTAGGATTCATTTTGATGCTAGTGGAGAAAGCATGGTGTACGAGTCCCATCAGTTGAGACCACACAAGTGTATTTAATTAAAACATGACCTCAAGTTAGTAGTAATGGTTCATGTCTTACTTTGTTGGAGACATTAATTGACGAGAAAGTAGTTTTTGGTATACATGGACCATAAAAACATCAAGTATATACTCAATCAATGTGATTTGAACCTGAAATAGTGAATATGTGTTGAATATCTTTATTCCTTTTATTTTGAGCTTACTTATATGCCTAGGAAAGGTAACACAATGACTAATTCTATGAGATGGAAGACTCATACACAAGATATTTAAGAAGTTAGTAGCAAATGAATATTGATGGACCTATTTTTTGAGATGCATATGAAAGTTTAGGAGTGTCAGGGATATCCTATAATAACATATCTACCAGTGACTTATTCACTTTTGGATTGTGTGAAGATGAGGCAACTTTTTGATCCCAAAGGTTTAGTACTTAGGGAAGGTATTTAAGGTCAAGACCTATAGCCTGGTTTGACTGTTAATGGGGATGAGATCCTGTATATTCATAGGCCTATCTGGGTACCTATAGACATGTGAGTGGACTTTATGTGAGAGTATCATGCATCGAAATAGGTACTTCATCCCAAAATTACCAAGATGTATCATGACTTGTACCATTATTATTGGTGTCCCTATATGAAGAAGCAGATAGCAGGTTTTGTTACCTGATGTTCCACCTATTAGAAAGTGAAGGTGTAACACTAGTGAAATACTAACATTTTATAGCCATTACCCATTATAGAGTGTAAATGTGATGATTTCACTATGAATTTTGTGATGTGATTGGAAAAGTCACCTCGGGGAAGGTACACAGTATGGGTAATCGTAGAAAAGATGATGAAGGTCTCCCACTTCATTCATATCAGGTAGACCTTCCCAGTGGATGAACTTGAAAGTCTCTATGTACATGATATTATATATATATATATATATATATATATATATATATCATACCAGAGTATAATACATGGATTATCAGTTCACTTCTTGTTTTTAGAAGGGGTTGCAAAAAGATTTGGTTTCATAGGTACTTTTGAGTACAACATACCACTCATAGACCGACAGTAAGTATGAATGTACTATATAGATACTTAAGGATATGATCTAGGAATTCATCCCTGATTTTGAAGGTACATGGGAGAAAAACTTACCTCTTGTTGAGTTATCTTATAATAATAGTTTTCAAATGACTATATAGATGGTCCCATACAAGGAAATCTACAGTAGGCCATTCTGTTTACCCCTGTGATAGTTAAAGCAAGGGAAAAAATGATTTTGAGACATTTTCTCATTCATGAGACATTAGAGTAGGTAAAAATGACGAGGAAGCATATGGTAGTATCTTAATCTTGGAAGAAGTCATATTCCTATTGTTTCCACTGACATCTAGAGTTAGAGGTGGGAGATCAAGTTTTCTTATATGTTTTTCCTAGACTGAGTCATCAAAGGATTAGAAGACAAGGGAAAATAGAACCTAGATTAGATAAGACTTTCAAGATATTAGAGAGAGTCAGGATGATGGACTATTTGATAACTTTAACTTAAAGTCACTGGGCCATGTGTGACGTATTCCATGTTTATTATCTTTTCCATTATTATTTTGACCCGTCTCATTATATTGATCCTAAAGAAGTTTAGTTAGAGATGAATGATTATTTTGAATAATAACCAGTTTTTATTATTGATCATAGCATGAAGGATCTTCAAGGTAGGCCAGTTCCTCTTAGTTAGGGTGATATGGAAGCATGTCCATGTAGAATATGAGACCTAGGAGCAAGAGTTTGATATACATGATCAGTGGCTAGAGTTATTCTTCTATTCCGAACAACTACCCTCAGAAGGAAAACTTGAGGACAAGTTGTTATAAGGAGGGGAGGTTGAGGATCCATATTTTTCAATGAGGTAAGATTCCTTTTATTTTCATCTTAAACATTTCCTTTTATCTAAATGGAAATTCATAAAAGAGGTTATAGAGGCTTCTGAATCATTCGTTCTTGGTTTAGGGGATGGAGTCTCATTTTTTAGAGAAATAGAATAAGGTTCATGGTTGGAGCATGATTTGCCTAACCATTTGAAAAAACTATGTGGCCAAGTGAGGGAGATGAATGGTTAATTTAACCATGAAAGAGAAGGTGCGTGTTCATGGAAATATTGAAATAAATTGCATAGGAGAATTATACAGTTTGCATATGGTTTATCTAACTGTGTTCCTAAACCATGTGAGGACTGGGTGCTTGGATAGTGGCTAATGCGTGGTTGGCATACAATTTATCTAACCATGAGTCCAAACCATGCACCCTATAAAAATGAGTGAAATTACCATTTACCCCTTTTTTTACCCCTAAAATTAAACTCTCTTCTCTTAATACTTTTTTCATATAGTAGCCCATTGAAGCTCCCTATTTCTTCTCTTCCCTAGGATTTGAGATATATTCTTCACCCATGCTCGGATTCAATTTCTATTTTAATGTTAGAAGCCTCTTGGTAAGTATAACATTTTAATTTATTATTTTCTCAGTTTCTCTCACCATATTAGATTCTATTTCCATGTGAGATCATATGCCCTATGTTTAGGGAGTTTTCCTGGTTTTGCAATTTATTATATTCTAGATCAAATATGAATTTGATACTGAAAAAGGAGTCATATACCGATCTAAGGTAGGTGGTTTATAAATTTTCCATAATATTTTATGTGTTTATAATTTGTTTCCATTGTGCCACACATTAGACTTCTTGTGCATTGTTCCTAAAATATAAAATGTCATAAATTGACCACTTAGAACCTATTTTTACATTCTATAACACCATTATACGTTGTTGTAGGTTATAAAACTCAACCCAAACCACTCTCCTTAGGTGGTTTTGATCATATTCCTTGATGAATTATTTCACATTATGACTAAAACACCACTAAGGTGTGTTTGGATTGACTTTGGCTAGTGAATGTTTTAAATTGAATTAATGAAATGTTACATAGAATGGATATACCCATGGAACACTTGATCACCTATATATAAGTTAAATGAAATGTGAATGGTAAGACCATGTCACTTGGTACTTGTTAAATTGTGAAGTATGCTCCTATCTATAATTGCTATGGATTGAAATGATAAATGGCATGAATTATGATCCTTATCCTTTATTTGTGAATAGAAATAAATATTTTTATATCATTATTATTTATTTACTATATTCGGATCACTTTATCAGTGTGGAATTCTTTTAGTGATACTTAGATTCCCGATGTAGGAATACCTTGGAAAATTTAACATGATGCCAACAAATTCATTGATGCAACCACTAAGTGAGACACCATAGTTGGGATTGATCAATGTCTTAGATTTTAAATTCCTTGGATTGGTATCGATGATTAAACCATAATTTCTTCAAATTATATTGCCTTCTATTATCTACTTGGATTAATATTGATGCTACATACCACCTTAGACTATATCCTTAGTCTCTAATTAAGTCAATAATCGAGGGTACCTAGTACACATTCCTAAGGATCAAGTAGAACCCATATAATTATAATTATACATGGATGAATTGGTTATATACCTTGGGTCCTAGAACTATATATATATAAATTATGAAATTTTGAGATACATTCCATCTTAGGCTAAAGTAGGTAGGATTAGACGAGTTTCCTTATGGAATTCGAGCTGATATGGTTTTAGTTTATTTTATTGCTTTCATTTATGATCATACCTGGACACTATTAAATTATATATTCATAGTTTTCATTACTTATAAACACCATTGGTGGTGGCCTATTTAGTTTTAACCAAACCCTTTTCGGGCTTCTATTAGCTACCTTGATAGACTTCATGGATGTAGGCATGGATAAAGGGAAGTTCCCAACCATCAATGCTTGATTATTTTTTATGGGAGATTAGGATCATAGGATTGAGCCAACGCTTAGTATTATCATCAAGAAAATTATTTTTTTCTTTTTTTATTTTATTACTCATGTATTGTATGTATTCATGCTTTCCTATTCCCCTTACCCCTTTTATTTTTGTATAACATCATGACACCATCATATGTATATGACACTACATATGGATTTTGGATATTTATTCTTATATGGGTTTTTACTTATTTTTGTGTCTTATTATTCACTTACACTATTTATCATTATTTTTGTTGCTTAATTTTTATTTATAACTGTGCTAGACTTTGATAAAGAGGGTATAGTCACCCCACTGTACCATCATAAACCCTCTCAACCAGTCGACAACCTCTGGAATATGGGGAGTCGTGCTTAAGGCCATGTGGCCAAACAATTTTGGTTACCTATGAGTGAACCAGATCTGGAATGTCACATCAAACTTTGAAAAAATCAATAATGAAAACATTATTTTGAATACATTTATAAATAAACACACTCATTTTAAACCTAAAACTTCCCTTCTTGGAAGACTTTTTGAATTAAAAACACCGATTTCATTGAAATAATACATTGAAACCATGAATTTTACCATTATAAAATCAAAACGGTTTGAAACAAAACTTTCAAACTCAAATTATTTTCAAAAAGAAAGTATGGAATTGATATAATCACTTGACATGCATGAAAAATGAGATTTTAGAAACCAAGAACTTGAAAACCATTGAAATCCATTTATATTAATCATATAAAGATTGGAAATAATTTTACAATCCCATAAATAACATCATAGATAAATGTATCTTGATAATAAAATAATTTAGAAAATTCAAGCATCTCATGATTTTATAAATAAATGGAATTTCATAAAAACACCCACCTCAAACACTAGAATAAGGAACCTTCATTAGAGGATACATGACCTAGTAAGGAAAGGGCATACTAAAGATCTAAACAACCACAATCCCAACATTATACTATCCCAAAAATCAAAATTTTTCCACAAAGGGTGTTAGGGTTTATAAGATAAAGGAAGATTGAGGTAAATGGAATATGGAGAAGAGGATAGGAATAAAATAGGACTTTACCTAGAAAAACCACTTAAAAATAGAAAGAGAATCTTGAAAGAAAAGGAGAAGGAAGGAAGTTCTAGGATCTCTCCTACACATCAACTGAGTGAGAAGGGGAAAAGTGGGCCCTAAAATACTTAAACTTGAGTAGGGTAAAAAAGTAATTTTTAGATTTTTAAGAACCTGGGCAGACCATGTTGCGATACAACCATCCCTCATCACGGTCCAACACAAGTCTCTTAAAATATAGTACCTCTACCTTAGTATCATAGTGACATGATCTCCCTAAATCATTATGGGAAATACTTCCCTAGAAAATATCCCCTTTTATTGGGTTGTGTCATAATGTGACCCTAGCTATGCGGTATGATGACCTTAACATGAACAAACCCTAACAGAGTGACACCTGACTATGACACCCCCTTCATGACAAGACAACCTCTATCATGGAACAAACTACTATAAAAAATATACATCCTAAACCCCACACACCCATTATAGTGATACCCACCTATCACAATGCGACCCACTATAGTCTCAAACTATAGGCCACCCAAAAACTCCTACATCATCTTGAATTTGATTATAAAATTTCTCTTATCTCAGTTTTTCTATACCTTATTCCTTTCTTGACTTATCCCCCCCATTATATATGAAAAAAATATCCAAATAAGATATTTATTGAGTACATCTCACGAGTTTATCATTCAAAACAATAAGCTTGAAAAACCTAAATTTCATAACACCATTAGGAGAAAAAATAGTTATTGTAATATGTAAATTCTCCCATGAATTAGGTAAATTATCCAGTAAAAAAATCTCTAAAACCTCATCTTTAAAAGTAATACCCATTCTAGATAACTGTTAAAAACAACCTTGAAATTCACTTAAATGTTTTTAAATGAATGAACCTTCTTTATAACTCAATTTCATCACATATTTGAGAAGAAATAATTTATTATTTCCCATCTTGGAAGTATAAGTGGTCTTGATATTCATCAATTTTTTTCCATGAGAGATTTTAATGATATGGTTTATCATACTATCTTAAAATTATTGAAAAATGAAACCACAAATCATCTCATTATCAAAATATAATTATTCATTCATCTAACTTTATTCTAGATTCTGGTTACCAAACACTAGAAGATGGATTTTTTTTAAAAAAATAGTAGATTCTTCATTTTTAATCTTCACATGTTATAATTGGTACCATTCAGTAGGATCATCCAAAAATAATTAACATATACAATTTATTAGAACACTTTTTTTTTCTTTTATTCTTGATGTTTGGAAATATGGGAGGGGTTGAATATGAAAATAAAATAAAAACATGAACAAATATAAGAATAAAATTATCTCCCTATGATCCTTTAAAATTAATAAGATGCACAATATATTAAAAAAACATGCAAAAAGTTAAATATTGACATTGGGAACTTTTAATATGGAAAACCCAAAAGATAAAAACCATGGGACCTAGTTCATAAATATGAATCCACTAAAATAAAAAGTACACAACATAGAATCCTAAAAAATTGATAATGATCTTAAAAATATTACTTAAGTTTAATTTTAGTGAATTAAATTTGTTGTCAATAAGTATTAGTAAGAATATTTCAATATGTTTTAAGGTTTTAATCATGACTACTATAGAAGCGATCTTAAGTTAGAAGTCATGTGCCAATTTTTATTGAGGATGACACATTGATCTCAAAAATAAATAAATTACGTGAATATTTTTTGAGGAGCAAGTGGATATTGATTTATTTTATTTTCTATTTATAGTATATATTTACTTAATGGCGTTTATTAAAAAAATGTCCTACCACACCATCTATCTAAGGGGACTACAACCACTGCTTAAGTGGGAAGTATACCCTTAGAAAGAAAGCATGAGTGGTAGAGGATGTGGGTGTGGGTGTGCATAGAATTCCTAGATTTAGGTGAAAGAGAATATTGGCAAGACATAGTGTAGAGAGGAATGGTAGTAGAGGAGTATTTCAGCATGGGGAGGTGCCAATGTGTAATGGGAGTAGACCCCATACTCGCAACTGAGTGGCTGTGGAACATTTTTTTATAAAAGGGAGAGCACAACTGAATAAAGTTTCAATGTGGGATGATCTACTTGAAGAAACTATAGCTCTATCATCAAATACATAGAAAGAACTAGGGATATGCGATTTGATAAATCTATGACATCTGATTGAGGCTGCAGTTGTCTTCTACCTCGAGCTCATTCAAGAGCTTTTGTGCATTGGGTTTTTTGCAGGTCGCACCTCCATTTGATCAAGATGAAGTTTCCAAGTATCATTTGATCAGTTTGATGATTCAAATGATATAAAATCAACATAAAAAATTCATTTTCATAAAATATAAATGCTTAAACCATTGAGATATAGTGAGAAGAAAAATTGGTTTTTACAGCGATGATGATTCTCGTAATCATGAAGTGAAAGCTAAGGCATTGTGTGCTTGAATTAAGTCAGTGTGCATGAGTTGAGTTGGTGGAATGTTGTCTATAAATACCCCAACATGAAATAATTTTTTTAATGATTCAATTTCATATTCAAGAGATAATTTTGAGAGATAAATAAAGGTGATTAAGTGCTCTGATTTCTTGAGGAGATTCCATGTGTTCATGCTACACTTTTCAAAGCCTTCATGTTCGCATGATGGTGTTTTGATTTCTGAAAACCAGTGTAGATTTATCACACTACATTTCATGAAGAAACCATGAGTTATATGATATTCCAAACTTAATTAAGAATTTAACCCACATATACTATTAATCAAAGAAGAAATACAAAAGAGGATCGCATGTATACGTTACATTAAGAGTATGATAATCATGCATGAAATGATATGCATGTATAATGGAAGTTTCATGTGAATGAGTTTAGGAAGAGACTATGTATACCTGTGTTGTATGAAGATATAGTAGGATCTCACAAAGAGAAGTAGTTGTATTTTAACATAAGTATTTCATAGTGAGTGTGCATACTGTTTGCACGAATTACTTGAGTTGAGAATACTACATACTCAAGCGAAGGTAGTACAATGTGCTTAGCTAGTATACAAAAAATGTGAAAGTGAGAAGTAAGTGTGGAAGTGTAAGGTGATTAAACTATTCAACACATGCATGCACATGAAATAACGCATGCATGAAAGTAGAAAGATTGTGCATGTGAGTTATTTCACAAAGTAAAATGACCATGCATTATTTCACATGAATGGAGAGTGACACATCTTTGAATTTATGACCATTCATAAAGTTTGAATAAATTCACATTAAATATAAAATGTTTTGTCAGTGTGTAGTGTTTTGAGACTGAATCTAGGATAAAATATCAATAAGTTTTTCAAAAGGAATTCATATATGAGTTTTTAGTATTTAGTGAGGTTGGATCTTCAGTAGAAGAAAGAAATATTTCCTGAGTAGTGTTTCAATGAGGTGGATGATTATATAATATGATCAATAATTGTTTTAGAAAGACCCGAATCGGTGAAAATCTACTTGAATTTGTACAAGAGCTAGTGTGATTCAACAAGATCATGGAGGAGGATCTTCAATAGATCTTTCTATAATGGATCAATCCATCTTAAGAAGAAGGTTTCAGTTGGGGTGCCTAACTAGTTGCTATAAAAATTTTATTGGGGGGGGGGTGGGTGGGTCTAACCAATCAATATGAAGAAGGTGTAATTAGGTGGGGTGGGGTGGTCTAACTAACTGTTGAAGGTTTATTTGAGCTGGGGGTATAATTAGATTGTAATGGGGGAGCCTAATTAGTTACTGCTATGATCGCCTTCTGTTATAGTGGAGAATTCGTATTGGGGGGTATAACCAACATGGAAAGAAGTAGGTATTTGTATTGAACCTTTTAAATACATAACTTCTTTACATTCTTTGTTATTATCACTTATAGGGTGAGGTTGAGGATTAAATATGATGGATGAAGACTTTAATTAGTCACATGGGTTGAATCAAAAGTAAAAGAATTTTTAAATACTATGTACCAATGATTTACTTCCCCTATCAGTGGAACTTAACTAATCCTTGGACACTTTAATTGGTATTAGAGAAAGGTCTCCTCTATATATCCTAAAATATTTATAATAAATGGATAATTTTAATTCATCAAACAACTGAGGATTCCTACTTTTAATGGCATGAACTATCATAGCTGGAGGAATATGATGTTTCCTTACCTTCTATCTCTTGTCTTGGAAGTGAGAGATGCAACAATAGTGGGTTTCCCACCCATTTATTAGGATGTTTCTATAACTAAATATGATAAGATAAATATAGAATTTGATAGAAAGGGTAAAAAATAACTCCTTATGGTTTTATTAGAAAAGTTATACACTAAAGTGAAGGGTCTACAAACTGAAAAAGAGATCTGGGGTAAACCAATAAGAAGTTATAAAGGAAATATTAAATTCAAAGTATCCAAGTTGTAAGTTTGGATAATTAATTTTAAATATTTTAAATTGGCTGATGATGAAACTATTGATGACTAATTCACAAGATTAAATGATATTTTCAGCAATATCATAGGTTTTTGTGAGATGCTGGATAATTCTAATATTGTGAAGAAGCTCATGAAAATTCTCTTATATGAATTAAACTCAAATATTTTATCTCTGGAAGGGTGATAATATCTATCATTGGATAAAATTCATAATATTCGCATAACATATGAAATGAGAAAAGTGAAAACATTCAAAAAAAGGCAATAAGTGAGATGGCCTTTGAATCCATGATAAAAGGTAAAAATAGAATCAAATAAGAAATAGAATAAATTGATTCTGAGGATAAGAAAGATAAAGAGTACTTCAGTTAAATTATGTAATTGTTTATAATAATTTTCAAAAGGGGAAGATGGAAAGGAAATAGCAAAAAAATACCATAGTGATGGAATTGTCACAATAGTGGTCATTTTTTGGTAACTATCCAAAGAAGGATGATGAAATTGACTTAGATGAAGAGGATAAGAAGTCCCAAAAAAGGATGTAGAATAATCACAAGAAGAGGTTTACTTCCAATAATAGAAATATGATTAGTAGATAAATGGATGAATTTTTATCATCCAGAAGTGAGTTAGAAGATGGAAGATAGTCTCAGAATCATATAGTCTTTATGGGAAAATCTAATAAATCTATAGACCCATTTTATGTGATAAAGGTGATGAGAGAACTAAATCATAATTTTTATTAAAAATAAAATATGGAAGATAATATTGTGTACAATACTCAACTCAATAAGGAAAAGAAAAAAATAAATAAAGAAATTGATAATATCTTCTTTGAGAATAAAGATTGTGTAAATAAAGAGGAGATTAATCTTATTGAAATAAGATAAAATAATATGAATATAGATGAGCTAGATGGAAATATGAAAACTATTGTAAAGGAAGATCTTGACAAGGATGAATCAACACCTATTGAAGAAAATAAACAAAACTGATTGAAATGAGCTAAATTTGAGAAGACAGTGAATGATCTTGAAGAAATACTTGTTGAGAAAGAGGAAGAATTATCTGAGACACAATCTATGTTCCTTTTATCTAAAAGTGAGTTTAATAATATTAAATAATACTTCATTAAAATTTATTTAGGTTAAGGGTGAATATTATAAATCTATTGAGAAGAAGTTTCCACAGAAAAAGGTTGATTCTAGACCAAATGAATCTAAATGTACACTTGGTATTTCTAACAATGCAGGTATGAAATATAATAATAGATCCAAATAAACTAAAATAAAAAAAGAGAAAATATATTCCATAAAGGAATATTGGACTAAATCATCCAGAAGTTTTCCTCCTAAACAGATACATCCACAATCTGTGAAAAAGAAACTACAATCTTCAGAGCAAAAATACTATTGGTCTAGAAGATCAAGTTTCAGAAGATACTATTGGTTTTGGGGAGTGTTTGTTCATAAATCTTATTCATGATAGTATAATATTTCATTACTAAGAAAAAATTCATGAATAAAGGGGGAGAAATGTTGAGCATATGAGACTAGATTATCAGGAAGATAAGCCTATGACCAAGACATCATCTAAACTATCAATGAAAAACTTATATGAATGCTTGAATAATTATTGTGGTATATGTGGTGAAGAAGGTCACAAAGATGATAAATGTAGATTTTTTTACCAAGTGATATTACTCACAATGAAAATGAGAAGATAAGTCAGATAGTGAAGAAATATATAGTCAATGGTGAATTGTGTGATAAACTGAAACAATTTGAAAAAGATTAGAATTCTATCAAAGAAAAAGAAAAGAAAGTGGTGATAGTTGAAGAATTAAAATATTAGGAGGATTAATTTAGAAATAATGACTTGAAAATTATAAAGTGTAAAAGGTGTGAAAAAATTGGTCATGGAACAAAACATTTCATGAAAATCCTAACAGCCCAAGAGATGAAGGTGAACCATTTCAAATTTGATGTCAAAAGGAATAAAGAAAATATAAGGTTGAGAGGAAAATCTCAGACTAAGTACTATTTATGAGAAAAAATAGGTCCCTCATTATTTCCTTTTATAAATTATTTTATAATAACATATATACAATTTAAGGAGATGAATTCATACCTTGAGGGGTAGTATAGACGATTTCAAGGTGTAGGGGAGCTATAAGTTTCTTACACTTGAACTTTATAATATGTTTTTTGAGATGCATGCTGGAAATTTCTTAATAATATTACTCAAATATCCCATATAATGAAGTTTTTGAAACAAGTTTGAGAATGGTATCACATTATAGAATTTTAATAGCCTCAATGCTTAGGAGATTTCACTCTTGTTTTCTACACTGATCTTGACCATGTAAACTTAGAGTTGATTAACTTAAAGATCATTGATTTTGTTGAGAATGGTTTCATTATTTGAGAATAAACTAAAGTATAGCAGAAGTTGGTTGAAGTAATAACTCCTAAATACAACTTTTTATTCATTTCCAATAAGGAAGAGAAAGAAAAGAAAACATATTGACATATGAGTATTGAAAACAAATACAGAGGGGAAGATTGAAGTTACCTTTGAGAGAATTTATTTTGTTGTCAATTATTATTTGTGATAACACTTAAATAGATAATATTTATTTGATAGTTGGGATAAGCCTCATATTTCTCTTCCCTCACACTCTCACTCTCTTCTCTTACAGTCTTAGGGTTTCATCCTGAAACCTTCTCTGCTCTTGAATTCTTATCCCCCTCCATCCTCCCTTATTGTGCTTCTTCCATGGATTCTCCCAGTGTTATTCCCCCAAATATCCTTCATGGATTGTCTTCTTTTGCTTTTACCATTGTCCCTGCTTCCTTATTTTGCTTCGTAGAAGGCATTTAGTTTTTCCCTAGGTCACCACTACCGTGCTCTAACATCGAGTTCCACCATTCCTCTCCAATTCAGATCTAGAGTGATGAAATATCTAAGGTTTTGGACTTGAGGCTCATCAATTTTGGGTCCTATTGATGTCTTCTTATTTTCTTTCAGGTTTCAGTCCCCTTTTTTCCTTATTTTTCTAAGTTTTGGCTTCTGTTTTGTTTGGGGTGTTTTGGGTGTTGGTTTTTGTTTCATGGTCAGTCTCCTGGTGGGGAGTCTCGTGGATTAGCTTCACCAGCCTCTGTCCTGCCCACTTCTCAACTATGGTTCTAGGAATCCACTTCTATTTCCTAGGTAGTTTTGAAAGGTGGTCTTTTAGGAGCTTTGGGATGTGCTTTCAGGCGGACGGTGGTTTGGGGTGGCTTTTTCTTCATTGGATCCGAGCATTTTTGATGTTGGCTTTGTATGGGGTTCGGTGTTTTACACTTCCGTTTTGGTTGGAATTTCTTCTTGTGGATTTGTGGATGATGATGGTTTGTTCTGATGTTCTTGGTGAGTTTTGGTTCTCTGTTGGATCGACTACTTTTCTGGTGATGAGTGTTGTTTGGAAAAAGGATTTGGGTTTGGAGATGTTTGGTTTGATATCTGGTGATGGTGATGACAACGATGTTTGGGGTGAATGATGACACTGTGTTAGTGAAAGTTACGATGTGATGATGGTGACAATGGAGTGGTTGATGAAGTTGTCTCATCTCACTATAGGGTTTGAGACTCGAGGCATTGATGATGATCAATTTGAATTTTGAATAGGGTGCGTGGGATGTTTTGAGGTGCGGTGAACTTTGAAATCTGTCTGATTTTTTTTTGAATTTTGAAATTTGTAAGGTGAACTTTGTTTTTGGAGGGTCCATGTGTGATGCTATAGTGAATGTTTCTGTATGGTTCCCAATTTTCCTTAAAGTGTATTTTTAATAAAAAAAATATGATTTGGAGGAGTGGGAATAATTCAATATGTGTTGAGTTTTTAATTGTAATGATTGTAGAACTAATCTTAAGTTCAATGACATGTTTTAGTTTTAATTTGGGATGAAACATTAATCTCAAAAAGAAATAAATTACATAAAGAATATTTAAGAATGAAGTGGAGACTGATGTGTTAGATTTTATCTTTATATGATATATAGCCTTAATGGTGTTTATTAAAAAAATATCCCACCATACCAGCTAGCCATTGGGACTACAAATATTGCTTAAATGGGAAGTCGACCCCTAGCCAGCAAGCATGGGTGGTAGAGGATGTGGGTGTGGGTGTGCATAGCGCACCAATAGTTAGGCGCAAGAGAGTAGAGGCAAGCCACAATGTGGGGTGGAATAGTGGTGGAGTATTATAGCATTTGGAGGTGCCAACATATAATAGGAGTGGACTCTGTACTCGCAACTAAGCAGCTAAGGAACACTTTGTTATAAAAGGGAGCATGCAATTGAATACAGTTTTTATGTGGGATAAACTACTTGAATACACTGTAGCTCTATCATTAAATACATGTAAATAAATAGGGATATCCAATCCAATCAATCCACACCATCTGATAGAGGCTGCAGTTGTCTTCTACCTCGAGCTCATTTGAGAGCTTCTATGCGTTGGGTTTTCTGTAGGCCTCACCTCTGTTTGATCAAGATGAAGATTTCTAGTATCATTTTATTGGTTTGATTATTTGAATGAGATCGAATCAACATGAAACTTTTTTTAATAAAATCAAAATGCCTAAGCCATTGAGATATAGTGTGGAACAAAATTGGATTTTACAGTGATGGTGATTCTCGTAATCGTGAAGCATGAGTTGAGGCATTTCATGCTTGAAGTAAGTCGGTGTACATGA
The DNA here is from genome assembly GCA_963277665.1 of Viscum album. Classification (NCBI taxonomy): domain Eukaryota; kingdom Viridiplantae; phylum Streptophyta; class Magnoliopsida; order Santalales; family Viscaceae; genus Viscum; species Viscum album. Next base: position 1,907,644,946 of record OY728161.1, on the reverse strand, counting down.
GTTGAGTCAATGGAATTTTTTCTATAAATACCCTGATCTATGATCATTTTTATAATGATCTAATTTCATATACAAGATAGAATTTTGAGATATAAATATAGGTGAGGAAGTTATCTGATTTTTCAAAGAGATCCCATGCGTTCGTGCTACGCATTTCAAAGAATTCATGCTTGCATGCTGATTTTTTTTGATTTCCATGAACCAGTGAAGATTTATCCCATTATGATGTGTGAAGAAACCATGAGTTCTGTGATATTATGAGCTTCTTGAATAAGATAACCTGTGTATACTATTACATGAATAAGAAATGCAAAAGTGGATCATGCACATACTGTTACATGAAGAGTATAAGAATCACACATGAAATGATATCCATACATAATGGGAGTTTCACATGAATTAGTTATGTGAGAGACCGAGTATTCCTATGTTGTATGATGATACTGTAGGATCAAAAAAAGACAAGTAGTTCCATTTATGCACAAGGATTTCACAATGAGTGTGAATACTGTTTGCACGAATGACTTGTGTTGAGAAGAATTCATACTTAAGTGAAGGTAGTACAATGTTATTAGGATATATATAATAAATTTTGGAGTTAGAATAAAGTGTGGTGATGTAATGTTTCTACACTATTTAAGACATGCATCCACATGAAATAATGCATGCATGAAAGTGGAAATATTTTGCGTGTGTGTTATTGCACAAAGTAAGACGACCATGCATTTTTACACACAGATGGAGAGTGAAGCATCTATGAATTTTTGATCATGCATGGAGGTTTCATAAATGAATATAAAATATACAATGATTAGTTATTGTGCAGTGTTTTTACACTGAAGCCAAGATAGAATATGAATCAGTATTTCAAAAGGAATTCATTTATGAGTTTTCAGTATTCAATGTGGCGAGGTCTTTAGCAGAAGAAAGAATTATTTCCTGAGTGGTGTCACATTGAGGAAACTAATTATATACTATGATTATAATTTTTTTAGAAAGACTACAATTATTTCAATGGTACTTGAAGTTATACACAATCCAGTGTGATCTAGTAAGTTTGTAGAGGAGGGTCTTTAATAGATATTTCTATAGTGGATTGAGCCATCTGAAGAAGTAGGTCATAACTGGGGGGTCTAACCAGTTTCTAGAAAATTTTGATTGGAGGGTCCAACCAATCACAATGAATAATGTGATATTAGGGGGTCTAAGAAACTATTTAAGGATTATTGAAGCTGGGGGGTATAACCATCTTGTAATTAGGGGGTTTAACTAGTTACTATTGTAACCACCTTCTATTATAGTGGATAATCCATGTTGAGAGGTTCTAACTAACATGAAAAGGAGTATGTATTTATACCTAACCTTGTAAATCACTATGTGTTGTGCTTTCTTTGTTATTATTTCTTGAAGGGTGAGGCTTGGGATTAAAGATGAGGGAGCAAGACTTTAATTAGTGACAAAGGTTTAATCAAAAGTAAAAGAATTTGTAAAAACTATGTACCACTGATTCAACCCCAATCTTAGTGGTACTTAAACAATACTTGGACACTTAAATAACCCTATAATAAAGAAAAAAAATCAATTATAAGATTCAATATAGTTTGATAAATAATTCTGTCTCATAAATAATTCCAAATTAGAAAATTTTCCATATGGATTTAAAGACTAGTATCTAAAAAAAGGGTTCCAAAAAATAACCAAAATCATAGAACATATGTATATTGATCAAATAGGTCAAATTATATATATCATTATTTATAAATATTTGATACATAATCACCATGAAAAAATTATAGAAGAAAAAAAATAAAAAACCTCTACCCAAATTACTATTGCCACGAATCCCTATTTTGTTTAAATAGGTATTAAATTAATATCCGTTTAAACAAAAAATAAGAGAGATTTTTAATATATTATTCCAAAACAATAAAAAAACAACTTAAAAAAACCTAATTTTTACATGGGCCTAGATTGAGTGGACTAACAACAGTTTACCCAATTTAAACAAGTCCCTCGAATATCGGTGGACTCTATGAATAAATTATGCAATCACTTATCTTTCAAAAAGGAGTTGTTACATCCCATAACCTTCACCGAAGGGCTGAACCATTAAATATCTAATAATTTAATGGAATTTAATGGATTAACTATATATTCCATCAATATTGTGATATTTTTCTTACTGAATAGATCAATTGAGTGAGCCACCCCTTGAAAATGCTTCTAGACTCCTCATGATAAAGAGACAGTTGGTGAAAATTTCACTCATCAGAATAAAACCAAAGAAATTCATGATAGCCATGGGAATGTGGAAATAGATACCATGTTTAGTAGAATATATTATAGAGTTTTAGATTAATAAAACTCACATGAAGTGATAACCACATGAAAAGGAAGGAAATATAAAAGATCACAAATATTTTACATCATTTGAAAAAGTATGCCTATATCCATGGGAGATGGGGTGTTATTTTATTTTCTATATCTAGATGAATAATATAAGGATAACACCAGTGAGTTACAATTTTTTTAGACACATTATTTATTTTAAAACTAAATAAATCAGAATCATCCAAGGGTGGTTCATCTACCTAAAAAAAATATCCATTTCCACATGTTGCATCTCTGTTTTCGCTATCAACTAAGGAAACTACTACTGTATATAGATGAATTTCTCCCATGTTGTCACTGACTCAAGAAATTTTCTACTAAATCAAATTTTCTCACACAATAAACTCCCTAATTGGAAGTTTCCCCTACAAATATCTCCCTCATGAGAAATTAGGGGTAGAATCTAGACATGCAGTTTCCTTTCAGGATTCCACATTCTATTTTAATAACATCATTTTCATCATATCTTCCTCACTATCATTAGTGTGTATTTTATCAATTTTCAATAGTTTATCTTCCAACACATTATAAATCCAATGATATTGAAAATCAATTTTTTTGGACCTAGAATGAAATGTTCCGTTATTTCTAAGATGAATAAATTTCTAACTATCATAATGAACTATATAATTCCCATTGTTCTATCTTAGCTCCTATAAAAATTTATTCATCCAAAATATTTCCTTAAAACCATTAGTGACTGTGATACACACCAATTTTTTGGTATAAAAGTCAATGTATTTCTAAATTTATGATTTATAAGAAATAACTCCCCTGTAAATGATACTTGGTATCTAAATAAATATTTTCTTGAATCTATATCTCCATATGGATCTATATATGTATATCCTTCCAAAATAGGTTTATCATTTATAAAACATAAAAATGATTGGATGTAACTCATAGATACCTTAATATTCATGTAAAAACTATCCAATTCCCATTTCCTTGATTTCATAAAAACCTAATAACAACATAAAAATGTGAGAAATATTTGGTCGGGTGCACACCGTAACATATATGAAACTACCAACTGATAAACAATAATGAATTTTCTCTATTTTTTCTATCTACATTTTAGTTTATGGACCCTATATTATCATGTGACTGAAATAGATTGAAAGTGGATTAAAAATTAGTTTCACCTTACTCATGATGAATCTTTCAAGAAACTTATCAATGCACCATTAATTCATATGGATAGGCATGTATGAAGCAATTCAATGCTTCAACTTAAAACCAATTAACTGATACGAGTCATTAAAAAATAGTATGAGAGCCACTTTTTTTCTTTTATATAACTATTTTGGGGCTCAATGGGTTAGAGGTAAGTTGGATAGGACTTGGATCAAAAGTTATGATTGTGTATTTATATCACCTTTATAGTGGAAACTCGAGTTTCTAGGGCAGTGGGATTGTTTTTATTATTTTGAGGTTATGGTTGGATTTTTTCTTAATCAATATACAAGAATTTATGATTATTTAATTTTCCATATTACCCAGGGTGGTGAGTGTGTGTGAGTACATGCATTATGATTTGGAATTTAAGTTCACATGTCAGATTACTACTTGTGTGTTCTTGTACATACTTAAATTCTATTGATATTTATACTGTTATGAGTCATTTATAAATTTGGGTTTTGGAATTTCATAAAATGATTCCATGATGATGTACCATAGAGACACCCAGGATAGGGTTGAGGATGAATCAGAGGTTTAAAATTACCCTATTTTACCTTCATCTGACTAGGTGGGGGAAACTGAGCATGCTCCCAAGGCTTCTTTAGTGGCTTAGGTTACTGAGCCTATGAAATTTTTACTATTTCATAAAGTTTTAGTTGTAGGCTATTGTGGACATTGGGGTGGGACTACCATAGTAGACTATTCCCAAGAGTTTCTAACATAGTATCTTCTAATATTCCAAGGAATTGGAGGTCATTACAATATTAAAGACTATATCAGAATCATGGATACCATATTTTAAGTAGTTAATATTCATGATGAGCATTGGGTGAATCTAGTGGCTTCATACTTTAGGGACTTTACAAAATATGGTGAGAGTGTGATTGTGGAGTATAGGAGGAATGAGGTACTATTATGGGAGGCCTTCAAAGACCTATTTTTTGAGGAATTATTTCCCAAGTCATTGAACATGGATCATGATCAAGAGTTCATAGAGATATATCAAGGGAAATTATCAATGACAGATTATGCTACCCATTTCATTGAGTTGTTGTGGTTTAATTCTTTACTATATTGGTGAATAACCCGAATATATATTAAAGGTTTTGTATTTTTTGTCAACATAAAAATATGTTTTTTAGAGTATTTACAAAATATAAAGTCTGTAGTAATCTACTTTTAAAAGTTTTCTAAAGTATTCTCTATATGTAATTATTCACTAATCCTCAAAGTTTATAACATCATGTTTGCTAAAAGTTTTTATGATTCAATATGAGTTTGTTTAAAGGAATAAATTTAAAAAATTTTGTTAGAAATTTGAAGTGTTTTCAAATGATGGAAAAAGAATATGTTTAGAGAATCATGAGTGAAACAGATAAATATTTTTGGATGGAAAAATGTGAGTATGTGTTTTCCAAAAAAGGTGTTACATATAAAATATTCCGGATATAGTTTACCAGACTGAGTTTTCTAGAAGGAGAATTTTTAAATATTTCCAGATGAAGTTAAAGTTGTATGAAGTTTTATCCTTGAATAAATAATGTTATGATAAGATAAATAATAAACATAAATATAAATATGAATATTACTAGAAGGACATTTGAAAAATCACCAGATAGATGAGAATTAGAAATAGGAAATATTATGAGTTTTTTGGATGAACTTTTAGGAATATATTAGATGGAGAAAATTTGAGAGTCCACTGGACTGAGAAATATGAAGATAACTAGATGGAGAAATGTGATGATCACTAGACTAAGAAATATGAATATTACTAGACATACAATCTTGAGTATATTAGATCTAGTTTTTAGGGAAAAGTGGATCTGGATGAAGAAGTACTAGATGAAGAAGAGCCAGACAAAGCAGCTCCAGACTAAGATTTATTAAATAGAGGAGTTCTTGTAAATATACCAGATGGAGAAAAGTCAATATTACTAGATGGACTTACCTACATGTTTTTAATCACTAAAATTTTTGATGATGCTGAGCTATATGTTCAATGACTTAACATTCATGAAGTAAATATTTCAATTCTAACTGATATTTCAATAGGCAATGAATATCATTGATGCTGATATTTTAAGATGTTCTTATGAATATAGCTGAATATGATTTTTTTAGAGGCTTTGAAGGTAGTGAAATGAAAATTTATATGAGTGAGAAATTAAATTTTAGATCCTATGTTTTGTAACACCTCAAACCCAATCACCAAGTTTGAGCCTGAATGCCAAATGACCTTAAGTTCACCTCCCTATATGTTAGAGGACACTGATTAGAAGTTAGGGTCTAAGTAGAGTCATAGGGAGATTATTCCCTCCTTAATAGTGAAAAATAATAGATAAATAACCCAACATGTAAAAATATACAAAAAAGTACATGGAGGAATAGAAAGAATAAAGTAAAAAAATAATTTGTAATTGAACAAACATAATATTTAATAACCACCACATATATAAGCAACAACACTCGTGTGCTGAGTGTTCATGCTCTCTATAAGACACCATGAACCCTAACCATACCTGCTTTAGCTCCATACTAGATGGAAACAAAAAACAGCCACACAACACATCCCCCTCGATGGGATTGTCTAAAAAGATGACTGAAATATCCATATTTAAGGGATATCCTAATGTATATTGACTAGAAGTTTGAAACCCCCCCTTGAGGAGATATTCTATAGGGCTCAACCTTCATGCTCAACTGCAAGATATATGAATAACATAATATGATACAAGATAAAAATGATAGATCAAATATCACATCATATAAACAATAATCAAAACCAGAACAATCCAAATGCAAGAAATAAAATCATAGGTCTTTAAGAGATACACATATACATCACAAGCAATCATGAATTAAAAAATATTACAAGCCACACACACACACCATGTGATCAAGTATCAAACATAAGTCTTATGGAAGAAGTGGATGGGAAAAACCTAACTAGTCAAACCTCAGTAATTAGTGACCAAGAAATAGTCCATTACACATGTTCCAACATTTACCTTGTAATCTTGTCACTTTACTAGTAATATTAAATTAATTGGTTAATATAGGTAATTTATTAACTTATTAAACATGTAACCAATCTTCTCATTTTAATTTACCATCCTAATCAATCAAAATATCCCAATAGAGTATTATTTTAGTTTCTAGGCACTACATGAGTATCAAGGACAACCACAAAAAGGAATCTAAACCATATATCACATGCATATAGAATAAACATAATACTATATCATAATGTATAAAGAACTACCTACCTCAAAAAAATCCAAATCCATCCAAGAAAATCTCAGCAGCTTTGTCTGAGCTGTTCAAGTCTATTTAGTCTCCCACAACACCATAAGATTTTACTCACATCCAATCATCACAAATTAATTAATTATAACTAAATCATAATTAATTAAAATAATAATAGTAATCTTATAACCAAAGGTGAAGGCATACTTTTCCAAATGACATACCGGGTTTCATCACCTAGCCGGAACCATGACCAACCACCCATGGAAAGTTCACAACACACTTCTGATGTCATTTATAAAAAAATCCCTATCATGTGAAAAAAGTCCAATTTAATATAAATATATGGAACTATTTAGAAGAAACAAACCAAGAGATGTACCATATCCACAACATCATCTAATGGAGACTAAGCCACTCCTAGAACACTCATGGTTCTAAGATGAGAAAAATCCCCAAATCAATTCCATGGTTCAATGTAAAATTCAAGTCATTTGAATAAAATCATAAAGTATATTACCAAAGAACATAATTTCTTGAAAAAAAACATCACTATCACACATTTTTTATCACGAGATATCCTATTTCCATACTAATAAAAAACCTCATCTTCCTTGAACAACTCCTTAAAGATCTGGTGAAATTTACATCCAATTTATCTAATAGGAATCAATCCATGATCAACAGGGATTTAAAGGGAAAAGATAAATCAATGGATTTCAAGGGATAATAATTAACAAGAAGGATTCATTACAAAAAATTTATCATTTATCAGTAAATGAATGGGGTTATTGGATCTCTCTAAGGCCAAAACCCTCCATTCCCCTCCCAATTCTCATAAGGGATTTGGTGGAATGGGATATGAGGGTTCTAAACTGATATCATCACTTTTAAACATGTATAAAACTATCTTGGAGTATTTTTCAATGTGAAAAATGTTTCTCTTCATGAAAATTTATAACATAACTCAAAGTAAGCTAGACATGATGGTTCACTTTGTGGCACATAATATCACGTCATGAATCTTTCCTACAACACCTAATTACTGCAGGAAACCCTTCACATTCACCTGAAGTCATCCCTAAACCAACCAATATCTCAATAATTACTTTAAAAAATCCCTTAGAGGCATTATAACCCTTAGATTATAGACTCAAGATTTGGATCTCAAAAAGAACCATCCACTAAAAGAAATATTTCAGTTTTCCTTCGGAATTTCCAACCCTTAATGATGTGGGTCATCATAATCTCTCCCCCACAATAATTATCATCCTTGAAAAGTTACAGTATCACATGAACCAATTCATATATGAATAGTTCTCTATGTTACAACCCAAAACACTAAATCACTGATCCAAGTCCATGCTCATACCTGAAAATCCATCAGGCTCTAACAACATGATTTTTTAGGCATAAAACACCAAAAATCAAGCCACAAGATCTATTTTCTTGAACATCGAGGCAATGATCACCACACTCATCTCTCCCAGTATTCCATGGTGTTAAATAATAGCCTTTATCAGAACTTATGGGGTCACCACTATAAGACTCTACTTACCAAGGCTTATTCTCAAACTATGGTTCTCCCCACCATAGGAATCGCCCACTAAAAACACTAAACCAGTGGTCCACTAATCCACTAACCATATTACACATAACATTACATACAAAGTTACATTATCATTATGTCCATAATCAATCAATAATTTTAGTTGGAACTCTTCTAGTCAGCTTCTCCCAAAATTATTAGTCATTCTACCGACACATCCTTTAAAGAAATTCTTGTCTCCAACCTGATATTTCCACTAATAACCAAAAATGTAGGTCCTGAGTCATTCCACACACCAAAAAACTAGTTTCCAATGATTTATAATCATTTTAATCCCAAAGTAAGCTTCATAAAATTTAATCACATGGTTCACTCCTTGAAATATGTGATGAAACTGGGTTTCACCCCCCAAAACATGTCATAGACCACTTTGTCACATGATTCACCCCCTGAACCATGTGGTGAAACTAAGTTTCACTCTCCTTAATATATAAAACTAACCACAGGTTAAAATTTGATACCAAAACCTCATTTATAACACCAAACTTAACCAATGAGTCTCCATTGATTAAACACAACCCAAATAAGATGAAATTTTTGAAAGTTCACAACTGATTCTCAATACCTCAGTCATACCTGATACAATAAGCTCGGTGTGATTTTAACCCAATGCATTTAGGTTTATGTAGAAACACCAGTTGGTACTCTTAAAATATACTACCTACAAAGTTACATGATTTAAGAAACCTTCATTCCATAAATCCACCAGTCATGATGACTTAAGACTCAAAAACATCATTAAATCGATCCAACCTCCAAATCGAAGTCTGAACATACTTTAAATAAGTCTCACTCTAGTTGATTATATTGGAACCAAGGATATTATTTCCTAGAAATGGATTATGTTTTGTGTTTTTTGTTAATCCTAACATGGAAGATCAGGTAGTTTTCAAGGAAAGAGATCTTATAGTTCAAGTTGACAACAATATTGAAGGTGGCATCGTTTTCTAGTGTTTGCCAAATTTTTGGGGTAAAAAATCTAGAGGAAGAGGATATCATCTCAAAGGAGTGTTTTATGGAATAAAAAATTCATGAAAATGGAAAAGAAATGAGTTTCATAAAGACTGATATGTGGATCATGAAGATGTGGAGCATTTTGAATGGAGATAGTGATCTTCACAAATACGAGAATAGGAGCATCATGACTACACGATGTGTTGATGGTGAGATCCACGACTACGTCAAATTTAAATGGAGAATCACCATGGGAGAAGCACTGTGAAGATATTTTTGGTAAATCTAGAAATAGCGCTAGAGGCGGTGGAACATCATGAAGTTCGATCCTATAAATATAAGGCTACCCCTCTTCACTTATAACAAATTTTTCAAGGAAAATCCATAATCTCTTTGATTTCAAGAATCTAGGGGAGATATGTGAATATTGGTTTATAAGTGAGCTTGAGCATCACAAAAAGACTTGTTTAGTATTGAATGATTCCAATTATTATGAGTAAAATGAGTTTTGTGATGATTGGGTATTCCATGTTGACTTTGTGAGCTTCGTGAAGGAGTTTGTTCCACGAAGGCAAGGGTGCTTTGCGAAGGCAGTTTGTTCCGCGAAGGTAAGGATCATCACGAAGGTAGTGAGATTCTCAAAGGATCTTAATGAAAGTAAGTATTGAACATCCAATTTAATTAGACATGGATTTCAAAGTGCATCAAATCAGGTCTATGGTACAAGAAAAGTATCGTGCTAAGTTAGGGACAAATACTTTAATGCCAATCCATTGAATTGACCTTCAAGTCGATAAACTGAGTTAGACTTCTCTCAAAGCAACGAGCTAGGGGGAGTTGAAAAAAGTGATCTGAGGGATAGAATGTGATATCCCTAAAACCTTGTAAAGGTAGTGTACCTAACAAAGAGTAACTGTGTCAAAAATTATATTTTCCACATCTAGTGAAGATTAGTGTATTTAGGTACGACAAAAAATATGTCACCATAAGCTCCTTGGAATTTCCCTTAGTGGTGAACCAAGTAAAAATTGTTATGTTATATTGATGTGTGTGAATGTTTTAATTACTGCACATTACCACCAGACAAGTTTAACGGGTTCCTACCAATGTGGGAACAAGATATTTCAATTTAGAAAGAAATTTTTTTCACCCTATTCACCCATCCCCTCTTAGGGTTTTCTGAGGTCCTTAAAGTGGTATCAGAGGGTAAAGGTTTCTGGTGTTAAATCTATCCTTCTTTACTATTATGGAGAATTTAATTAATGTTAGGGGATTCCCCCACTTTGATGGAAGTAACTTTTAGTTATGGAAGAACAAGATGAGATCTCATCTAAGATCTCTTGGAATGGAAGTACTCTTTCCCACTACACAAGAAATATAGGTCACTGATCTAATAGGGATATCTATGACTGATATTGATAGGAAAATGCTTGATTTAGATGCTAAATCATATAATTCCCTCACTATAGATCTTTCTGATCAAATACATCTAAAGGTGATGAGTTGTACTTCAGTAAATTCTATGTGGGAAAAACTGGAGTATATTTATAAAGGATATGAAAAAGTGAAGGAAGAAAAACTTCAAGTCCTACATAATAGGTTTAATGAATTAAAAATTCATCCTGATGAAAATACATATACCTTTTTTAATCTAATTACTGAAGTTGATGTATCTATACGTGGACTTGGTGAGGAAATCAAAGACATTGAAATTGTGAAGAAAATCATAGAATGCTTCCACATCTATACCATGAAATGGTGTCATCCCTTGAGGAAAGGGATATATCTAATATTTCTATGGATGATCTGCTGGGAAGTCTGGTGTCATATGAAATGAGAGTCACACCTGAATATGCAATGAATCGTGACACGAACCAAATTGGTTTTCCATCCAACCGATGCTCGACCTGGTCTATGGTAAGGTCCAAAGGGTGTTCCCAATCCCCATGGGACGACACAAGTTCATGGGTATCAAAAATAAAACTTGGGAATTATTTAACTAAATAAATAAATATAAAACAACTCGTAAAATAAACCAAACAGATTCTATAATTCACAACTAAAAAAGGCTTTAACCAAACCAAAAAGTGAGTTACATATGCAAAATAGAAACCTGAAACATCAACTACCACTATGTGGGGTGACCAAAAAACAACTCAAAAATAGCCACTTGGTGAGAGGACACCACCCTCAAGACATCTCCACAACATTGCACCAAGAGGTCAACTAGCAACCCGATCCACCACTTCCAAAAACTAGACCCTTACATGTATCAAATATAATCAAATCTACTTACACCCAATGGTGCAAGTAGGGTGTGAGATAATGCCCAATAGGATTCCACTAAGAAAATATTCCATGTTTAAAAATTAAATGAAAAAAATAGTTGTAGGTTTAACAGACGAAAAGAGATAAATATTTAAACAATTTTAACGAAACCATTTTAAGGCTAACGACTTTAAATAAAACAACTTAAACTAAAACACACACACAAACTCGCTTTTATGGTAACCCCAAAGTCACACCGTGTGCCGACGATGAGCAAAAAGTGAAGAGATAACACACAATATAGAAGAGTCCTAAAAGAAACTAGTGAAAAGTGGACCCTAGATCATCGCATCTCGGTGAAAAGTAGTGCAGGGACCACAACAACAGGTGTTCTCATGCAAGATCCACTAGTATGGAACATGCCCATAACCCATTGGTCTCCAATCAACATCCAAGAGTTTAGTTAATATTGTAGTCATCAATCCAGCTAAGTGAAACCAGGATGAGGCCACTTCCATGTCACCAGCGTACTAGTCCGAGTCTACCCACCTAGAATCTAGGATTCCTATTTTATGCTCAATTAAATTACACATGTCACATAATAACTCTCTCACATTCTATTAACCAATAAAAACACCACCTTCCCCATGTCCCTACTTACACACACATGATTCCCATTTTGGAACGATGCGCACCCAAAATTGTTTGCAAAACCAACCTGCACCTTCCACATCATTTAATAAGCCATTAAGAAATTATATAAAACAGTTCCAAGTGAATTCACATGATTTTTTTACTCAAAAAAACTCACACAAAACCCCCTTTTAACAAAATACACATCAACAACCCATCATAACACAATTTTCATCTCTTGATAAATTAAATAAACTAATTGTGCAACTAAATAACACAATCAAATGACTTGATGAGGGTTTCCACAAAAACACACTTACATTAAACTAACATGTTACAAAATAAAATCAAATCATGTTAAATTCATTTAAAAACTGATTTATCACCCTAGTAAATAATATAATATCATGATAAACTAATCAAACAAGAAAATTAATTAACCAAATAAAGTTTATATATGGAACCACATACCTGTGTGTAGAAAACTTTACAAACTTGATGCGAAACTCTCACCGCATGACAATCGTATTTCAAAAGATACAAAAAAGACTCTAAAAACCAGAATTCGGACAAAAAAAATCAAAACAGGACCAAATACCACACTAAACCCTAACTCGATAAACTAATAACAGAAGAAAAAACCAACCCAAGTAAAATGCACCTACGAAGATGGTGAAGATGGCCAACCGAGCAAGGGGGATGGATGAAGGAGGTGTACTCTGCCAGAAAACCAACTAGAGAAGAGAGGCGGTGCAGGTTCAGTGTGAAGTGAAGAGGGCAATGTGAGGCTATTCAGAGAGGGAGGTAGGGCAGCACAACTATCCATAGAGGGAGGTAAGGGCGGTCTGGAAAGAAGGAGGAGGGAGGGAGAGGTTTAATTATTAGGGTTAGGGAAGAGGGAAGCCATCACGTGATGTGAGAGAGGGAAGCCAACGTGTGATGGGAGAGAGGGGAACGAAAGAGAGAAGAGAAAGAAAAAAAATAAAAGTGAGAAAAGAAAAAGAAAAGAAAAAAGAAAGAAAGAAAGAAGAAAAAAAAATAAAATAAGAAAAAAAAAATAAAAGAAGAAAAATAAAAAAAGAAGAAAAAAAGAAGAAAAAAATAGTATTAATAATAAAAGAAGAAAAAAATAGTATTAATAATGACATACTAATTGTTTTATAACTATGATAAAAATTTAATATTAAAATCCTAATTAAAATATTAGTGAAAATAATAATAATAATAATAATAATAATCTTAATAATAATAATAATATTATTAAAGAAATTATAAAATAATTTTATTTTTTGCATTGATTGTGTTATTCATTCGGTTAATTAATTAACTACCTATTCATCAGGCAGGCCGTACCGTAATTTGACAAAGCTAGATGGCTTTAACCATGCCTTCCCCATGCACTGAATGCTAACAATCCAAAGATGCTCATTTATCAGCAAAACACAAAAACTCAAGTCGGGCTCGACCCAAATATCAAAAAGACAATTTTAAAGTAAAATAAAATTATAAAAATAAAAATTAAATTAAAAATAATTATCTAAGTACGAAGTCTGAAGTCCAGGTGTGATGATTCTCCCCACCATGAAAACTTTCCTCCATTGGAATGTCAACTCAAATCCTGATCATAGAATAAAAATGGGTACTCCTATTATATCCAAGACTTCCACTCCCAAATCTCATGCTCATCATTCCTATGCTTCCAAAGGATGTAGACCAATGGAATGGACTTCCCATGAAGCACCTTGTCTTGGGAATCTACAATCCGCACTGGTCACTCAAACACTGATAAGTCAGGCTCTATCTCCAATTCTTCCTAGTTCGATACATGTAACATATCCAGATTATAATTTTTCAATTGGGGGACATGAAATACATCATGAATCAACATCAACTGAGAAGGAAAAGATAACATATATGTCACCTTGCCAATCCGCTCAGTGATCTCGAAAGGTCCGACATATCGCGACATCAACTTTCCCTGCTTACCCAATCGATGATGATCCAAAGGAGGGGTCACCTTCAAGAACACTCAGTCACCCACTAAAAACTCAATATACCATCGCATCTGATCAACACAAGATTTTTGGTGACTCTGAGTTATCAATAACCACTTTCTGATCAACTTGACTTTCTTAGTCATATCCTACATAATACTCTATCCCAAAAGTGAGGTCTTGCCCACCTCATCCCAACATAAAGGAGACCTACGTGGTTGTTCATAGAGCACCTTGAAGGGTTCCATTCGAATAGAGGATTGGTTACTATTATTATAAGAAAATTCAACCAATCCCAAATGGTTATCCCATGAACCTCCAACGTCCAAGACACATGCACAAAACATGTCCTCCAGAATCTGATTTTCCCACTCCATCTGACCATCTTTTTGAGGATGTTATGTTGTGATCATCTTAATCTATGACCCCAAATCATTCTGAAGGACTTCCCAAAACCGAGAGGTAAAATGGGGGTCTCTATCTGAGACAATGGCTGAAGGAACACCATGAACCCTTACCACCTCCTGAACATACAACTAGCCAAGATCATCCACTTTAGCTGTATCTCTGATTGGAATAAAGTGGTCTGATTTGGTCAAGTGGTCAATCACCAACCAAATATAATTCTTACCCAGAGGTGTACAAGGTAAGCCAATAATGAAGTCCATGGAAACCTCGTCCCACTTCCTGGTAGGAATGGGAAATGGATGAAGCAAACTAGATGGTCTCTGATGCCCTGCTTTCACCTGCTGACAAGTATAACATCTCAATACGAAGTCATATATTTCTCGTCTCATACCTGGTCACCAGAACTAGATATGAACATCATAATACATCTTGGTAGTACTAGGATGGATCACCCACTAATACTGGTGATTATACTTTATCACCACCTTCCACAGAGACAACGACACCACTGTGTGTCCCTTGAAGTATAAGATCCCCTCAGGAGACAAAGACCAATCAAGATAAGTCTCTCCACCATGAGGAGACTACATAGACCATTGAAATAGCTCATCACCGGAATTATCCCGCTGAATCAATTCCAAAAGAGCAGGATTAAATTGAATACTGGCCAAGAATGTAACTCCACTATGCTCCTCGGTCTCCAAGTGCATCTGGGAAAAGAGCCCCATCAAAGTCCACTCATCACTAGACTTCCTCAAAGCCTATACTGGTAACTTTCTCTCAAGGAGTCATCCACCACATTACCCTTACCCAGGGTATAGATGATGTCAAAGTAAAACCCCTGTAGATACTCGATCCAACGACACTACCTCAGATTAAGATCCTTCTATGAGAAAATGTAGGCTAGGATATTATGGTCAGAATAGACCACAAATTTCTCCCTAAAGAGGTAATGATGCCAAGTATTTAGGGAGTACATCACCGCTTCCAACTCCAATTCATGAGTCGGGCAATTCTTCTCATGTATTCAGAGTTGGAGAGAACCATAAGCCACTACATGATTATCCTACACAAGTACACACCCAAGGACTGTACCTGAGGCATCGCAATAAACCATGTTGCCCTTACCAGACTCTGGTAATTTCAACACAAGTGAGGTACTCAACCACCATTTAAACTCCTCAAAGGATTCCTATCACTCTGGGATCCACTCAAACTTCACCCCTTTCTGGGTGTGTGTGGTCATGGAGGAAGCAAGATGTAAGAAATCCTAAAAAAAACACATGTAATAACTTGCCAAACCAAGAAAAATCTTGATCTCAAACACATTCCTTGGCTGTTACCACAACATAAATACATTGATCTTATTAGGATCCACTAAAACCCCTTGTTCTAAGAAAAAATTCCCTCGAACTTCACTTCCATGATCTAGAATGTGCACTCTGAAAGCTTCACATAAAGGCAATGATCCCACAAAGTGCCCAAAACGATCCACAAATAATGTTCTTGATCTTCCTCAGATCCAGAGTAAACCAGGATGTCATCCACAAATACCATGACAAAGGAGTAAAGATACTAGTGGAATAACCTATTTATGAGTGCCATAAAAACTTCTAGATAATTTTTCAATCCAAAAGGAATGACAGATACTCAAAGTGGCCATACCTAATTTAGAAATCCATCTTTGGAATGCTTTCATCCCTCACCCTGAGTTGGTGGTAACCTGAGTGTAAGTTGTTTTTTGAGAACCACTTCACCCCCTTCAACTGGTTGAACAAGTCATCAATCTGGGGAAAAGGGTATTTATTTTTGATGGTTACCTTATTCAACTTCTGGTAATCAATGCATAACTGGAGAGATTTGTCAACCTTCTTCGGGAATAAAACTGGGGCGACCCAAGGAGAGATGCTCCGGTGAATGAACCATTTGGATTACAAATCATCTAGTTGTATATTTAATTCCCTCAATTCGGTGGGGGATATGCGATATGAGGGAAGAGATATAGGCTGTGTCCCCAGTGCCAACTCAATAGAGAACTCCACATCCCGCTCTGGGGGTAATCCTAACAAATCACTTAGAAATACCTCTAGAAACTCCTCCACTATAGGAGGTAATCCACCCTAACGAGTTCCACCATCGTCCTCCAGCACAAGCGACAATAAATGATAAGAAATATTTACTAACTCTGTAAGTGGAGGTCTTGTGTGACCTGAATGAGGATCCCATTATCGAAGAAATACCTGAGGACTCCCATCAGGTTCCATAAAACTAACTCATTGACAATAGCAATCAATATGCGCTTGGAAGTGCACTAGCCAGTCTATGATAAGGATAACATTAAAAAGGTTCATATCTAAGACCAAGAAATACCACTCCATATCAACTCCTGATACAAAAAGCACACATAACAGACACCTAAGGCCTTGCTCCTTATTTTCCCCCAACAGTGTTACCAACTCCATGAAAAAATATAACAATTCGGTGGGTAGGTTCAAAAAATTCACAAGACGGGAAGATATAAAGGAAAATGAAGCACTGATATCAAATAAAACTGCAGCTATAGAAGATGCAATTAGAATGGTACCTCTAACAGTCAAAGGTCCTACATCAGATCTTGCTAGTTCCTGATCCACAACATTCAGATGCTTGGACCCTACCTAGGAACGACCACTTGCCTGTGGTTCTTCCCTGATCTGGCTCTGCCTAGAAGAAGATCCAGTCCCGCCGCTACGACCACAAAACCGAGATCCCATCATCCTAGTCAGATCCGACTGAACTGACACTCCCTTGGAAGCCACAGATCCAGTCCCACTCTGGTAAGGGTGTGTCACCCTACAAAATAACTGCACATGTCCCATAACTCCACATAGATACCAAGGCTTGGGAGGGGTGGGACATGCATGCCAGATGTGTCCCGCCTTCCCACACTGATGGAACACCACATACCATACACCAGAAGCCACAAATGAAGTCTTCTTGGGAGGATGGCCTGAGCTTCCACCACTCTTCTTCCCTTTTTCATCACAATTCCTCTTCTTCTCGGATAAACTGCCACTTCCAAACACTGACATAACCCCAAAGGAACTAGACCTACCCTTGCGGTCAATCTTCAACATACAATCTCGGTCAACCACCTCAACATAAGTCTTCATCTTGAATAGAAATACATGAGAGTAGATCTATGGTCTAAAACCCTTTTTAAACCTTTGAGCCTTCATATGTTCATTAGAGAATATTTCAGGTGGATACCGAACTAGCTCAGTGAAGCGGTTGGCATACTCCATCACTGACTGGTCCCTCTGAACAAGATCCATGAATTCTCGGGATCTATCATACACCAAGACTCTAGGGAAGTATTGCTGATGAAGACCACCTTGAAGTCCTTCCAGCTCATCTACTCATGATTCATATCCTAGACCACTAAGTCCCACCACCTTTGACTGGGACCTTCTAGAATAAATGAATCACATTTCACTCTAACCTCTTTAGGAGTGTCCAGAAGTTCGAACATTCACTCTATCTTCTCAAGACATTATTTCGCTTCATGAGGCTCCATGATACCTCATAATGAAGGGGGGTTTATTCCTGATAAATTCCTAATCTTTTTCTTTTTTTTAGACCAGAATCCTCTTCTCTAACTAGAGTAGAGGAAAGTGTAGGAGTCGCTCCTTGTCATAGATCCCGAATAGCCTGAACTGCAGCTTCCACCAAACTCTGATCAAGTGGAAAGGGAGAACTCTCTCCCTCTTCCTCTTGTGGGTGTGTGTGAGCTCTCCAGGGAGGCATGCTGCTGCAAGAAGAAACAGTCACAAAAAGAACATCATTAATACATCATTTCTGAAAAAAATAAAATTTTAGTGAGGAAAATAATCATCAGTAAACCAAGCATGCAGAAGCAATATCATGTCCAAACCAATTACCCCCAACTCAATGTCCATGAACAGTCTACAGCCTGCACATCCCACCTAGAGGAGAAGTCAAACAAGCACCCCAACACCCCATGGTGACTCGAGGTATGTCACGAGGTGTGCTGGCTAGGAACCCTACATGAAACCAGAACTCCGAGTCCCAACAGTCCTATCTTCTGTCTAACTAGACTCGTCCCAAATAAAATAACCCAAATAGAAAAATCTCCTCTGATACCATTTTTGTCATGAACCAAATTGGGTCGCCATCCAACCGATGCCTGACCCAGTCGTGGAAAGGGAAGAAGGGAATTCCTGATCCCCATGGGCTGGAACAAGTGCCAAGGTATCAAAAATAAAACATGGGAATGATTTACATGAATAAATAAATATAAAACAACTCATAAAATAAACCAAACACAAACTAGAAGTTGCAACCAAACAAGGATTTAACCAAAACATAAAGTGAGTTACATATGCAAACTAGAAACCTAAAACAAAAACTACCACTATGTAAGGTGACCAAAAACTAACTCAAAAACCACCTCTTGGTGAGAGGACACCACCCTCAAGCTATATCCATAATGTCGTTCCAAGAGGTCAACTAGGAACCTAATCCACTGCTTCCAAAAACTGGAACCTTACCTGTATCAGACATACAAATATACTTACACCCAAGGGTGTAAGTAGGGTGTAAGATAATTCCTAATAGGATAACACCAAGAAAAGATTCCATATATAAAAATTAAATGACAAAAATAGCTACAAGTTTAACAGACGAAAAGAGATAAATATTTAAAAAAATTTAATGGAACAATTTTAAGGCTAACGACTTTAAATAAAGAAAATTAAATTAAAACACACATATTCTCACTTTTATGGTAAACCCAAAGTCACACTGTGTGCCTACGATGAGAAAAAAGTGAAGAGGGATCACAAAATATGGGAGAGGATTGAAAGATAATAGCGATAATTGGACCCTAGAACATCGCGTCTCAGTGAAAAGTGGTCCAAGGACCACAACAAAATGCATTATCGTGCACGACCCACTAGTAGGGAACATGATCATAACCTAGTGGTATCTAATCAACATCCAAGAGTTTAGTTAGTATTCCAGTCATCAATCTAGCTAAGTGAAACCGGGCCGAGGCCACTTCTGTGTCACTAGCTCACTAGTCCTAGTCCTCCCACCTAGTACCCAAGCTTCCCATTTTAGGCTCAATTAAATTACACATGTCACATATCATATATCTCACATTCTATTAACCAATAAAAAAATCACCTTCACCATGTTTCCACTTATACACACATGATTCCCATTTTGGAATGATGTGCACCCCAAAACAGTTTTCAAAACCAATCCGCACCTTCCGCATCATTTAATAAGCCATTAATAAATTCTATAAAACAGTTCCAAGTGAAGTCACATGTTTTTTACTCACAAAAACTCACACAAACACCTTTTTAACAAAATACACATTAACACCCCATCATAACACAATTTTCATCTCTTGCTAAATTAAATAAACCACAATCAAACGACTCGATGATGGTTTTAACAAAACCAAACTTCGCATTAAACTAACATGATACAAAATAAAATCAAAGCATGTTAAACTCTTTTAAAAACTGATTTTAACCCCAGTAAATAATAGAAGATCATGCTAAACTAATAAAATAAGAAAAATTAATTAATCAAATAAAGTTTATATATGAAACCACCTACCGACGTGTAGTAAAATTTTCAAACTTGGTGCAAAACTCCCTCCGCATGACAATCACACCTAAAAAGATACAAAAGACCCTAAAAACTAGAATTCAGACCAAAAACATCAAAACCGGACTAAATTCCACACTAAACCCTAACTTAATAAACTACCAATAGAAGAAACAACCAACCCAAGTAAAACGCAACTGTGGCGATAGTGCAGATGGCCAACCGAGCAAGGGGGAGGGATGTTGGAGGTGTGCTGTGCCATAAAACTGGCCAGAGAAGAGATAAATCATGAGATCAATGTGAAGAAGAGAGGGAGGCATGAATATCTGGAGAGGGAGGTTGGGTGGCACAACTATCCGGAGAGGGAGGCAAGGGCGGTCCTGTGAGAAAGAGGAGGGAGGGAGAGGTCCGATGCTTAGGGTTAGGGGCGAGGGAAGCCAACACATGATGAGAGAGAGGGGAAAGGAAGAGAGGAGAGAAAGAGAAAAAAAGAAAAGAGAAAAAAGAAAAATAAAATAAAAGAAAATAAATAATGAAGAAAAAAAAAGAAAAAAAAAGAAAAAAAAGAAAAAAAGAAAAAAGAGGAAAAAAAAAGAAAAAAAAAGAAAAAAAAGAAGGTAGAGTAAAACCTAGAAATAAAAATAAAAATTAAAATAGTATTAATAATGGAATACTAATTATTTTATATCTATGATAAAAAATTTAATATTAAAAGACTAATTAAAATATTAGTGATAATAATAATAATAATAATGATCTTAATAATAAT
Organism: Viscum album; assembly: GCA_963277665.1. Classification (NCBI taxonomy): domain Eukaryota; kingdom Viridiplantae; phylum Streptophyta; class Magnoliopsida; order Santalales; family Viscaceae; genus Viscum; species Viscum album. The sequence continues at coordinate 1,907,623,867 of OY728161.1, read as the reverse complement.
AATACTATTATTAGAGAAATTATAAAATAATTTTATTTTTTTCCTTTTGAACTGATTTTATTATTAATTTGTTCAATTAATTAACTACCTGTGCACCGGGCAGGATACACAGTGATTCGAAGAAGATAGATGGATTTGATCATGCCTTGCCCATGTACCAGACGCTGACAAGCCAAAGACACTCATTTATCAATAAAATGAAAAAACTCAAGTTAGGCCCGACCCATATCTTAACAAGAAATTTTTAAAGGAAGATAAAATTTTAAAAATAAAAATTAAATTAAAAATCATTACCGAAGTCTGAAGTCTGAAGTCCAAAGTCTGGGTGTGACAACTTGAGTAAGTAAGGAAATGGATTTCAAATCCATAGAAAAATGTGAGGTGCTTGGATATATAGTTGATGAAGATAATGAAGAAGATGACGTTATTTCTATTATTGTAAAGAAATTAAAGAGAGGAAAAAGGATATTTGAAGAAAATATCCCCTTGGTCTGTTTTCCTTGTGGTAGAGTTGGGAACATTTACTCTTGGTGCTCAAGGAAGCTCAAAGAGGAAGAATGAGAAGCAGGAAATTCACAGAAGCCTATGAAATGGTTTTATCAAAAGGGATACTTAAAATATAGAAATAAAGTAGATATTAATAATTTTGTCTATAAATAAGAAGATGATGACAATTAATTCTTTGATGAATAAACAAAGTTTAAATCTAGAACTCACGCATCTATGATGGAAACTATTGAAAAGTTAGAACCATTAGGAGATAAATATAAAGATAATTAGTTGACCACTGATACCAATATCAAGTTTCAACTTAAGGATTCTCTTGGTAAGATTGAGAATAAAAGTAAGAGATTCCAAAAGTAGAGAGCAGTTATAAAAGAATCATTAGAATATGTTGATAGTCTTGAAGCTGAAATTGAATGACTGAAAGAAGTAGTGAAAGAACAATCGATAAAATTTGAAAGCACATAAGATATAGTGGAAATGAAGATCAGAATTTAAGAATAGAAAAAGATCATCAATGAACTTACATCCATATTGGAGGATAAGTCCAAGACTATTGAGGGTTTTGAATAAGAAGTTTTTACTCTTAGGAGTAAACTTAAAAGAGAATAAAATTCAAAAGAAACAAAGAAGAAAATATAGTTTGTAAGATTCTAAAATGATGATCTCCTAGAGAGAGCTAAACGGGGTTATGATAGAGTAGAAATTTTTTTGAATGATAAAAGACCCAATACATGTGTAATAGTGGAATTGGTTGTGATGGTGAAGCATCAGAGGATGAAAATAAGATAAACCAAAGTAAAGGGAAATCAAAATTTGAACATATCATAAAGTAAACTGAAGTCCAAAAAAAGAGTACCTTAAATCAAACTAAAAGGATAAGGAATCCTATCCACAAGTTTCCTGAAATGATAGACAGTCAAAATATTTTCTAGAAGAAGGAGATATGGGGAGAAATAGAATTGATAAGACATTTCCTCTTATGAAATGTCAATTCTATGGCTATCTGGGCCATACCATGTCATACTGTAAAGAGGCAAGGATCTATTTGAATGGAGAAGAGCTAAGAAGTCAAAAAAGGAGTAAAAATTCATACCACACTTCTTATATAATAAATAATTTATATAGATATTATTTTCATTGTTCTAAATTTTTCCATAAAGTAGTTAATTATAGGTGGAGGAATGACATGAAAAATTTATACAAAACTTAGAGAAAATCCAATACTCGTCAATCAGACAGTGTTTCTCTTACAAATAGATTTTCTCCTCTAGAAGAAGACTATGAGTAGGAAGAAACCGTGCACATGAAAAATAGATTTGAAAGTCCATATTCATCCTTCACTCAATATAATATTTCATGGAAGGAAAATAATAAGTTCAAGAAATCCAATATTTCTAAAGTCACTTTCAAAGCTATAAATAATAGTAGCATGTGGATTTTGGATAGCAGGTGCTCATCCCATATGAAGGGAAATGCAGACTTATTGAAGAATATTAAGAAAAGGGTTGATAGAATAGTAAGGTTTGACAATGATGGGGCTCTGAAGATCAGAGGAAGTGGGAGTATAGAAATGGAAAATGGAGAGCTTATGAAGACTAAAATTCTTTATGTGTATGGTCTACATTACAATATCCAGAGTGTGATTCAACTCTATGACTCAAGACTTACAGTGAAATTCAATCAAAAGGGGTTCACTATAAAAGGAAAGAAAAGGAATTCTCTCATAAAAGGATGCATAAAATATGGAAACTTATATCAGTTTGACAGTAAAGAGAATATTTTCTATCTAATATTTGAAGAAGAAAACAACTTGTGGCATTGAAGGTTGGGTCATATTAATTATACATACATAAAAAAGATATCTAAGCTGAAGATAGTCATGGATATCCCTAATCCGAAGCATGAATGGGAAAATAATTTTAATGATTTCATATGTGGGAAGTTGGTCTACAGATCATAACAGCCAAAGAAGAAAAGGGCATTAAATATTCTTGATATCATCCACATAGATGTATGTGGACTGATAAATGTGGCTGGAACATATGGGGATAAGTACTTCATTTTGTTTATTGATGATTATTTTAGAATATATTGTGTGATGGTTATACGCAGGAAATGAAAAGTGCTTGATTTTATGAAAAAATATCACCGAATAGATGAGAGTGATACTTGTTATACAATCAAAGTTCTACAGCCTAATAATGGAGAGGAATACACATCCATTGAATTTAAAAATTAATTAGAGAAACATAGAATACAACATGAGCTGGTTGTTGTGAGAACTCTACCACAAAATGAAGTTTTAGAGCATATGAATCAACATGTGAACAATATGAAAAAAACTATACTGATTGAGGGTCGCATAACTCACCATTACTGGAAAGAGGTTATTCAAGTTGCAGCGTATACTCAAAATCAAACATGGATTTATATGGGAGAAACAAAGACACCATATGAGTTGTGGCATAGAAGGAAGCCCTCTTTTAATCATTTTTGTGTTTTTAGAATTAAATATTTAATTTTAAACAAAAAAATAAATCAAGGGAAGTATGGTGATACTGCAGATGAAATATTTTTACTTAGATATTCAATGAAGAGAAAAGCCTACAAATGTTTCAATAATCATCTTGAAAAAATTGTGGAAAACAACGATGTAAAGATCATTGAAGATAAGAAAAAAAATTCTGAAAAAATTATTATGATAATATGATAGAATATGAGGAAGAAGGTAGACATGAAATAGATCCAAATACAGAAGTAGAGGATGATATTCAAGACATTCAGGGGTCATATCATGATGTTGATTAAGAAGAATAATCAGAAGAGGAAACCATGGTTGAAGAAAATTCTTTTGAACCTCACAGAAGAATTTGAAGAGTGGAGATTAATCAATCTAAGATCATTGGGGATTGGAAAACACCTACACATACAAGGGGAATGGGGAATAATGCATAGTATGCATTCCTATCAATTTTGGAACCATCCTCATTTAATGAAGATGCAAAGGATGAATCATGGGTTAAAGCTATGAATCAAGAGTTAGATCAGATTGACAAGAACCAGACATGGGATCTTGTTATGAGACCCAAAATTCACAATGTGATTGGTATGAAGTGGATATTTAAGAATAAATTTTATGAGCAAGGTAATGTGATCAGAAATAGGGAACGATTGGTGTTTAAAGGATATTCACAGATTGAAGGTGTTGATATTAAAGAGACATTTTCTCCAGTGGAGAGACTGGAGTCGATCAAGATTTTTCTTACCATAGAAATTAAAATAGGATATAAAGTGTATCAAATGGATATCAAAAAATCTTTATTTAATGGTATTCTTGAAGAAGAAGTCTACATTAAAAAACCAGTGGGTTTTTTTCTTTGTAATGATGAAATGAAGGTTTGCAGATTGAAGAGGAACTATATGGTCTGAAATAGGAATCACATGCATGGTACTCTTAGCTTGATTATTATCTAAAGAATCTCAAATTTAAAGGAGGAGGAGTGGATCATAATCTCTACATGAATAATTATCAAGAATATCAGTTCATGGTACTAGTTTACATAGATGAAATTATATTTGGTGGAATTAGATAGGGATCACTAGATGAATTTTCCAATCACATGAAATCAAAATTTGAAATGTCTATGATTGGTGAACTCACATACTTCTTAGGTCTACTAGTGATTCAGAGGAAAGAATTCAATTTTATTTCTTAGAAAAAGTATTCAATATATTTGATGAATGAATTCAATATGAATGATTCCAAACTAATGTCAGATCTGATTGTTTTTGGGATAAAATTGGGAAAGAATGTATATGGTTCATCTATAGATCCTACAATGTACAGGATAATCATTGGAATATTATTGTACTTGACTGTGACATGACTAGATATTTTATTTGAAACATGCTTAATGACCCGCTTTCAAAGTAATCTGGAGGAAGAACATATGGTGTTAGTAAAAATAATCATGAGGTATATTCAAGATACTCACAATTATGTATTATACTTTGCTGCAGTAAGAGATAGTAAAATATCAACATTTTCTGATGCTAAATGTGCTAGAGATGTTGTTGATAAAAATTCCACAAGTGGTGGAGCATTCTTTATTGGAAAGAAATATGTAGTCTAGTTGAGTAAGAAATAGGAAATCACTTCTCTAAGCACTAGTAAAGCTGAGTATATATCTACTATAAAGGCTTTCACTCTGGTATTATGGATGAAGAAATAACTGACTGATATTAGAGATACGGTGAAACAACCAATAGTGATTAACTACGACAACAAGAGCACAATTGATCTTATGAAGAATCCTATTCATCATTCTCATACGAGAAACATTGAAATTAGATATCACTTTATCAAGGAAAAAGTTTAACAAGGCATGATTAAAATGGATCATGTTGGAACTAATGATCAAGTGGCTGACAATATGGCCAAGCCATTGTCAACACATGTGTTTGAGAAGCATCAGTTGAATATTGGTGTTCAACCACCTCATAGTTCTTGAGCTGGTTATCAAATTTACCCTCTTTTAATCTATTTGTGGTAGTGATGCAGGTTTATGGGGGATATACAATTCGAGGAGAGTATGTTTTTTGAGCTCTATAAGTCAAGATTAGGTTATTTGGGTTTATTGGCAATGGGGGAGAATGGATAAATTCAATGGTACAAAGTATGATAATGATGAGTTGAAAAGGGGAGAATGATGAGTTTCAAAGGGGGAAAATGAGAATTTGGTGTTATGAGGAAACAGTTTAGGGCATGTAATTCTTCTATGACACGGTGAGAAGTCAATGTTATGAGGAAACAATTAGAGATTATCATGGAAATATTTAAGCATTTCAAGACATGATAACCCAATTCAAGATTCCCCTCTCGTTTTCTACACAGATAATTGCTCACATAGACTTAGATTGTTGGATGAGTTATTTCTTTAATATTAGGTTTTGATAGTGGCTATTTCTTAATTGAATTTATCTGCATATTTCCAACAAACCCAAAGGGGGAGATTATTGGAACCAAGGTTGTTCTTGGGTAGAAATGAATTATGGTTTGGGTTTATTATCAATCATGACATGGAAGATATGGGAGTTTGAAAGGAAATGTATCTTACAGTTCAAGATGAAAATAGTATTTAAGGTGGTGTCATTTACCAATGTTTTCTAAATTTTTGGGGTAAAAAATGTGGAGGAAAAGTCTAGCATCATGAAGGGGTGTTTTCTATAATAAAAACTTCATGAAAATAGTAAATTAATGAGTTTTGTGAAGATTGGTTTGAGGATAATGGAGATGTGGAGCATCGTGAATGGAGATGACGATCTTCACAAATATGAGAATAAGAGCATCATGACTGTGCAATGTGTTGATGGTAAGCTCCACGACTATGTTAAATTTAAATGGAGCATCGTGAAGGGAGGAGAACTGAAAAGATATTTTTAGTAAATCTAGAAATCACACTAGAGGTGGTGGATCATCGAGAAGGCCTAACCTATAAATATAATGCTACCCCTCTTCACTTCTAACAAAATTTTCAAGGAAAATCCATAATCTCTTTGATTTCAAAAAGCTATGGTAACTCTGCAAATATGGGTTTCTAAGCAAGCTTGAGAATCACAAAAAGACATGTTTATTATTTACTAATTCTAATTCTTATGAGTAAAATGATATTTGTGATGATATGGTATTCTATATTGACTTTTTGAGCTTTGCGAAAGAGTTTTTTCTATAATTGAAAGGGTGATTTGTGAAGGCAGTTTGTTCTACGAAGGCATGGAGTATCACGAAGGTAGTGAGATTTATGAAAGGAATTAGTGAACATTATATTTAAGTGAAAATGGCTTTCAAAGTGCATCAACTTAGGTCTATCGTGCAAGCAGAGTCTCGTGATAAGTCAGGGATAAATAATTTAATGCTAATCCTTTGAAGCAACCTTCAAGTCGATAAACTAAGTTAGAATTCTCTCAAAGAAGTGAGTTAGGGGGAGTCAATAGAAGTGATCTAAGGAACACAATTTTCTATCCCTAAAATCTTATAAAGGTAGTGTGCCTATTATAGAGTGACTGTGTCAAAACTTTTGTTTTCCAAATCTAGTAAAATTAGTGGATTTAGGTACGAATGAAAATCTATCACTATATGCTCCATGGACTATCTCTTAGGGGTGAACCAAGTAAAAATTACTGTGTTTTTTTACTATGTGTGAATGTTTTAATTACTTCACACTAACATAAGAAAAGTTTAATAGGTTCCTAAAAATGTGGGAAGAAGATATGAAACTTTAGGAAGAAAAATTTGACATCCTGATTCACCTCTCCCCTCTCAGGGTGTTCTAGGGTCATTCAGGTTCACCAACCACTTGCACCATCCATAAGGCTCTCAACCATTCATAAATGCACCAACAATCCAACTCCATATCAACATGAATCAATTTTATCCTAAGTCTATATCCCACACCTAGTCTCCATACAGTGCTACATCCAAATAAAACATCAGTCATTCAAGACGGAACCAATTACTCTCAGGTTCACTTCCCATCGGTCTTCTGGAGTTACTATGATCTTTTAATGGTCATCCATACACAATAATAAACCCCTTTCCACAATAGAGTTCATTTCACATGTGATAGTTCGATGCTCCCCACTATAGGAGTATCCTTATTATCACCTGATAGTGTTTGCAATAGTCTACCCAGCCCATGACTAGTTAATCACTGAATGAAATGACTAAACATGACTATTTTAATAGACTTTATTTCCAAGAAGACACCAAACACTTCACACACCAAGATTCACTATAATTCAATCCATTTTATCCAATGATCCGTTCTCAATGCATGCAAAATTCTCTAGTAGACTAGGCATAGGTTACAAATCCTGACCTAGATGGTCTCACTGCCCTTATGTGAGCCAATATTTCAAACCATGAAATTCTTATCAATGAAAACCTTTGTTTAACCACATAATGGTACCTTGATCCATTTCTAATGCCATAATTCACTACGGAGAAATTTTCACACAAGAAACCTCTAGCTTCCCACCCTTATGTGCTTCATGCCTAAAACACTAGTTTCTAACAAAAAAGGTGACTATGAACTGAATTCATTAATGTACTACCATCAATACCTTATCTGAATTCATCCAAAAAACTAGGTTTATTTTCAAATGTCATCTCACCACCCCACTCTCTACTGATTTAAACTTCCCCATGTGTAACCACTGCATGGAAATTCACACAATAAGGCTCTCTAACAAGGCATGGAAATGTCACTAATTACTACAAACCTGAGTGATTCTATCACAATTCATGGAACTTCAAGCTGGAATCACTCGCCTTTAGCTATACACACCATAAGGTTCCAGATCTACCAAACCCAAGAAATCACATTGCTCCTTTTAGAAAAAGAAAATCCTTACTATCATGATTCATAGTGAACCACCTGACTCTGAGAGTAAGTTTATACCATTGAGAATCCACCCCTAATTTAACCCTCCTAGGTTCACCCCCTAGGATATTCACTCATCATTCAAAAAAAGTTACATTTCAAACCATCAGGCCAAACATCCCCAGGTCCTAACCTCGACGACATAAACATCTAAGTACTCCACAACTCAACCTTGTATCATGATTACTAGCACTCAAGGAAATCTATATTCCTAGGTTGAAAGGAAACTTATATGACATTACATTAATACTTTTAATGTCCATTATCATACACATGGTATTTCTTTAATAAAAAAACACCCCTAAGTAATTAATCTTTACCATGTCTTTATAAGGAAAAATTACTTGGTTACCTTCAAGTAGCACGAGACACAAGATTGCTAGTAACTAGGGTTGAATTCAAAGAACACCAGGTCTTACAAAGAACCCACACAAGCTTTAACCAAGGGTTATAGATCATGGAATACCATTTGGGAACATCCCTAAGGATATTCCATGATAGATTCACTCTTATAGTAACTATGTTGAGATTCAAGGATGCCTAGTTTATTTTAATGGGTTATTACAAGGATCTATAAGGATAAATCCAAATAGATTATAATTAAAACCTTAATCAACTAGACTTATCCATAGGCTTATCACACAAGGTTATTAATAAGGTACTTAATTCATAGCAACAAACTCACAATGGATTCTACACCTCTTGTGCAAAGAAGGGTGGAATTCATACCACTTTCATAATCGTCACCCAGGTGCACCACACCACAATATCACATGAACTACTATTGTAAGTACACATGCATTGGAGTATAGCCTAAGTAATTTCACCAAGATCTAATATGTGCAAATATAGCATATGTTTTTGAAACTAAGTAGCTGAGTCTTCCTTTTCAGTAAAATCATACACAAGTAACATGTATGTCATGTGAAACCTATGTACCTAATATGATGCATGTGGGACCTCCTTCCGATATGGGAAAGAGTCAAATACATATGAAATCACAAACTGAAAAAATACATGTACGTCACATGAGGTGAAATCATATACAACCATAATATAATAAACTAAGAACATCAACCCCATGCCCTTGTAACTTGGACTACTATCAGGAAAGGTATTTTTGATACACCATACTGAGTTTCATCACAAGCTCAAATACATTCCTATTTTCCCCATCTACCAACTTCCCAAAATAGGGGAAAAAGACAACCTATCCTCTAATACCATTTTGTGACACCCCAAAATGAATCATTAGGTTTGATCTGGAATGCTACATGACCTCAAATGCATCTCCCCATATACTAGAGGACGAAAACTAGCAGTGAGGGTCTAAGTAGAGTCATGGGGAGACTTTACCCTCAATCAGAGTGCACAGTAATAAATAAATAAACTAACATGTAACAATATACAATATAGTACATAGAATAATAACAAGATATCTATATAAATGAGATGAAATAGTATATAGAATCAACAGTCATACAAATACAATAGTTTGTCAATAACTAGGATGATCACATATAAAAATAAATAAGGGTAAAAAAGTACAAGGAGGCTCTAAAAATCCAAGCCTCACATCATCCCAATATCTATATTCTTAGCGAGATATCCCACTATATGATCAACCCCAATACTTGAACTAAACTATACGTAATAAGTGAGGGATGCTCAGGTACTTAAGTGCCATGGATGCCCAAGAAAGGTGTGAGTACAACTCAGTAGGACACTACCAATATGGTTCTTTACATGACTTGTAAATGCAGGGTACATGAATATGATAAGAATGTTGAAACCAAGGCATTTCTTTTCTAGTAAAGGAGCATGGTTTGCATTTTTTGTAAATCCTATAATAGATGATTAGAGATATTGCAAGGAAAGGGATCATACAGGTCAAGAAATAAGTAGTTTTGAAGGTGACGTCATTTCCCATTGGTTGCCAAATTTTTGGGGTCCAAAATTTGGAGAATGACAAGCATTGCGAAAAGTGGTTATTCTTGAAGGCCTTATGAAAATATGGAAAATGTAGGAGTTTCATGAAGATATGCTTCATGAAGTGGATTTCGTAGAGACTAGAAGAATAGAGAAGGTGTGCTCTACGATTACAAGAGTTTGTTCTCTAAGATTTGAAAAAGGTATTCTTCTAGAATCAAAATTTATTTTTTATATCAAATTCATGGTTTTTGCGAAGACTGGCATGAGGATTTCAAAGAAATGAAGCTTCACAATTTGATACGGTGTTTATTTGCAGTTACAATGATCATTGTGTACAATAAAGGAAATGAGATTTGTGGTGGTGATTTGCGGTGGTGAGAAGGCTTTTGATGGAGAGCTCTGTGGTTACGACGAGCTCTGCGAACCAGAAATTTCAGCGGAGCTTTGGGAGATGGAGGAAGCACCGTGAAGACGATTTTGGACGATCCAGATTTCACGTCTTGATAAGAAGAGATCTACATTCGACCATTCCTATAAATAAGAGGCCACCCCTCTTTATTCCAAACAATTTCTGAGAGAGAAATTTTGGGATCGCTTTGACTTCACGAAGTAAGGGGAGATCCATGAAGCAGGTTGTTTTATGTGAGTTTGAGCTTCATGAAGAGACTTACAAAGTCTTGAATGATGCCAATTATTCTAAGTCAGGTGAGATTTGAAAATATAGGGGGTTCCACATTGGCTCAGTGAGCTTCGTGAAGTAGGTTGCTCTGTGAGAAAGTGATCTCTGCAAAGGGTTGTGCTCTGCGAGGCAGAGAGCTCTACGAGGCAGAGAGCTCTACGAAGGGTTGAGCTTTGTGAAGGGTTGCTTTAAATATCAGTGTTGAGTGGTTAGGGATTTTAGTGAGTATCTAATCGGGTCTTTGATGCAAGCAGTGCCTCGTGTTGGAAAGAGACAAAGAATTCAATGAAAATATATTGAAGTGACCTTTAAGTCGATAAATTGAGTTTGACCTCTCTTATAGTAGTGAGCTTGGGGGAGTTTATGGAAGTGTTCTGAGGGAAGAAGTGAGCTATTCCTAAACTTTTGTAAGGGAAGTGTACCTGGAAGTGAGTGACTGTTACTAAACTATTGTACTCCACAACTTGTGAAGATTAGTGGATTTAGGTATGACTAACACACTTTCGGCATATGCTCCTTGAACGTAGCCCTTTGTGGCGAACCAAGTAAAAGCATTGTGTCTTCTCCTTTCGTTAATTTGAATGAAAAATTTAACGAAATCTTACCAATGTGGAGAAAAGATCCATAACTTTAAAAATAAAAAGTTGACACCCTGATTCACCCCTCCCCTCTTAGGGTGTTCTGGGGTCCTTCAAAGCATAGTTAATCAGAAAGTAAATCGACAATTCATAACTATACAAAAATATATTATAATCATGTTTGAGTATGTTATAAATTACACCCATGGGCTGAGAGTTCACGCACTCAACAATATGCTATGAACCATAATCATACATTCCTCTACTTCAAGGAAGTAGGAAACAATAATAAGACACCTAAAAAATATCCCTCATTGGGATAATCCAAAAAAATGATTGAAATATCCCTCTTTAAGGGATAACCCAAATCATGCTAGTTAGGCATCTAACACATCCCCCTCAAGAAGATAGTCCATGGGGCTCAACCTTTATACTCAACTGTAAGAAAGAATAACTACACAATATGATACAAGATAAAAATGATAGACCAGACATCACATCATATAAACAAACATCACAACCAAAACAATCCATATACAAGAAACACAAGCATCAATATCCTAGAGATAAAAACACACACCACATGTGATAAAGCATCAAACATAGGTCTTATGAGCCATAAAAACACACACAGTGTGATCAATCATCAAACATAGGTCTTATATAAGAACTAGATGGGAAAAACCTAACTAGTCAAACCTCAACCATCAGTGGATAGAAAACAAGTTGGCACACAAGGTCCAATATATCCTTTTAAACCTCTTTATTTTACTAGGAATATTCAATTAATTGGTTAAGATAATTCATCAATTAACTAATTAAACATGGAACTAGGTATCTTATTTTAATTTATTAGACAAATAAATTTAAAATATCCTATTGGGATCCCAATTTAGTTTCTAGGTGCTACACAAGTCTCAAGGTCAACCACCCAAATTTGGCATGACTACATATGGAATTACAATAGATGAAACATAAAACCATAAGGCCATGTACACAGAACCAATTTCCTCAAATGGAGCTAAATTTATCCAATAAAATATAAGTATCATTGTCTGAGCCATCCAAGTCCATTTGTCCTCCCATAATTCCATGAAGTTCTACTCAAGTCCAAGAATCAAAAATTAATTATTTATAACCAAATAATAATGAATTAAAATAATAAAATAAATCTTATAACCAAAGGAGAAGACATACTTTGACGAAAAAATTATTAGGTTTCACCTTCTAGAAAGAACCATGACTAACCACCCATAGAAGTCTGCAACACACATCGGATGCCATTTTGGAAAAAATCACTATTACAAAAAAATAAATAAAAAAGGCTAATTTAATTTAAATAAATTGTAACCCTTTAGAATAAACTAATAAAGTTATTTACCTTATCTACAACGTTATCCAACAAATATTGATCCACTCCCAATACTCTCCCAGTTCTAAGACAAGAAAAATACCCAAATAAATTCCATGTTTTAATGTCCAATTCAACTCAATTGACTAAAATAATATAAGATATCACCAAGGGACATAACTTCATAAAAAAACACATCAAATAAATGTGTTCATAATCACAATATATCATCTTTCCATGAAGATCAAAGGCCTTATAATCCTCAAAAAACTCCTTTAAGATCCAGTGTAATTCCCACCAAATTTATCTAATTAGACTAAAGACATAATCAATGGGAATTCAAAGGTAAAAGAGATAATAAGTGATTTCAAGGGATAATACTTACCAAGATGGATCCATCATAACAAACACATATTTAATCAGTAAAGTTATAAGGTTGGAGGATCTCCCGGATGCCAAAACCCTCCATTCATGTCCCAATTCTCATAAGAGGTTTAGGGGAATGGGATATAAAGTTTTTATAATGATCCCATAAATTTTAAACAACCTTAACTCTAAAAGGGAGTAGTTTATGATGTGAAAACATGTTTTACTTCATGATAATTTGGGAAGGAACTTCAAAGGAAGATAGCCATGATGGTTCATGGTGTAAATCCTTCTTATAACACTCAATTGTTATGAGAATCACTTTGTATTCACCTGAATCCACCCCTGAACCACCCAAAATATCAATAATTACTTTAAAACATCCCTTATAGGTTTTCTAACCTTCTAATTATTGACTTGAGTTTCAATTCTCAAAAGAACTATCCACTAAAAGGAAAAGTTCAATTTTCCTTGAGAATTTCCAACCCATAATGATGTTGGTCATCAAATGTTTCCTTCTTATTTTTCAAAGAAAATATGAGTATATAAAGAGGATAAGGCTCATTGAGAATATTTTTCTTCCTATTTCTATTTCTGAGTGATAAAAGGTTTGTGTTACTTGATGATTGTGAAGCTTTATAGATTTTATTAGCCGAAGTATCATACATAAGGTTCAGAATGAAGAAGTTCCAGATGGCCCGAAATAGAAAGATCAAGTTCTGAACACAAATTTTAGGAAGGTTGGGTTTCTAAGTAGAATCTAAATCTTTTTATTATATAGGATTAGATTAAGATCTTAATTATAGCTATAAAATTTGGAGGGTCCAGAGATCTTTCTCATGTTTAAAAGTGAGACTTGGTAAACTAGAGAAATCATTATAAAAACATTCTTGGGACAAGTTTGATTACTTCCCACCATTATTTATGTTAAGGGTGATTCCTTCCCTACCCACATTTGTATCTATGATAGAGTTTAGTGGAAAATATATGTATTAGGTGATTCCAAACACCAAAAATAGTAGGTACCCATATTGAGATTGAACCTTGTAAAAAATAGGTACCTTACATTTATATTTCTTATCTTTATATATGGGTGAGGATAATTTATGAATTTGAGTAGAAAAAAAACCGTAACAAGTTGCAGAGGTTTATTTACAATTGAAGGAAATTGTAAAAATAACTACTAATTCAAAATCCTTCTTAATGGTGCTGCATACCTGGACAGTTCAATTAGAATCAGAGATAAGTTTCCTATTTAGATCCATTTATTGAAGTATAGACAATTAAAATTTAGTTAATAATATTTTAATTCCTACTTTTGATGATAATAACTTTAATGTATGAAAGAATAAGACTATACCCTATCTTCTTTCACTTGTATTAGAAGTGGTTGATGTAAAAACCATTGGATTTACACCTAGAGAAAAGGATGCACCAATGAATTTTGATGATAAGACTAATATGGAAAATGATGATAAATATCACAGTGATATTCTTATGTATTTATCAGATAATTCTTATACAAGGGTTACGGGTCTCCAAACAGACAAAGAGACTTAGAAAAAACATGAAAGTCTTTTTGAAGGCAATGTTAAGGTGAAGGAAGAAAAAATTTAGATTTGTAGAAGTAAATATGAAGATCTTAAAATGGAAGAGGAAGATAAAATTAATGAATATTTCCCAAGGGTAAATGAAATAGTCAATAACATCATTGGTTTTAAAGAAACTTTTTTATACTCAACCATCATCAAACAATTGGTGTAAAATTTTCTAGATAGATTTGATCCCAAAATCTCTACCATAGAAGATAGAAAGACTCCTTGTCTTGATGAGATTAAAAAAATTATCATTACATATGAAATGAGGAAATATTTGGGTTTTAAGAAAAATGTAAAGGATGAAATTAAATATATAACTATTAAGAAATTAAAAATTTTATAAGAAGATGTATGCAATAATTTATTAGAAGATGATTCTTCAGATGATGAATAGTATTCAAAAGTAATGGATCTTATTACTAAGAAAATTGAGAATGGTAAAGGAAAGCACAAGGTAAAAATTCCATTAAAATATTTTAACTGTGGTTAAATCTGACACTTTGATTCCAATATCCCAAGAAATAAAATGGGCGATCTTGAAGATGGTGAATAGAAGAAATGGGTAAAAAGTTCTAAATAAGACAAAAGATCAAGTAAAGAAATAATATTTTATGAAATAAGTATAAGGGGAATAATTTGTAAATAATATGAGAATTACTCAACTAAAATTAATTCATAATATAAGTATGTTCCATAAAAAATCACTAAATTCAGGGATTATGTACAAAAATGTGAAGATAATTCTAGTAGTAAAGAAGGATAAGGTGAGAAATCATATAGATAATATGTGTTGAGGTCATAACTTGAATCCCATATCAAGAAAAATTCTAAAATCAAGAGGGATCACAAATTTATTGAGAATAAAAAAATTATTAAAAAGGAAGAAGAATATCTTGAGAAGATTAAATTGATTAAATAAAAGGTTGTAGAGTAGAAAAATATATTAAAAATAGAATGATGTAAAAATTTCCATGAATAAATAAGGGTTGGTAAAAACTCAATAAAGATGTATTGAGGTTGAAAAAACTTTAAAATGATGAATTAATATTTTTTTAATGCAAAGGAAGTTTAACACCAATCAATAATTATTTTTAGTGAATCTATTTTTACATAACATGTTTGAACTCAACCCGACAATTCAAAAGTTTTAAAGATTATTTCAACTAACTATGTAGGTTCAAAGATAAGAGAAGATAATTCCTGTATTAAAAAGGATAGTGTAAAATACTCTTCCTTTAAAAATAAATTAAAAATACAACAACCACTACTAGAAGACTAATATTCTAAAACAATGGAAGAAGGAAGTGACAAGATCTGTTGAACCTTAATAACAATATTTCAATAAACATTTATATTACTATTTAAGAACAAGATTCAATGGACTTTTTTGGTATTTTAGAGAATTTGGGAATAAATAATATAATTTTGGGTGAAACATGTCACTTCCTTATAAAAGTCATGAGTTTATGGGAAGAAATATCATAATAATGAGAAACTCTGAGAATTGTAATAACATAGTCTAGAAGTTGAAAAATGATTCCAAGAAGGAAAGTCCTGAAGTTTGATAGTCTGAAAGAAAAAACATGTATGAATTTATTGATGATGTATGTGGAAGGTGTGATTAACCTAGTCATCATTTAGAATAATGAAATACTACTTTACCGAGACAAGTTTATCTCATTAGGAATGAAAATGAACTTGGTAAGGGGATGATTAAAGAAAATTAATTATTAAATGTGGTTATGATAAAAGCTAGATAAAGGGGAATCATTAGATTCTTGATAGTGGGTGCTCTTCTCATATGTCATGAGATATGAAAAATACTAAAAAACATTAGAGAATACGATGAACAATTTTTTTACATTTGGAAATGAATTTTCTCTAAAAATAAAAGGAAGTAGCACAACTAAAATTGAATTATGAAAGTCGAAGTATAAAAATGTTCTATTTATTTAAGTACTTAAAAATAATTCACTAAGTGTCATCCAGATTTGTGATGATGGGAATGAAGTTATCTTCAAAAGAGATTATTTTATAATAAAACTTTTAAAATATGTAAATATTATTACCAAGGGAGAGATAACTGGTATTGATTTTTTATAAATCAGTGATCCAAGTAACTATTTTTATTTGAGTGCTAAAGATAAAAATGAATTTTGGAATATGATAATTGACCATCTAGGTCAAGGAAATCTTATTAAAATCTGAGATAAATAATTTTTGAGATATATTCCTCAACTTAAGAAATAAAGATTTATTATATGTGAAACATGTGAAAAGGGAGAATGGTTAAAAAAATTCATCAAAAGGTAGAGATTCAGTCAACTCAAGATCTTGAAATTATTCACTTTGATCTATATGGACCAATGAGACATTAATCCAAAAAAATTGATAAATAATCCATAACCTTCATTGATTATGTTAGATAGATGAATCGGGTAATGTTTAATAAATAAAAATATAAGGAAATAGATATGTACAAAATATTTTAAAAGGAGGTTAAGAAGGAACAAGGTGTATATATAAAAAGAATTGAAAATTTACAATGGAAAGAAGTTCACATGTAACTCTTTTGAATCCTATTTTTCAAGGCATAAAGTTAGTAATCAATACAGTGCTCCTTACACTCTATAAAAAAATTGAGCAGCATAGAGGAAAAATCAAAGTTTAGTTGAAATGGAAATAATTATTCATGATGAGAATAAATTTTTTAAATTTTGCAAGGGGAATCCATTTTTATAGTAACACATATCAAAAATAAATGTTTACTTAAATCATAAAAATATAAAACCCATTATGAAATGTGGTATAATAAAAGGACAATAGTTAAATATTTTAAAGTGTTTGAATGTCATTTTTTGATAAAGATAAAAAAATCAGATATGGATTTTTTTTAAAGGGATGAAGAAGGTTTTTTCATAGGGAATTCATCCAACAAAAGAAGTTACAAGTGATTTAATAAACATTTAATTAAGATTTTGGAATCATGTGGTGTTAATGTGATTAAAAATAAGCTTAAAGAAATAAAGGACGAAATGGTTGTTCTAAAATTGTAATTGAAGGAGTCGTATAACCTTCTAGAGGAATTGAAGATAGAGATAAAAGAAGTATACATGATTTATAGAAAATGTGATTCTAATTTTCTATTGATGAGGAAGTAATTGAGGGAAATAAAATATCTAAATTCTGAAAGATAAAAAAATAGGTTAAAATAACCATCATTATCAGAAGAATTAGATCTCTAGTTCAGATGATAAGGAAACTATTGATGGAGAATCAAACAACACTCATTTCTCAAATAGAACCATAATCACTATTATAATTTTTTTAACATAAAGAAATTTTGTATGCTATGAATGAAGAGCCACATTATATTGAAAATAATGATACTTGGTAACTTATTCCAAGACTAGAAGATAAAAATTTCATATGAACTAAATGGGTGTTTTGGAGTAAGCTGAATGAAAAGGGTGAGGTTTCAAGAAATAAATCTAGGATCATATGTAAAGGGTATTCATAGACTGAAGGTGTTGATTTTGAAGAAACATTCAACCCTATTACAAGACTTGAAACTATTAGAATACTCTTGGAAATTGCTACACATCGAAGATATAAATTCTATCATATAGATGTTAAGTCATTATTCTTAAATGGGGAAGTTGAGGAATAAGTTTATATTGAAAAAACAAAAGGATTAAACCTTGAAAACAAAAAATAAAAGTATACAATCTTAAGAAATACTTGAATGGGTTGAATATGGGTCATCGAGTCTAGTATTCAAAACTTGATAATTTTCAAAAATCATTAAACTTTTCTAAAGAAAAATTTGATAGAAAAATTTATATAAAGGTAATAGATTCCAGAACTTTGATTTTTATAGTTTATATTGATGAAATAATCTTTTTAGGTGATAAAGATCATATATCTGAAGAGCTCTCAGAATATATGAAGAGGTTCTTTGAGATGTATATTCTTGGGTAAATGAATTTCTTTCTTAGGCTACAGATCATGCAAACTAAAATTTGCATCATTATTTTATAAGAAAAGTATTCCAAGGAATTACTAAGGAAATTTGGCATGGAATATTCAAAGGGAGTTTCCACACCTATTGATTTTGGTATGAAGTTGAGAAAAGATGAGGCTGAGAAAAAGGTGAATCAGAAGGACTTATGGAGGTTGATTGGAAGTTTACTCTATCTTATAACATCCTGAACAATAATTATGTTTTAAGTAAAATTATGTACAAGATATAAAAGTGATCCTAAGGAATATCACATGGTATATACCATGATAATTTTTATACATGTTAAAGAAACTAAAATTTTTGGATTGATGTATAAAAGAGGTAACATATTGAAGTTCATAGGGCTCATAGATATTGATTGAGTTTGAGACTCTGATAATTATAAGTCAAAATCCAGAGAAAATTTTTTATTGGGTGAAATATATGAATGCTGGAAGAGTAAGAAAGAGATCCTAGTGACCTTAAGAACAAATAAATTAGAATACATTAAAACTACACATCCATGTACTCAAATAATCTGGATGAATAATCAGATGGAAGATTTGAAAGTAGAAGTTGAAAATCATTTGAAAATTTCCTATGATAATAAGAGCATGATTGATCCTTCAAAAAAACTTCTACAAAATTTAAGATCAAAACATATTGATATCATATATCATTTTATTAAAGAAAATGGTGCTTCTAGAGAAGTTGAACTAGAATATATTCCAATAGAGGATCAAATTTCATATGTATTATCCAAAGCTTTGTTAAGGAAATATTTGAGGCACTAAGGTTGAAACTAAACGTTCATACTACCCCTTTCACATAAAAAAAGATATGGGATACCCAAATTTATCTTTGGATTCTGTTGTCAAAGGGGGAGAAGTAGTTCACAACTCTTTTTCATTATTTTGTGAATTTTAAGTTATAGTTTTAGTAAAAAGGGTGAGAATTTTGAAAAGATAATTGATTAAGGGGGAGTACATTAAAATTTTTGGCCTAAAACATGCTTGTCACTAAGGGATGTAATTATTTCAATATTATTTATTTATCCAATTGTATGGTGTTAGGATATTTCTCCTTGATAAAGAATATTGTTTAATGTAAATATGGGTTTGTGAGATTTATTGAGAGTTATTAGTATTGAAAACAAATCCAAAGGGGGAGATTGAAGAACCCTTATATATATTGAAGGTGTAGTATTTTTTTCAACATGAAAAGATGTTTTTGGATTCTTTTTTGAATATAATGTTTGTAGAAATCTATTTTTGGAGGTTTTCTTAAGTACTATCCAGATGTAAAGTCTGATGATGCTTCACTGATCCTAAAAGTTTCTAACACCATGTTCACTTAAAGTATTCATGATTCAAGTTGGGTTTATTCAATGGAAGAAATTTTTAAAAGTTTGTAATAAAGTTTTATGTTTTTCTGGATCAAGGAAAAATAAGTTTATTATAAAATTATGAGGTAACCAGATTAAGGTTTGTAAATGGAGAAATATGAGTATGTGTTTCCTTGATAAATTGTTTCATATTGAATCTTTTATACATAGTTTAACAGATTGATTTTTTATGGAAGAAGAATTTAAAAATTTCATCAGATGATGTTATGGATATACAATATTTGATCACTAAAGAAATAACATTATGCTCAGATGTAGAATAATCATATAGAGAAATATGAACATTACCAGATGGACATTAGAGAGATCATCAGATAGATGAGAACTGAATAGAGGTAATATTTTTAGTTTAGTGGATGGAATTTTGTGAATCCATCAGATAGAGAAAATTTGTTGTTCCAATAGATGTATAAATGTGAAGATCACTAGATGGAGAAATGTGATGATCATCGGATCAATAAATATGAATATAAATAGACAAACAATCTTGAGTTCATCATAAAAAGGTTTATGGACATATTGTATCTAGATGTAGAAGTACAAGAAAAAGAATAACCTCACAAATAATCTCTAAATAATGATTTACCAGATGAAGATGTTTTTATAAAGACCACTGAATGGAGAAAAGTCATGATTACTAGATAGATTTCCAATTTATTTTTATTCTCTAAACATTACGACTCATGATGAGATAGATGTTCAAAGTCTCAATATACATTAAGGAAAGATCATGATTCTATTTGTGATTTTTGGAGGTAATGAAGATCATTGACATAGAGAATTTAGGAAGTTTTTATAAATATTATTGACTCTTAGTTTTCATAGGTTTTGAAGATGGCCAAACATAAATTGAGATGAGTAGGAAATTAAATTATGGAACCCATGTTTACTATTTGTTTTTCATAGGATTTATGAGTATATGAAGAGTAGTAGGATCATTTAGAACATTGTTGTTACTAATACTATTTCTAAGTGAGAAATTTATTGTGTGAGATACCAACTGTGAAACTTTAGATATTTTTCTAAGTTAAATTATTGGACACAAGGTTCTAGATGAATAAGTTCTGGATGATACAAAGTAGGAAAATCAAGTTCTAGTCAAAAAGTTTTGGAAGTTTGAGTTTTTGAGAAAAAGATGAATATTTATATTATACAGGCTTAGAGGAAGATCTTCATTATTGCTACAAAATCCAAAGGGTCAAGTGATCTTTCTCATGTTTATAGGTGACATTTTTTAAGTGAGACTATTGTAAACTAGAGAAAGTAGTATAAAAACATTCTTGGGTCAAGTGTTATTCCTTCCCACTATCATTTGGGTTAAGGGTGATTCCTTCCCTACCCACATTTTTATCTGTAATGAATTATAGTAGACAATCTATGTATCAAGTGATTCCAAACATAGTAAAGAGTAGGTACCCACATTGGGACCGAACCTTATAAAAACTATTCTCCTTGCATTTATCTATCTTATCTTTACATGAGGGAGAGGTTAAGTTACAAAGTTGAGTGGATTAAAACGGTTCCTTGATCCGATGGGTAACATGGCCTCAAGAGTGGGTCCTTGTACGCTGAAGGATACCGACTAATAGGGAGGGTCCGAGG
This sequence comes from Viscum album, assembly GCA_963277665.1. NCBI lineage: Eukaryota > Viridiplantae > Streptophyta > Magnoliopsida > Santalales > Viscaceae > Viscum > Viscum album. Next base: position 1,907,602,404 of record OY728161.1, on the reverse strand, counting down.
TGGTATGGTGGGGAGACTATACCCTCATATCAGAGTGGCACAATATATATAAATAGAGATAAATAAAAATAAAAAAATAGTGAAAGAATAAAATAATTGAGAGAATATCAAAAAATAAAACATCCAAAAAGTAATAATAATCAAGCCATAAGCTGAGTCATATACCCAAATGATTTCATGGTATGATGAGTAAAAAAAGGGTATATAGGGGATACTAAGTACATGCATATAAAAAATTCTATATAAAAAGTAAAGAAGACCAAAAATAGTTCCATTAGCATCATGATCATATTATTTAGCCTCTTCTCCCATGATCCATGCTATAAGAAAAATAAACTAGGAATATATGATAGGGTGATTGCCCTTATCCACACCTACAATCATAAGGTGTACTCGGGTACTAAGGGTGGCCTAAGTATGGTGTGAGATAAACTCAGTTGGATACCACCAATGGTGTCTATAATAATATAGTCAGTGCGTATAACATATAAATGTGAAGGAATAATTAATAATAAATAATGTTGAAAATAAATACCAATTGGTTCAAGTTCCTATAGGGAACCCAAAAGACTCTACTGGCTTTGGTATAGGCCAAAATAATTATGATTAGTTTACCATAAATATATAACCATATATATATATATAATATGTATACATGTATATAAGCTCTATATGTAAGGACATTTAGAGTCATATACATGGATACTAGGTGCTAGATGGACCTGGGGTGTAACTTAGGCATCTATGACATGTGTAATAAGACATAGGCTCTAACAGGGGTACTATCCCCGAATCTCATATGAATGCAATATGTCATTCTCATCACTTGAGATAGTGGGGTGAGTCTTCATTCCCAAAACCCTATGCTGAGGAACGTGGAATGTTATTCCCATCGTACAAGTGAAGTAAACAGTGTGAGTTTCTATGCCTAACAACCAACATAAGGAATCATGAATCACCATGCTCAACAAATCCCTTAACCATTTTCCACCAACCAAAATCTATTATATAATAATAATAGCCATGAGAGATTACCTCTAAGGAATATATAAACATTTATTTCAATCTAACCATTGGTGCCACAATGATATAATCTATATATATAAATATGCAACACTTGGTGTGTCCTTTACACCCATTTCCATTCAATTAAACTAAACCATTTAATTTATATAGAATGGAAAATCTAGTTTAGAGTTAAGATATACCAATTGGATGGTGTTTGGGTCAATTAACCATTTAACTCAAGGAGGTAAATTCATTAAAAACTCCCAATGGGTAGTGTACAAGATATATTCAACCTATAATAATTTAATATGGGTCTACGAGAGTATCTAAACATGATTCAATTAATTTAAGAGGAAAGACATTTTAAGGAATAGTGTGGAAATTCCTAGCATGAAACATAATGGGAAAAATATATAAAACACCAAAATGTTTTGGGAAAATTACCAGACCACCAAGATTAGGCCCTTGGATGACTCCCCATTTGATACTAACATCATGTTTTAAGTAGATCTGAAGAAATAATAAGAATAGACCAATACCATAAAAACAAGGCATATTAGATTTCACCAAAATAGCACAAAGAATGGTGATATAAACCATGATAGGAAGGAATAATATTAAAGATATTACCATTTCAGATCCAAAATGACATATGGAATAGAAAACAAATATTGGATTGAGGAAAGATCAAATAACCTAGGTTAAAGCAGAGGGAGTCCATGTTGGAGTTGGTTCCCTAGAACCAGCTTCTGCATACTTTATGATAACCTGTATTCATAGTTTTGAATATTAATTAACCTTTTATCACATCATGATTTTTCTTCTAAGTAACATAGTATGTGATAATTTCCTAAGAGTAGTCCTCGCATTAAAAAGGTTATAGTAGTTCCCTACTATGATGAGAACCCAAAAGTGCTATGAAACTATTATTAAATATATGTTCTATAAACAGATGATATCATTTTTGGGACAAAAATGATACAAGATATTAGGAGTGGAGACTCATAGGACTTTGAGGCACCTTCTAATGGTGTACACCATTGGTAATATCCAGTGTAGGATATTATGAGAACAAGACTCGCCAATAGAAAATCCACATTCATACATGTAATCATATGTTCCTATATATGGACATGTGTATTGATCCTTATACTTTAAGATTATTATTAATGAATATTATAACTTGTGTACTTTTATGTATTGATGAAAACTATGATGACATATGTTTACAACGAGGTAGGATACGTTGGGTGCATCATGAGTAATATTGCATTAATGAATAATGAGAGAAAGGATTTTTCCCTTATGTTTTTCAATGGAAGTTTATATCTCATTCCCTTTAATAAAAATGATATAGCCTAAATAAATCCATGACCATGGTGTTCTATAGAAAAGTTTGATTTATAGAAAATCAAAGAAAGATACATTGATCACATAGGTTTATGAAACCAACATGCAACTTGCTCGATTAGAGATATCATGATAAATGGATTGTATTACATAGTGAGTGTCTGTATGAGGTATTATATCATTGTGATATTAACTTATTTCTCCATGGGTGCCTTGGCATGTTTCTAGATTCTAACCTTATACTTTAGGCCGCTTCACCGAATGCCACTGAGAAAGAGGCCTAAAGGGTCACAAAGCAAGTATATCTAGAATCTCAGTTAAATAATATATTATTATTTATTATTTATTATTTATCAAGTTGAAAAAATATTATTGGCCCATGTGGTTTAATAATTATTCATGTTTTTTGATCTCATGTATTCTGTCACCAGTTATTTAAGATAATATTATGTGATAAGAATATTTAATAAATATTTATTTTCTATTTAGTGAATATAATATTTATTTATTTATTGGTGAATAATGCAGTGATATTTATTTAATAAATAAATAGATCTTATTCAAGGCCCGGTAAATATTGTGGAGGAATGAAGGACCATGTTTAATTGTCTGGTGACAAATCATATATATTGAATATTATTTGAATAAATAATATTTAATTTTAATTTTCAAGTTAAGCACATGTCAATAAATAATAATAATAATAATATTATAGATATGGGGTTCCGAAAGAGATTATATAAATAAAAAGGACACTTTTTCAATAATTTATTTCTAACCCCATTGATATATAAACCCAATTATATTATTTTCAATGAGAACCAATTTCATTTGTGTTGTGCACAATGATATCCAGAGAGAATCCTCTCAAGCTCTAGAGAGATCCATCTCTAAGAATGATTCCAAGAATGGAGAGTGATCTTCCCCCACCATCCACTCTCAAGTCTAGAGATATCAAGGAGAATCCTTTGGAAGTAATTCTCATGGAGATAAAAAGCAAATGACACAAGAGTTAGGATCCTTCGTGCTAGCACCTAGAGATTCCTACAATGATGTTTAAATATTTTTGGAACATCTTTGGATCACCACTAGAAGAAATATTCCCTTGATTCCTACAGTGAAATGATGTTATGATATAGATCTTTTGTTAGATCCATCAATAAAGAAATAATTTCATGCAAGGTAATTCTTTAATTTCTTAAATTAATTATAAATAATATGTGATGATCCTATGCTTGGTTCCAGTGTTTTATATCTTGTCTGTTTTCTTTGATTCAATTTCGATGTTCATTTTTGTGTAAATCTCAGATTAATCATTGAGCATGACCAAAATAAAAGTTGGGAACAAACCATAACTCGCTTCCATTGAGCTTAGAACCTTCAAGTGGTATCAGATCGGTCACATAATTATTTATAATTATTTAAATATCGTTGATTGATTTACACATTTTTCATTTAGTTTTCAATTCAAGTTTAATCATTCTTTAAACTGAATTGAATGATCCAGTTCTTCCGATTTATTTTCACATAGATTTAATAAAATCAACTAATTTTATGAACAAAATAAAATCATAGATCTTATCCAAAGGTGCCATGGATTTCGATGAATAACACAAGAGTACACGCCATGTACCCGGAGGTACATGTCATGTACTAGTGTTCAATTCACCAAGAATTAATTCACAATTAATTAAAACTGTGTTCATTGAATACACATGGTGCATTTAATTATATACTACGTGTTTACTGGGCCAGCCTGGTGCACAGTCAGTCGGAGTACATGCTGTGTTGCCCACACACATGGCATGTAGTCCTGTAGTCACAGATGGGTCGTGTATCGGTTAACACATCCTACCTAGCTGGTGAACATGTAACTTGGAGACCACATTCCATGTATCCATTTTACACTCTATGTAATCCATTTTTTTCTAAGGAAAAGTTTACATTCCAAGTCTTTAGGCATGAACCTTGGATAGATGGTGAGAAACATACATGTCATGTAGTTCGTTTGTACATGCTGTGTACATATACCAAATTACATAGAATTAAAATTAATTTATTATACTGTGTAAACCTTATTGAAATTTTCTTATGCGTGTTTGTTAAGTTTATAGGACACACCTTGTGATGGGTTTTAATATATATATATATATATGTAAATGTTTAATTAATTTTTGTGTAATGTTAAAATATTCATATCATGTGTTAGTTGTATTACAGTTATGACTCAACATGAATTTAATCATAACATGTGATTGAAAAAATCATGTAATTCATGTAATAATTAAGTTAATAGTATGCATCATAAAAGTACGTGATAATTCATGTATGGAATATTTCACAAGAGTAAAAAATTTACGAGTATAATACATGTTGGGTAGATTTGAACGGGTATTCACTGTATTTCCTCCAAGGAACATTTATGCACACAATTAATTTTAAATAAATTCATCTAATTTATTTAAAATTATGATGGATGAGAATCTCAGGAAAATTTAGATGATAATTAAGATAAAATAATTGATTAATTAAATAAGACAATTAATTTATTCAAGTGTGCTTAATCTTAAATAAGAATGATTAATAATTAAATGCTAATTTTATCAAATGATTAATTTGTTGCATTCATTTGGATGATCATGAGCCTAGACCAGACTATTGTATGTGACCAGTTTCATTAAATTTATTATTAAATTAAATTGTTGGCCTGTGTGCCATATCTCCTATTATTATGTAATGGTCTACGTGCCCATGATTTATATTATGTAAACCCCTCCCCCTCATCTATGTGTGAGTAAAATCATATTTAATGTATGGATCTCCCAAGTTAGTGGAGGTGGTTTGAGTTTGGAGTCAAGGTGAAACCAATCCAAGAGAGATGCATACGCGGATAACCGGAAAGCTATAATTCAAACCTTAATTGGTTCAAGGTGTTTTTCCCCTAGGTCAATGATTAGTTTATCATCCTCTAGATAAACTAACCATTAGTAAAATTTCATGATCATACCACTTTATTATTTTATTTCTATAAAGTTTCATGGTTATTTCATTATAGATGTTTTATTGTGATCACATGGATTAATGAATTAATAATCATGCAAGATAAAACTAAAATAAATTGGATTATGTATAAATATTATCTAAGACATGGTTAATCACTTAATTAAATCATATTAATATTAAAAAAATTAAATTAAGATAATAATTGGAAATTTATGCATAAAAGGATTAAAATCCCCCAATAATATATATTAAGTCAGTATATCCTTCCACTACTTTAGTTACAATTGAACCATTGTTCAAAGTGCTTGACCAAAAAAATTTGGGGTGCTTTCATTTATTAGGTAATGATGACATAAATTTTTGGGTTAAATTAGATTAGTACACATTAATGGTTGAATTCTAAAGAAGTAATTGGTTTAACTAAGATGAAAGGGTTGAGGAAATATAATTTAAGGATTTCAAGATTTGGGAGTCTACTCAATAGATTAAGGAACCATGAGTTAATGTAGTTGGAATTTAGAATACCTACCTAAAACCATTCAAGTTTCTTGGCCAACCAATGTTGGGGTAATGAGAAGGGGAATATGGATCCTTTCCAAGAAACAGGATATTCCAAAGCCAATGGTGAGGGATATTGGGGTTTGCTAAAATAGTGGGAGATTAATAAATATAATATTTATTTATCTATTTCAATTTTATCAGACAAAGTACTAAAATTATGCTCATATTATTTTTATAAACAATAATAAAAATGACTTCAAACATATATCTATGATCCATACTCGATAAGGATATTCTTCTCACATTCAAAAATTTCCAAGAGAGGAAAAGGGGCTTACGCGTTATCCTTCACCATGAAAGAAAATTATCTATTCTAGAAGAACCAATTCCTAAGGAATAAGGAAATGAGGATAGTGATGAAGAGTTGTCTTTCAATGAGAAACATTTGAATGATGCTATATATGTTTAGTTTTTCACGATATCATCCATTACTAATGATCTTATAAAGCAATATGAGGACATGGATTCATATAGCATGATATATCACCATCAGGATCTCTATTAGGAGAAGGCGAGATAAGATATATATGAGATCTCCAATGCTTTGTTCACAACTAATATTAGAGAGTCTGCGCTAGATGGTCCTCATGTAATCAATCTTATTGAAGACATTTAACAATTATACATCTTAGGGATCAAATTCTTGGATGAGTTGCACATATATCTCATATTTTCATCATTTCTCAAGACCTTATCTAGTTTTATTAATAATTACAATATGATCAACAATGAGAAGAGTCTTTCAGAACTTCTTACTTTGATTCACCAAGTGGATAAGGACATAGGGCGTGATAAACCCATGGTCCTTATGGTGAATAATAAAAGGAAGAACAAAGTTAAGGGACCCAAGTATCACAACAAGTAAAAATCTCCCAAAAATCATCCTTCTAAGAAGAGGAAGATCCTGAGGTAGGGAAAGGAAAATGGGGCAATATGTTTTGTATTTGGAAAGCAAGGCCAATAAAGGAAGAACTACACCTAGAAGTAAGGGGAATCTAAATGTGTGTTCATTATAAATACAATATTTCAATATATACACATTGGGAATTAGATACAACTTGTGGTGCTCACATATGTATCCAAATGTAGGAACCAAGTATATTTTGAAACATTACTAGATAAGAGGTGTATTTGAGAGCTAATAATGGTGCAATAATGGCTACTCCATCCATTGGTAACTACCACCTTTCATTACTAATGGTAATGATTCTAGTTTTAAAATATTTTTATTATGTTCTAACTATTACCAAGAACATAATTTCTGCATCATGCCTAGATGCATATGGGTTTATTTTCAAGTTTTGAAATAAAAGTTACTTATTTTATAAAGACAACAAATGTTATGGTATATAACATTTAAATAATTTTATTTATGTATGAAATTAATAAAACCAAGTATTTTAAATTTATAACGAATCAAGTTCACATGACTCATATAACACCCAGCTATGGCATCACCATCTTGGTCATGTAAACAAAGCTCTATAAAGATGGTTATTTAGACTATTCTGAGCTAAAACCACTTGAAATATTTCATCCTTGTTTAGAAGGAAAAATAACCAAACCACCATTAGGTGGATAGGGTTAAAGGGCCACAAAGCTTATAGGATTGGTACACACTGATGTGTGTGGACCATTTTCAGTAGAATCTAGAGGTGGGTATTCTTACTTCATAAATTTACTTATGAATTGAGTAGATATGGTTATTTATAATTGATGAGGCATAATTCTGATTCCTTTGAGAAATTCAAGGAATTCAAGAATTAAGTAGAGAATCAAATTGGAAATAAGATAAAGAAGCTTTGATCAGATTGAGGTGGTGAATATCTTAACTAAGAGTTTTTTGAATTTCTATGGGAGTTTGGGATTCTATCTCAAATAAATCCACCTTACACACCATAGTGGAATGTTGTTAGAGAAAGTAGGAACCATACCTTATTAAACATAGTAAGGTTGATGATACAAATATTTCATTATCTTTTTAGGGACATGCGTTACAAATTGTGGCATACACATTAAACCAAGTACTAACTAAAGTGTAAAATAGAACTCCCTTAGAATTATGGAGTGTAAAGAAACCTATTTTATTGTATACATGTGCATATGTTTATGGGGAATTTGTTAAGGCCTTATTAGGAAACAAACTAGAACCCCAAAGCACAAAGTGTATCTTTATAGGGTATCCTAAGGAAAAAAAGATACTACCTATAAAATCCCTCATATAAGAAAGTTACCATCACTAGACAAGTTTTATTTCTTAAGAGGGAGCACATCTTAAAAAAGGATACTGGGAGAAATATTAGCATCAATGAATTTGATGCTCAAGATACACAAGAGTTGGTAGAGGAAATAATTACATAGGTCCCCGTGGAAGAAGTATTTCCTAAAACACAATTACTATATAGGATCACAAGAGAGGTAAGAGAACCATAAAGATATGGTTTTAAAATCATTGAAGATGATGACTCATTATTTGTTAAAAATGATGAAACTCTCTCTTATAAAGAGGTAGTATAGAGAATAAAATATGTAATATGGAATGAAGCCATGAATCTTGAAATGGATTCCATATATGAGAACAAAGTTTGGGTTTTAGTTGATGCTCTCATTAATGTAAATCCTATAGGATGAAAATTGGCATTCAAGAAAAAATCATACATGAAAGGTAAAGTAAATACGTATAAAGTAAGGATAGTGGTGAAAGGGTTTAAAAAACATCAGGAAATTGACTAAGATAAAACCATTTCACTAGTTTCTAGGTATAAATCCATCAGAATTATTCTTTCTATAATATATTACCATGACTATGAAATTTTAAAGATAAACATAAAAACTACTTTCATTAATGGGAAACTTTAGGAAGATGTCTATATGAAACAACCAGAAGAGTTTGTGATTCCAAGTGATTCCAAAAATATTTAAAAGTAGCATAGATCCATTTATGGATTGAATAAATCATCCAGGTCATGGAACATTTAATTTAATAAATCTTTAAAAGAATTTGATTTCATTAAGAAAAAATGTGAACCATGTTTTTATAAAAGGTTTAGTGGAAATACGGTAGTTATCCTAGTAGTATATGTTTATGACAAATTACTTATAGGAAATAACATACTAGTCTTATAGTATTTTAAGGACTAGTTAAACAAATGTTTCTCTATGAAAGACTTAGGTGAAGAAGCCTATATTATAGGGATCAATATCATTCATGATAGACTGAAGAGGAAACTTGGACTAAGTCAAAGTTTATAAATTTAATAAATAATAAAGATATTTGGTATGGAAAAATCCAAGAGAGTATTGGTTCTAGTGTTATATGGTATATATGTTTATAAGAAAATGTTTCCTCAGACACAACATTAGAAAGAGAGAATGAGTAAGATCCCATATGATCCAAAAATTGGATCAATATTGTATTCCATGTTATTTAATATACTTGATTTTTCCTATGCATTGATAATAGTAGGAAGATATCAAGAAGATCCATGAGAATATAATTAGTATGTTGTTAAGGATATCCTCAAGTATCTGAGAAGAACTAAGGATATGTTACTAGCATATGGAGGAGATGATGAGCTAGTCATCAGAGGATATACTAATTATAGTTTCCAAAAATATCATAATGATATGAAGTCACATTTAAGATATGGTTTTTGTCTCAACGGAGGAGCTGTGAGATGGAAGAATTCAAAGTAGCCAGTTGGCGCTGATTCTACACTGGAGTCCGAGTATATAGTAGCTTTTGATGCATCCAAAGAAGCCATTTGGATATGAAACCTTTTCTAGGTCCTTGATGTGTTACCTTTAGTAAATACCCTATCACATTGTATTGTGATAATACTGCAGCAGTGGATCTTGCAAAAGATTCAAAGTCACACCAATGGACAAAGCATATACTCTAAAATCATCACCTCTAGAGGGATTTTTATCAAAGGGGTGAATTTGCAGTAAACAGAGTACTCATGGAAGAAAACATGACATAACCATTGAATAAAATCACATCTCATAAGAAGCATGAGTATCATGTGAGAGGTAGCAGATTAAAGGTTGTTAGTAGTTGGCTCCAGTGAAAGTGGGATTCTATTGGATTTGGTTATCTAGAACAAAATTTTGTGTACTTTACGATAATCTATATTTATAGTTTTTTATATTAATAAACTTATTATCAAATCATGATTGTTCTTCTACATAACATAGTTTTTGGTAATTTCCTAAGATTAGTTGTCGTACTAAAAAGGTCATAGCAGTTCCCCACTATTATGAGAACCCATAAGTGCTATAACACTATTCTTAAATATATATTCTATAGTCAGATGATATCATTTGTGGGACAAAAATGTTATAGGCTATCAGTCATGGAGACTTATAGGACTTTGAGGCATCTTCTAATGGTGTATGCCTTTGGCAATATCTAGTGTAGGATATTATAATAATGAGACCCGCCAGAAGGAAATCAAAATTTATATGTGTTATTGGATGTTCCTATTTGCATACATGTGTATTGATTCTTATAATTTAATAGTACTATTAATGAATATTATAAGTTTCTTACTTTGATGTATTGATGAAAACCATGATGACATATGTTTTCAATGAGGTAGGATAGGTTGGGCACGTAATGCATAATATTACATTAATGAATAATACGAGAGAGGATTTTTCCCTTCTATTCTTCAATACAAGTTGATATCTTAGGCCCTTTGATTGAAATGAAATATCCTAAATAAACCCATGGCCATGGTTTTCTATAGGCAAGTTCAATTTTTATAAAGTCAAAGAAAGAGACATTGAGCACATAGGTTTATGGAACTAGTGTACAACCTTCTTGATTAGAGATATCATGATAATGAAGTTATATTACATAGTGAACATCTGTATAAGAGATTATGTCATTGTGACATTAACTTCTTTCTCTATGGATGCCTTGGCATGTTTCTAGATTCTAAATTTGGACTTTAGGCTTCTTCGCCAAATGTCATTGAGAAAGAGTCCTAGAGGGTCACACACTAAATGTATCCATAATATCAGTTAAATAATATATAAATATTTATTATTTAACATGTTGAATAAATATTATTGTCACATGTGGAGTAAAAACTATTCATGTTTTCTTGATCACATATATTCCATCACCATTTATTCAAGAAAATATTATATGAGCATAATATTTAATAAATATTTATTTATTTATCAGAGAATAATGCAGTGATATTTATTTAATAAATAAATAGAAATTATTCAAGGCCTGATAAATATTTTAAAGGAATGATGGACTGAGTTTAATGGTTTGGTGAAAAATAATATATATTGAATATTATTTTAATAAATAACATCTAATTTTAATTCTTAGGTTACAATCATGTCAAGAAATAATAATAATATTATTATTATAGACTTGGGGTTCCATAAGGGATTAAATAAATAATAAAGGGAACACATGTAATTATTTATTTCTAACCCTAGAGATATATCAACCCAATTATATTACTTTCATTGAGATCTAATTTCATTAGTGTGTGCACAATGATAGATAGAGAGAATCCTCTTAAGCCCCACAGAACTCCCTCTCCAAGAATGCTTCCAATAATGGAGAGATATCTTCTTCCACCATCCACTCTCAAGCCTAGAGAGATTAAGGAGAATCCTTTTAAAGTGATTTTGAGGCAATCAAAAGTGAATAAAACAAGCATCCGGATCTACCATGCTAGCACCAAGAGATTCCCATGGTGATGTTCATAGATTTTTGTAACATGTGTGAATCACCACGAGAGGGAACATGCCCTTGATTCCTACAATTAAATGATGGAATGTCATAGATTCATTTTTAGATCCATAAATGAAGAAATAATTTCACACAATGAAATTATTTAATTTCTTAAATTAGTTATAAATAATATGTGACAATCCTATGCTTGGTTACGATGTTTTATCCCTTGTCAGTTTTATTTGATTAAATTCCATTGATCACAGCATCCATCATCATGTAAATATCAGATTAATCATAGATCATGGAAAAAGGAAAATTTGGGCATAATCCATCACACTTTTCCACTATACCTAAAACCATTATTCCATGCACAACTCTTGCTATAAGAGAGGGAAAAAGCGAGCCTCTGTTCAAAATAAGAGGCCCTGTCTCTTTTAAAAAAATGGACATTGGAATTTACACAACATATAAGGTTTACATGCTATGTGATTCTCTATATTATCCCCTCCTAGAAAAAACCAAGTTCACAACATGAAAAAAGGTGTATGTAAGATACACATCATGTATTTTCTATACATCCAGAATCCAACCCCCATTCTGCTCTACATTTCTTCCAAACAAAAAACCCGAACCACTCTAAGGTTTGGTATCCGAGTTTAAACTAAATATAAAATATCAATAAGGGTTTGAAAAAATTTAAAGGATTTTTACCTCTATATAAAGATGGGTCATTACAACCTTCCCTCCTTAAAGCAACTCATCCCCGAGGTGATCTTATGAGGTTAAAGAGGAATCATCTGAGAAATAATCTATCCACTGAGAACATATATTAGCATCCTACTCCTAAGTCTCATCCTATACTCGGTCATGCTATTATAGCACCTATACTAAAGGATATGACATTCCTTAGAGAGGCTTTGTGCCCCAATCAATTATACACACTGAGTACTCCTCAAAATAAGAATCCAAATATAACTCAATCTCATCAGTCTAGAAAAAATTCCATGGGTTTGGATAATACCAAAAGAGATGTGATATGTGAAAAAATAATGCATAGACCGATATCCCTGAGGAAGTGTTATTTGATAAGCCACTGGTCTGATTCAATCCAAAACCTCAAAGGGTTCAATGAATCAAGGTGAAATTTTATACTACCTTCGAATAAATTGAGACCTAACCTGAGAGAAACTCACAAGAAAACCCAATCCCTAAACTTGAACTCAAGAAGTCGTCAGTGTTTATTTCAATATGATTGATTCTTGGATTGAGTTATCAACATTCACTTCCTGATTAATTAGACCTGCTCTAAAGTCTCCTAAACAAGACAAAGTCTAAGTAAATATACTTCCTCGACCTCTAACTAGTACAAATTTGATTTTCATGGAATACTATATAAGACCTCATAATAATCCATATAGATGGTAGCCTGAAAACTATTATTATAAGAAAACTCAAATAGGGGTATTTGTTTCTCCCAATAACCTCCAAATTCAAGGACATGTGCATGAATCATGTCCTCTAACAATTGAATTGTATGCTATGTATAATCATTCATTTGTGGATTATAATCCATGCTCAGAAGCCCCTATATTCCCAAGAACTTCTATAACCAATTCCGGAACTGTGATGTGAAATGATCACCCTTGTCAGATAATACAGAATGTAGAGCTCTGTGAAGGCATGTGATCTCCCTGACATAATGCCTTTATAGATCATCTACTGAGAAGGTTTCCATAATAGTTAAGAAATGGGAGACCTTGTCCAATAGATCAATGATGACTAAAATTATATCATTGCTTAGAGGTGATATAGGAATACCTATTATGAATTCCATAGTGATATCATCCTATTTCCAATCGTGAATGGACAATAACTACAAGAGTCCTGTCGATCACTGATGTTCCACCATCACTTGCTGATAGATGGAACACTGAGTGATAAAGATTACTATCCATTGTTTCATAACAGGGAACCAATATTGAAAATATATGTCTCAATACATCTTGGTGAAACTGATATGTACTTCCCAAGTTGAGGCATGATATTTCCGTATTAGCTCATCTTAGATGTATGCTGGAACCCATACATGACCATGTATGAGTAAGGTATCATCCTCATCGATGATCCGACCAGAAGATGAATCCTCACCTGAAACACTATCCCTCAGGACTAGGCCCTTCATATATGAAAGATGCATTATCTTTACTCATTCCAGAAGGGTATAGGTCACTACTAAAACTAAGAGTACAATATTACTGTGATCCATCTTAACCTCAACATGAATCTCTAAAAACAAGTCGATAAGCTACCACTCACCACTAACCTCATAAACTGACTATGTATGAGTATTCTAGATTAGATAATAGACTACTAAATTACCTTTATTAGGTGTATAGGCAAGCTAAAAGTAAAATGACTTCAAGAATTTAACCCATATACACTTCCTAAGACTCAAATCACACTGCATAAAGATGTACTTGAGGCATCTTTGACCAGTGAATACCACAAAATGATCCCCAAGTAAATAATTCCTACAACAACATAAAAATGAACAATAACACGTTTGGTAATTATTCTTGTGAGGACTCAAATAAAAATACCCATATGATAATAATTGATCATCCTACATAAGAAATTTTCCCAACCTGATACTCAATGTGTCAAAATAAACCATGTAGCACATTCCTAGCTCTGACAAAATTAGAAGTGATGCTAAAGTCAATATAACTTTCAATTCATGAAAGCTTGTCTCAAAATATTCTGACCATATGAATTGCCAACCCTTCTTTATCAAGCCCATAAGATGAACTTCTAGGAATAAGAAATTTTGGATAAAGTGACTCTTATACTTGGATAGCCCTAAGAAACTCTGTATATCAAATATGTTCTTGGGTTATTGCTAGGAAACTACAACTCTCACCTTATATGGGTCCACTGATACTTTTGTCTCTAAGATGAAGTGACTTACGAAGTAGAATTTATCTATCCATAAGTGTAATTTGGTGAGATTTATGTAAATATGGTGCTCTCTCAGTGTATTCAACATGATCTCAAGATATTAGGCATGGTCATGTTGAGTGAGGGAATGCAGTGAGATTCCTTCCACAGTGACTACTGTGAATAAATCCATATATGGGAGGAAAACCCAATTCATTATATCCATAAATACAATTGGTGCATTTTTGAGACCAAATGTCACTACTTGGTACTCATAAAGGCCTTACCTACTCTAAAAAGCTGTATGAGGTATGTCTGAAGGCCTGAATTGTACCTGATGGTAGCAAGATCTCAAATAAATCTTTAAGAAAAATTGTTCTTCTTGGAGATGATCAAATTGGTCATCTATTTGATCCAGTGGATACTGATTCAATCATCATAATCTGTTCAACCATTGGTAATCCATGTAAAGATTGAGGGTACCATTCAACTTTTTTGGAAAAAAGGACCAATGAACCCAAATGAGAAGTACTGGGTCATATAAAACCCTCCACTTCCAACTCTTCCAATTTATTCTTGATCCTCAAAATCTCTATAGGTGGAATACTATAAGGAGTAATGGATGATGGTGCCACTCCTATCACTTGCTCAATGGTGAATTCTAACTATTTCACTTTAGATAGCCCAAAACAGTCTTCAGGGAAGATATCCCTAAAATGGTCCACCACAAGAGGAAAAATAGCAGGTTGTATCCCCTAATCATCCAAGAAAAGGCTAGTAAGCTGGGCTGTCACTCTACCTAGACCTTGAGAATAAAGTCCAGTTCGAGATTCATGTACATCCCATTCTTTCTTGTGGATATGTATACTTCCCTTTGGTGATGTAAACTTCACCCTCTGATGATAACAATCAATAAAGATCAATTAGGAACTAGAAAATCTATCTTGATAATTATATGAAACCCTAACATATAGAGGATGAAAAGGTTCCACAAAAAAAGATATCCACCTATCTCAAGGGGAATTTTTTTACATCGATGGACACTCTCTGATCAGATACCCAATGGGGTATTGAGTTTCATCACACCAAAAAAGTATTCTATCTCAAGGCTCAGACTCTTCAAAATTTATATATCTATAAAATAGTATGATGCACCTATGTCAAATAAAATAGACACTAGGTTAGATGATACTAGAATAATACCAAAAACAGTAGAAGGTCTAGTGTTCTTCTCCTCCAACATAGGTTTCACTACATGTAACTGGCCCATATCGCATCCCTAAGACATAACTTGACTTCCTTAAGTAGGCATGCTCTATTGGATTTGTATTTCCTTCCCTATAACTTTACCAACTCATCATATTGAGTCCCGATGATATTCTATATGATTTCATAGCATGATACTACCGGTCCCGCTCCAGATGATGGAGTCAGTGTAGACCCTCTCTTACTAGGTACTAGCGGAAAGGTCTTGAAAAAGCGCTGAATATGACCCATCCTTCCATAGCCTATGCACTCCATTGGATCATTTATACACTATTGTTTCATGTGTCTCAGCTTCCTACACCAGTGACATATAAGGAAGCTGTTAGTACAAGCTTTCAGAGTGATACTACCGCTATAAAAACCTCAAAGTGACACTTTTGTCCACTAAAATAACCATTGTGAGGTCTAGGTGCTGAACCACCCTAGATCACACTATCAGCTTACCCCAAATTATATTTAGTAATGAGGTCTTGGTTGAATATATCAATAATATTACTCAAACAAAATACATTAACCTATTATTGGATGGCATATACTAGCCAATCTTTGAATCACCTTGCATTCACAAGCTCTTAATTAGATAGAGTTGGTGTTAATTACTACAACTCAATAAAATGAGAAAAATAATTAATTATAGAGATAGATCCTAGCTACTAGTTTATGAACTCTCTAGATCAGTCATCCCTTAATGTATATGGAAATAATTAATCATAGATTACCATCTAGAAATCTATCACTATCATATCTCAATGTCAGTATACCTGAGTAATTACATCCCAACATCACTTGGAAAAACCAAATAACATATAGATAATGAGATTGACACTCCTCTATGTAGGCATATTTAGATGCTTGAATATAGAAAGAATGGCATCCATCAATGGATCAACAACCTAAGGTTTTCCATCCCCTAAAATGGTGGGGGGATTATTGTAGCCCCCCAACCCAATTAGCCACCCAAATAGTGCTTCAGGCAGAGTGCCACTGGATTTAGGCATGCCAACTCATACAATAAAGGCTTCCAACTAGTACAAAGGGTATAAAGGGGTGATAGTAGGGAGACTATACCCTCTGGTGATGATATAATAACGGTCTATATATATATATAAATAAGTAATGGAAAGAAACATAAAAAAACACTAGACCAATAACTCGCCCATGGTGGAAGTATAAGCAACAACAAGAAATGGAGGAATAAATAAACAAAAATAGTAGTAAAATAAATAAATAGGCCAAACATACCATTTTTAGATAGTCATTCTTATCAAAAAAATTCATATAGAAAATAAGCAGAAGGGTTACCAATGACTGACCTTAGTATGTACACATATATATAAGCATGTTGATACATACAGAAAAAAAGTAAAATCTACATGAGGCAAGAATACATGGTCCCTTAATATCCATCTCATGATAACCCAATCACTAAGATCTATCTCCTTTTCCTGAACCTTTACCTGACCAGAAATCCATAAAATCTACACGCATCTCAAAGGGCCCGTGTAGGGTGTGAGAAAGAATCTCAGTAGAACACCACAAATGTGTGCCTATCCTATATCTATTATTAATAAGGTGTGTATAAATAATAAAATAAAACCCCATTTCACACATATATATTGATAACTATCTCCCCTTATGCACAACAGCCACACGAGAGCAACCACATGCTTCAGCCAATGCCAGAAATCTGTAGAGGAGAGGATCCTTAGCCTCAGCCCAAGTAATCCCCTGATATAAAATATTCTATGTGAATGTAACACCCAAATATTTTTATGAGATATATTTTTTTTTAAATAATTTTATTTCTTGATGTCTTGCGCTACATGCAACACCAACTTATCTTGCCTTACACACAACACCAAGTTTCTAGGAAACACCATTTTATTTTTATACTTATTTAAAAAAATACATTTATAACATAGATATTAGAATGTAAGGTATGAACATGATTAAATAAATTATTAAATAATTTTTTACACATAATTATTTGACCAATTAATTATAAATTAATGTAATTTTTTTAAATAAAAGGAAATGTTTTTTTTGAAAAATATATTTAAATATACACAAGTGTGTTTTATACTAATAAATAAACAAATCACTATTGTTGAATTATATTAATAACATATATATATATATATATATATATAATATTCAATTTAATTTTTAACATTCATCTTATGTGTTTTCTAGACATGATATAAGAAAAAATCCATTTTTTCACATAAAAGAAGTATTTTTCTAACAAAGTAGTTTTTTTCCTTTTAATGACGAAACCCTTTTAAATATAATTTTTTAAAATTTTATATTTTTTATATGAAAAAATAAACTTCTTATTTTAAATTAGTATATAAAAATTTACTTTGGTTGAACTTTTGGTATTTTTCTGATAAGTTTCATGTTTTGATGAACAACGAAAAATACCAAATTTTAATTGAAAACAAAATTTTCCTTGAAATATTTATAGTGTTTAATTATATATTTTATGGTTTTTAAAGTATAATTATATAATTTTTTTATCATTTAATCTAATTTAATTCATTGGAATCAATTTCGCATTGAATTTTGATATAAAAACATGTTAATCATTTGGATGTTTTCACTTTAAAAACCTATTTTCTTATTACACCGACTGGATTAATTTTAAATTAATTGAATAAAAATTATTTGTTTTGAATTATGAAAAATTAAATTCATATTTGGAATCAAAATTTACAAATTTATTAAATAGGGCCCTTTTATTTTGGCCAATATGAACAATAACTTTGGTAATTTTCATTATAATGGTAATGGGAAAATTGGGCAATTTAAGTTAAAAATAAAGTGATTAGGACTATAAAATGACTCAAAAACTTTAAAAAAAACTTTATTTAATGAAGATAATTTGACCATTAACACATAATTATATAAAAATAATAATTAAATGGACACTTTTCTATGAAAATGGCTTGAATATTATTAAAATCAAAGAGAGTGACAAAATATCACTTTTACTTTTAATAAGTATAATATTTTTAAAATAGGGTTAAATAGAAGATATTCTAATATATATATATTATTATGAAAGATAAAATATTTATATAAATAATTTAAATTTATTATTTTTTTTAGTGAAGAAATAATAATTATAAATAATTACAAAATGATGATGCAATAATTATTCAATTAATGAAACAGTCAATTAAATGATATTAGAAATATTAAAATAAATATAATTTTACTTAATTAATTAAGGAGGTACATTAATTTTATAAGTGAATATGACATATTAAGGGTGTATTAAATTAATTTTTTTGAATTAATATTACTGGGTATATTTTATTAAAGTCAATGTTATGAATACTGTCAAAATTGATACTTATGATATTTTATGAAAAATAATATTTTATTAAGTTATTTTAAAATCATAAAAATATTAAATAGGAAAAATAGGATTATACATGGTATATAATATCTTAAATTTTCTATTTATGGTCTAATTTTTAGTTTATATGTTAAAATTTTATCCTCTTAATATTAAAAACTTTGTTACCAAAGTTAAAATTAAAATGGGTTAATTAAGGGGTAATCAAAATGATAAGGATTAAAATAACACCAAAACATGTCAAAATATATTGGTTGATTATATTATAACCTTATCATGTATTATATTCTAATAAATCTAATTTTATGGTATTTAGATTGATATTGAATTTATTGTAAATTAATATTTTGAGAAATTCCAAAAGAGACCCTCCCCTCTCTTATAAAAGAGAACCTCTTCTTTTCTTTTAATCACACTTTAGAACCTATTTGGTTCGGCCAAAATATATCTAAATGTTCTTAAAAATTCCATTAATTAATCCTATAATACTTAATTTGGTCATAAATCCAACCAAATAAGTCCTTTTGTGCAAATCAAAAGAAGATACCCAAAGAAGAGGTAATGTTCATCAACAAACGTTTTAATTTTATTTATTCCTTGAACACCCTCAATTATTATTATTCTATAATTATAGAATAAAATAAGTATCCTAAATATAATGATATTTTGTTATTATAAGGGTTAGACCTACACTTACACACACTTCCATCTATTTGTTAAAAACTTACCATTCTTGTGTATGGAGAACTACCACCTCACGAAATGATGTTGGTCATTTTTTCCTTTTCCAACTCTCAAGGTTAGGAATTATGATAGAAAATATATTTTTATATGATATATATGGAATTTATGATATATTTATTCTTCTATAATTATTATATAAAACATAACTTCATGCTTTCCATTTTGTGGAAATACGATATCTTCATTTGTGGACATGTGGACTACCACCTCCTTAAATTGATGTGATTCATTCACACTTTAAATGGAATCTATTAAGGATGAGTTTAGTAAAAATATATGATATATATGACTTAATTATGATACTTTAATTATATTATATATATAAATATATTTCATTTAATTTATTTCTTTCAATACTACAAGAAAATGTAAACAACGTTCATGCGTATGTACAAATTACCGTCTCCATGAATGATGTATTTAATTTTCTATTTCTATATTTTTTAGATTATTATAAATACATATATAATGAAAATATATGATATTTATTTCATTTTTATAATTATAGAAATGTTTAAATCATGATATAAGTATAAGGACAAAAAATATATCAAATCAAAACACATGTGAAAAACAAAGCGGTTATTACCTGAAACGTAACTTTAACATGAAATTGTTGATAAACAGGTAATAAAAGGATATAATTAAATCATATATGATAATATGAAGAGATTCAATACATAAGGTAATGGATTTCTATCTCACTTTTATTTTCTGTGAGATACAAGACATGTTAACCACCTATTTATTATATGTGGTGTATATAGTGACGATGAATTTAATATATTATACTTAAAAATTAAATTTATGGGTATTTACATATCCATTTTATGATATCTCTTTTATTTGGATTACTGTTCAAAATTTACCAAATCGGTAAGGTAAATTTTTCTCAATTTTCCTTCATTGAGACACATGATATATTATTCACCTATATTATTTTACAAGGTGTATATAATAAAATTTTACATGTTTTATCAAGAATATAATTATTTTCATAATATTTTAAGCTTCATGGAATTTTATTCCCTCTTCGGTTAGAAATATGTGTTCCTTCAAAACAATGTTTTCTAATGTTTTTTAAAAGTGTTTTAAATGATCTTTTAAGAATTTTCAAAAAAATTGATTTCAAAGATATTTAAAAAGGTTTTGAAAGATTACTTCATATTTTTTAAAGGAAAAATATTTGATAAATGTTTTATGATTTAAAAATAAATTTTAAATGAAAAAAGTATATTTTCCTCAAGAATTGTTTCAAATGATCTTTTAAAATCATTTTCCATATAAGACAACAATATTTGAGGTTACTTATGTTTTACTAGGGTTATGATTCAATGATACAATTATTATAATTTCTAGGAGTGGTTTATGTTTATGATGGAATGATATTTATGAAACCTATTTCTTTTTCATAGATTATGTTATAACTGAATGATGTTTTTGAAACCCATTTCATTCCATGGATTCTGATATGATTAATGATTTATGTTTATGTGGCACACATATGTATGGTTTTCATTATGTGATGGGTGGTACCTATATATCCCTCTAATTAATTGGGTAAACATTTATATCTTAGGATACAATGATGGGAATCAAGTTGATGGGATTAATCCACTATGGAAGATGGGGAAACCCGATCCACTATGGGAAGATGGGGAAACTTGACCCCCTATGAGAAGATGGGGAAACTTTATCCCTTAAAAGGACTGCAACTGGGGATGTTGTTGTGTCCCACCCAGTAGGTGTAGTTACCTTAAAGTTCCCTATTATGTTTTACCAGTGCGCCTTGACTTATAGAGAATGATATTACATTTTTATGTGTTTGCCACAAATTTTAGGTCTTATTATATATTATGATTTCACGGATTATGCTCTTGATTTAATTATGATTCCTGTCTTATGAACTATTAATATTTATTCCATGATTCATTTTTATGATATTTGATATGCAGGGTATGATCGTATAATGTTATGATCACATTATCATACCCTCATGATCATGTTTATGCTTATGTACCTCCCTTGTTTACCCTTATCGAATATATGATCTCACCCTTATATTTTGTTTTTTCCCCAAGTTATAAAGAAAGTTTTTAGGTAGGGGTACTAAAGGGGAAGATCTTTGTGAAAAAAATTGAAGATATTTCACTATACTAGAATTTTGTGTTTGGAGTTTCCAAAGTCACTAAACCAATATGGTATTTTGGAATCTGTTTGTGTAATTTGTTAAGTATTTTGCAAAAATGATGAAATGTTAATGTATTAAAAGTGAGGGTCATTATAGTGAACCCTCAGGTTTCACCTCTAATAAAATCACCCGATACCTCATGCCAACTGACACCTCATGTCCAACAATATATGACATCCTGAAGGCATGTCCCTATAATTAAATACCTAGTCCCATAGAACTCATCTCATAAGAAACCCCATCTACTCAAATCATGACATTCGAGTCACAAAGATACCTGTCCTCCAGATAATATCACCGTTGGATCAACAACCAATATCCCTAAGAATGATGATGTATGTCCTCCCAAATCAGTCCTGGACCAACACACTCAAGTTCGATGAGCCTCATCCCCTAACCGACAGTCTCACACTACCAATGGATGAAACCTCACCATCCCCATGGATTTCTATGATAAGAACCTTTAACCATTTCCCTAAGACGCAACTAACGGAGGCCTATACACACACTAGTGGTCAATACCACCTCAACATATAAGTCCTACTCTGTACACATGACTCTGAATGGTTTATTTACAACATAGGTGAGCATAAATTACTAAATAAATACCTAAGCTACATCATATAATACCTCAGGCCCCTACGACCGTGTCACTCAACCTGATGCTCATCACCGTATCATGTCACACGATCCATGCCCATAACCTGATGACCTTGTCACCTTAATTGATGACTATTTCACCCAACTAGTGATCAAAATCACTCAATATATATATATATATATATATATATTGGGGCACAACCAACCTCATGATCACATCACCTTGAAATAGATAGACAATAATATCTTAGTCCTCAGGCAAAGCCCAACACATTCCCATGGAACTCAGTAATTCAATATAAATAAATTAAAAGATGAAACCTAAATAAAACATCACCCTGACCTAAAATTACCAATGTTTGTAGAATCTTACTAGGATTAAACCATTTGTAAAATTAGAGGAGTATTCCCATATGAATCTCTCATGTGTTTAATTAAATATTCAAAGACAACCATGAATTTTAAAAGGTATATCTTGGTCAAAAAATGACTCACTCAAATCCCACCCATGAAACAACCATGAAATCAAAAATAATTATTATCACCACCTACCACATGTTGGTAGACATCCACTTGTATGATCTTAGCCTATAAATCAATCTGATTCGAAAGAAATTGACATTTTAGTTTAATGCCGCGAAAATTAGGTAAAACAGTCTACATAGATTTAGTGTTCCATATAGCGAGGTAAAATAAAAAGTGAATAGAAATAAAGATATTAATGATATTAATCCAATTCCATAGAGAGGTTGAGAAATATAGTATGGATGATGAATCTATCTCACACCCTATAGGAGGAGGAAGGAGCTCCCATGAAACCTGGAGGAAGTCCACGTGAGGGATAAAAAAAATAAGAAAGAAGAAATAATATGGGAGGGGAAAATGGTAATTTCACACTTTTAAGTGGGACAAATGGTTAGATCTCATGGTTTTTCTAACCATGTACAACTCATGTGTTAGATTCTTTCCAAACTCTAGGCTTGCACCATTCATGTTCACGATTTTACATACCATATGCAAACCGTGCATAAGTCGTCTTTCAAAAGTTGCAGACATGGATACACAAACATGTGCCCCATATAAGATGGTTTGAAAATCCATGTCCATTAGACCTAGAGGGCCTCATAGTTAATCCTTGCAGGCATCACAGATTGTTCAAACCGTGTGCCCTAGACCGCACACCTTGGAACTTAGGTTTTCAGCCTCCGATAGACCCTAAACCCAACCAAAACTATGAGACACTTTTTAAGAATCAAGAAATATCTAAAATAAGTCCTTGGGTTAAAGGAAAACTTGGAATTTATTTTTTGTTAAACAAGAAAAGAGTTGGTCTACCCACCAAACTCTAAAAATTCAAAATAGATGAGGAATTAATCCCACTCTGAAAACCTGTGACATTACAATCTCCCCACATTAACATAGCTCATCAACAAGCTATAAAAAATCCATATATGGTACCAAACATACCCATATCCTTAAAATTAACCTAGACTACCACGATCTAAAAGGGCACATGTCAACTCCATCAAGGGGCTCCCCACTTCAAGAGTTTTCTATCCTGGTCAGATCCCGATCCAAAACTCAAATAAAACTGATGGTCCATCAATCATCCCCATAATCAAAGTCCTCATGTGATGCATTATCAATCCTACACATCATCAGGTGCTCCCATGTCATAACCAGCACCCATCAAGTACCACATCTCCTCAGATTCCCTCCTTATGCCCTTATCACACATGGATCCTATGAGGTCCTGCATCTCATTAGATTCTCAAATTCAGTCTTGGTTCCTCACACCTCAAAATATTACTGCATCTCAACAATGTCTAGATTCCAATGCACCTCACAATACATGAATCCAATGATGCTCATAAAATATCCTAGTTCCATGAACCTCACACACACACACACACACACACACACACACACACAATGCATCCAACCCAATTCTAACCTACTAACTAGCATTTGGTTAGCCCATATATACATCCCATGCACCTAAAACAGACATGCCTACATAAGGTCCATGCCAAAATGAAACAAAAATAAACACTACTTCTCTAATGAAATACCTCTAACTGTAACTAGCTCACCAGCTAGCTCAGATCCTGGTAGATCCACTGCATGTACCTAGCCTGATGCTCAACTTCCTAAAGCCTGACCTCCTTGTAGCGTTGCACTAGCCACTGAGCCCATAGCCGGGTCATTCCGTATCTTCCACAATCTCCATGTGAAGATAAAACTCGGCTACCATCACTTACTACCTCTCCCAGTCTGATCTCAGAACCACAAGTCTACCATGGTCCCTAGTTGTCAGCTATCCAAGAAGGCCTCCTGTAGAACTTCTCAAGATTCCTAACCTATTTATATGTTCAACACTCCTTCAGTGCCCAATTAAACTGAGTCCACACATGAATCAACTTCCCTTACTAGAAGAATTCCATTAAAAATCCACTTCGATGTGGTCTTCTCAAGTCACTATCTTGAACACCCTTCTAAGACCCTTATCGACCCCAATTCCTACTATCTGAAGCATCACTTCTGAAATCACCTAATTCCATCACCCGAATCGAGTATGACCAATCCTTCAAATTTCACTCATATATGAGTGCCTGATTCACCACCTCTAATAATGAGGCCAACTTAAATATTTTTTACCTAAACCCTGATGTCATGCTGTAAGCCAACCTCAAAATTCCGTACCCTTGAGGTGTCATCACCCCCAATACCGGGTGTGAAATGAGACATCTCAGTGAAAGTGGATGTATAGTCCATGATATAAATTTATCCATGTTGTAGGCTTAAGAAATTCTAAGATCTCTCCACCATTAGTGTCTCTGGGAAGAAGTGCTTGAAGAACCTAGGCTCTAAGACTTTCCATGATAGCCCCTCATGTTTACCTTCCTGATCTTGAACGTCCCACTAGTTCTTTTCCAATCCTCTGAGCATGTAAGTAGTTAACTTCACCTTCCGCCCTGGGGATGTCTCAAGATACTTGAAGATCATATGCATTGAATCTATCTAGTTCTCAACTGCCTGTGGTCCACCCTCACCCTAAAATAGAGCTGGGTTCTATGACTAGAACTCAAGAGTCAAGTATTCCATGGAAGGATTTTCTCCCTAATATCCCATTTCAAAACCTTGGATAACACATACTAGGATCACTCTAATCTACTCATCATGACAAGACCCAAAAAAAGTCAAATATAGTGGCTAAAACACCTGAACTGGAGACTATACTTAAGCCTTTACCTATAGATCATTCTCTGCCTAACCCTCCAAGGACACATCCCGACCCTCTTGGGTCTCAACCTGTGATCTATCTAGAGGCATCAAATCATATCCTACATGATCCTCTATTAGAGACTTTCTAGGTGGCATCTCGCTGAATACCAGTACATTGGTTAGACAACCCAGATAAGAAATATATATAATAAAGATATAGAAATCAGTAACAAGTAGTGTAAAATCACCAACCTTACCCCCATCACAACCATGTATCATAACCTCCAGCCTCTTGGACCCTTACTCGCCTATATCAGAGTTAGGTATCACATATGCCTCTGGGAATGACCATCCTGACAAACCATGTCACCTCAATCTGATGATTTCATCCCCCAACCTGCTGATCAACATCACCCCATATCATCATCCCTTCCTACTCCTATAAGATCTAGGCCCATACATACATATATATCTCATATAAAAAATAGATTTCATTGGGTCCATTTTTCTGGGATGGTTGAGTAAGATTCCACCAAAGAGAGGCTATGTTGGAAAACACCACTTAGCTTCCTTTGTTGACACTTTAAATGACCCAACCCCTCTTATTAAAATCCAGGTCCCCAATGACAATCACAAACCAATTTTATCATATTCATACACACATATATCTAAAAAATCCTCTATGTCTAATTAGAAAACATAAAAAAGCACCCTTTTCCATAATGGTGCAAGGGTCTATAGATCCTCCCTTACCATAATAGGAAAAGGGTCACATGTCATAACATGTAACAATTACATTCCAAGTGTACCACTCAAGGTTGAAATCAAATCA
This sequence comes from Viscum album, assembly GCA_963277665.1. NCBI lineage: Eukaryota > Viridiplantae > Streptophyta > Magnoliopsida > Santalales > Viscaceae > Viscum > Viscum album. The sequence goes on along the minus strand of OY728161.1, from coordinate 1,907,575,616 downwards.
ACTGTAAAAAGATAAAAATAGAACAACAATTACCACCCCTAAAAACTTGGTCCATCCCTCATGCATGGGGCTGTAGGCACCCAAACACGAGTTCTAAACCCAATCCCGACAACATCCTATTCTTTAGTATACCATATAAAAAATAGTAAGACTAGCTAAAAGGAAAGGAAATAAAGTGATATCATTAGTAGTTAGCTGAACGTTTCTTTTAATTCCCAGTCAAGAAATGATCTGATATCATTTTTAGCACCCCGACCTAATTAGACACCCGAACCATGCTTCATGCCAAGTGACACTTACTTTAGGAGCACCTCCCTATATGAAAAAGACTGTTGAATAGTAGTGGGGGTGTAAAGGGGTGATATTAGGGATACTATACTCTCTAGAGATGATATAAAAATGGTATATATATATAAATAAGAAGTGTAAAGAAATACAAACATACACTGGACCATTAACCCGCCCATGGAAGAAGCATAAGAAATAGAAATAAATAATATAACAAATAACCAAAAATATTAGTATAATAAATAAACAATCCAAACATACCATTTGTATATAAGAATGTATATTAAAACAAGTCATACAAACAATAAGAAGAAGCGTCACTAATAGTTGAACTTAGTACGTATATATATAAGCATGCTGATACAGACAGAAAAAAAGGAAACACTAGTTAAGGAAAGAACCCATGGTCCCTTTCTATCCATCCCATGCTAACTTAATCACTAAGATACAAATCCTGAGCTGAAAATTTTACCTGATCATAAATCCATAGAATCTACATGCATCCTGAAAGGTCTGTGTAGGGTGCGAGAAATAATCTCAGTAGGCCACCACCAACGTATTCCTATCCAACATATGTGATTAAGAAGGTCTGTTTAAATAATAAAATAAAATAGCACTGCAAACATTTATAATGATAACCCACTACCCTTGTGCTTAGCATCTATAAGGGATAAATCACCTACTTCATCCAACACTGGAAGTCTATAGATTAGAGGATCTTTATCCAAAACCCAAGGAATCCCATGATGTAAAATAGTCCAGGTGAACCCTCAGGTTCAACCTATAATAAAATATTTTGGAACCACATTCTAACCAACACCTCATTTCCAAAAATATCCAACATCCTAAAGGCATGCACCGATAATCAAATACCTGGTCCCACGGACCTCAGCTCATAAGAAACTCCATCATCTCAAAGTAGGATGTCTGAGGCACAAGGATAACTACCCTCCAGATAATATCACTATCAGATAAAAAACTGATTCCTCAAGGAATGACAATGTCTGTCCCCCCAAATATGTCCTAAACCAATGGCCTTAAGTTTGATGAGCCTCATCCCCCTATCAATGGTCTCACACTGTTAAATGATAAACCCTCACCATCCCTATAGATTTATAAAACAATAACCACCAACCATTTCCCTAATCCACAACTAACAGAGGCCTCTACCCACATGAGTGATCAATACCACCCCAACATCTAAGTCCTACTATGTGTATATGACTCCAAACGGTGCATTGGACAACAAGAGTGAGCAGAAATCACCAAATAAATCCCTAAGCCACATCATCATCCACCTCATGCCCTTATAACCATGTCTCTCAACCTAATGGTCATAACCATCTCATGTCACGTAAGCCATTCCCATAACCTGATGACCTTGTCACCTCAATTGATGACCATGTCACCCAAACAGTGATCAACATCACTTATAAAATATGTATATCATGCCAAACCCAGCCTGATGATCACATCGCCTCAAAAAAAAATATCCATTGCTATCTCAATCCTTGGGTTGTGCTCATCACATTCCCATAGAACATAACAATTAAATATAAATAAATGAAATAATTCAACTTAAATAAATCATCTCCCCAGCCTAAACTTCCTTAGTTCCTACTAGGATTAAACCATTTATAGACTTAGAGGATCATGACCATAGGCATATCCCATGGGTTCAATTAATTATTCAAAGAAAACCATGAATTTAAAAAAGGCCTCTCTTAGTCAACATAATGGCACACTCAAATTTTTACCCCCAAAATAACCAAAAAATCATAAAGAAAGATGAGAACCACCTACCTCGTGTTGGTATATGTCCACTCATTCAATCTTAGCCTCTAACTCGGACCGATTTGGAAGAAATCATGATTTTAGACGAAATCCCTAAAAATAGGATAAAATGGATCACATGAATTTAGAGTTATATATGGAGAGGGAAAATAAAAAGAGAATAAATTGAAATAAATATATTACCAATACAGATCCAACACCATAGAAAGATCAAGAAACAAAGTACAAATGAGGAATCTAGATCACACTCTATAGGAGGAGGAAGGAGATCCCATGACTCATGGAGGAAGCCCACTAGAGGGAGAAGAAAAAAGAAGAAATATGAGGGGAGGGAAAAATGGTAATTTAAAAATTTTAAGTGGTCCACATGGTTAGGTCACACAGTTTTTCTAACTGCACACAACCCATGTGGTAGCCCCTTCCAAAGCTCCTCACACAGTTTATGTGCATGGTTTTCTAAACCATGCACAAAATTTACATGAGAACTCTAACAAAAATTACAATCCTAGATTCAAGTCCATTAACCCCTATAAAATGATTTGAAAAACCATGTCTGGTAGATCTGTAGGGCTATACAGTTTCCCATAGAGGCCTCATGGTTTGTTCAAAACTGTGTGCCTTAGTCTGTACACCCTGAAAACTTGGGTTTTTGGCCTCAGAGGGATGTGAAACCCAACAAAAACCCTGAGACACTTAAAAAACTTCAATAATAATCTAAAAACAACACCTTGTGTTATAGGAAAATTCAAAATTAAGTTTCAGTGAAAAAGAAAATAGTTAGTTTACCCACCAAACTCCAAAAATTCAAAATGGGTGAGGAATTCGACCCACTACAAAAAACCTAGGATGTTAAAACACTATTGTTGAAACTCCCAAGTCAACTCTTTTATAGTTGAGGAAATAAGTGAAAATAATTTAATATACTTCATCATTTAAGGAAACCCTCCTGATACTAGGTTTCAGTTCCCAAATCAAGAATAATAGGTGGTGTCTCTAGCAGCACTACCAGAGGTAATACCAGTGGATCAGGGCCCACCTCCTCCAGAGCATGGTCATCACCTCTCTCTTGATGTATAAATTTAGGCTCTTATGGTGGAATGATTCAAAAATACAAAATTAATGCATCATAAAATAACTTAGCAGTAAAAGGGATCATAGTTACATAATAGGGTAGGTACAAGCCTTCCTATGAAAATGATCACACCTCTATGCCTGCTCTAAAATCCAGGTCTAGGTGATAAAGGAAGACTATAAAAGACCATATGAACCATAAGATATACCCCCAACTACCCACCAATAAGGTTGGGTATGGGTTTAGGTCTCATGTCACACAAACGAGGCTCCAGTATATGGTGTTTCAATTGAAGGGTATAGAGGAAAAGACCATTTAATTTGCAATTAGAATATCATTTAGCAGTAAAAATTTCATTTTAACATTTAATTTAATTTAAGTTCATACTATTTTATATGTATACATATCATAGTCTAGTTAAATGTGTCATCGTTCCCAATTTGTAAATGTCATACTCCTTATAAATTGTAATTTCTATGTCATTTAACTGTAACCAGACCTTTACATCTGGTATCAAGATATAATAGGTTATAAGAAATTATTTGATTACATGAATCACTATTCAGGATTTATAGAAGTACTTTATCTATAAATTACCTTTTTAATTCAAGTAATTCAATCAAATAACATTGTTTTGGTCCATGGAACCAATATGTCTAGAACCCACAACATGGTATAATTGGCCAATTAAGGTGACATCATCAATCTATGTAGGAAAACACTATTTATATTGATGCACAAATTTTTTAACAATCCAATTATTTTATCAATTCAAGAAGAATTAGCACATTTACATATACAATAATCCAAGCACTAACTATATGCTGTAGGAAATGAACATAGGATGCAAACATGACATGAAAAAATGCATGGAATATTAGTCCTAAAGTTATAATGATGATGCATGAGGTAACACCTCCTTGTCATACTAGGCCAAGGGAAAAAAGTCAATAATAATAGTTTCAACAATAATAGCATTAGAAAACATGTGCACCACCCAATGGTGAAATCAGTACAATTGTAACAGGAATAAATCAGAACAAAAATATTCCATCCCAGGTAATTTGGGTTTCCCCTATACATGGGTTAGCTACTCCTAGGAATAAGATCATTACCAAATTCCATTAATTTTATAGTATCCCATCCAATACCCAAAGATAAAGATATAATAAAAGAAAACCAATTTGATACCACTTTGTAACATCCCGACCGGGATCCAATAAAATGGTTCCATGATCTGATGGGTCACATGGCCTCAAGAACACCTCCCTATATGCCAAAGGCTGTCGACTAGCCGTGAGAGTCTGAGGTGGTACAATGGGGAGACTATACCCTCATATCATAGTGGAACAATTGATATAAATATAGATAAATAAACAAAAAACAATAGCAGAATCATAAAATAATGACAACATAGTGGAAAAGGAAACATACAAACAATTTTAATAATAAATCCATAAGCTGAGTAATATACCAAAATGATGTCATGGCATGCTTATATACAAACATGGGATACATGGAATACTGTTTATAGTCATATACAATATTTTATACAAAAAGTACCAAATACAAAATGATAGTTCCACTAGCATCTTGATCATACACTCAGTTCTTTGATCCTATGCTCCATGCTATAAGAAAAATAGTTCAAGCATCCATGTTAGGGAGATTTTCCTTATACACACCTAAAATTATAATGCCTACTCAGGTACTAAGGGCGGCCGAAGTAGGGTGTGAGATAAAATCAGTAGGCTACCACCAATGGTTTCTAGATTTATCCATATAGTGAGTATAACATAGCAATGTGTAGGTATAAGGAATAATAAATAATGCTGAAAATAAATACCTGTCAGCTCAGGTTCCTACATGACACCTAGAATACTCTACCTGCTTCGACATATGCCAAAATAAATATGATTAGTTTACTATATATATGTAACAATATATATATATATAATATTTATCAATGTATATACACTCTATATGTAAGTAAATTTAGAGGAATATATATAGATACTAGGTGCTAGATGGACCTGAGGAATAACTCAAGTGTCCATGAATAGTCTAAATAGCCATAGGCTTCAACAAGGGTACTAGCCCTGAATCTCATGTGAATGATAGACATCATGATCATTACTTGTGATAGTGGGGTGATTCATCATTCCCAACATCCTATGCCGAGGAATGTGGAATGTCATGCCCATTATTTAAGTGTAGTAAATGGTGTGAGGCACCATGTCCAACACCCAACATAAGGGAGTGTGAAATTCCATGCTCAACAAATCCCTTAACCATTTTCCATTGTCTAAAATCCATGGTCTGATAATAATAATCACGAGGGATTACTTCTAAACAATCTATAAATTTTTTTCCTAATATAACTATGGGATTCATAATGATATAATCCATATATATAAATATGTAACACTTGGTGTGGTCTTTCTACCCATTTCCATTCAATTAAATTAAACCATTTAATTTATAAATCAAGGAAAATCTTGTTTAGAGTCAAGACATACCACTCATATGGTGGCTGGGTCAATTAAACATTTAACTCAATGAGATAAATTCATTCAACACACCAAAGGGGTGGTATTTTATCGATAGGAAACCTTTAATAATTTAATATGGGACTAAGAGAGTATCTAAACATAGTTTAATTAATTTATAAGGAGAAAATACATTTTAAGGCATAATGTAAAAATTTCCAGCATGAGGCACAATATACAAAATTATATAAAACACCTAAAACTTTCAGAAAAATTACCAGACCACCTACCTTAGGTCTGTGGATGACTCCTCATCCGGTATTAGCTTTAGGTTTAAAGTAGAACAAAAGAAATTTGAAGAATAGACCATTGCCCTGAAAATAGGGCACCTGATCTTGCAATAAAATAGCACAAAGGACAGTGAGATAAACCATGATAGAAAGAAAAGGGGATTAAGGAGATTACCATTTCAGATCCAACATGACCAATGGAATATAAAATAGAGCTCTGATGGAGGAAAAATCAAAGAACCTATGTTGAGGTGGAAGGGGTTTGTGCATGGATCCTACTATGTGAGGGGGAATAAGTGAGCCTATGTCCAAAATAATAACCCATGCCTCCTTTTAAAAAAACTAACCCAATTCATTTACATGAAATTTAAGGTTTACATGACATTTAAAGATTGGTATTCTCCCCTCTCAGGAAAAACCAAGTTCACAACATGAAAAAGGGGTCTGTCAGATACATGTCGTGTAATTTAATAAAGTTTGTGTATTTGTTACACATTGTGTATTGAATACATGCCATTTATTTCCTCTATAGATATAATCCACCCCCTTGTTTCTCTCCCTTTCTTCCAAACATAAAACCCGACCCACCCAAAGGCACAATCTCTAGGTTTAATCCAAACATAAAAGATCAACGAGGGGTTGAAAAAATTTAAAAGGATTTATACCTCTATGAAAATCCACGTTGTTACACTAATATAGTTCATAAGAATCTCACCATCTAGTAGATCCTTTGGTGGATGGTGTAATAGGCTCTTTTCCCATCTTTAGTGGTCTAAGTGGTGGTATTCCTGATGGGTCCTATTCTAATGGTAAGAAGAGTAGATTTGTTCAGATGCAATAGGAAAATGAGAGGAAATACGGGTAGGTAAAATTTGTATCACTTACACTTATTGGGGGATTCCCTATTATTTGTTATCAATGTTTATGAACATAGAAGTTTTATAGTTCTTGTCCTAACCTACTAAGGGAGTGACATGATTTTATTAGGACGAGTCACCTACAAAATTTCTGTGCAAGAATGTCTCTGCAGGGTTCAAGAAAAGGTTTAGGGATTGCACAAACTTATCTATATTTTTTTAGAGGACCTCAATAGATGGATGAAAAATAATCATTTGGGAGTTCAAAGTGAGGATATGGTTGAGGGTATCTATGGAATAAATAACGATTCATTGATTTTTTCATGAATTATTTATTAATAATATTTATATTACTCCTAGAATGAATCATTAACATAATCAATGATTTTCTCCAAGGTGTTTGGATACTTTGTTTAGTGCATAATCATTATTGAATTGTTTTTTCATTTGAAATCATATAAATAAATGGGTTGGTTTGTGTGGTGAAATGCAGAATATGTGAATGAAAAATTCATGCAATCAAAGCTAATATAGGTTAAGAAGAAAGGTTATAACCCTAAGTTTGACTATATGGTTTCCTTTATAGATTTCTATATTTGTTTTATTCATTTATTAACTAAATGTCATTCATTAACAATCTTTATATACTTATATTTTAGAATCTAGAGCACCTTGTAGATCTCCTTAGTGCACCATATCCCACCTCCTCCATAGTGCTAAGACAATGATAACCAAAATCTTGAGCATTTCGTCACCTCAACACCAAACTCCATTATATATTATTTATCTCTTTAATACTTTAACCCCATCATACATTGTAGTAGTTTAATAAAGATAGGGAGAAGTGGTTTGGTAGAAGAAGAAATAAGGATGAAGAAAAGTAGAGGAGGTTGATAATATCCAATATTAACTCATTACTCTCTCAATCTCTCACTATGAAATAAAATAAAAATATAGAAAATGAAGAAAAAATATTAGGAACACACTACCTCTCTCAGTATCCAATCCTTGGGTTAGTTCTCTACCATCATGGATTTTGGAGATAATGGTGAAAAAAATAGAAAAAATAAGAAGAAGATGCACAAACACAAAATTTTATAACAGAATGTAAAATGTAGAATAAAAAATTTAACTATAATTACTATAAAAATGTAACTAAGTAAAAATGGATGATCCCTTTTTTATAGTAGACCTCAACTAGTATTTATAAGAGTTAATGAAGAATCTATAACTGTACTTCCTCTTATTCTCCAGTTTTCGATCAACTTGTATGGAATCTACATTAAATTGTATTGGATTTATATTCATGCACATGAAATTAGGTAGGTGTCTTTTTCATCCCATATTATCTAAAATATTCAATTAACTTGAATGAGTGGAAAGTAACACAATGGTAAAAAACTTCCTAATTTGGTTAGAAAACCATATGTATGTTTTTCTCTCTTCATACATGGATGACGCATAAAATTTGGATGTAATAAAAAAAATCAATACATCATCTAGAAGTTTCCTTGGTTAGTGTAGTATCTTAAGAGTATATTGGAAATGGAAATATGCTATGTTTTGATTCCAAAAAACATTACAAAAATAATGTAGTCTCCATTGTAAGTTATGAGTATGTTGTAGATAGATAAAAGTTGTGTTATGGGTTGAAAATATATTGCATGGTGAACAATAAATGTGTTATAATGTTTGAGACTATGTTATGGGTAGAATATAATCCATTAAAATATTAGAGTATGTTTAAGGAAGTTTGAACCCTATGTTGTCTTGCTATCTACTATTCATTATTTTCTAGAAAATTCTTGTTACATTGGATTTATTTTACCACTTCATTGTCTTTGTACCCTTTTGCTGATGAAACATAATGTGAGTTGTGGTTTGATAATACATTGGGGATATATAAGATTCTGTATAGGTTTAGAATACATTTAATGAACTTAAGGTAGTATTAGGGACTAAAATGAAATTATAAAGGGGTCAAGGATCAGTCAGATCTCGAGATTATATTGTATGATGGGATTATGTTACATGAGGATGAGGATTCATTAGGTTAAGATTTATAGAGTTTAGGATTGTGGATTGGTGTAGAACAGAGCAATATGAAGTAAAATGGGGAATAATATGTCTCATATCCACATATCACATTTCACATTATTGTGAACTCAACCCCTTCCCCATATCATATTTATCATTGATCAAGGTGCTAGTTGATAAATCAGGGTACATGTAATGATGTGTCTCCCCACACTAGTTGAATCCCGATGCCTCACTGGTCCTCTATACTCTATTTACACATGGACCCTAACTATATATAATTTTATTATTTTAAATATAAGAGTCTACCCTACATTGGAAATTTTATTTGGAGAGCTTTGGTTGAAGTAAATTCAAGCATAGAGTCCAGGTCGAACACATGGATAGGTAGGTTGAGTGTCTTCAATGAAAAGAAAAAAAACAGAGTGGAAGTAGTATGTGTAGAGATAATTGGAAAATCAGAAAGGTAATGATCCTAACCAAGAGTTCAATGGAAAATATATGCAATGGAAAATTGAAATCAACCAAAGTACCTAAATCTCTATATTGTTCATGAACTATCATGATAAATTGCCACTAACTTCTTAGATATGCTCTTTTTAGAAAATCTATAAGCCTTATTAATTAGAATGTAGGCCCTTATATAGTTTCATAACTCTATATTCTAAGGGAAATAATTTTTTAGTATTATGTGTCATGCTTCCACCACCTCTCTCAAGTTGAGTGATCAAATTGGGTTTGTCAGGCCTTTACTAACATGGTTTTTCATCACAAGTGTGTGGGTGTCAATCCATACACTACCCTCATTGAGATTAAAAATGTTCTTCATAATGTTATTAACATGAAATAAACTCTCATATTTATCCCACAATTCATATAACTCTACCTAGAAATTATTGATAGACACACAAGTGAGTATGTTATCTTCCACTCCCACTACTACACTTCCTGAGTTATTATGACATTTCTCACATAATTTGTATGAAATCACATGTGGAATTAATTTCTTGTATTTTATTCTTATGTTTTCCACTCTAAATCCATAATATGACCATTTAAATAATTTAAAAAATATCCACATTAGTGCCTCAAACACATGTTTCAAAAATTATGTTTTCAAAATGTTCAAAATTTCATGGTTTTAAAGTATAAAATTTTAAGAAATTAATTATTATTTTCAAAATAAACCAAAACTATAAAATCTAAAATATTTATGAAAATTAACACTAAAAATAAGAAAAATGTGTATAAAATATCATTGGAAATTAATGACAAAAAAATCCTTAACCACATTCCCCCACAGTTAAGCCTTTCTTGTCCCCAAATAAGTCCTCTCAAAATAATTTCACTAAGAATTCATCTTCTCTAAAGTTAAATCTCAAATTAAATTAATTTTAATTTCCAATGACTTATTCAAATAAAACTTTTAACATAAAGAACCATTTTAAATCCTCCTCACTCAAGGTTATCATAACACTTTAAAATTTTACATAATCAATGATTGATTACTATGCACTAACCAAATAAGCTCATTTTCCTATTTTTTACATGAGTTCAACATTTTCCTTCCCATTTAACCGTCTAAACAACTTGGAAAATTTTAACCATTTTTTTCCATGAGGTATTTAATGCACTTATTCATTGAGTTTGACCCACTTGGAACTAAACCACTTTATACAGTAGGAATCCCCTATGACTAATTATAATAGCAAGAGAATGGAAATAGGGTAAGATTAACTAACTCTTAGGTAGTCATTTACTATTATTTGATGGATTTTTATTTTTGACTCACACACCCATGTGCCAGGTTATTAGAATAAAAACTAGTTTGGATCCCTATTTCTCACACTACCCCAATTCAAATGTTTTATATAGTTTTTTGTTTAGGGTCAACTATTTAAGTGTTAATAAAGTTCATAAAAAATTACTGAATCAAGGTTATGTTCATCAAACCAATGAAAACATGTCAAATTTTTATGCATTTAAGTAAAATATTATTAACCCTCAACGGAAAATTTCTTCAAAGAAAAGAATTAATATTTCCAAGGTTAATTTTTATATTTGATTTTTTATGGATAAATTTACTCAAGTATGTTCAATTTAAATTATATAACACACTACCAATTCCCCCACACTTTCTATTAAGTGTGTGATCAATTCATGCACAAGTGTAGAGATACAATCTTAAAGTTAAACAATGATTTTAGTATATTGGAAATGAAATTAATGTTACTAGAGAACTAGCCCTTCCATTGTATCTCTTTTACTTGGTAATGTGCATGATTTTTTCTCCAAAATTCAATACCCTTATTTTCAAAATTATTCTCTTGAAAAAATACAAGCATACTCACTATATTTTATTTTATTAAAAAACAATTAAAAACTAAAAAAACAATGAAAAAGAAAAATATTATGCTTGGGTTGCCTCCTAAAAAATACCCATTTTATCGTCTCATCCCGAATTCTTATCTCAATATCATCTAGGATCACATGTTAGTTGGTTATTCTTCAATAGAAACTTAAGTGATTCCTCTATCACTGGTCTCTATTACATGCTCAGAGTTTCTAGCTCTTTTATAGTCTTCTTGAATCATTATCTATGTGTTTCCACTTCAATGATGTAGTTTTTATCTAAATTATTATTATATCTATTTAAAATAACTTTAAATGATAGATTTTTTTATAATAAATATAGATATTTTACCTTAACCTGGTTGGTGATTTAAACCTTAAAAAATTATTTATTCAACCTTGGAATTTTGATTTCTGAGGATGTATGTAAGCCCCCTTTGTATTCCTCTCTTTAGGGAATTAATCCCCTATTTTCAACCTTAGTATTTGTTTTTTATATAGTTGGAAATTAAATTCCCTGGATAAATGGTTCTTATTTATTAAATTCAATTCCTCCTTATGTTGTTGGAAAAATTGGTCCAAATTGCTTAATCTCCCTTTTAATAATTTCCACCCCATTCAAACCATTCTTTCCTTTTACCTCGGGTTATCAATAATCTTTAATTTTAGATTTATTAGGATGTTTCATTTCTAATATTACAAATGTTTCTTATTCATTTTCCTATTTAAATAAATATTTCATCCATTCTAGAATTATAATAGATTCTTTTACTTTTTCTTCACTAATGGAAGTGTATTCCGATTCTAAAAATTCATTATATATTTACTTATTAAATAGTATATACACTCATTCTAGTGGGTTTCCTTTATCATGATATTCTTAAATGGTAGGTTTCTCCAAATATTATTTTTAGTGTGTTTTTCCTCCATTAACACCTCATATAGGGCTTCATGTGGGTTGATCTTATAAAAAAAATTTCCCTGTTTTGAGTTGATTTCCATTGCACACTCTATTAGGTGACCTTAATCTTGGGTTGTCATCAATGGGTTATTCTTATCACTATTTATTTTAGTTATCCTATATCGTCTAGAGATTATTAAATTGAAGGGGGGGGAGATGAATTCCCCTTTAAAAAATTAAAGGAAAACAACCCAAGTTTAAAAACTTTTTATTTTAAAATAATAATAAAATAAACAAAACAATCAAAGTTTGAAAGTAAAAAAAAATAATAAAAAAATTATAAGAATACACATAGAGAGAGATTTAAACGATTAAGTGATCCAAGAATAAAAATTGCTAAGCGAAGAATCATTAATTAATGAATTAAACAAATAAATACATGAATGATTGAAAGTAGTATTAATAGGAATTTTGGAAAGTAAACGAGATAATATATTTAGTAAGTATGTTAAGAAATAGATCTTAAAAAATATCCCATACGTCCACCACCTTAATCAATTGAGTATTTAATATATTAGTCCCTTGAATTTATTATTAGCAAAGATACCAAAACCATCTCTTACTTTTTAGGTTATAATAAGAGAACTGATACAATATACACTACATATTTAATATGAAAGCTAGAAACCTCAAAATAAATAGTCCTTTGCCTTTTTAAAAGGGAATATAAATAAAACCATGGCCCCTTACTTTAATGGTAGTAAACACTTAAAAAAATAGTGGTTAAATGAGAATATTACTAGGAAATAATCACTTTGTAGGCAAGTCTTGATTATCCAAAATAATATGAAAATTTATTGGAGAGAATGAGAATATTATAATAGAGTTAAAAGATATAAAATTTTGGTGCACACTCGGTAAGGAGATTGAGGATTTAAAAATAGAGAGATTTAAGAGAAATTTATCACATTGCCATTGAAAGATCAGATGTGCAAGAGAGTCACTGTTTCATTGTGTTGATTTCCAAGGTCACCCATTATCTCTATTTATAGGTTCTAAATACTTTGGTAAAGTTTTGGGATCCTTTGAGGCTCATTAAGTCAAATATGTCCACATTTTATGTACTTTTAATAAATTAAATTCAATCTTGGGATTAGTCCACTTGAGGCCATAGGGTACCCACCACTAGGTAGCAGGTGGGATTCCTAGAACTTGGTGGACTCTGTATGCTACCACTAGCTGGATGATGCAACTCCACCGCATAATTGGTGTAATACTATAGAAAAAATTGATTCTTCCCATCTACACTGACTATCCAATGCACTTCATCTGAGTATTCAGTGGGGATTTACTACATGAGGGAGATCCTAGGAATTCTATCGGTTGGCCAATGGCACTACACCAGATGGCCGGTGCTTCTAGTGTCCTTTGGATTTATAAAGTGACTTCTACACTTCCTTAAAAAAGATTCCATGGAACTTATATCATTGTTATAAGGATTATAAATATACTTTAACACATGTTCAAGGTTCCTTCAAGAAGTTTTATTATGAGGTTTTCAACCTAGCTCCACATCACTTAAAATAAAATATTAAATAATTTAAGAGTGTTTACGATCATTAAAAACAATGAACATTGATAAAAAAACCAATATCACCCTTTTTTATTATCACAAACACTTGAATATTAATTAAATTAAAACAATTAAATGAATATAAATAATTACTACGATATCAAGATACTTAGATTCTCCCCCTTTGAAAAAGAGAGACAATTTCTCCCATTTTTCATAACACAAAATTTTATAAAACTTAAAATAAATTAACACTAAAATTCCCCCCCTTTGAGATTATCAAAAAGGAGTTAAAAATAGATTTAAATAATAATGATATAAATTTTAATACTAAATTTATCCCCATTAATGATATTTATAGATAAATGAAAATAATGTTTTGAAAATAGTTCAAAAAACTTTGAAAATTTTGAAAAATATATTTTCAATAATGTTTAAGAAAATAATTTTTTTGAAAAAGTTAAGTAAATATTTGAAAAATATTTTTAAGAAAATTTATTTTTGAAAATAAAAATAAAATTTTAATTTTAAAATTTATTTTGAAAAATAAAATGTCTCTTATGGGATAATTTTAGTATTAAAAATATTATTTCTCCCACAATTAATACATCCAAAGAGTTAAAGGGATCATCACCATTAAAGAACAAATAAAAAAAATAAAAAGTCTTAAAATATAAATATTTTTAAAAATAATTTCATATTTAAGGTTTATCAATTATTTTATTAATAAAATATAGAAAATCCCCTAGGAGTGTCAAACTGGATGTTTAGTAAAGGCTCACTCACTGTGCCTAGGATGGAGAATGGGTTAAAAAAATAATCAACTATTTTCAAGATAAATAATTAGGAGAATATACACTAGAAATACACCCACTAATTTGTATCCAGACATGAATGTTTTTCTTGTAGTATCATACTAACTTAACTTTTCAAAAATTATGAAAAGTTTTGAAAAAAATTTATAATTTGAAATTCATTTTGTAAAAAAGAACTTGGACCTTTTTAAAATAGAAAAAAATTCTCAAGATTTCAAAGTTATTAAGAGATAAGTATCAAAATATAAGCATAAATAACTCACCTTTTATGAATTCAAAGTGATAAATAGGAAGGGGTTTAGTGAAGATATCAATAAGTTTAAGGTTTTTTCAAAACACTTTCAAGAATGATATCAAATTTTTGAAAGTGATATATTATAAAATGGTATCTCAAGTAAATATTCTTATTGTGAGAGTATTAGATAGGTTTTTAGAAATACTGATCATACTTGTGTTGTCACACTTGATAAATATATAAGAATATATTATCTCAATGTCCAAGAGAGTTTGTTTCATCCATATAACTTCGGTGCAATAACACCCAATAGCTATGTATTCCACTTTGGTTATAGAAATAGAAACAAATTTTTTATTATTACTACTCTAATATATGAGGGATTTTCTTAGTAGATAATAAGTTCAACTAATAATTTTCCTATCTATTTTTAATCCTCCAAAATCATCATCAAAAAAACAAGAAAGGTCAAAAGAGGTTTCCTTAGGGTAAAATAATCCAGGGTTTTTAGTTCCTTTAAAATAATGAATTTTTTTTGATAAATTTAAAATGTGATTACTTTAGATTGGATTGAAAATGAGCACAAAGGAATAAACAGAACAATATTTCTAGATGGTTCGTAGTAAGACAAAGTCAACTTCCAATAGTAATTCAATAAATATCATTGCCAACTAATTGTATGCCTTTATCAAACATTATATTATATTTGTGATCATGGGTGTTTGAATTTCCTTAGCATGATCCATGCCAAAATTCTTTAGAATTTTATTATTGTATTTACTTTGGTTTTAAAAATTTTTATTGTAATTTTTGGAAATTTGAAAACCAAGGAAGAATTTAAGTTCTCCCATAGAACTCATCTCAAACTATTTATTCATTAAATCAGAAAATTAATTACAAAAATTTTCTTTATCTGAGTTGAAAATAACATTGCTAAATTTTTTTTAATTATTAATAAATCATTTTATTTTTTAAGAAAAAGGATGGAATCGACTTTTACCATTTTGAAATCATTTAATAAAATAAATTTAGTTAACCTGTCATACCAAGCCCAAGGGGATTATTTTAAGCCATACAGAGCTTTGGTTAAATTGAATATAGAATTTGGAAATTTAGGATTTTCAAAACCCAGTGGTTGGTCCAATTTTTTTTATAAATAAAACCATTTACAAAATCACTTTTGATATCCATTTGAGTTTTTTTAAATTAAAATAAGTATTGAATTCCAAAAAGATTCTAATGGATTCAATTAAAGTAATGGGAAAAAATGTTTCTTCATAACCAATACCTTATTTTTGATTATATACTTTAGCAATATGTTGAGCCATGTTATAGATAACATGTCCTTGTTTTTCAAGTTTGTTTTGAAAACCCACCTATTGTCAATAATAGGATAATTATCGGGATGTTCCATGAGAGTCTAAACATTGTTCCCTTGAAATTTGTTTAACTCCTCTTGAATGTAAAGTATCAAATTCTCATCATTAACAACATCATCAAGGGAATGAGGTTTAAAGTGAGATAGAAAATCTTTATGTTAAACATCATTTAATACCTACCTTCTAGTATGAGTTCCATATTGTAATTATCTAATAAAATTATTAATAGGATGGTATTTGGATTGAATCCAAGACTTGGTTAAAGAAGAGGAAACAGATTATAAATCATCTCCAATTACTTTATAAGATAAAGGTTTAAGAAGGGTCTAATTAGGTTGGTCAACATCATTATCAATTTTTGGATGTGATTTAGGAATATTCTCTTTGAATTTGATGTGAATTAACTCTTATTGGGTCTTGTCCCTCTTATTAAAGATATGAAAGGCTTTACTAGAGAGAGAGTACCCAGAGAAAATTCCTTCAAAAAAATTAGTTTCAAAATTTCTTAAAATTTACTTCGTATTAAGGACAAACCATTTACAATTAAATACTCTAAAGAATACAACCTTTTGAATTTTTCATTTCCCAATTTTATAAGGGTTTTCCCTAAGATGGGTCTTATGAGGACACAATTAAAGATAAATCAAGCAGTATTGACCACCTTGACCCAAAATTATTTAGGAATGAAAAAATCATTCAATAGATTCATAGACATTTCTTTTATAATATTATTTAGTCATTTGAAAACCCTATATTTTAAGGTGTTCTTGGGGAGGGAAAGAATTGATGATAACCTTAAGAAGAACAAAACTAAGAAAAGTCTTTGTTATCAAATTATACACCCTGGACAATTATAAGGGAAAATAGTTTATATTGATTTTAAAATTTTAATTTCCTTGAAAATTTTATAAATAATTCACAAGAGTCATTCTTATGAGCTCATAATAAAACCCATGTAAATCTAGAAAAGTCATCGATAATTAAAAAGGTGTAATTTTAACTTCAATAATAACAACATGAGTTGGTTCAAAAATGTTTAGGTGGATTTTTTACAAGGATTTAGAATAGGGAATATAGTTTTCATATTAGAAATATGATTTTTATTGCTTTCCAAGTTGTAAAGGTTCACAAACTAAGTTATATTTAAAAGAAAATTTTGGTAAATCTTTTACTAGTTGGTTACAGTTGAGATTGAAAAGAGAATGAATAGTAAAATGTCTATGTAACTGATTCCAAATATAAGAATCATTATCTTTACATTTAAACATTTAACACTTTTACTTGAAATATATTTTAAATAAATAATGTAAATATTCTAAAAATAGGATGTAGTAAATAAAATATTTCCTTTAGAATTTAAAGCTAAAAAATCCTTTTTAAAATTAATTTTAATTCCACTATAACATAATTGAATAATACTTAGTAAATTATGATTCAAGAAATTTAAAAATAAAACTTCTCTAATTATAGTATATTTGGATAAATCAATCATAAATATACCGAAAGTTTTACCTTTTGAATCATCTTTAAATATGATATTCCATCTATTAAATCATCAAGAGAATCAAATTCAGAAGGATCACCACACATATACCTTGATAAAACACTATCTATATACTATGTATCTTAATAGGTTTTTAATTTTTCTACAAAATATTAATAAACTATAGATTTTGGGTCCTATATCTTGCATCCACTTAAGTTAGCCAATAAAGATTTTGGAATCTAAACTTGTTTGGAGTAGGGTTTTCCATTTAAAAAATGAGAAGAAAGATGAAAGTTTTTTTGGTATTCCATATCAATATTTTTTATAATTTAATTCTTAAAATATATTTCCAACTTTATTGAAACAATTAAAAAAATTATTTTGATTAATTCTCTTTGAAAAAGAAGTCCTTTTTGAATTTTCAAAAAAACTAGATTATTTTAGAAAACCAAAACCATAACGATTTTTAAAAGGTTTTTGAGAACCTAAAATGTTATTTAAATTTTCTTTTCCTTGGTTAAAATGATTAATATAATTTTTAAGATATTTAATTTTAAATTTTAGATTTTAATATTTGGTAGTTCTTATAATTTTAAAAGAAAATCCTCCCTTTCTTTTAAAAGTTGATTATTTTCAGAAATAACAAGATTTTGTTTCTTTTTAAGATATTTAAATTTTGAAATATGGTCACAAAAAATTTTTTTAAGTTCATTTTTATCATTGAGAATATATTTATAATTTTAAAAATATGTAGAATTAGTAGAAGAGTAGGAAGAGGAAGAACTAGAAGATACTGAATTTACTTCATCACATACCTCATCATTGGCCATTAATCACTTGAGATTTTCATTGATTTATTTTTATATTGAATTGGAGTCCTCAGTAACACTCCAAGTCAAGAGATTTAGAGATTTATTACCTTGATTATTGTATTTTGACTTTTTCTTGATCAAGGGATAATATAGTATGATATAACCCTTCCTTTTGAAACTGAAACAAGTCACCTCGAATTCTTGAATTTTATTTTTGATGTTTTGAGTGGATATCTTATTTTTATTGTAATTTTATATCATAATATTAATATTTTCAATTCTATAGTCAATTATATATGAGTCATCATTTTTTTTCTTAAAATAAACTATCTTTTAGTTTCCTTGACTACCTTAACTTTCTTTCTAGCTTTCCTTCTCATAGTAATATCACATGTCATGAGATAACTAATGAGTTCTTTAACCGCCTTGTTTTTCACATCTTTATATTCTTGGATTGTAGTCAATTTATGTATGAAATTACTTGGTAATACCCAAAGTATTTTCTTTAATAGATTTTATATAGAAATATAACCACCAAGATATTTTTTTCCCATTACAAAAACCAGTAGATAGAGTAGACATTTCAGTGATAGATTCACTATGATGATTGGTGAAACTCTAAAAGTCTTTTCTAAAAACATTTAAACAAGTTTCTTTAACTCTTTAAGTTCCTTCATGATTTAATTATAAAATTTTCCAAATTTCATGATCCATTTTTCATGTTGATATATGATTAAATTCATTTTGGTTTAATTCAAAAAGCAAGGAATTCATAAATTTACTCTCTAATTAAAAGGTAGAAATATAATATAGAATCCATTTATCTTCTTTTTTATATTATAGTAGTATAACCATGCATAATGTTTTTAAAACATTTATGTAGTAGATATAAGAAAATAAAACATGTTATTTTTCCAGAAAGGATAATTACTACCATAAAAAAATGGACCATGACCAAAGGATTGTCCTTCCAAACCACCATGAGTGTTTGAAAAATATATTTAAGGAAAAAAGATATTTATTTTAAAAAATGGTAAAATATTTTTGAAAACTAAAAATAAGCTTTAAATAAATTTGAAAACAAATCAATTTAAAAAGAACCCTTCTGATACCAAATGCAGTTCAGATATAAATAAATATAAAATTATGGGGGTGAATTTACCTTTAAAAAATTAAAGGAAAACAATCTAAATTTAAATTTTTTTCATTAAAATACTGAATAAAAAAAGAAACAAAGTTTGAAATCACAAGAAAATAAAAACAAAAGAAGACAAATAAAAAAAGGGAGATTTAAATGATTAATAAATTTGAGAATAAAAAATATTAAATGAAGAAGAATTAATTGAAAAATTAAACAAATAAATAAATGAATGATTGAAAGTGATAAATAATTGAAATTATAGAAAGTAAATGAGATAATATATTTGGTAAGGAAGCTTATAAACATCTCTTAAAAAATGATCCACTATGCCTTCCACCTCAATTTATTAAGGATTTAATGTATTATTACCTTATATTTATTGATATTAAAGATACCCAAACCATCCCTTGTTTTTATGTTATAACAAGAAACTAGATATAATGTAAACAAGATATTTTATGATAAAACTAGAATCATCAAAAGAAATAGTCCTTTTCATTTTTAAAATGAAATGGTAAGAAAACCATTGTACCTTACATTAATGGTTGTAAGACCCCAAACAAATAAAAAAGAGGTAGGATGTGGATATTTCTTGGAAGTAATCACTTTATAGTGTAGTCTCTATTAACCCAAATAATATAATGAATGCTAGGTGAGATTGGGAATATTATAAGAGAGTGAAAAGATATAAAATTTTTCCACACACTATAGAATGAGAGGGAGGATTTAGAAAGAGATAGATTTGAGAGAAATTTAGCACATTGGAATTGAAAGATCAGATGAGAAATAGAGTCATTGTATCACCATGTTGATTGAAAAGGCCACCCAAGGTATGTATTTATAGGACCCAAATGCTTTAGTAAAGTTTTGGAATCATTCAAGGGGTATTAAGTTGAAAGAATCCACATTTGATGTAATTTTACTGAATTAAATTCCATCATCAGATTAGTTTGTTTAACACCATCATGTACCCAGTATCCTCCACCGAGTAGCTAATGGGACTTCTTGAACTTTTTGGGCTATTTTTGGTACCACTGATTGTCCTGTGCACCTCCATTGGGTAGCTGGTGGAATCCTATAAAAATATTGATTCTTCCCATCTGCATCAACTATCTAGTGCACCCCCACTGGGTAGTCGGTGGGGGTTTTGCTTCATGAGGGATATCCTAGGAATTCCATTAGTTTTCCAGTGGCACTATACCAACCAGACGGTGCTACCAGTGTCCGTTGGATTCAGAAAGTGACTTCTCTAATTCCTTCAACATGCCTCCATGACACTTTTATCATTCTTATAAGGATTCTAAACATCCTTTAACACATTTTTAATGTTCCTTAAAGGATTTATATTTTGAGGTTTTCAACATAGTTTCAAATCACTTCAAAGAAAATATTAAACACTCCAAGAGAGTTTTGATCCTTAAAATCAAAGGAAATTGAGAATCACAACAACCAATCAACTTGAGCTTCAAAATTATCGATACATTCTTGAGTTTTAATTGATTTTTGATCAATTATATTATCCATTATTATTTAGTTTTATTCAGAGTGTTTTATGTGTTCCTTATTTTTTTTGAATAATATCTCCAATATATTTTCATTACTTGATATCTTAGTTTGAACCTTCTTAATATTTACCAAAATCTTTTAGTCCCATGGTCCTTTTAAATTGATTTTGAGTGTTCTTTCACATACTCTTCCAATTGAATTAACTTATAATGTATATGATATCTAAGGTTTTTGTCATGAATTAAGCTATCATATTCTTTCAGATTAAATTCAATTTGGTACCTCTATTTTAAGTTCTTTTAATCAATAAGTAAAATCATTTTTCATAGGGTTTCTTGGTTGTACAACCATAATTTTCCCTTAAAATTATGAAATTTCATCTTTAGTTGAGGTATATTGACTCTACTATTGAGTATTTATATTATTATCCTAATTCTAATGGTATTATATTGAAAAAAAATCATTCATGGGATGATTTTAGAAATTCTATATTGTTGGAATAATATTTTACCCCTTAGATTCAAGTCAAGCTAATGATTCAAACCTTGATCACTTAGGCTTGAGGTCCTGTCACACTTTTCAAGGTTTAATTCTCAATCATTTCACTTTTACTCTTCTCATTAATTAGAAAAGGATGCTGGAATATAAAAAACAAGAGTTATTATCACTCAATTTATATTTATAATATTTCTCCTTGTTTTCTTGAGTCTTTGACATAAACTATTGAAATTATTCTTATAGTCTGGAGATATAAATTTTCAATTACTTAGTGGAATTATATTCCTAATACACCTATCTTATTTCACTCGTTGACTTTTCATGGTAATTTAAATACAACCAATCAAAAATTTGTTTTAGATACTTTGAATTCATGTTTAAAAAATGACCAGTGATAATATTATCTAAATTATCTTGTTTACTATGAGTTATCCCATGTGAAAATATTTTATGAACAATGAGAGAGGAATTTTTTAGGTTAGGAATTGTTTTAATTAGATCTTATTTATTTACCAATCTTCATGGAAGTTACCTTTATCACCTCGAGTGAAGTTGATAATTTTTATCCTTAATTTCCGAGTTTCTTGAATTGAATATTATCTCCTAAAAAGTGATCCTTGAACTACTTCACAAGTTTAAAATGTATCTTTTTCTTAATTGAACAACCATATCCTTACACACCCTTAAATAAATAGGGAAAACATCTTAATCTCAATTCAACTTCCATCAATCACTTGATATGGAATGTGTTCACTATTGTATGAAGTTCCATGATCAATTTGTAGGCATCTTCTTGAGGTATACCATGAAAAATTGGTAAAGTAAAATTAAAGGTTATTGAGATCATATTACCTTGAATTATCTGATAGATTGATGCATTATTGACTCCCACTTAATTGTAGTATCTCTAAATCCTTCATTATTTGGTAAACCTGATTAAATCTCTTCTTGGTCATATTACATAGGTGTTGTCCACCAAATTTTATCCATGTAATAGGCCAATGTGCATATATTTCAATGCCTTCAAATGGTTATTCCTTGATTACTTTGAATATATATTTAAATAATTAATTAATTATCATAAATATGGATGTAAGGTAGCCTTTAGAATACTTGAAATGAACCTGGAATTAGAATTCCAATTTTGAGAACAAGGTATACAAATTTGTTCTGAAATATATACAAGTAGTGAATTCCATTTTAATTTATTTTTGTAATTTTATTAATAAAAAAGGATGGAAATAAATGAATAAACCAATTAATCCATTAATATGAGGCTAATTTTTGATTTAATTAAATTTGATCACAAATAAATTTGCATGGGGGTCCATGCCGAACATAGAGATAAGTAATTACTAGTGATCTTAGTTGAGTGTTTTAAAAGAAAAAAAAACAAAGTGTAAGTGATGTGTGTTGAGGTAAGTGAATAGGTGGAAAGATAATGATCATAACTAAGAGTTGATGTCCAAGTGTTTTAACTTCACAAGAGTGGTAAATAAAAGCAATGGAAAATTGAAATCAACCAAAGTACCTGAATCTCCCTACTATTGATGGACTTTCATGAGAAAATATTATTGAATTTTTAGAGACACTCATTAAAGTGAATATATAAGACTTATTAATTATAATAAATATCCCCATAAGTTATTTAAACTATTCACACTAAGTGAAATGAGTTTTTAGTTCTATGTGTTGTATTGTCACAACCTCTCTCAACTTGGGTTCTCAACTTTGGTTTTCATAGCCCTTACAAGTGTGGTTTTCAATCACATGTGTGTGGGTATCAATCCCTAAACTTCCCTCATTGAGATTAGAAATTTTTTAACTATTTTTTTAGCATGGGTTAAACTCTTTCAATTTCCCCACAATTCACAAAACATTACCTAAAATTAGTTGACAAATATACAAGTGAGTGTGTGATCTTCCAATCTCAGTAATTCACTCAAAATCACTGGGTACCTATATAATAACCATCTAAAAAGGCATAAAATAATTAGGAAAAATCACATAATAAATTAATCACATCAATTTAACAAAGGAAAATAGATTGAAAACCTATTTCTATATATGCATTAAGAACAACCTGAGACAAACATAGTCAAATTTAAAAAATAAAAATCAAGGGAGAAGAAAGTACAATATCACATTAAGACTATGAAAAACACCACTAACTAATGATTTTTTCCTCATGTCCTTGATATTATATCCATATATTGTGTTTTATTTTTACGTCCCTACTATATTGGCATTAATCTTCTTCTTAAAGGGTTCATCAGTATTCATCTCGATAACACATTGGGAAAGATTGATACTACATTAGATATTGAGACTGTGTTAGAATATGGATAGAAGATGAATTGGATTATAAGGAAACATCACATATAAAATAGACACTATGTTTGATGTTGAGGTTTCATTTGGATGAGTTTGGAAATTGTGTCACATTATGTGGTATTGTTGGGAGGAGGACAAAGGTTGCTGGATTCCCTTCAGAATTACTCTTATATAAAAGATTTTCCATAAGTTACTCATATATAGAATTTCTTCCTCACCTATTGTCTTATGTAGTGTATTTATTCTTCCATTTACTCTTTCACATTATTCACCATCTTATGTTTACTCTTATTCAATGTATATTTTTTTCTTACCCAACATATTACTTACTTATTTATTTATACACAGCGATGTGCAAGATGGTTTATTCTTATGTATATGAAAGTTTTATCATTTCATTTCCTCTTGATGTGATGATTTAATCTTACACAACATGGGATGAAGTTATGTGAAATTGAGACTATGTTGAAGTTAGGGAGTGCATTATTGAAGGATGATAATGTTTTGAGTTACTCTTATATAGTGGATGTATTCCCTGAGTTATTATTAAAGGAACTCAGGGATTTGCATAAGATGAAAATGATATTTTTTTTAAAAAATTATGTCCATATTTATTTCAAAACATAAAATCCATTATACCCATCCCAAATTCATCCAAATACCATGTGAAAATTAATTAAGCATGTGGAATTAAAAAAGAAAAAATAAATCTTAACCGTACTTATTCTGATTTCGATTAGAATCATGTTTCAGTCAATGTTGAAGATAATTGCTTGAAGGATTATACATTATATCCCTCTATACCATACAAACATGCTTCAAGATATTTTTGGTATTTAGAACTTCAATTTCCCAGTGAGGATAATCGAAGATACTTTCGATGTCCTTGTGA
The DNA here is from genome assembly GCA_963277665.1 of Viscum album. Lineage (NCBI taxonomy): Eukaryota > Viridiplantae > Streptophyta > Magnoliopsida > Santalales > Viscaceae > Viscum > Viscum album. The sequence continues at coordinate 1,907,550,865 of OY728161.1, read as the reverse complement.
TCATCACTGCACCATTCCTTCGATCCGAGTTGAATAACTTTGATCAAGGTGATTATATATCTTCTTTATCACTCTAGAATTTGGAAGAGAGGTTATAGAGTCTATAAAGTTCTATATAATTAATAGTCCCTATAATTTGGGCTTCTCAAGTCATATATATGTGGGTTTAAAGTCCCAAAAATCACACTTAGGCCTCATGGTAACTTAAAACTTCAAAATAATTCTTTAATGACACTAAATAACTTATTAATCATGTAATAAATGTCATTTAAATTTTATCACATACTTATAACATCAAATATGTGTTACATGATAAAACTTGAGTCATTAACTCAACTCACTTATCCCATTAAATACTCAATGAACCATGAATAATAATATTCATATGAAATTTTTTATTTTATATTCACATAATTATTTGTGAATACAATGAGTAAATAAATTAAAAAATTATTATTATAAACTAAAATAATATTGAATTCATTTATTTCCTATTGATCAATCAAACTCATACATAACCCGAACTCCATAGTGGGGACCACCATATCTTAAACTCTTATTCAATTAGAACATTCCATATTCTTGAATATGTTTAGTGTGTAGTCCTATAGGTCCTTATCTCGATAGTAGTGAAAAATACCCATAGACTCAGAGCAGAGTATAACAACCCATCAAGACATATAAATAGATAAGGTTAATTCATAACAACAATAACCTCCTATGAGCACACACTGTGTAATTTAATATTTTTATCTTGAAATATCTCATAAAGCAGGGAACATGATTCATTTCATCATCCACCATTTATTTATTTATTTTTGACCTTACTAGATAGACTTAACATTAATCACCATGACCATGAATTTAATTAAGGTGCTACTATCCTATTCAACTAATATGGATACATATCTTCCTTTTGAAAGTGAAAAATTATATCTTGATCATTCAATCAATACCACATCACCAATGATGCACCCAACATTATATACCTTTCCACAGAATAGATTCCATGGTTTTCATCTTGAATGAAAGTATATAATAAAATGATACTCAGAGATAATGATCTAAATTTGAGATACAAATACAAATGTTCATAGATAGAAACTACCAATGACACCCAAAACATGTGGTGTTCCCATGCGGGTCAATCCTCATGATCTCCTCCACTTGGGATCACCAAGTATGAACTTAATGAGAAGAAGTCAAAATACTTATGATCCCCTAACACCTGATAGTCATACATCATCTATGTCTAGTCAGTATGATATATCTAGAATATATGAAATATATTTAAGATTAATGTCATAGTATATCAAGGTTCTCATTATTGCTGAGAACTATCACAACTTGTTGATATGACAAATAATCTAAGGAAATTACCATATAAAATAGTGGATGTAGATGTGTCGACACTATAATGGTAAGTATACATTATGCATAACTTTCTATATACATGATTTGATAATCAAAAATTAATTTTCAATTTGGGTCTAGGGTACCCTCTTTTCAAACACCCCCACATGCACTAGATCCAACTTTCTAACTATTAACATGATATATCTCACATGATAAGATGATGATTTTGCTAAGTAATGTATCTTTAGTCATTGGGTCTTCCATGTTTTCCTATAAAGACACTCTTCTATCTGCGACTTCACCTCATTGAGAAAATATTGACAAGAGATGATATCATCGAGTATAACCATTTTCCTCTATCATAATCTTGACATCTTGGTTAGTACCTAAAGTATGATTCCAAGAATTGTAACAAATTATTACACATATTACACTTTTTATATGAATTAGAATCCACAATATATTAAGTATTCATAGATATGGATACCACTAGAAATAACAATATTCTCATTCTCATTACCTTAGACTAATTGTGATATATGATCATATTTATCTATATGAATAATATTTTGTGTCCCCTTAGAACTAGTTTCTATTCCTCTTTAAGTACTAGGTACATATACTTTTTTCTTTCTTAAGTACAATTGGATACTACTGACTACTTCCCATGTAGTTCTCCTAAATTTAATTGAAATTTTCCTACCATAAAGTATATATTTCCAATATTTAATACATAGAATAGAATATGTGATTGATCTATCATCAATGCGTATGGAATTATATTCACTATTTAAATCGTCTTTTATGTCTCATACATGCCTTATTGGATATATTTATACCTTGTGACATTGGTAACAATTATCTAATGAATTGTTCTAATATATTGTCAGTACATATACATTGACTTGGTTTATGTAATCCGTAGATCTACCAAAGTAAATCTTGTACCCTATAATTTATGTTGCTACTTTAAGTTAATATTTAATGATTTTATTTCAAACTAGTATTAACTAACTATAAGAATAATAATAATTTTCTTTATGTTACCAATATATTTTACTTGGAAACAATGGAGATACCACTAAACACTTATAGAAACTTGGAATATTTTCATTCCAAATATATATTATATGATCACAAAGCATGAATTAATTAATAAATTAAACTATAAAACTTTCATTTCTTATTGGAATTACTTGGTTTCATCAACCCTTTCTTGTACATCATATGGAAACCATCCAAAAAAGGTGGTCGTGACATTTGATTCACAATATAATGATTATAGAAAGTTTCTATGACAAGTGGAATTCAAATTGATTTAAGAATAGTGATTTGGTATACCCAATAAATCCGTATTGGTACCACACTTGTATCACCCATGTAGAGTTTCTCTTGAATACCCACCAAAGTATTTATATCAATTAGAGTAACTACCAAAATTAAGACTAGATTTTGGTACATGGAATCCATTTTTCTGAATTCATATGAACCTATTAATCCTTAAATTGTTGGAAAATGTTAACAATTTTCATGAATAATTAATTATAGAGTTTAAATATTATGTAATTAATTCATTATTTTGTTGAATTTATGATTTGGATTGTTTAATTCTCAAAATGGAATTTCTAGTGTAAATTTTGTTCAATAATGAAAGAAAATTTATTAAATAAATCAATCTAGTTCCCTACTGTTATCCTTATTTCACTTTTTTCCTATTTTTATGATTATTCCTAAAGCTTATTTTTTTCTTGTTTTCTTGTTCGTTTTATTTTCTTTATTCTTGGTCTAAACATTAAAATTTCCTTCTCTATAGTTATACACCATTAAAAAAAACTATATTAGTTTAAAACAGGTTTATAAATAGTTAATTTGATGTGTTTTCAACGAAAGTGCAATAAAAATCCATTCCTTGCTTCACTTTCTCCTCACATACTTCTTAGAAATGAGACAAAATGTATCTCCTATTACCTTCCTTTTCACCCTCAATTACTAAGGTGGATTAATAGGATGTGGGGATTCCAACACATAGAATTTCTTTCATATCTTAGTTTTTTACGCAAGATCTTGTACTACACTTAGAATTTCATATCGATTAGGACATGTTATTTATCTAGAATTGATCATAGTAAATCTATGGTATCATTTTTTATTTTCTTCAAAAGTAGAACAATATTATTACTTTTATCTTGATTACTGATTATGAAAAATTATAGATTTTGTTATCTTAAATACATCCCACTAATTTATTAAATTCTAGTAGCCCTAAAATACTAGATTCATAACACTCAGTTTCTTGAGTATTCTAGTAGAAAGGATACCTAAAACCTCTCATCATTATCCAATATATTTTTATACCACTACTTGAAGAGTCTCAAGGTAGTATTTTAGTTGGAAAACTAAAATAACTCAAGACTCCTTGATATGTTTAGTAGAGTCCCATATCCTACAAAGGATAACCATAAATTTTCAAAACCTACCTCTAATTTTGAAACAATCTAGATATGAATATTTATTTTCCACCATATTTAGTTATGTTAACCTGCCACTCTCCTAATAACTCCCCGATATTAGGAATCACCCTCAAATAGGGTTGGAGAGCACCTTTTATTATCAATTTTGTTGAAAATTAAGCGAGTAAAGGATTTATGAATTAATATTTCTTTGAGGGTTTTTTATCATTCTCAGCAAATGTAATTATTTTATATTTACACTTCCTTTTCTATGTGAAAAAATTTACATATTTATAATGATAAAAATAGAAAAAACATTCACCACACTGTTTATTTTATCTACAAATTCTCAATTATTATTTTATGTGATCACACATAAAAGTTACACATACATAAAAAATAAACCATGTATAAATAAAATTAAATGACATTATCATGATTCGATACTAATGGTTAATCTACTGAGTGAATATGGATCAACCTAGACCCTATGGGTAATTACTTGAGTAATGACACATGCGAATCGAGTTGTAGTGGTCACCCATCCAATGAATAAAACTACTATGTGGTATGTTTCTAAATCTTGGTGTGAACTATGTAACTTTTCATCTTCATCATTATACATCAATACTCACACACATGCGATGGGATCTCAAGAATGAAAAATATAGATACATAATTTTTATTTGGGCGTGAAAGCCCTTATATATAAAATGATGTAAAAGATGATATGTATGTCATCATTTATTAAATAATTATTATAAAAAATTTATTGAAATAATTAAATACCAAACATTTATTTTAACACCCTAATATTTTATATATTGTTGATTTGAAATAAAAGATGATAGCTTTCTTTGCACACAACCCTAAGTCTATATGAACAGTGATATTGTAAACATAGCTGTTAAATTAGTGGGTATGAACAATAATAACCAATTTTTGAAAAATATGTAAAAATGTTATTAATAACTTTTTTATTAATTCATAATAAATAAATACACAATTTTTAGTAAAGTCTTTTTATGCTTCAAAAATTTATTTTCTTCAAAAATGGTTTTTATCTTATTTTTGTACGTGAACTTTATAATTAATTTATACTATTTTATAAATTTTATTTTATAAAATAAATATATTTTTTTAAATTATAATTTCATATTTACTTTAGGGTTATTTTTTAGGAATTTTATAAAAATATTTATTTTTCAATGAATAGTGAAAAATACAAATTTTTATAAAAATTTTCATTTATTTTCAAGTAAATGTAGAATTATGTATTGTAATTTATATTAAAGTAACCTAATTATAATTTAATTATAAATAATCTAATTAATTATATATTAATCATCATTATAATTTATTTTTGTATAAGTTAATTTCTGGGCTTAAAAACACATTGTAAAAAAAACTGTTTTTATGCGCGAAATGTGTTTTTATCTTAATAAATTATTTTAATATATATTTATTTATGGTTTTAATGAAATTAATATATTATATATTCAATATAATATTTTAAAATTAATTTTATGATTTTTACAATGCAAGGAATGGAAGTAAATTGTGTTATATGCTTAATTTTTTTTTGAAAATGGGTTTTCATCATGGTTTGCATGCTTAAATAAAATTATTTTTTTTCTCTTATAGAAATTTAATATATTAAAATGGATTCCATATTTTTAATTACCATAATTTATATAATTTAATTAGTCCAATTTTTTTTTCTCATATTGAATATTAAAAATAGTAAAATTTTGTTACCACGGTTAAGGTTTAAACGAGTTTACTGGGGGGGGGGGGGGGGGTTAAACCAATATATAAGGGTAGAGTTGCCACAAAAACCTATAAAATTATTATTTTTTGAATATATTGAAATAATATATTATTCCAAATTCAAATAACTATCCATTTGGATCCACTTTCCCTTGAAAGTAACCTTAAATCATTGAAGATTTTTTTTTGAAATTTCATGTTTGTCCCTCCCCTCACTTATAAAAGGGAACCACTTCTCCTCCATTATTAATACAATTTTAATATTCTATATTAGAAAATAAATAATCTAAAAACTAATTATAATCCTTACCTTAATCCCATATCTTATGTTATTCTTCTAAGATAAATCTTTCAAGGACAAAGGAGTATGCCAAATAAGCTATGTCAAAGAAGAGGTATAGATCTTAATCTAACTCTTTCCATTTTATTTCTTCTTTTACTTCCTATAAACATGTTGTATTAATAAAAAATTGTTTTATTCAAGTATCAAAAATATAATTATATTATATTATTATTATTTCACAACCATTTACCACTTATTCTCAATTTAATGAGAGATGAAAGTATCGTTCATGCGTACATGTGGACTACCGCCTCCACGTAGTGATACGACTCATTTTGCACCACCATCATTCATGGTTAGTTATTATGATAGATTTTATGTTTATATATGGTATTTATATTATAATAATTATTCTTAAAATGTGAATAAATATTTACCTTTCTCTCTTTATATCCATTGATAAATGGAAATGTCACTTGTGCATACGTAGGAACTAACGTCTCCATGTAGCGATGCCATTAATTTTTCATAACCGATTTATATGAATGGTTATAAATATGTATATAATGAATATATAATATATTTATATCATTATTAACATTTTTTAGATGAAGTAACCATGATCAAAGTGCAAGGACCATAACCGTTGAACCAAAACATAAATGAAAAATGAAGTAGTTAACACCCGAGATGGTGATGATAATACAAGATTGTTAATTAATAGTTGATAAGATATTATAAGTAAACATTTTTTGGTATTATAGTCATTATCATGGTTATATTATATATTTTTAATAAATATAAATTTATTATACACGATTTTAGAGTGATTACGAAGCAAGACAAACATGAGGTAGGGGTTTTATGTTACATTCTCATTTTTACTAGGATTGTTCATACTTAAATTTTATGATGATGAAATTGTATAACATATATATATAAAATAATAATTATTTTATTATCCTATTTCTATCTCTATATATTTCATTTTTTACTTTTATATTCCACTCTTTAAGTTCCCAAGATAATAAAAGAATGTTTTACGGAAAACTGACCTTGTTTTTCTCTTCGGTCAATAATATTTTCTTCCATGTCTATATTTTATTTAAAAAAATTTCAATATTTTTTTTTACAATTCTCCAAATATTTATTAAAGTATTTTTTACCCATGTTTTTATTTATATAATTTTTTAAAAGAATATTCTTTTCATTTTATGAACAAGGTGCTTTTTAATTCTTTACCGGCAAGGTGAAAAGATTTTTTTTTGTTTTAACATACACCGTATGAAAAAATTTATCTACCATAATAAATATTCTTTATTTGAATGTTATGTTATAATTTTACTCATTTATTTTTAAATAAAAATTTTCTTTAATATTTTTTAATTTTTTAGATTTTAAATAGTTTATTTCAAAATGAAAGGTTATTTTCCACATGAAATGTTTGAGTGATATTTTAAAGGTATTTTAATCTATAAAAAAATCCTTACACGTTTCTTATGAATTTATTGTAATATGATCCAATATAACCATATTTATTATTTCTATGGATTTTTAATTATTATGATGATTGAATTTTTTTAAAACACATATCCTTTCCACGGGTTATGATTTGATGTTATGATGAATGTTATATGATCCTATGACACACATATGTATGGTTTTAATTATGTGATAGGTGGGACTAGAATTATATATCCCTAAAATTCATTTGGTAAATAAGGATATACCGTGTGATAATAATTACTATAATGGGGATTGAACCCAGTTCAGTAAGAGACTTTGTCTGATAAGACAGTCTTGGGAGTGAACCTTAACTAAGGAAATGATGGAATACAGAGTTTACCCAATACATTATGATAGCATTATAAGTGATAATTTAATAAGGAAATTTTTTGATGCTCATGTGCATGACAAAAAATTATGTGTTATGTTTATGATATGTTCTCATGGATCATGATTCATTACTATTGATTCCACACTCATATGTATTATGTATTTAGCTTGATAAAACATTATTCCATGTTTCAAGAATATGATATATGAATTGATGAGAATGTTTTTATAATGTTTAGATCACATTCTCATACTCTTATTCTTATCTTATTATCACCTATGATAACTATTTGATATCTCTTATGTTTACCCTTACTAAGAATTTGATCTCACCCTTTCTTATGTTTCCCTTACTCAGGTTATGAAGAAAGGTTTTAAGTATGTTATGTCTAAAAAAGATACTAATTGTAAAGATATAAATAGTAAATAATTTATATCTTTTATGTACTAGTTTTTTACGCATACAAGTTTCTAATGACACTAAGCCTCTATGGTTTTCAGGCATGTATTATTGTGAAACGTATAGAATTTTTATCTAAAATGATGTAATATTTATGTATTAAAGTTATTGGTCACTATAGTGAGTATTAGAGGAAATTTTTAGTAAATTTTAGAAACTAGGATGAGGAAAATTTAGTGATAACCCTTAGGATAATCCCAAGTATAGAAGAATATCCTAAGTTATGGTAAAGAATGGAGTGCGGATTTCCTAATCAAATACATAATTGTCTAGATACTATGAGTGAATGTGGTTTTTGAACTTATATATCTAATTTTGATAACACTAAAAAGAGTTGGTTGAGTATATATTGACATTTTTTTAGGTTTATAGTGAATGAACCCTTACTACACACCTATTTTGACATTCCTGAGGGATATTATTAGGTTAATTCACATTTTATTTAAGATCCATTATGAAGTATTTGAATACATAATGACCATGGATGAACTAGGTTAAACCTATGGTTTCATTGATTGAAAACAAGGTGTCATGATTTAGATATCCTATAAATTATTTTCTTGATTATATGATTTTACACCATGATTATTTTTTCTAATACTCTGTTTTTTGGTTTCATTCAATGGATAAAACGAGAAGTAACCATGTTAATAATAAATATGATGGAAAATGCAATGATTTTACCCCTAATAAGCAAAATGTTATCGGAGATAGAATGAAAAATCTTATTTCCATGATTATGAAACTTTCTCAACCCATGAATCATGTTGAGCTTCTAAATGAGAAAAGGTAGGAACAACATATTGTTTAGTTCTTCATGAGGTAACATGCAGCTTCTTTTAGTGTGTATATTGATCCAATAATTACAAAGAAATGGATTAGTACCAATGAAATGATATATTGTATTATCTAGTGATTATAAAATGAAATGGTTATCTTAGCTATTTATCATTTGGAAGGTAAAATAGATAAATGGTGGAATCTTATCAAGAATATAAGGCAATGATAAGAAATTTACTCCATAGAGTGGGATGAGTTTAGGAGATTATTTTTCAATAAGTACTATCTCTATATTCTTCATACAAAGATGTAGAAGGGATTACTTGAGCTTAAAAATAAGTATGATAAATTCATTGGTACTTATGAGGAAACTTTTACAAGACTTGTAATGTATGATTCTACTATTATTATTAAATTGGAAAGTAATATTTACTGGTTATTTAGTGTCTTAGAACTAATTTTCTGAAGGGTGTTATCTATAGGATACTTTAGTATATATGATAAAATCATTTGATGAGATATCAATATAGAAATGAATATTAGATTAACCCATCAATCTCATGGGTTTCATAAGAAAATAAATATGGTATTCAAAGGTAATTCTAACAATAAAAACCATAGAGGGAAGAAGATGAGTTTTACTTTATACTAGAAGTTTGGAAAGAAGAATATAGGAAAATGTCATTAGGGTACTGGTAAATGTTTTAGGTGTGGAAAATATGTCCATTGTACAGTTAAATGATGAAGTAATGGGAAGAACTTAGATAATGATGATAATAGAGAGAAATATCTATAGAATTCACCACCCACATTGCAATTCTATAATTTCACAGAGTACAAAAAATTATGCTAACCAATGCTTTAATTTGAGGGTTAATGATGATGATCGATGTAAGAAACCTCTTAAGCCTAGATACAAAGGAAAATCTCATGCGATCACTATTACCGATGTGGGGTGTGATAATGAAGTGGTGAAAGGAACACTTATCATCCACTCTAAAATTTCTAATGTATTATTTGATTTTGGTTCTACGCACTCTTTTATATCTAAAGAATTCACTAAGGGTATCACATTACCACCTCAATGAATATATGTTGAAATAGATATAAAAAATCCTAATGGTATAATTATCACAACTCAAGTATATAAATCTTACCCAATTGAATTTTGTGTGATTAATGTAAATCTTGTTATTAATCCTCTTGTTGAATTTGATATGATTTTGGGTATGGATTGTATTTTATTATATAAATTCTATATCAAAACTGAGGAAGGGAAGGCACAATTGAAATTTAAAATCTTGATAAGGGATTCATTGGGCCAATTTCATCACCTTGGGGAACACTGATACTTTTTGTTAAGAATAAATATGGATCAATGTGATTGTACATTTATTATTGGAAACTTAACAAGACCAAAATCAAGTATAAGTATAATCTTCCCTATATTGATGGTTTTTTTGATTAATTATGAGTATCTAAATATTTTAGAAGATTAATATTTGATCTGAACACTATTATTTGAGAGTCAAATATGAAGAAATAAATAATAAATGTTTCTATTCAAGGTATGGGAACTATGAATTTATATTGATTCTATATAGTCTTACTAATTCCCCCTCTTCTTAACAGGTTTAATGAATATAGTCTTTAGATATTACCTAGATTAGTTTTTGTAGTCTTTATAGATGATATTATTATATATTTTAAGAGTAAGGAAGATCATGAAGATAACTTAAGGATCTTACTAAAGACCTCGATGAAGGATAATTTGTATGAAAAATTTACCAAGTATGAATTTTGGCTATATAAATTTTCATTTTTGGGTTATATAATCTCAAGCGAGGGTGTATTAGTGGATCCATCAAACATTGATGTTATTGAACATTGGCCCAGAACAACCGGTGTGACTAAAATTTGTGGTTTTCTTGGATTGTATGGATATTATTGATGCTTTATTAAGGATTTCTCATGGATTTATAATCCACTCACCAATTTAACTTGGAAGTGAGTTAAGTTCATCTGGACCGATGAATATAAAGAAAATTTCATGGAACTAAAGAGAATATTTTTCAGTAAACTTATGATCATACTACCCTATAGTGGAGAAGGATTTGTGATTTATAATTATTCATCAAAAAAAGGAGTTGGGGTGTGTATTATGTAGAATGATACAATGATAGATTATTCCACATTCCAATTTAAGGTTCATGAGTAAAATTATCTGTCTCATGACTTGGAGATAGCAGTGGTAATATTTGAATTAAAAATATAGAGGTATAATATTTTTGGATAAAAGTGAGATATATATATTGATCTAAAAGTTTAAAGTATATATTTTTTAAGATCATTGGGAAAATTTTTATAACATATTTTATATTTATTGACAATATGTCTTATTATCAATGTTTTTTTATTTAGGTGGGAATGTGTTGTTGGAAAAGCTAAGAAAGTTTTTATTATGAAGTGCTCGAGGAGCTGAAAGAAGTTTTCCCTTGATTATGTTAAGAAAAATTTACTTAATTCAGATGATCATATGATGTTATTCATTTTCTTAACATCTTAAATATTTTTATGATTCAAGTAATAATCCAAAGGGGGAGATCAAGGTTACATAACTGATGGTAACAGATCAAGAACACCAGATCCATACTATTGATCTAAGATCACTAAAAATATGTGATTGGATAAAAGTTATAGTAGATGTTTGATGTTGAAATTTCATAATGATATCATAAGAAAAATGTATAATGTTAAGAGATAAATATTTGTTAGATACCAGTGTAAATGATTTCAAAGTTTGTTAAAATAAGTATAGTGGGGAAGAATCTATTATTAGATAAAGGTCCGAGTTAAAAAGGTTGATTTGTGGATGTGTGGAGATAATGGTGAACTCTATGTAAAGGTAAATTGTGATTTTCATTACCAATGTAAAGGTATCACAAGCACTATGTAAATGTGATATAAAAATGGTACAAGATATTTAGAGGTCAATAGTGATTTACACGAACTATATAAAGGTACTGAGGATAACTTGTCAAAGCTATCAGTTGGAGGAAATCTAAGAATTTCACTAGACATATAATACTTCATTGAAAAAATTATTTATAAGTTTCAACAATGTTATCCAATAGAATATGGATCAAGTTCATCGAACAGTGGCTGATGACATTTCTAAATAGAAATTTTTTATTTTTTTCAAGTGTAAAAGTTTTTATTATAGGATGTGTGAAGTTTGATGTTGAAAAATTATAAAGATAGATATTTAAGGAAGATACATTGGATAAACATCTACTGGAAAGATGAAAATTAGACAGACCAAGTCCATGTCACCAGACTAATGATTTTGGGAATTTTTATCAGACTAATTCATGTTTTTCAAGATGAGGTAGGATGAATTAGTCAGATTGATTCCCTTTAATCATATTGAGGAAACTAGTTAATAGGAATCAAATAATAAAAGATAAATAAAAGAGATTAATGGAGAAGATGTTAATAAATTCATTAGACACACATTCACTGGATATATTTTTTAGGAGATTTACATAAAACCTTATAGATTCCCTTAACTACGAGGATTCTAAGATGAGAATTCAATGTTTTTTATCCTTACAAGTTTAAGAAAGTTCAATGAATCTCTTTAATGATTGAGTTTAAGGAAGTTTGAATAAGTCTAATGATTCTAGATTCTTCATTAAGCTTCATGAATAATCAAGATGACTCTAGAATGTTTGAGAAACATCCAGTGAATTTTAGGGAGTGGGATATTTTTAAGTTACCATTTTAGTGAGAAGTAAAGAAAAATTGGTTTACCATCTTTTCTATTTTGAGTGAACCTTTAAAATGGGATTCAAGTAGAACCTGTATTAACACTTTTCACCCATATAAAATCTTATAGGATGAAATTTTTTGAGAAGTGTGAGTTTACAATGAGTTTATGGTCTAGTTTAAGTAAAAGTAAAATGGGTAGAGTTGTAGTGAGATGATTTACTAGAAAATAGTCATGATTAGTATTATTAGGTATAAATTCTGAATAGTGATATTAGATAGGGATATTAGTTAGAGTATGCCAAATAGAGATTAGAGTTTTTATTGGATAGAGATACCAAACAAGTTGTGAGGAACTATGGGTTTTTGAAATGATAAGAACATAAAACAAAAGTGAAAAAATGAGGCACACTAGAAAAATTTCAATAAATGAAGGAGTTTAACTAGATAGACACTTACCAGATAGAGGAAATCAAAAGGAAAATTTGTGGACAATATTTTTGGGTGTTTTTTACAAAGTTTCAAATTTTTGTATTGGATTAGTTGATAAGAAAAAACATTATAACTGATAAGAGTCAGTATAATCACACCTATCATAATATAGATGGAGTCTAATAAGAGTTGACTCATTATATTCACTATTCTATTATAGTTAATTTCTATGGACCAATGAGAGTTTCCATGGAATGGATATAGGTTATCACACTAAGGAAAAAAATTTTAAATCTTGCATTCCTTTCTTTACTTTGTTATCATTTTCTGATTGTGAGGTAGTTATATAAATTTTGTAATGATAATAACTCAAAAAATTTAAGGGGGTAAATTTCAATAGAATTGAAATTTTAAAAATACCACCACTGATTCAACCCCCATTCTCAATGGTTCTTGCGATCCCAAGGAAATTTAATTGGTATCAGAGAAAGGTTCCCCTTATAATATCCTTATCAAAGAAAATATCAAATCAATTAACAATAGAGTCATTCCTACATTTGATAGAAAAAGTTATCATGGTTTGAAAAATATAATGATAAGCCATCCTCTATCTCTTGGCCAAGAGGTAATTGATGAAACTATAGTAGGGTTTCCACCCATTACGAATGATGATCCAATGAAATTATCTAAAAAAAGAAACCCTATAGAAGATGTGAAAGATAGAAATTCTATTCATATGTCACATTCAAAAAATGTTTATATGAATGTAAATAAATATGGGACAAATTTTAAAGCATATTAAAGGTAAATATCAAATTTAAGGAAGAAAAGTTACAAATTTGGAAAAGAAATTTTAAATATATTAGAATGGTAGATGATCAAACTGTTGATGATTACTTCAATAGGGTTAATAAAGTTGTTTAAAACATCAAAGAATTCAAATATTTCATGGAAGATTCTACCATTGTTAAGAAACTCATGAGAAAATTTCCTATCAAGTATGATTCTAAAGTTTATTCCTTAGAAGATAAAGATGATTTATCTCATGATGAATTACATCACCTTATTGTTTCTTATGAGATAAAGAAATACCCAGCATTCAAAAATAAGATTAAGGAAGAAATGTATTTTAAATACATGAAGAATATGAATTTTCAATAATCAAAACATGAGTAAGAGGAACTTAGTGAATCAGAAGTTAACGAAATTGATGCTAAAGAAAATGAAATAATCATGTCTTTTATATCTAAAAATTACCAGAAAGGTAGAGGAATGTTAAAAGGAAAGATCCCAGTTAAATTTTTTCAAGTGTGGAGGAATTATTCATTTTTTTATAAATTTTCCTATGAATAAAGTTATAAAGTATAAAGATGATTATGAATGAAAAACTCAGTGGAATAAGTTGAACATAACTTCTAAGGAAGATAAGAAATCCAATAAACATAAGAAAATGTTCAATAAAAAAAGAAGTATGTTGAGTAAGAAATTTGTGTAATATAATTTAGATAAAATTTAATTAAAAAATAAATCTTAATTTTATTTAGAGAATTCCTTTATAATATTGAAAAGAAGGAAGACACTTCCAACTGTGAAGAAGAAGAAGAAGGTGAAGAAACTTACAAGATTTATCAGCTGATATTAGAAATTTTGGCATGTTTTGATAAAAAACTCAAGAAAGATATTATAATGTTAAATAAATAAATTGTAAAGGTTTATATATGAATGGAATATTTCTTAAAAATTGAATATGTTTACATTGAAGAAATTAATAACCTCAAGTTTAAAATTTCAAATTATAAAAGATGGTGGAAGATCTTAGTAAGAGTGTTGTTGCTAAGGAATATAATATTTTTAAAAATTAATCTATATATATTAATTTTAAAAATCAATAAATAAAATTAATGAAAATTTCAATAAATATTAAAAGATAAATTTTGAAACATCTCAAGTTGTTGAGAAGACTCATTTTAAGAATCATGTGAAATATATGCCAACTAAATAAAAAAGTTCATCTAATTTTTCTAACCATGAAGGTGAAAGAAAAAACTCTAGTAAATAATGGGTTTATAAAGGATGTGATAAATATATCACATTGACAAAAGTTGAAAATAACCTCCATACAAATGATTCTATGTGCTAGAGAGTTTCTTATACGGAAAGATATGTTGAACCTCAACAAACTATTTATAGGGAAAGTTAATTTTTTTAATAGAAGATCGAGATTTATTAAATATTTTTAGTGATGTGGTATGGGAATAAAGATTATAATTATTGGAAAAAATATATCTCCCTATAAGTAGGCATGAATTAAGGGAGATAAACATCAGAAGAAAAGAGACCAACTTTCTTAAGCTACAGGAGGAAGGAAAAGAAAAAATTTAAAAACTTAGAAAGTTCCTAAATAAAAATAATTTTGATTGCCTAGATGATTTTTGTTGAAGGTGTGACCAACTAGGACACTATGATTAAGAAGTATGAAAAAATTTCTAGGAACATTTTCTCATGCTAAGAAAGAAAAATAAACCCAAAATAATAAAGTTTTGGTGTGATATTTTGTTGTTGAGACCACTCTAAAAGCTAGTAAAAGAAAAAAATCTTGGATTATCTATAGTGGTTATTCCTGACACATGAAATGAAATTTTAAAATGATAAAACTATTTTATAACATTAAGGTGGAGCAATTACTTTTGGAAACTATAGTTCCTTAAAAATTAAAGGAATTGGAACATTTGATATTGAAGATCAGAGACTAAAATCAAATGATGTTTTATATATTAATGGACTCAAGAACAACTTTATGAGTATCATTAAACTTTGTGATGATAGTAATGAATTTATCTTTCTGAAATATTATTTTATAATAATATGTTTGGAATATATAAAAGTGGTTACTAAGGGAGGAAAAACCAGTGAAAATATTTTCCATATTAGAGATCTTTGTAACTCATGTTAATTAATTGTTGAGGATGAAAATAAATTATGGCATCGAAGACTCTAGAATATTTTCTATAAAATCATGAGAAAGGTTTATAAAGTAGATTCTATAAGAAATATACCACAATTAAGCATGAAATAATATACTATTTGTATAACATATCAGAAATGGAAGATGGTTAATGGAAGACATAAGAAAATTAACTTTCAATCCACTAGATCTTTTGAGATCATTCACTATGATATTTGTGGGATGATGAGACATCAATAAAAAAGGTGATTGGTGCTTCATTAATTTCATTTATGAATTCAATTAGATTACCAACATATTTTTCATGAAACATAAATCAAATGCTGAAAAAATGTTTCAATATTTCAGAAGGAAAGTTAAAAGAGATATGGGTGATTATATATTGAAGTTTAGAAATGGAAATAGAAATGTGTACACAAGAAATTATTTTAAAATATATTTTTAAAAACATAGAATCAAACACCAATATAGTTCTCTATACAGTTCTCAATAAAATAGAGCAGTGGAAATGAAAAATATAAGTTTAGTGTAAATGAGAAGAAGTATACTGGCTAAATATAAACTTTTGAAGTTTTTTTTATAGGATGCTATTATTAGTAATTTTGATGTACAAAAAATATGTTTGTTTTGATCGGAATACAAAATGAATTCATATGATATGTGGTATAAGAAAAATCCTTCAGTTAAATATTTCAAGGTTTTTGGGAGTTCATTCTTAATAAAGATAAAAAATCCAAATATTGGAAAGTTTGATGAAAAATATAAATAATGGATTTTCATGGGATATTCATCTAACATAAGAAGTTATGAATATTGGAATAAAAATTTACAATTTTTTTTGATTATTATGATTTTAAAGTTATTCAAAATCCATCCTCAACAAAATTTATTGAAAATGTTACAGAAGACAAATTGAAGACATCTAATGGGGATAATAATAGAGAAGATGAATGTGACCCAAAATCTTTACAATATGAGTCCCATGAATCCTATGATGAGGAAAGTGAGACAGAAATAAAATATCTAAAATTTTGTGCTTTACAAAAATAGGTTGAATTTGACAACATCATTATAAATCGAAAGGATACAGTTCAGACCAGAATAAATTTAAGATTAGAGAATCAAAAATAACTTATCTCATAATTAAAACCAAATAATTTTTCATAGGTATTTGAACATAAAGAGTTGGTTAATTCTATGAATAAAGAGTTAGATAAAATCTGAAAAAATGAAACTTGGGATCTTGTTCGATTACTAATAGAAAATAATATTATTGGTTCAAAGTGGGTGTTCAGAGATAAGATGAACGAACATGGAGAAATTTCAATAAAAAAATCTCAAATTGTTTAAAAAGGTTATTTACAAATAGAAAAAATTTATTTCAAAGAAAGTTTTCCCCCTATTGTGAAATTAGAAACTATAAGAATGTTCTTGGAATTTATTGCACATAATTGTTACAAATTTTATTAAATGGGTGTCAAGTCATCTTTCTTAAATATATAATTTGAAGAAGAAGTTTATATTGATAAACCTGGTGGGATATTACATGATAAATATGGATCTATGGTGTGTAAAATAAATAAAGTTATATATTGGTTAAAATAGGATTCAAATTCATGTTATTATAAACTTGATAGTTTCTTGAAATATATGAAATTTTCAAAAGGAAAAGTTTATAGAAACCTTTATGTTAAGGAAGTGAACTCAGGTACCCTAATTGTCTCTATTTATGTTGATGAAATAATTTTTATAAAGGATAGGGATAAAGCTTATAAATATTTTTCTGAACAAATGAATAAAAAATTTAAAATGTCATCACCCAAATAATTTAATTTATTTATGGGATAAAAATTTCAATAGGAGGAAATTTATATATTTCTCTCCTAAGAAAAGTATGCCATGGATTTGATAAAAAAGTTTAGCATAATAGATTCCAAATATTTTTTTACTCCCATTTCTATTGGAATAAAAATGAGTAAATATAAAGTTGGTAAATTTTGAATCATAAATACTTTTAAAAGTTAATGGAAGCTTGATCTATCTTATTGATTGCATCACAATTCATTATTTTATTCCACCCATACACCACTGAATTAAACTGATTATGTATTTTAAATTAAAATTATTATAACAAATTGATAATTATAATTGATTCAATAATTTTGTTATTTTCACTATTAAAAATTTAAATTTCACTTGTTTTGATGATTTTATTGAAGGTGGAGGTGATTCAGAGAGCTCACGATGAAGCAGAAGGAAAATGGGCCAAAATGCATGGAATCCCTCGAATACATGTCCATTTTTTTCATGTTTCGTAAACTAAGTGAATCCAAATGGGATGAAATTTTGTGATCAGATCCATAAATCCATGGAATACAACTTCCATGAAGAAATACAATCCCAATTCATCCATTGAGAGGCCCAAACAAACCGATCTATCCAATAGAATGAATATGTATTGAGTCAAAAGGTTGCCTATGTATTTTGGAAATATATATTATTATTATTATATACATTATATGGGTTCCAAATTTGAAATAGAGATAGAAAAGGTGTCTAAAAACAACTTTTTAGTTTTTTCCAAAGTGATTTAACACTGTATGGATACCCAAAACCATGGACCAAGTGAATTATTGAAATTGGGGTGGCCAAAACCACCTCCCACTTTACCTATAAATTGGAACCTTGGGCACCCCATTTGGAAGTTCGATTTGGGAGAATGGTTCTTCCATTTTGGAGTCCCAAAGGAGTCTTATAATCAATACTATAAGTTCTAAATTCCATGGAAGGTTTTAATTAATCATCATTTTATTTCTATCCTCCAATGGAGTTCTAAATGCCTTCTGATCACCCGGGTGGAACGTGATGTAAATCTAAGATTCATGTTTGTAATATTTGAATGATATTTTTAATTCAAGGTTGTTATGTTATTTTTCAAAATACTATATTCTTATTTTTTTATTTATGCACTAGTATGTCATTATCAACTCATATGATCATGTTTGGGGGTACCCATTCATGTGATGTTTTACACACCGTTCACCACATCTTCTTCCCCCCTTCAATTATGGTGTTTGTGTGGTTTATATTGGTAAATTTAACTCTCATAAAAAATTTTAAGGACATGTACATTTATTTAATGCTATCAGAAATAAATAACATACAAACCTGGATATAACATCGAGTTCTTAGTGTGTTTCCTTGGTGAATTTTAGTTATGAAGTTGAACACAAATCACCCAATCATCAGTGGTATCTGATGAATCACTATGTGTTTTTGACTGAACCCTAGAAGGTATCCTAGTATAAACTCAGTAAATTCTATTTCTAGGTGTTACAAACCAACTATTAAAATATCATAACTTTATCTCTTGAAGCGATGAAGGATGAACATCTGGAGATTTCCCCGGGTTGATCACACTTAATTAATTCTATTCATTTTTGATTTGTTTTATCATTTTCCATTTTCTTTTTTCTTCTTAAAACATCAAACACCAAGTTTTCCAAATCCCATTTCCCTTATATTTTCATAATAAAAATATTTTTATTAAATTAAAGATCTAAGGCTCTATCGAGAGATGACATAGGGTTCCTGTTATACTGTATAAATTCTAGTAAAACTAAACATATAATTTGATGCGCTTGACAACACGATCAAATTTTAGAGAGTTTTCTAGGGATCCAATATCTTTTTTATTTATTTCATTTTATTTATGTACTTTCATTTTTTACTTATTTCTTCTTTTCATATCCCCCCATTTGATTGTTTTTGTTTTTGTTTTGGTTTTTATTTTTGTTTGTTTTTGTGTGTTCTCTCTCTCTCTCCCTTCTATATCTCTCTCTCTAATTCTATAGTATAACATTATATTTTATTTTCAACTTTCACCATTCATAAGTGATTTTATTTTATCCATCCTCCATTATAAAAAAACAAAAAAATTCACAACTTACTTGCATGACCCGATCAGAAAAGAAAAAATTGCTTGAATTTGAACCAGAAATTAAAAATAAAGTTCACTCACAAATTAGGTAATATAGAGTACTAAAATAAATTAACACATATGAACCTATTTTTAAACATAAATTTATCCTAAACCAATCAAAAATTAAACCAAATCAAATCCCATAAAACATGGTTGTAAATAATCAAACCTTAAAAGAACTGACCACCCCAGATGTGGAGTACCAACCTACATACATCCAATATCCCGGGGAAGCAGCCAAATTTGAGCTAAGATCAGGCCTCATCCACCTACTTCCTAAATTTATTGGTCTTCCTGGTGAGGACCCTCACAATCATATTAAGGAGTTTCATATAGTTTTATCCACCATAAAACCCCAAAATGTGTCTGAGAACCTCATGAAGTTTAGGGAATTCCCTTTCTACCTTGATGGTGTAACCAAAGACTAGCTATACTATCTACCTACCACAATTATAGGATGAAATGAACTTAAATGACTCATTCTATATAATTTCTTACCTACCTCCTGAACTGCATCAATTAGAAAATAAATCTATGGCATTAGGCAATCACAAGGAGATACCCTTCATGAATATTAGGAAAGATTGAAATGACTTTGTTCAAGTTTTCCCCACCACCAAATTGGTGAAAAATTTATAATTCAATACTTATATGAAGGAATTGTCTCCATAGATCATGGAATAAAAGATGTTGCATCTAGTGGTGCCCTAATTGATAAAACTCATTCCGCTGCTCATGACTTAATAGCCAAAATGGCTCAAAATGCACAAAAATTTGGAACATGAGCAACTACACCAACCAGAGTAGTTCATGAGGTAAGTAATTCAGCCCTGGAACAAAAGGTAGATAATAAACTTTATGAGATTCATACCATTATGATGAAATTAGATCAAGCACATGGTAACTCACACTCTTCTTCTATTCCATTACATTTTGGTATTTATTCTGATAACACTCACTTTTCTGACCGATGCCCATAACTTCAGGATTCATTTGAGTCCTATGTAGTAGTATTATCAGGGTGTCATTTTCAATAAGCACCAACCTTCAATCAAGAACCATTTATGCCAAATCCAAACCCTCGGTGGAAATCACAACCATAGTACCAACAAGGAGGCAACCTTAGAAACCCCAAGTAGAATTAGTATCAACAAGGCCAAGGTATGTATCCTTCTTATCCCTCAACCTCTCAGAACAATCCTCCTCCTCCTCCCCCCAAATTTAAACCAAGCCTTGAGGACATAGTGAAGCAAATAGAAACCCAGAACCTCCAATTCCAACAGAAAATGAAATCAGCTATTCAAGACCTATGAAATCAAGTGGGACAATTAGAAAACACCATCAGTGAGATAAAGATGCAAGGTTCTGGAAAACTACCATCCCAACCTATTTATAATCCAAAAGGAAATGGTAATGTTTGTGCAATCACACTTCGTAGTGGTAAATAAGTTTCTTATTCCAATGATTCTATCCAAAAGGTATATCCTCCTCTTGAAAAATATCTTTCCCTACCCTCAAAATATTCTAATGTTGAAAAACAAAACAAAAATGCTAAACAAATTTTCATTGAGGATTCCACTAAACAAAACATTCCTCTTAATTTCCCCCAAAGACTCTCTAAATATAAGAAAATATTTGATAATGAGATTTATAAAGATATTATGGATACATTTAAAAAGGTACAAGATAAAATTAGTTATTGGATGAAGTTAAAAAAATCCCATGATATGAAAAATTACTTAAAGAAAATTACACCCATAGACAAAGGATGAAGGGGAATGAGAGATTCAACTTAGGAAGAAATGTCTCAGCATTGATTTAACTAGAAATTCCAACCAAATGCAGGGATCCAAGAACATTAATGATACCTTTCACCATAGGGGAAAAATTATTTTTAGATTCTATGATAGATTAAGGTGATTCAATTAATATAATTCCTTACCCTGTGTATACTTCTCTGTAGGTCGGAGAACTTCAACCGACATGAATCATAGTGAAACTTTCAAACTGTATCACAAAACACCCATTAGGAGTGGTCGAGTATGTCCTCGTAAATGTAAATAATCCTATCTTCCCCTCCGACTTCTATATTCTTGAGATGGAGGATACCTGAACCCAAAGACATTACTTACTCATACTTGGATAAAAATTCTTGAAAACAGAAAAGATGATCTTCAATATTCACAATGGTATGCTATCCATGGAGTTTAGTGGAGAAAAGATATGTTTTAATATACTTGAAGCTATGAAACACCCTATTGAAGAACACTCCACTCTTACAGTCTATTCAATGGAAGTGATCTCAAATAATCCACACACACACAATTCTCTCCTCTACCCATACTCTG
Organism: Viscum album; assembly: GCA_963277665.1. Classification (NCBI taxonomy): domain Eukaryota; kingdom Viridiplantae; phylum Streptophyta; class Magnoliopsida; order Santalales; family Viscaceae; genus Viscum; species Viscum album. The sequence continues at coordinate 1,907,528,435 of OY728161.1, read as the reverse complement.
ATTAATTTTACTCTTCTTAACCTTTTGATGATTTGAGTTTTGATTCATGTTTTGAGTGTTTTTTGGGTTTAGAAAAGTGTAAATTTTGTGTTTTAATTGAAGAGTGTATTCATTCTGAGGTATCCATGACCGTCGATGATTTTGAAAATGTCATTTCTATAGATTCTCTTTCCTTAGAGAATAAACATGATTAGATAGACAATTTCATGGACTTTACTCCCCCTAAATCCCCTCCCTCAATCCAAAATATACCTTTTTTGGAACTAAAACCACTTCCTCCTAATTTAAAATACACCTATATTGAGGGTATTGACCAATTTCCCAACATTATTACTAATAGCCTCTCTCCATAATAGGAATCAAAACTGCTTGACCTTTTGATAGAGTGTAAAATGGAAATTAGATGGACATTGGATAATATTCCCAAGATTATACCATCTATTTATATTCACTATATACTTTTAGATGATGAGGATAATCCCATAAGGAAATATCAATGTTAGTTGAATCCCACTCTTATTAAAGTGGTAAAATTGGATGTTAGTAAATTACTTTCTATTGGGATCATTTATCCTCTATCTGATAGTAAATGGGTTAGCCCAGTGTAAATTGTTCCAAAAAAATCTGGAATAACAGTAGTGTCTAACGAAAATAATGAATTGGTTCCAACATGTGTACAAAAAAGTTGGTGAGTCTGTATTGACTATCATCGACTGAATCAATACACCCGAAAGGACCACTTTCCTCTACCTTTCATTGACCAAATGTTAGAAATATTGGTAGGTAATTATCATTATTGTTTCCTTGATAGTTATTCAGGTTATTTTCAAATCCAAATAGACTATAAGGATCAAGAAAAGATAACATTTACCTATCTATTAGGCACATTTTCATATAGAAGGATTCCTTTTGGTCTATGGAATGATCCTGGTACTTTTCAACGTTGTATGTTGAGTATTTTTTCTGAGTACCTATAGAATTTCATGGAAGATTTCATGGATGATTTCATGGTTTATGTAACTTCATTTTATGACTTTCTTGCACAACTAGGTTCTTTCCTCCACCACTACATGGAAAAATATCTCATATTAAATTACAAGAAATTCCATTTCATGATTGAGCAGAGGATAGTTCTTAGGAATGCTATTTCAAAAGAGGTAATTTGAGTGGATAAATCAAAAACTGAATTTATTTCATCACTTCCATATCCAAAATGTTTCTATGAGGTGTGATATTTATTGGGTCATGCTGGTTTTTACCACCGATTCATTAAAAATTCAGTTTGATCACACTTCCCCTGTCTCAATTACTGCAAAAGGATTCTAAATTTTTATTTGATAAACATTTTGAGGATAATTTCAATTCACTAAAATGGAGTCTCACATCAACTCCCATAATCCAACCACCATGGTGGTATCTTCCCTTAGAACTTATGTTTGATGCATCTAACTTTGTAGTTGGGGGCAGTTTTATCATAAAGGGTTGAGAAGTATCCTCATGTCATTGCGTATGCCTCACATCCCCTTGAACCTGCCCAGGTGAACTACACAACCTATGGAAAATAAATTATTTATATTGTGTTTTCCTTGAAAAAATTCCATTCATATATTATTCTGTAAAAAATCATTATATTTTTTGATAATGTTTCCCTTCATTTTCTCCTAAAGATACCTGAAGCTTAGACCTACCTCATTCGGTGCATGCTCCTCCTCCATGAGTTCAAACTTGATATTAGAGATAAAAGAGGAGTGGAAAATGTGGTAGATGACCACATTAGTAGGATTTTCCCACCATTAGACCATCATGTTGACTCACCCCTCCCCATTGGATAATTTTTCCTGGATGAGAACTTTTGTGATGTTATGGACCTTACACCCAGGTATACAGACATTCTGAATTTTCTAGAAACATCTAGGGTCCCCACTGATTTCAGAACTTCACAATACCAAAGAATTAAATAGGATTATATATAGTACATTTGGGATGACCCACATTTTTGGAGAATTTGTAGTGACCATGTTGTTCGTTGGTGTGTGTCTGACCATGAGTTCGCCTCTTTTTTGACCTTCTTCCACACTTTGTCTTATGGGGGTCACTTTGGCTCTCAACGTACAGATCAAAAGGTCCTTGACTTAGGAATTTATTGGCCAACATTGTATAGAGATTCCCATTGGTTTTGTAAGTCATATACTTGATTTCAATTCATAGGGAATATCTCCAACAGGAATGACATGCCCCAATAACCCATGTTATTTTGTGAGATATTCGATGCATGGGGCATTAAATTCTTGGGGAATTTTAAAAATTCATTTTGATTTTTGTAAATCTTTTTGGTTATTGAATATGTCTCTAAATGGGTGGAAGAAAAAGCCACCAGGACCGATGACTCTTGAGTGGTTGTTGATTTTGTGAGGTCCCAAATTTTCAACAGGTTTATTTTGTCGAGATTCATCATTAGTGACCAGGGTTCACTTTTTTGAAATTGCAACATGAAAAATTTTCTTCATAAGTATGTGTTTGTTCATAAATTCTCCACTTCACATCGCCCCCAAACTAACATACAAGTAGAAATATTAAATCAGGAAGTTAAGAGAATATTGGAAAAAATGGTACAACCCAATAGGAAAGATTGATGTTTGCATTTAGATGATACACTTTGGGAATACCGTAAAACCTTTAAAACCTAGATCATAATTTCACCATATAATATTGTGTTTGTAAAGGCTTTTCACCTCCTAGTAGAGGTAGAACAACACACATATTTTGTTATTAAACAATGTAATATGATTCTATCAGATGTAGGTGAGCATAGGAAGTTGAAAATTTAAGAGTTAGAAGAAATTAAATGTGATGCATATTAGAAATCATGAATCTATAAAGAGAATACAAAGGTTATACATGATGGGATAATTCATCAGTGGAAGTTTCTTATTGGTGATATGGTCCTTATGTACAATTTTTGGACAAATCTCCACCTAGGTAAGCTTTATTCTTGATGTCTCGGACCTTATACTATTATTAATGTTTACCCATTTGGTGAAATATAGGTTATACATTAGAAGAGTTCCCAAAGTATTACGGTCAATGGGAATAGAATTAAACACTTCTATGAGGATTTTATAAATAATCTCATAGAGGAAATCCAACTAATAGATGCCACATATGACACCACTTAACAGGTTGTCCCTTCTTTGTACCTTTATTTAATTGTCTATTTATTTAAAATACTTGCATTGAGAAAAATGTAATTTTTAGGCATGGGGGATGGTGACATGTCATAGTTAGGATTAAAAAAACAAAAAAATGTGTTTTCATTTTTGATTTCTTTTTCTTTATTTTGTGCTTTTAGATAAACATTTATCTTAATTAGAATAACCAAAATTATTTTTATGCTTGAGTCGATAGTGTGGAAAATTACATTGTTCTTGGAAAAATGTTTTTCAAATAAATTTTGATATGGAATATTTTTCTAGAATTCTTATTTTCAAATGATTGTTAGGTGTTTAATGGATTTTTGAAACCTATGGATCATTATCACTGACCAATATTTTAATCCCTTACCCGATAGACATTATAACCCCCCCTTTTTTCTCATATTATGCCTTTTAATCACTTTCTTGAGAGTCTCAGGTCATTTAGAGAAACTATAAATTTCCTTGATTCTATTTGATGCCATAGGATTCGAGTATGCTACATTCATGATATAGGCAATCATTCATTGAAAAGACATTTTTACAATTAACCTCTATTTTCGACCACCTTGACATTTTACTTTAATAATCCTTAGAGACCATGAAATACCTATTAGGTAGCCACATCACAAGCTTATTTATCCCTACCTACCCATATCTTGTGTATATTCTTGTTTTATTTTTATCAAGTGTGGGACAGAGGGTGTTTTTATGGGAATTATGGGAGAGAATCGTTGTTATGGGTTGATATAAATGGTGCCTACATTTTCCTTGGGCAGTGGGTTCATAAGACATATTGCATCATTATTTTACACATGTTTACCTATTTATATAAAAAACTATATATTTAAAAAAATAGTTTTGTACATAAGAAAAAAATAAAAAAAATAAAAAAATGGATAAAAGATGATGTTTACTCATTATTATCCACTGCTTGGTTGTGATCCACACAAATAGACAATGTGGATTGTGAGTTGGGGTGATACAATTTTTGAGGGGTTGAGTGTGTACATTCATTGTAAAAACTTTCTGAATTTTTGAATGTTTTATATGTAATATATTAAACACTCCTCTTCTACCTATGTTTTTTAAACATTACATCCTACTAATCCTTGAACCTTAGAACAAACTTTTGGAAGTCCTCTTGAGTAGCACACTAGTTTCTATCGTTAGAGAACTGAGAATCTTGGAAATCATATGGTAAGATCACATGAAATTTGGGAGAAGAGAATAACTCCACTTTCATATGCTCCTTGAGTGATGAGAGAAAATTTCTAGGTGAGGTAGGTTGCGACATGTTGAATGGGTGAACAAATGAAGTTAAAAAAATTTGAACGTGATAGAAAAAATGATAAAAAAATTGATTTCATAAATGAGACATGATGGATTTCATTTCAAATAATCTTGGAATTTTTCTCACCTTTTATTTAGTAATGGGACTTGATTAGGATATAATAAATTTCCCAAGAGTGAAAATGATTTAGTGTTGGTGTGTGATCACACCGCGATTCACTGTTTTATTCCACCCTCATACCACTATATTAAACTAAATCTATATTGTAAATTCCAATTATGATAAAAAATTTCAATTCACGTTTTATTCAATAAATGTGTGATTTTCACTATTAAAAAGGGAAATTTCACTTGTTTTGATGATTTCATTGAAGGTGGAGGTGATTTGGAGAGCCCAAGATGAAGCAGAAGGAAAATGGGCCAAACTACATGGAAGCTCATGAACATATGTACACTATTTTGCATGTTTTGTGAACTAAGTACATAAAAATTGGATTAAATGTTGTGATAATATCCATAACTCTATGGGATGAAACTTCAATGAAAGAATACAAGCCAATTTTTTCAATTAAGAGGCCCAAACAAACTGATCTATCTAATAGAATGAATCTGCACATAGCCAAATGTTTTCCTATGTATTTAGAAATATATATAATTATATACATTATCGGGCAACAAAATTTTACATGGAGATATAAAAGGTTTCACTTAATTTTTTTTTAGTTTTGTCTAAAGTGATTTAATAATTTATGGAAACCCAAAACCGTGGACCAATTGGTGTAACGCCCCGACCCCAGCTAACCAGAGTCGGTGCATTACTTCGTAACATTGGCATGATCACACAAGATCAAGTCTCGAAAGACTGATTAGTTTAGTAGCCTTGGAAACACTAGATACATTCATAAATCTTACATTACATCATAAAGTGAAAAACTAATAAAAAAGTCTTCATAGTCCACACTCATATCCTCTTCTGACTATCCCTGCAGGTTATTCATAAAATACTTCTTCACATCCTGGAAAATATTAAAACATTGAAAGGGGTGAGCTCAGATGCTCAGTAAGGATAACAATATTGCGGAAGCTTTCACAAATAAGCATAAAAATTTAAGGCAATGTATAACTAAAACAAAAGCCTTTCAAACATGAACTTCAACATAATATGGCAAAAGTAAAATGAGATAATGCCATTCACTTCTTCACATGGATATTCTACTGGTCGAATAATCACATGAAATATCAATAACCACTTTCATAATGATGGAATGCATAATGCCAGACTATCATAACCACATAGCCAAGGCCTCATGCCAAGACTACAAATAAGATTTTGTCAAGGCCTTGTGCCAAAACACTAGTTTGTCTCATGAGACCTGCCGATGCATCGAGGAGCTATAGCGGGCTCCACCCGTCACTTATTAAGTCCAATGCATTCCTCATATGAATAGGTTTAAACATATCATAAACCATAACATAATCGTATCACATAAAACATGCGTAAAGGAAACATAACATTTCCACATTTCAATCACAAGATGTCAATACAACACATTGATATTCTTTCAAAACCATTTTCAATACCAAAATAAAATCAAGTTAAAACATTGTATTTGTTTTTCATTAAAAAAAATGATGGCTTGTAGAGGAAGCCGAAACTCAAATAATGGTCACGGCGGCAGAGAAGTCGTTGTCGCCGCATAAGTACGGAAAGGAAAACATTCCATTTTTGTCGTTTAGTAAAATGCTTTGTATAAAAAAATATTCCTTTTGAATAAACATAAAAGTCAAAGGGGTTTATACACCGTATAAAAGACAGTTGTGTATAAAACCAAATATGCCTCAATGAAAGGAGATTGAGACGAAGTCCTTAAAAAGATCATTTTTAAAATAAAATAGATCTATTATGTGTATTCACTATAGGTACACATAAAGAAAGTAAAAATACAAAATAGGACATAATAATATCATGACATAATTTGAAAGTAGGAGATTAACCCAAAGAATGGAAATTGGGTTAAAAATTCCCTTACCTCATGTCTGACTTGACTCAACCATTCTTTAACCTCCTGAATAATAAACTAGAGTTAATATATACCTTATTAAGAACCATTTTCAATTTCATTATCCTTATTATATCACTTATTATAATGATATGAACATTATGTAATTATTTAAGTTAATAACGGTCGTTTTGTCGATCTTGGGTACTTGAGCCAACAATAAAATTCTTATAATTACAAGTTGTTTATGTGGTAGAATATCCATTATCTCCAGAATTATATTCATGATTTAGATGTCATATATATCTTATATATCCAGTATATACATTCATTTATAATATTATGTAACATTTAGAGGTAAGAAATGAAATGCACCGTTCATGGAGACGGTAAGCCATACGTACGCATGAACGCTACTTTCATTTCTATTTTGTATTTAATGGAATGAAATAATAATGATATAAATTTATTACAGTATAATATAGTGTATAATACCATTTACTCTATCCTTTATACATCCCACATATGGCATTAACGATTCAAATCACTTTGAGGGGGCGGTAGTCCGCAATTCCTAAAATGAAATTATCGCGTTTTACCCATAATGGAAATCATAAAGTATGCCATAAATGAGAAATAAAGAAGCATAAGTAAAACATAAACATATTATATATCATATATAAAAATAGTGACATCTTAATGGCCATCTTTGAAGGTGTTATATGAGTGTTGAACAATCATCGTTTCGTGAGGCAGAAATTCGCCATCCACAGAAACCGTATGTTCTTTAACCATTAGATGTAGGTGTGTGTAAGTGTAGCTCTAATACTTCTTATAAAAACATCCTAGTATATTGAGGATACTGGTGTTGTTACAAAAGAAATGAATAAAAAGTGTTTAGGGGGTTGGAGAAGAAAAATAAAACAAAACAACATTAGAGAAGACATTACCTCAAAATCGGGTAACTCTTTTTGATTTGAGCCAAAGGCTTCCTTGGGAAGAGTTCTGCCCAAAGTGAGGCTTCTAGGAGTAAGAGGGGGAATTTGGGAGAGTATTTGGGCAGATTTTGGCCGAGCCAAATGGCTTGAATGTGTAAATGAGGTGGGAGAGGTGGGGGCCTTTTATAAGTGGAGAGGAGGGGCTCTTTTGGAAAGATTGAAATGTTACATTATTACACAATTCTTTTCGGATTCTAAAGGTCCCACACTTATATAATTCGTGTCTAAGGTGATACGGGTTCGAAATCTACCCATCCAATAGTCTTTGGACAAGTTTAAGCCTTGGATTTTACATTATCTTCTCATTTTATTAAAATCGTTAAATAATGAGGTCATCACTGCATCATAATGATGTCATAAATAATTTAATTTATATAATGCCTAAAAATTATAAAACAAATACTATGATGTAGGAAATATTTTTAGCTTTCTAATGAATATTTATAATCAAAATTTGGACTTGTGTAACCCCACTTAAAAACTGTTTTAGTAAAACAACTCATGTTTGTATCAATTTAATTTTAACATTAAATAAATATATATTAATGTCATTTTCCAACTAAAGTGGCCTCATGGGGTCCCCAAGTTGACTCATGGGTTGTATTGGTCGGATATGACTCATCCAATAGGAGTAGGACAAGTGTCAAGCTCATCTCATATTATGAAAACATTATTTTTACCTTAAACTACACTAATTACCTCTAATCGCGATTAAGAACTTAAAAGTTACTATTCACCAAAAAATTATTTTAATCTCATTGAACCACATTTTACTTCTTAATGAAAACCATGTATATCGGATTTTTGAAAATCAAATCACAGAAGTGGTAATATTTCATTTAAATGAAAAATCAGTTATTTAACTACCACTTAGTGGTTTCACTATTCATCAAAAATTGAAGTTTTTCAGAACAATGCCAAAATTTCACCCTAAGCTATAATTGATATTCCGAATTCAAAAATGATGTCTATTTTACAAAATTCCAAACATATAAGTTGCATTAGTTAATTTTATAATTAATTCCCGCTGTCACAACAAATAGCGTGTTTTTAAGAAACAATTTATATCAAAAGATTAGCAATTGTTTATGTCCAATTTCATTGTTAAATTAATTCTAATGACCACAATTGGATAAAATGGTAAAAATATATTCTAATTATACTTTAAAACCACTAAATAGTTTAATTTATCACAATAAATTATTTTGATTAAAAAAGTTGTTTTAAGTATTTTTCACTATTCATAAAAAATAGAAGTTCTCAGAAAAATACCAAAAATTCAACATAGGCTAATTCCGACATTCAGAATCCAAAAATGAAGTCCATTTTGATAAATAAAATTTATAAAATTTCAAAAAGTAGGTATTACTATTCACAACGGCTAGTTTAATTCGTTGTGGTGTGTGTTAGAGCTCGAGGTTGCGTACAACACACGCTATTGCATTATTCGAAGTGAAACGTACCGTGGAAGCTTGGGGTGTTACATTCTCCCCTCCTTCAATAAATTTCGTCCTCGCAATTTAAAATTTTTCTTTGAAAATAAAAGGTTGAAAAGAGAAAATACCTTTGTGGAAAGCCCACATCGGAAATAAGGTTAATACATTAAAAGAAAGCAAGATAAGTACAAAGGTCACCCGATATAGACCATTCTAGGATTCTATGAAAATATGGATATGGAGGAGAAACAAACCATCAAGGTCTGATGGAGAGTTATAGAAAACAGGATTAGGAGAAAGTTTAACTACAAGAAAATCACAAACTTGTGACTGGTTAATCGGTCATTGAATCCCCAGTTGGAAAAGTTAACCGACAACATTTTTGTTTTAAGTTACCTTTTATAATGTTGAGGAATTTATTTAGGAGATTTACTAAGAACGTAAGGGAATATACATACTTGTTATGTATACTTTCATTCGTTAATAAATTTTTACCAAAAACCCATCTTCACTCTAAAAGGTAATAGAACTCAAAAATATTCTATTTATCCTAATTGTATAAGGTTCCAAATATTAACACATACCATTAGATTAGAAAAAATATTTTTTAATAACCAGGGACTTCGCGTAGTCCAGTGGTGGGCGATTAATCCCAATCGCACTATGGTTGAGGGTTCGATTCCCACAGCTTTGTCCGACATGATGGGTTGTCACTCGGTCTGCGTGTTTTCATTTTTATAAATATCCAAAAATAACCTTAACAGTAGTATCCAATGTAAAATATAATCCATTCCAACCTTTATAGTTATCCAAAATACTTCTGTCCAACTCACAGTCCAGATTTTATGAGGAAGGTAAACATAATGAAGCTCTTTTTTTTCTGCGTAACAACATGTGAACACCTTCATCATGTATTCTTTTAAAACACTGCAACATACTGAATTACCATAAATCCTTATTGATTACATTCATGATCCCTTATTCCTTATAGAAAACTATATATACTCCTTCTATCCAAAAATGTATACAAACCATTAATCAGTTTCAAGGATGTTAAGAATATCCAACATAATTTATCCGAATCAATCATGTCTTATTTCAAAATCACTATCTCGGTATCAGAACCATATTATGGTTTATATTTCTCTCAACCATATATATTCCAAAAATTTAACCTACTGTGGAGTCACTTTTCTTGGTTCCACACAATCTCAAGTCCTAGATGAAATAGTACTGCAGTACAATCCTTATATACTCCATAATTATTATAACCAGTACATCATTGATCCAACACTCAAATTACAAAATTCTTTAATAACAATATAAGAACACTAATCATTCCTCCTCATCTGTGGTAGTATCATAACTTGATTATTATCCAATAACATCATTTGGGGCATACTCTGATGATTTGAACATTGGTTTGTGTAGTGTCCCCACTCCTTGCAGATGAAGCATTGTACATTTGAAACCTTTTTCTTACCCTTGCAGTCACGCACTTGGTGTCCTTTTTCTCCACACTTATAACAAACCCCCATTCCCTTTAGGAAAATTCCAAGGTGTTTCTTCCCACAGTTATCACATATTGGAAAATTCTTCATTCCCCTCATTCCTTTATCCATCATTCTCTCTTCCATCCCTTTCATCTCTTACTTCGCTTCAAAGCCATAGGACTCAGAGAATTATTTAATTATCTTATTAACACATGATACTATTTCTTCATATGTTGATAACACATGGGAGACTATTTCCCTTCGAAATGTTGGCTTAATACCGTGAAAGATACGATACTTCTTACTCTTTGGATCATACGTATTGCTGGAGTTCATATTCTTTCTACTGGGAGCCATTTCTATACAATGGCATAAACTATATTAGTTTATGAATCAAAATACATAATTCCATACTTATAAAATACTTAACGTAAATTGAACTATTTATCGATATAATCCATAATCATAAAAAGGTTTTCTTTGAGGAAGTATATACTCATAACCCTTCATAGTGGTTTATAAAGAAAATGAGAATTATCCAAAGCATATCCCCCGGGAGTGTCGTAACCAAGAGTGCAGCAAGGCCCGTTGTCGTGCACCAGTTCCCGTTCGAGTCTAGCTCAAAGCGGTGTTTTCGGGTTTTACCCCTAGGTACATCTGTGCCAGAGCCGCCTCTACTTGCTCGTATCCAAACAGGGACGTATTGCTCGGAAAACTCACAAAATCTCTATAATACCAAAATTATAGGAAGTTCTTCTATACTAATCCTTAAAGTCTATCTTTGGGCTATGTGCTCTAATCAGAGTTTATCTAAATCTAGCTTCCAAGGTTAGTACTAAACTTCCTCTGATACCAACTGTAACGCCCCGACCCCAGCTAACCAGAGTCGGTGCATTACTTCGTAACATTGGCATGATCACAAAAGATCAAGTCTCGAAAGACCGATTAGTTTAGTAGCCTTGGAAACACTAGATACATTCATAAATCTTACATTACATCATAAAGTGAAAAACTAATAACAAAGTCTTCATAGTCCACACTCATATCCTCTTCTGACTATCCCTGCAGGTCATTCATAAAATACTTCTTCACATCCTGGAAAATATTAAAACATTGAAAGGGGTGAGCTCAGATGCTCAGTAAGGATAACAATATTGCGGAAGCTTTCAAAAATAAGCATAAAAATTTAAGGCAATATATAACTAAAACAAAAGCCTTTTAAACATGAACTTCAACATAATATGGCAAAAGTAAAATGAGATAATGCCATTCACTTCTTCACATGGATATTCTACTGGTCGAATAATCACATGCAATATCAATAACCACTTTCATAATGATGGAATTCATAATTCCAGACTATCATAACCACATAGCCAAGGCCTCGTGCCAAGACTACAAATAAGATTTTATCAAGGCCTTGTGCCAAAACACTAGTTTGTCTCATGAGACCTGCCGATGCATCGAGGAGCTATAGAGGGCTCCACCCGTCACTTATTAAGTCCAATGCATTCCTCATATGAATAGGTTTAAACATATCATAAACAATAACATAATCGTATCACATAAAACATGCGTAAAGGAAACATAACATTTCCACATTTCAATCACAAGATGTCAATACAACACATTGATATGCTTTCAAAACCATTTTCCATACCAAAATAAAATCAAGTTAAAACATTGTATTTGTTTTTCATTAAAAAAATGATGGCTTGTAGAGGAAGCCGAAACTCAAATAATGGTCACGGCGGCAGAGAAGTCGTTGTCGCCGCATAAGTACGGAAAGGAAAACATTCCATTTTTGTCGTTTAGTAAAACGCTTCGTATAAAAAAAGATTCCTTTTGAATAAACATAAAAGTCAAAGGGGTTTATACACCGTATAAGAGACAGTTGTGTATAAAACCAAATATGCCTCAATGAAAGGAGATTGAGACGAATTCCTTAAAAAGATCATTTTTAAAATAAAATAGATCTATTATGTGTATTCACTATAGGTACACATAAAGAAAGTAAAAATACAAAATAGGACATAATAATATCATGACATAATTTGAAAGTAGGAGATTAACCCAAAGAATGGAAATTGGGTTAAAAATTCCCTTACCTCGTGTATGACTTGACTCAACCGTTATTTAACCTCCTGAATAATAAACTAGAGTTAATATATACCTTATTAAGAACCATTTTCAATTTCATTATCCTTATTATATCACTTATTATAATGATATGAACATTATGTAATTATTTAAGTTAATAACGGTCGTTTTGTCGATCTTTGGTACTTGAGCCAACAATAAACTTCTTATAATTACAAGTTGTTTATGTGGTAGAATATCCATTATCTCCAGAATTATATTCATGATTTAGATGTCATATATATCTTATATATCCAGTATATACATTCATTTATAATATTATGTAACATTTAGAGGTAAGAAATGAAATGCACCGTTCATGGAGACGGTAAGCCGTACGTACGCATGAACGCTACTTTCATTTCTATTTCGTATTTAATGGAATTAAATCATAATGATATAAATTTATTACAGTATAATATAGTGTATAATACCATTTACTCCATCATTTATACATCCCACATATGGCATTAACGATTCAAATCACTTTGAGGGGGCGGTAGTCCGCACTTCCTAAAATGAAATTATCACGTTTTACCCATAATGGAAATCATAAAGTATGCCATAAATTAGAAATACAGAAGCATAAGTAAAACATAAACATATTATATATCATATATAAAAATAGTGACATCTTAATGGCCACCTTTGAAGGTGTTATATGAGTGTTGAACAATCATCGTTTCGTGAGGCAGAAATTCGCCATCCACAGAAACCGTATGTTCTTTAACCATTAGATGTAGGTGTGTGTAAGTGTAGCTCGAATAATTCTTATAACAACATCCTAGTATATTGAGGATACTGGTGTTATTACAAAATAAATGAATAAAAAGTGTTTATGGGGTTGGAGAAGAAAAATAAAACAAAACAACATTAGAGAATACATTACCTCAAAATCGGGTAACTCTTTTTGATTTGAGCCAAAGGATTCCTTGGGAAGAGTTCTGCCCAAAGTGAGGATTCTAGGAGTAATAGGGGGAAGTTGGGAGAGTATTTGGGCAGAGTTTGGCCGAGCCAAATGGCTTGAATGTGTAAATGAGGTGGGAGAGGTGGGGGCCTTTTATAAGTGGAGAGGAGGGGATCTTTTGGAAAGATTGAAATGTTACATTATTACACAATGATTTTCGGATTCTAAAGGTCCCAAACTTATATAATTCGTGGATAAGGTGATAAGGGTTCTAAATCTACCCATCCAATTGTCTTTGGACAAGTTTAAGCCTTGGATTTTACATTATCTTCTCATTTTATTAAAATCGTTAAATAATGAGGTCATCACTGCATCATAATGATGTCATAAATAATTTAATTTATATAATGCCTAAAAATTATAAAAAAATACTATTATGTAGGAAATCTTTTTAGCTTTCTAATGAATATTTATAATCAAAATTTGGACTTGTGTAACCCCACTTAAAAACTGTTTTAGTAAAACAACTCATGTTTGTATCAATTTAATTTTAACATTAAATAAATATATATTAATGTCATTTTCCAACTAAAGTGCCTCCATGTGGTCCCCAAGTTGACTCATGGGTTGTCTTGGTCGTCCATGACTCATCCAATAGGAGTAGGACAAGTGTCAAGCTCATCTCATATTATGAAAACATTATTTTTACCTTAAACTACACTAATTACCTCTAATCGCGATTAAGAACTTAAAAGTTACTATTCACCAAAAAATTATTTTAATCTCATTGAACCACATTTTACTTCTTAATTACAACCATGTATGTCATATTTTTGAAAATCAAATCACAGAAGTGGTAATATTTCATTTAAATGAAAAATCAGTTATTTAACTACCACTTAGTGGTTTCACTATTCATCAAAAATTGAAGTTTTTCAGAACAATGCCAAAATTTCACCCTAAGCTATAATTGATATTCCGAATTCAAAAATGATGTCTATTTTACAAAATTCTAAACATATAAGTTGCATTATTTAATTTTATAATTAATTCCCGCTGTCACAACAAATAGCGTGTTTTTAAGAAACAATTTATATCAAAAGATTAGCAATTGTTTATGTCCAATTTCATTGTTAAATTAATTCTAATGACCACCATTGGATAAAATGGTAAAAATATATTCTAATTATACTTTAAAACCACTAAATAGTTTAATTTATCACAATAAATTATTTTGATTAAAAAAGTTGTTTTAAGTATTTTTCACTATTCACAAAAAATAGAAGTTCTCAGAAAAATACCAAAAATTCAACATAGGCTAATTCCGACATTCAGAATCCAAAAATGAAGTCCATTTTGATAAATAAAATTTATAAAATTTCAAAAAGTAGGTATTACTATTCACAACGGCTAGTTTAATTCGTTGTGGTGTGTGTTAGAGCTCGAGGTTGCGTACAACACACACTATTGCATTATTCGAAGTGAAACGTACCGTGGAAGCTTGGGGTGTTACAATTGGATTCTCGAAATCAGGGTGCCCAAAACCACCTTCCACCTTGCCTATAAATTGGAACCTTGGGAACCCCATTTGGAAGTTCAGAAAGGGTGTAAGGTTGTGAAATTTTTGAGTCCCAAATTAGCCATATAATCAATCCTAGAAGTTCTGGAGGCCATGTTAAGTTCCACTTTATCATCATTTTCTTTCTCTTCTCCCATGGATTTCTAAACACCTTGTGATCACCTAGGGGGAACGTGATGTTAATCCCAAGCTTCATGTTTGTAATATTTAAATGATATTTTTTATTATAGTTTTTTATGTTATTTTTCAATATCCTATATTCTTATTTTATTGAGTTATGTACTGGTATTTCATGATCAACTCATATTATCATGTTTAGGGGTACCCATTCATGTGACGTTTCACACACCATTCACAACTTCTTCTTCCCCCTTTTAATTGTGTTGTTTGTGTGGTTTATATTGGTCAATTAAACTATCATAAAAACTATAAAGTTCATGTAAATTTATTTAATGATATCAAAAATAAATAAAATACAAACCTATATAGAACATAAAGTTCTTCATGTGTTGCCTTGTTGAGTTTCTGTTATGAAGTTGAACATAAATCACCCAATCATTAGTGGTATCTGGAAAATCATTATGTGTTTTCGAATGAACCCTATGAGGTATCCTAGTATAAAATTAATAAAATCATGGTTCTAGGTGTTAAAAACCAAGGATTAAAATATCATAACCCTATCTCTTGAAGAAATGAAGGATGAGAATCATGATATTTCCCCGGGTTGATAATGCTTAATTAATTTTTCCCATTTCTGCTTTGTTTTATTGTTTTTATTTTTCTATTTTCTTCCTAAAACATAAAACCCCAAGCTTTATAAATTCCATTTCCCTTTTATTTTCATAATAAAAACCCTTTTTTTAAATTAATGATCTAAGGCTCCATCAAGAGATGACCTAGGGTTCCTGCTATACGACATAAATTCTAGTAAAACTAAACATCTAATTTGATGCGATCGATAACACGATCACTTAAATATTCATGTAAATACATTTTTTATGTTGTTACCTTGTGTGAAAGATATCATAGTGATCCAAAGGAATCACATATGTTTGGTGAAAAAATAAATCTCATATATTTTAATGGAACAAATTATTATGGGATGTTGTCTAAAATAAGTTATGATATAAAATTTATTAGATACATAGATAATGATTAGGCTATAGATTACAATGATATAAAATCAACATCAGAAGAATTTTTTTTCTTGGGAGAATTTTGTGTGATTTGGTATAATAAGAAACAATGTTTTGTTACTTTGAGTACAATGAATGAAATATATTTTACTATTACCAAATCTTGTGTACAAATGATATGGATACAAGTTCAGTTAGAAGATTTCAGATTGAATGTATTCAAACCACTGAATATTTTTTGTGATAATCAAATTACCATTGATCATTCCAAAAACCTTGAATAAAATTATATATTATAGTAAATTAATGTTAAGTATCACTTCGAAAAAATAATTTTACTGGTTTAAAAGTTATACTTGAGTACATTACAACAAAGTATCAAATTGTTTATGTTTTCACCAAATCTATTACAAGGAAAAGATTTTTAGAATTTAGGTTGAAACTACATGTTCAGCCTCTAAAAATGACCTCTTATAGTTATTAAGGAAGTTCCCCCACCATTATCTATATTATATTGACAAAGGGAGAGAGTATGTATAACTTTTTAATAAGAATTACAACTTTTTATTTTCTAAATCTAAGGATGTTGTTATCTAAAAATAGGGGAGAAGATAAAATTGAGGGGGAGTTTATATTAACATAGATACAAAATTACTTATCATTGAGGGATATAATTCCTTAAAAAATACTTTTTTCAGTAGTGAGGTGTTAGGAAATTCTAAATGAGTAAGTCTGTGATTTGAAAAAAAGTTTTGAAAAGAGTTTTTAAAAAAACATTGAGAGGTTATTGTGAATGTTGCTAACAAATAAAAAGGGGGAGATTGAACATCCTTTAGAAAGTTTTTATAACATGTTTTTTTATTTGTTGGAAACATATCATTTTATCAATGTTTTTGTTATTAAGTTGAGAAAGATTTTCTAAAAAAGTCAAGAATTTTTTTGTTATGAAGTGCTCATTGAGGTGAAGGAAGTTTTTTCTTAACTATGTTAGGAAAACTTTCCTTAATTAAAATGATGTTGTGATATTATTCATTTTCTTAACATCATGAAGATTTTAAAGATACAAGAAATAATACGAAGGAGGAGATTGAGGTTACTGAACTAATGATAAAGAATCAATATCATTGAATGCATACTACCAAACTAAGATCTTCGAACATATGTGATTGGACATAAGTTATAGAAGATGTCTAAAGTTTTATTTTCATAATGATATCATACAGAACATGCATAATGTTACCGAATGAATATTTTTTAGATACTAGTGTGATCAAGTGTAGAGTTTGTTAAAATAATTATATAGGGGAAGAATATATTATCATATAGAGGTCTGAGTTACAAAGGTTGAGTTGCGACTATGGATATATAATAGTTAATGCTATGTAAAGGTAACTCGTGCTTTGTGTTACCTATGTAAATGTATTATAGGAACTACATAAAGGTGATATAATATCCCTAAAAGTTATGTAATGGTCATTAGTGATTTACAAAACCTATTTAAAGGTATTGAGGATATATTTTCCAAGATTTAGGTCAGTGGAGATCTGATAAGATCACTAGATATAGAATAATTCAGTGATAGAAATCTTCAGAAGTTGCAATAATATTATCCAACTGACAACGACTCCAATTTACCAGATAATGGATGATGAAATTTGTAGATATATAGTTTGTATTTCGTTCAAGTAGAAAAGTTTCTGTAATATAGGATATATGAAGTTTGAAGATTAACAAACATAATAAGTGCTTCAGAATGAAGAAACATTTGATGAACATCCATCAGATGGAAGAACATCAGATATACCAAGTCAATGTCATCGAGTGGATGATTCCATGAAGATGTATCAGAATAACTCATGTTTTTAATGTTGTGTGTATAGTTTTATCTAAGAAAGGATGTACTGGAAATAGTGATTCAAATTCATTAGACTAAGGTAATAGTTCGATAGAAAACAAAAAAGAGATAAAGAGAAGAGATGCATAGAAAGTTATAAATAAAGTCATCAGTCACACATTCATTGGATGGAGTTTTTAGGATCTCTACATAGAACATTGTAAGTCCCCTTAACCATGATGATTCTAAGATGATTGTTTAAAGTTTTTTATCTTGAAAAGTTAAATAAAGTTCAAGGAAGTTCATTAACATCTAAGGTTAAGGAAGTTTGAAGAATTTTTCAGATGCTAGAGTCTTTATGAAGCTTTAGGAATAATTAAGAAGACTCTAAATTTTTTGAGAATCATTCAATGAATTTTAGTGAGTGAGATATTTAAAATTTATGTTTTCAATGAGTGGGAAAAAAATTGGGTTCCCACATTTTCTCATTCGAGAACACCTATAAAAGGGGTGTAAGTATAACTCATACCAACACTGTTCACCCATGAAAAATATGATACAATGAAGTGATTTTTGAGAAATGTGAGTTTCTAACTAGGTTAAGATCTAGTTTAAGTTGAAGTAAAACAGGTAGATTTATAGTGATAATACTTTCCAAAAAGAGAGTACTGATCAGTATTATTGGACATAGATTTTGAGTAGTGGTATCGAATAGAGTCATCGATCAGAGTATAGAGGAAAGAGAACAAATTTTGAATCAAATAGAGATACCAAACAAGTTTTTTGTTTTTTTTTTGTTTTATGAAATGAATATATATATATATATATATATATATATATATATATATATATATATATATATATATAGAAAATACATGAAAAAAATGAGGCACACTAGGTAGAGTACACCAGATCAAGGAAGGGCTCACCGAACAGACACTTACCAAATAGAGGAAATCAGATGGAAAATTACCGAATGATATTGTTGGAATCTGTTTACAAAATTTTACAATTTTTTGGATTAGTAGAAAAGGAAAAACATTTCAACTGATGGGAGTTAGTATAATCATACCTATAATGGAATAAAATCAGTTTAACAGGATTTGTTTCATTATATTCACTTTTCTATCATAGTGAATTTCTATAAACCAATGAGAGTTTCCATAATAAGGATATAGGTTATCACACTGAGGAAAAACCTTGTAAATATTTCTTTCCTTACTTTACTTTCTTATAATTTCATTTTTTTGAGGTTGTTATATAAATTTGATAAGGATAATAACTCTAACAAGTTTTAGGTGTTAATTTCAATAGAATTGAAATTGTAAAAATATCACCACTGATTCAACCCCCCTTCTCAGTGGTTCTTGAGATGCTAAGGAACTTTATATTCACACAAAAATAGTTTAATATATGTGAGATAAGATGGTTAGAGTTGATTAAATATTACGAATGATCAATACACTACCACCCTGGGAAAACAAACTAGGTGGATGATTCTTTGAGTTGAAAGGATCATGCTAGCTTATCTACGATGAGGATAAAAAAATATCCAAAATTTATGGATTTATAAAGTATGGAACTTGAAATATTGAATAAATGATAGAAATATTGTCTTTATAAAATGATTGTTTAAGAATCTATCCATATAAATATTTAATAGGTGAAAATAGAGGATGTGGAGCTATAAAAGATGGTGAGAAATTTTCCTGAGTTAAACCTTGATTATAATGGAAGGATAAAGTTCAGGAACCATGTATGTTTCTCATAAATACTAGACCTAAATAATGAATTATTGGAATAATTTCATAACTCATCATTATCTATTCATCCAAGAAGTATGATAATTTAGATATATTTGAAAGACTATTTCTGGTGAGACAACATGAAGTGTGATATTACAGAGTATATATCTCAGTGATTGGTATAATAGAAAGTTAAGGCTAATAGATATAATTCTAAGAGGATGTTACAACCATTACCCATAACGAAATGGAAATAGAACAAATCACCATGGAATTTTTTGTCATACTCCCTAAAACAACTAAAGTCTATAATTCTATTTGGGTTATAGTCAATCACCATATAAAGTCATCACACTTTCTTACTATTAGATAATATTTATCTCTTGATCAACTTGGTATGATATATGTTAAGTAAGTGATAAGTTTACATGGGGTACCATATTCTATTATATCTAATCTGGATCCAAGGTTTACCTCAAAGTTTTAGATAGGTCTTTATTTAGATCTAGATATAGAGTTTTGTTTTAGTACCACTTATCATCTTAAAAAAGGCTAGTTTGAGTAGACCATTAAAACCATAGAGGATATGTTGAGATCTCATTATCTAGATTTCAATGGTGGTTGGTATTAGCACCTTCCCCTATTCAAGTTCTTTTACAATGATAGATTTCACTCAAAAATTCAGATGGATCCTTATGAATCAATCTATGGAAATAACTGTAAAAATCCAACACACTAGGATGAAGTTAGAGAAATAAATATATTGGGACCTAATCTAGATAAAGAAATGGTATATAAGGTTAGATCCATTCAGTGGCATATCAAGGAAGCTCAGATTAAA
This sequence comes from Viscum album, assembly GCA_963277665.1. Lineage (NCBI taxonomy): Eukaryota > Viridiplantae > Streptophyta > Magnoliopsida > Santalales > Viscaceae > Viscum > Viscum album. Next base: position 1,907,507,843 of record OY728161.1, on the reverse strand, counting down.
CAGAAGAGTTACACTAACAATCATCGATGATATCTGGAATTTGATGTTGATGATAAGGTTTTCCTGAGAATTTATCAATATATGAAGGTTATGATATTTGAAAATAAGGAAAATATTATCTTTAGGTATATAATTTCCTTTGAGATTCTTGATAGAGTAGGGGTTATAGCTCATCACTTGGAACTCCCACCAAACCTCTCTCAAGTTCATGATGTATTCCATATAACTCTGTTGAGGATGTATATAAATGATCCTTCATATGTATTTAACTTAGAGGGTATACTACTAAATCATGATTTTTCCTATGAAGAACATCCAGTAGAAATCTTCTATCATATAGATAAAGTTCTATGAACCGATACTACTCACCTAGTTAAAGTTTTTTAGAGGAATAAAAAATTTAAGGATGGTACATGAGAATTAAAGGATGTGATAAAGAAGACATGTCCTCATTTTTTATATCATAGTGATGTAATTTTGAGGGATAAATTCATTTTAATTGGGGTTAAAATATAAAACCCCAAGATTTTATATGTAGTTCCTTTGAACTAAAACTTGAAGTATATATATTGCCTTACACGTAACCCCGAGTCCATATGAACCATGCTATAGTAAATAATTATAACATAACATTTTAATTGTAAGTTATGAATAGTAATAAACACTTTGTTAAAAATATTTATAATTTTTTTAATAATGAAAATGTATTTATTAATGTATAATAAATTAGTACTCAATTTTCTGTAAATTCATTTTTCACTTCAAAAATATATTTTCTTAAAAAAATGAGTTTTTATCACATTTTACATGAAAACATTATAATTAATTTATATAATTTTTATAAATTTTATTTGAGGAAATCAATATCATTTTTTAAATTATCATGCTAATATTATCTTAGGGAGAATTTTGTAAAAATTTCTATTTTTTTTCATGTAAATTTACCATTATGTTTTTAATTTTATCATAAAGTAACCTAAGTCTCCATGAATTAGAAATAATCTAATTAATTTTATTTTAATAATCATTATATTTGATCTTTTTATAAGTTAATTTTGGGCTTAAAAACACATTTATCTGAATTTTTTTTTCACGCAATGTGTTTTTGTCTTAATAAATTAATTTAATTTCTATTGATTAATGTTTTTAATGAAATATATAAATTATTTATTAAATATAACGTTTTAAAATTTATTTTATGATCTTTTTAAGGAAATTAATTCAAGTAAATTATGTTTTATGCTTAAAAATTCATTTTTTGAAACTAGTTTTTTATTTTGGTTTGCACACTTAATTAAAATTAGATTATGAAACTTATATAAATTAAATATATTAAAATAGATTCTATATTTAAGATAATAATAACTAATATAATTTAATGGTTTCAACTTAATCTTGGTCATAGTTAATAGTTAAAATAGTAAAATTTTGTTACCATGGTTAAGGTTAAAATGAGTTTATCAGGGGTGGGGGGAGGGCATGGGGTTAAACCATGAGATAAGGGAAATATTTCCACCAATACCTATAAAAGTTTTATTTTTTAAATATATTTAAAACTTATCTTACCCTAACTTCTAATACCTAGAAATTTTGAGCCACTTTCCCGTGAATGTGACCTTAAATCATTGAAATATTTTTAAGAAATTTCATGTGTGTCCCTCCCCTCACTTATAAAATGGAACATATCATCCTATATTATTCACACAATTTGATCTTTATATATTGGAACATAAATTCTTCAAAACCTTTATATATTACTTCTATTCATCCTACTTCTTCTGGTCTTCTCCTAAGACCAATCCTTCAAGGCTTAATAAGTAAGCCAAAAGAGGTCTCTCAAAGAAGAGGTATAGATCTTAACCAAACTCTTTCAATTTTATTTATTCTTATACTTCCTATTAAATTTTTTGTATCCATAAAATCATAATGAATCTAGTATCTTAAATAAACTTAGATTTTATAATGATGATTTCAGAACCATTTACCATCTCTTCTCAATCTAACAGGAGATGGAAGTATCTCTCATGCGTATGTGTGGACCACCACCTCCATATAGCGATACAAATCATTTTCCAATATAATAATTCTTGGTTGGTTATTATGATGGATTTAATGTTAATATATTATATTTAAATTATAATAATTATTATATAAAAGTGAATTAATATTTACCTTTCTTTAATTATATATATTGTAGAATCGAAACATCACTCGTGCGTAAGTACAAACTACCATCTCTATATAGTGATATAATTCATTTTTCATCACTAATTTATATAAATGGTTGTGAATATTTATATAATAATTATATTTGATATTTATATCATTATTAAAATTCTTGATATTAAGTAACCATGATCAAAGTTAAAGGACCATAACCACCAGACCAAAACATACATGAAAAACGTAGCAGTTAACACCCAAAATGATGATGATAATGAAAGATTTTTAGCAAATGAGTGATAAGATGTTATAAGTTTACAATATATGATATTATAAGTATTATTATGGTTATTTTATAAAACTATAATAAATTTAAATTTTTTATAATAGAGGTTAGAGTGATTATGAAGTAATAAAGATTTGAGGTAAGGGTTTTGTGTTATAATTTCATTTTTACTGGGATTGTTTATGCTTAAATTTTTGGATGATGAAATTATGTGATCTATCTCTCCGAAATATTATGTATTTTATTATCCTATTTTTACTTCTATACGTTTCATGTTTTACTTTCAATTTCCTTTCTTTAAGTACTCAATAGACTCTAAGAATCTTTTTAAGGAAAACCGATCTTGTTTTTCCCTTTTATTGTGAATCTTTTATTCCATGTCCATATTTTCTATAAATTGTTTTCAAAAATGTTTTTAATATTATTAAAATATTTATTAAATTAATTTTTACCCATGTTTTAATTTATATAATTTTTTATATGAATCTTCTTATTGTTTTATGAATAAGATGCTTCTGACTTTCCTACCGACATGGTGAAATTATTATTTTTTATTCTAACATGAACCACATAAAATATTTTTTCACCATCATGAATATTATTTTCTTTGAGGAAAACTTTATAGTTTTATTTGGTTATTTTAAATGAAAATATTTTCATTAATATTTCTGAATTTTTTATATTTTAAATAAGTTATTTCAAAATGAAAGGGTATTTTCCTGAAGAAATGTTTTTGTAATATTTTAAATGTATTTTGATATATAACAACATCCTTTGCTGTTTCTTATGATTTAATGGGTATATGATCTAATGTTACTATCTTTATTATTTCTCAGGTTGTTTCATGATTATTATGAATAAATTTTTATGAACCCATATCTTTTCCATGGGTTATGTTTTGATGAGATGATGAATGTTTTATAATCTTGTGGCACACATATGTATAGTTTTCATTATGTGATTAGTGGGTCCTGAATTATATAGCCCTGCATTGTGTTGGGTAAATAAGGATATCTCATGAGATAATAAGGATTAGAAAGGGGATTAAACCCAGTTCAGTAAGGGACTTTGTCTAATAAGATAGTCTCAGGAGTGAACCTTGACTAAGAAAATAATGTAATGGGAATTGAACCCAATCCACTATTATATTCTTGGAAATGATTATTGACTAAGGAAATGATTTTATATGATTATGATCATGCCAAAAACTTATGTTGTTATTCTTATAATATGTTTCTATAGCCCATTATTTATTTTTGATGATTTATCATTCTTATGTCTTATATATTTCTATTGATAAAACTATATGCCATATTTCATGAATATGATATATGAATTAATGCATATAATTTTATATTTTTTAGCTCATGTTCTCATAATATTATTAATATCTTTTTCTCACCTGTGATCATTGATTGATATCTCTTATTTTTACCCTTACCTAGCATCTGATCTCACCCTTTCTTATGTTTCCATTCCCCTAGTAATATAGAAAGGTTCTAAATATGTTATATATAATAAGGGTTCTAGTTGCGAATATCTAAATGGGAAGTTATATAGATCTTTTATATACTAGTTGTTTATGTATCTACATTTCAAAAGTCACTAAACATCTATAGTCCTCAGGCATGTATTATTTTTAAATGTATTTAATTTTCATCTAAAATGATGTAATATTTATGTTTGAAAAGTATGGGTCACTATATACATTGATCAGTCTAAGTAGCATGATCAATCAGTACACATTAAATTCTTGTAAATAAATTAAATTTTTGATGAATTCAACTTGAGGGTATTTTTTATGAATTAAAATAAAGTAATTTAATTTTAATTCACAAAAAAAATTTCACATGGTCCTAATAAAATTTTAATTAAATTAAAAATATTTTAAATTTTTTCTATATTTATCCAGCTTTCTAAGTATTTTTTTAAACCCCCCAAAAGGGTTTTGAGTTGCGAGGAAAATCCAAATAGGGAGGTCAGGTTGGGAAGATCCGGACCCAACCTGCCCCAAGTCAGGTTGACCTAATTGAGGTGTTGGGTTTTGTGCCATAAAATTGGGAAGGGGTGATAAACCACACTAGGGGCATCATTATTACTTTTAAAATATATTTGTTTATTTTTAAGAGGTAGCGCCTATTGGTGTTGTCGTCACCCCACCCCTGATTGGTATATTCATCCATGCTTAGTAGGGGTTGTGGTTGAGCCACCCCAAATTTATCTTTTTTTATAATAAATAATAACTTCCACCCCCTAAAAAAGTAGAGGCTTTCAATTCCATGTAGGGGGAAGCCATGACACCCATGAAGTCTTCCTTATTTTTTTTATTTTTTTTACAAATTTCCTAAATCCTATAACTTTAGGCTTGAATTTGTTTTAAAAACAGATGTGGATAAGATCTCCTTCCCACTTTATCCCCTAAAATTATGTACATAATATATATATATATATGTGTGTGTGTTATATGATTATATATTTATATATTAATATATATATATGTATATATATATGTGTGTGTGTATATATATTATAATGCACTTTTTAAAAATTATTTCCTCATTGACTTGGACTTCCCCCAAATTTTGTATCTCGGCCAGACAAATCACACATGGATAGGGTCCCAATCATTGCTTATGATATGAAGTAACCAATAATTAGTGATATAATCCCACAATGATGATATATATATATATATACACCCAAACAACAGACCATGGCTAAGCTCCATGGTCTCTGAAAATTATTATAAAAGAGAATAAACAATACAAAAAGAATAGTTAAGGGTATAAGGGGGAGTAACCCCACCAACACAAGATACAGATACCAAAGCTAACCTTTCCTTGCACAACTCCATCCATGAAATCCACCTATACCTCCTGGAAATCTTCCCCTTTTCCACTATTTAGGGGTCTTCCAAGCACCACCTGCATCATCAATATCCACCAGATCATCAATTGTATCATCCTTGTGATCCACACTTTGATTAGCCACTGAATCCATGCCATATCTTTTCACATCTTCAATCAGCACCCCACCAATCTGAACATGGTCAGCGGAGGGTTTCCCCATCTGCATGTATTCAAAATGAACCTGCTTGGATCCAAATTCATTAGTCATTATAGGAGAAAAATGTTCTTTACCTTTTCGACTCCTGCTCTCCCTGTATAACATATCAAATTTTAAAGAATTGATGGAGTCCAGCATGGTGAAAAAATTATGCTTCACAGTATTATCACCAAATGTATCTTTATTTGAAGGCTCTTACAATGGAGCCGAAACAAAAACTATATGTGTTAAAGACACATGCTGAGGGGTTTTGGAACCCAAGGTAACATCACAAAGAAAGGCACCAATAGGAGTATAAAGTGCAACCTACTCCTTGGTGAAGCACAAAATGTCACCAGAGGCCTTAACAACCATAAGAATATTCTGCAAGCACTACTGTACTGCAGGTACAAAAGATGTACCCTACTACTGGATAGAGTCAGATAAATTTACAACGACTCGCAACCTAGGGGAAGAATCACACAAGGGTACATACACAATGACAGATACCTGTCCAAAATGAGAAAGCAGTGGAGGAGCCACAACAGAACCTGAAGCATGGCCTACCACATTCTCATGGGAAAAAGTATCACAAAAAGGGCCAGAATTTAATTTTCCAGCCACAAGAGGAGCACCCCTTTGAGTAGGACCATGGTCCATCTACCCTTTGGACAAGAACAATTCCTCCAAGATCATTTCAAGATCATCATAAACACCATCATTTCTTTCAAAATAACCCCATTTAGAAGCATTCTCCACCCGAGTCATATGAGAAGTAGGAAGAGGGGACTGTACATTTAGCGCAACCCCACTGAATGCAACATCACATTTAGTGTGATCAGATATCTTTCCAGCTACCACATCAACAAAAGATAGAGAACCCTTCTTCATTAACCCATATACAAATGACACCTTATATGAATAAGGGTCCTTTATATCATTAGGATTGCTTTTGTACAAGATTAGAGGGGAGAGGCACCTTAAGATTACACTTCTCAACCAAATGTATGAATTTTGAATAATTAGAACAACGCATTCCTCTATGACAGTTAGTATTAACATGTATAGTAGTTGAGCAATTAGTAAAAAAATGAGAAACATGTTCATATTAAATATGAAACATGAATTTGAACTCATTGACAACCAAATAAACAGTATCAGTAAGAGGCATAGATATATCAAACTCAAACAAAAATCAAGCAAAGTAACCATAACTGACTGAAACAGTCTCCTTGTCAAGCTTAATAAGGGTTTCAACAGCCAAGGAAATATACTACAAGATGCTTGGGTGCTCGAAGACCCAATTTAATCTTTTTACAAGTATCCAAGATTGTGAAATAGTTCATTTTACATGCAAAGGGTCAAACCAGGGATCCCGGTTTTGGAATCTCAAAACCCCAGGTTTTAGATTAACAAAGCCACAACTCTAGGCTTTCAATTTCAGTTCATTTGAAGAGAAAGTAATATGAAAATAGTTCATATGGAGGGATAAAATATTCCAAATAACGAAGCCCCAAATTTTATATAGACGAGTCTGTAGATCCTCTAACTTCCATGCATTTGATTTCACAATAGGGAGAGCAATAATAGAGTGCTTACAAGCATCAATTCGATCTTGAAATAGTTGAGGATTCAATTCAACTACTTTAAGCATACCATTCTTCAATATCTTTTGAGGAATAGAATCACCTTTCTGAGCACTGATAAAAAAGTGAGCGGAAACCTTAGATGATAAGTCATCCTCTCTTTGAGCCGAATCATCCAAAACAACACTATTCAGGGGGGTCGACGATCCAAAGGGTCCGCAGTCGAAGTTGCAACATGTATCAATCCAGATCCACCATTACCCTTCCGCGACGGGCTGATTAAGACATCCACAGAATTGAAATATGAACTAATCACAAAGATGAACCCTAAAATCCATAGATATAGAGTGAGATACTCTCAACCCCAAACACCATATATATATATAGAAACATATATTCATTATTGGTTTTAAGAAAAAGAAATTATAATTTTGATATTTAGATGAGTATAAATAAAGAAAATGATCTATGATTAATGTCCCATTTATATAAATAAGACCATGATGGTTCTATCTTCTCAAATACATTCAAAATTTAATTTTTAATTCTAATTAATTAAATACACACCTTTTACTAATACCAATTGAAGGAACCAAAAGGTTTTTAGAAGTGTGAAAAATGGTATTTAAAAAACATTTGAGCTCATATTTTTATATAAACATCAAATATATTATACCTTATTCTAGATTCATCCATAGATCATGTGAAAATTCATTAATCATGAATAATTATAAATGAAAAAGTAAATCAAAACCACACCACTTCCGATTTTGATTGGAATTGTGTTTCGTTTACTACTGGAGATTATTGCTTGAAGGGACCAACATCAGATCCCTCTATATCATCCAAAAAACCTTTAATACATTTTTGGTACATTTTTATTTAGTTTTTGGGTGTAATCCTAGATAACCGAAGATGATTTCATGATCCTTAATATCACTTGAGCTATGTTCCTTCGATTCAGAATTAAGAACATGGATCAAGGTGTCTAGATCCCCTCTTTCTCATTATATAATTTTTGATAGAAGTGTTAGAGGATCTATAATTGATGGTAATGATTAATAACTTTAATTTTGTCTTCTCAAGTCTTATATAGGTAGGTTTAAAGTCCTATAAATTTCACTTAGTCCCCTGGGTAACTTAAACCTTCAAAATAATTCCTTAACGAAACTAAATGACTTAGTGACCATGTCATAAATTTAATTTAAATTTTATCACATACTTTTAACATAAAATATATGTTATGTGATAAAAATAAAGTCATTAACTTTTCCTGATTCTCCTATTAAATACTTAAGGAATATTGAATAATAATATTCATTCAAAAAATATTTATTTTCCATTCACTTAATTACTTTTGAATATAATGAGTAAATAAATTTAAAACACATTATTATAAACTTTAATAATATTTAATTAATTTATTTATTAGTGACTGGTCAAAATCAGATATAACCTGAACCTCGTGTTGGGTCCCACCACGTCCTAAACTTCTATTCACTTAGAATAGGCCAGACACTTGAATACGCTTAGTGTGAAAGCCTCTAGGTCCTTATCTTGATAGCCATGAGAACCACTCATAGACCAAAAATCTAGAAACCCATAAATCCCCCTAAGGAGATAGTATTTAGTCATAGAAACGACAACCTCCCACTAACACACAATGTGTAATATAATATTTTTTTGTCTTGTGATATATCATAAAGCAGGACATACACTTCATTCCATCATCCTTTATTACTCTATTTATTCATGAACTTAATATATAGACTTACCGTTAATCACTATGGTTATGTATTTAATGAAGGTGATACCATCCTGATCAACTAGGTCAAAAACATCTCTTCCTTTTAGATTTGAAATTTTTTATCTTGATTATTAAATCAATGCCACACCACCAATGACACACCCAATGTAAGATACCTCTATATGAAAAAAATTACATGGTTTATATATTGCATGAAAGTATTTAATAAAATGATACACACTAATAATGATATTAATTTGAGATACCAATAAACATGTTCATAGATAGGAACTACCGATGACACCCAAAATATGTGGTGTTCCTATTAGCGGGCAGTCCTTATGATCTTATCTACTTGAGATAACCAACTGTAAAAATCATGAGAATATATCTCAATGACTATGATCCACCAACACATGATAGTCATAAATAATATTTTTCCAATTAGTATTATGTATCTAGACCATAGTACATATGTTTAATATCAATGTCACAATATCTCTAGGTTCTCATTATAGATAAGAACTTCTATAATCTATTAATACAATAAATAATATAAGTAAATTACAATGTAAATAGTGAAAAAAGTTTAAACAATATTTTGGTAATTATATATAATGAATAAATATTTGTATACATGATTTGGTAATCGAAAATCACTTTTCAAGTTGTGTATAGGGCACCCACTTTTACAACCATTCTTACAAATCTTGGAGGATTTTCATTAAATCACATGTGGCCTTCATTTATTCCATTTTATTATTATATATCTCACTACACAACCATATTATCCTTATTTTAGTGCCTTCAAAACAAAAATATCCACATAAGTGCCTCAAATACATGTTTTAAAATTATATTTTCAATAATGTTTACATTTTCATGGTTTTAAAGCAAAATTTATTAAGAAATTAATTCTTTTTCTAAAATAAACCAAAACTATAAAATCTAATATATTTATGAAAATTAACACTATAACTAAGAAAAATATATATAAAAAATTATTGAAAATTAATGATTAAAAATAACTAACCAAGATTTTTTTATACACTTGGGCATGCAAGCCTTATGCTCAAAGGGCTATGTTGTGTGGTGTATGGTAACTAGATCTTTTCCACATGGATCCACTTAAAGGTGAGAGTCTAGAAAAAATTATAGTTATAAAACTTTTATTATCCTTATCCTTTGTTAATTTACCTTTCATTGGGTGTCTATAGGCCTTATTTGATTTGGTGAGGATTAAGCCCTCTACAAACACTCATAACCAATATCCACATCTAAATTATTTCACAGTAAGGAACTCAGAATCATTTCAACCTCTAGTTTAATTTCTATAACTATATTTTCAACAAAAAATCCCCATTTATATATAATAAAATTCATAAACTTAACCTTTTAAATCATGTAAAAAAATTATAAAAAAAACTCACTTTTAAGAACTATTTATAATTAAGTCCCATAATTTAAACTTCTGAAAAATATGAATTATATACCCCAATTATTTTTTATTAATGGGGTAATAAAAACTAAATTATTGAAGAAAAATATATAAATTTTGTGTTCAATTATTCCCCCACATTATTCCCACTGTTATCATGGGAAATACTAAAGAATTTGAGTAAAAATATTACCATGCCAAGTTCAAATACTCAAGAAAAAGAAAAGAGAATTAACTAATCCAACCATCATTAAATTTTTTATCATTCATTTTATATGAATTATTATCCCTTACTCACTTAACTTTCCTTATATTTTCAACTATTTAATCCATTCCATGCTATGAGTGACCTACCTCACATGTGAATGTTTCCCTCATCAGTCAAGGAACATTTGTTTTGAGAGTTATGATCATTACTGGAGTTCATGCATTATACTGTAATATTTCCAAGATCCTAGGTTATCTAGTATCAAAATAAGGTGTACCACTCATGAGGAATTCCAATAGGTTGTTATAAGGTCCAATAATTGATATTTTTTTAATGTTAAAAAGTTTCTAGGTAGAATAAGGAGTTTTAACTCTAATGTAAAATACATGATAAAACTCAACAAGTATATCATAATAAAGGCATCTCACTCATATCATTCTAAATGAAACAAAAACAACACATTTACCCTTTTTTATTTTATGATTAAAAGGATAAACAATTAATTTCGAAGAAAAAATCATCCTCTTACCTTTATTTTCATATATAAATATAATTTTTTTCTGATATTTTAAATTTTTTTATGAAAAAGTTTTTTTCATATACATTTTTTTATTTGGAGAGTAAGTGAGTAATAATTATAACAATGTAAATATAATATTGTGACCAATTTTACATTATCCAATGAATTACCCCCATACTTTTCCCACAAACATGTAACTTCCTCCAAAATAATACCATGAAATTGATCTTCTCCCCCATTCTTAGATGAAAATATATCATGAAATACACTAAAAGATGGGTAAATAAGTATATTATGTCTTTTAATGTATCTTACCAAATAGTTATTCCATCAGATCCATTTTTTATAGATTTTAAAATTCTAAGGTGTCCATTTAATGGATTTTATAGGGTCTTTTCAATAAATGATGGGCTCAATCATACTTTAAACACTTGAATCCTATAGTTTTGAACAATAATAAAGGAATTTTCTAGTTTGTCACATGAAAAAATACTAAATAATTATAATAAAAGATAATGTCAAATATTATTCTGAATTACCCTTAGAATTTTGATAAAAATAATAAGAAATCCATTCCATGGCATAAACAATCATTTCCATTTTACTCATATAAGTTAAAGTCCACGAAAAATGAATAAAACTCACATTAGAAATCATTTAAAAACAATATTTAAAAATTATATATAACCTTTTAAATGGAAATGTATTATCACAAGGAATAGTTTATTTGAATATCAAATTTATTTTCTATTTTTATTTTGAAAACACACTAAAATTTAAAACTAAAACAACCATGAAGGTTCCTAACAAATATTGGCATAACACCCCCATTTGTTTAACACCACCCATTAAAGATCAATCATGATGTACAAAATATTAAGGTATAAATTAAACCGATGTAAAGGATTAATATAACATGATATTATTCCAGTTGTATTAAGTTAAGTTCCTTCACTTGGTGCTTCTATAACCCATAAGAAAAAAGTAAATAACAAAAGTATATTATTGTAGAATAAAATAAAGAAAATGAAATTAAGTAAAGTAAATAATATTGGTTAATCCCATAAATTGGTCTATGTCATTACTACCTACACTTTGGTAGTTTTGAGGTTATACCCAATATAAAATAGGATTTTTATTTTTTCCCTACTGGAAAAACGACCTATTCCCACGGTTTTGGGAACCGTGGGATGGAATGGCGTCGGTATAGGTCCCCTGCCTATACCCACAGTTTTCCAAAACCGTGGGTATAGGTGTTCTGCCAACGTGTCAACGAAACATACCCAATTTCCATGGTGTCAAAGGATTTTACCCACGGTTTCAAAACTGTGTGTATAGATCCTAAAATAATGCAGGCGTCGGGATTCGATCCCACAACCTCTTCACTGCAAACAACACGTCTAACCACTACCCTAACATCACATATGTGTATATATATTTATATTTAGTAAAATATAGTTATATAAAACGTGGGTATAGAGGGAAGAACCGTGGGTATAGGACTCTCACCAAAAAAATTTCCTTCCCACGGAAAAAAAAATTTCCCGCACACACACGGGAAACCTATACCCACGGTTTTTCATAACCATGGGTATATGTATTTTAGCCCAGGACTATCCCCATATTTTTGGGGAAAATCATGGGTATAAGTGACTTTTCAGGACCTATCCCCACGGTTTTGGAAAACCGTGGGGATAGACCCCCCAATACCCATGGTTTTTCAAAACCGTGGGTATAGGTCTTGAAAATCTACCTATGCCCACAGTTTTAAAAAACCGTGGGCATAGGGGTACCTATACCCACGGTTTTGGGAAAAACCGTGGGGATAGGTCCATTTTCCAGTAGTGTTTGCTAATTACCAATATATGTTTCTTCTTCCATTTTGAAGCCAATCACATTGATTTATCATCTTATCTCCTTCAACCTTCATATTAAACTTGAGGTCATATTTATTAAAGAATAATGTGTTCACTTCACACTTAATTGTATTCTTATAGGAAAAAAGGGGCGGAAACATGTAATTTTTTGAAACTTCTTATCAAGGAACATAGTTTTATACTGATCAGTCTGTATCAATTCTATAGATTGGATCCTTCTCTTTGTAATGAGTATGAACTTATATGTGAAGTTTAATCTTTGTTCTTACACTCTCTATTATCTTATCAAGCATATAAAGTGGTTCCTAAATTTATTCTAAAAAATATTCCACTTATTTTGTAGCCTTTTAATCCTCTTATAGGGCCTAAAATAATTTTACTAAATTTTGAATGTTAGTTCAAGGGAATTAAAATTTTAATTGAGGTTTAATAAAGTCTAAAATAAATGACTACTCAAAAAATGTATCTCCCCAATTTATTTTAGTTTCAATTCCATTATCTTCATTCAAGGTCTCCTATAACTTTTCCTTAAGTACCTTATTGGGTAAAATTTATTATTTGAAAATAAATACCTCCTTCAGAGTGGTTTATTCTTCTTTATCTTTACTCACTAAGAAAATAAAAGGTTCTCATTGTCTATATTTTCATAAAAATGGAAGTTAGTTTGAAATTAAGTTTAATAAAATCATACCACAATGAATTAAAAATTAAACTATATCAATTTTTTGTCTCATATTAGATCTTATCTTCATTTAAAAATGCCTCTTAGAGGAGGATTTTTGGGGTTTTAAGCAGGTAGTTATTGTCTTCCAATTTTCCTTCAAATGTATCCTCTACATCCTTAAAAGAAAAGAACCAAGGGGTAAATTCTTCCTATGTTTACAAATTTATAGTGTTTGGAGGGTTTTAGAATTAATAATAAAATTTTAATTGATGTTATAAATATTTATCTTTTAAAATTTCCGTAAGTTGTGTCAATTATATCTTTATTTACAACATCCCTTCTTTAAGTTCCATTAACAGATTCTCACCCATATCAATATCATTCTCTTGAACCTGTAAGTAGTTACTCCATTCATATTAGTTATTTTAGTTTGATAAAATAATGGATAGATTCAATCAAATAATAAATTCAAAAAACAAAAAAAAAAATCAATAAATGATAAATATATTGAATATAATAACCTAGATCTCCCTGATAATGATTCTAAATTGATTGATATAATTTTAAATTAATTCCTTATTATTAATATTTAAATTAATCTTAGAATGTATTATTATTGAAGAACAAGGTCATATCCAAGAAGGCTTGATGATATATCTAGTTTATCCTCTTTATTGAATTTTTTGTGCTTTTATCTTTAAAATAAATTAAAGAAAAAAAAACCGGTGAGGGGGTTGTTTTTCATTGTGAAATAAAAAGTATGTAATGAAAAATGAACAGAAGATAAACTAACATAGGTTAGGAAGAAAGATCATGAACCTAGGTTAGAATATATAGGATCCTTCACATATTTCTCTATTTGTCTTAAATTTATTCATTGGTTAACTTAATATCATTCATTAACCACCCAGCTATACTTATATTGTGTAATATATGCACCTTATAGATCTTCTTGGATGACCATTTCCCACCTCCTCTACAGTACAAAGACAATGACTACCACAACCATGAGCATGTCATTACCTCAAAACCCAACACCATCATATGTTTTTCACCACTAGAATCCTGCAAACCCATTTTATATTATATTATCTTAATGAAGGGATAGAGAAGTGATTTGAAATAATAAGAAACAAGGATGACAAAATGTATAAAAGGTTGAGAATTTATGAATATAACTCCTCACTCCCTCACCGTCCCACCATTAAATGAAATAAAAACTTATAAAATGAAGAAAAAAAATTGGGAACACCGCTCCCTCCATTGGGATCAAGTATTTGGGTTAGTTTTGCATTATTGTGGAGTTTATAGATTACAGTGGAAAAAATAAAAAAGAGATGGATAATTTGTATGAACACAAAATGCTATAAAGAATTTAACATGAAAATGAACAAAATAAAACTAGAATTATGATAAAAATTGAACTAAATATAATATGAATGATTCCTTTTTATAGTAGGCCTAGACCAATATTTATAAGTTTCAATTATGTATATGAAATTATCATACCTCTTCTTTTCCAAATTCAGTTCAACTTGGATGGTCTCTATGTAACAATGGATTGACTTGATTTTTACACATGTGGAATAATGTATCCATCATTTTCACCCCCATGTATTAAATATTAAAAAATAATAGTTTGGTTTCACATGAAACATTGTTAACAAACTTCCCAATTTGGTTAAACAATCATATATATGTGCTTATCTCTTTATGCATGGATAAATCATATATGGAACTTGGGTGCAATAAATAGCCTTAATAAATCATATAGAGTTCCCATTGGTGAATATAATAGCTTAAGTGCATGTTATAAATGTAAAAATGTTGTGTTATGATGCCAAGTTGTGTTAGAATAATAATAGATTCTCCATTAGAAGCTAAGAGTGTTTTGTAGATAGGAAAAAGTCACATCATAGGTTGACAATATGTTTCATGGAGAATGGTAGTTATGTTGAAATATTTGATACTATATTGCAGCTAAAAGAGAATCCATTGGAATATGAGATTAAATTTAAGGAAGTTTTCACCATGCATTGTATTTCTATCCAAAATTCATTAATTTTTTGAAAATAGGATCTCTAACACTATTTTATGTTAGATCCATTTTATAACCTGCATTGGATTTGTACCATTCTATTGATGAAACACAATGTGTGTTACGGTTTGAGAATATACTAGAGCTGCCCAAGAGTCCTCAGGGGGCTTAAAATATGATGGTCATACTTGAGGTAGCATCGGGGTTTACATTACATTAGAAAGGGGTTAAAGATCTACTAGAGCCTGAGATTTTGTTGGAGAGGCCCTAATATGGAATAGGTTAGGCTTAGATTACATTGGTAAGGCCTAGGATTATCATGATCCAATTGTAGGACACCATTGATCTGAACACCTGATCTAGAATGCAATATACCCTAGGCGCATCCCCAACCACCATGAGTTGGAAACTACTTTCAGGGTATCAGATATGAACTCATGACAATGATTTATACTAGATAAATAATATTTAACAATAGCATAATATCACCAATAATCCATCATGGCCCATCCATAAATTAGAATTACATCCATAAAGAGGATGAACATGTATATAAAAATAGGTAGAACCAAGAAAAACTTATACACAACAACATCTATTGAAAAATAAATATAACTAAACTAAATCCAAAGATAAATAAAAATGGATGAATTTTCTAATATAGCTATGATATAAAATAAAACCAAAATACAAGACCTGGTCTCCACGTGACTCCAAGTCACCATCTATCTTCAAGGCCACAACAATCGATCAACGAGAAATCTAAATATAGAACATGAGCCTGTAAGAAATCCACTTGGTCTACAAACACTAAATGGTATTTTCTTTTTTAAAAATATTCAGGATTATTGGTTTGAAATATATTAATTTAAAATATATTTTTATTTATTTTAAGTAAGATAAATTATAATTTTTTTCAAAACCCTCATCTAAAATCCAAAAAAACCTAAGCGACTTTAAAAACTATCTTTAAATATCTTAGTAAAAACGTACTTTTGGAATCTCCTTTTTAAAACCAATTCTTTAAAACTACTTAAGAAGGAATCCAAATAAAAATAAAAAAACCATTTAAGTAAATATCTAAAATAAAATATAAAGTTCATAACAAATCCAACATAAGCGTATAATTGAAATAATATAGGGAAATAATAGATCCAATAAAGGAAAACAAAATAATTATCCAGAATAGGAAGTAAGAAAGAAAGGTAAAGAGTATATAATCATGGAAAAATCCTAAACATACATTGAAATGATCCTAAATGTACTCAGGTGGAACCATGTTCTAACCTATCAATGCATTCCTAGTCTATAACTAACTGAATAATCTCAATTAACCTTACAGATGACACTCCCATAAGGCCTAGTCCCATACCGTACCAAGGGGGATCCAGTATATCTAATTGGGAATAGATAGTAACCATTTCTAAAAATCTCACTATGAATCCAAGGATCCCCACTATACTAGTAATAAAGGGTTATTATGGATACATGACATATATAACATACACCAGTAATAAACCAAAATCCAAAATCTCACCTCACCTCACCCTCATACACACTCCAAACTAAATTCCCTATCACACCTTATAAAAAATAACAATAATAACATCCAATAATACTCATTACAATATAAATTTATGGGAATGCAGTTCAATAGTGTGGCTCATTTGGGAATAATCCATTTCCACAAAGTACCAACAGAGCCTTTAGTTTTAAACTAGTAACATTTTTTCCAAAATCTCCTTGAAAATACATTTACGAATAGTCCTTATTTTAAAATTCCATTTATCAAGTGCCAAATGGGCCTTAAATTTATAAATAATAGTTATATATATAATTAGGTAGGTATATAAATATATATACATGTATATATATGCACATATATATGCACATATATATACATATATATAAATACATGTATATAAACCTTATTTGAAAAAAAATCATGTGATGCTTGTAAATTATTTTCAAACCAAAGAGGAATCTTCTTTAAACCAACATAGATCATATGAATCATAAAGTGATAAAGTAAAACATAATAAAAAAATTAAATAATCACTATCAACAAGTAAATTTGTAAACCACAAAGAAATAATTCAAAATTGACTCTAAATAACATATAAAATAAAACCCCTAACCAAGAACACCCCACAACCCTTGTAAAACCATTTTGAATGTTGAAAGAGTTACTTTAAAATTAAAATCCACTTGTGAAAACCTTTGAGTAATTTATATTAGTCCATATCATATATTATCATCATGGAAAAACATTTAAAAAATGAAAGGATATCAAGGATTGTTAGGAAAAAGCAACGAGTATGGAAACACCTACCTGGAAAAATTGTAGATGATTCAAAACCTTCAAGATGGAAGAGAGGAAATATTAAAAGGGAATACACACACCCTAGGAACCAAATACACAAGAAAATATATCCATAACTAACCTAGGGTTTGACTAAGTCCCACCTAAGACAATAGATAAATAATAAAATATGAATAATGGGAAATGAGAAGTAAAAAGAGGCCCTGACCTTGACAAAATTATAGGAAATCAAAAGGTAAGATCCACAAAACCATGGGGAGGCAAGGAAGAATCATCTAATAGATCTCCTAATAGGAATCAAATAAGTGAGGAATATAAGAGGGTTCTTGGGGGTTAAAATTTGAATGGTTTATAATATGAATTTCATGTTTTAAAATTTCTAGGTTGGAAACATAGTTTTTCTACATGGTTTACCAAACCGTGTTAAAAAAATGCACCAGTCATTAGAAAGAGTTGGGTACTATGCATGGTTTTAATGCATGGTTATAAAAACCATGAACTAACCA
Organism: Viscum album; assembly: GCA_963277665.1. NCBI lineage: Eukaryota > Viridiplantae > Streptophyta > Magnoliopsida > Santalales > Viscaceae > Viscum > Viscum album. The sequence goes on along the minus strand of OY728161.1, from coordinate 1,907,489,442 downwards.
TTAAATATAGAGCTACTCAAAATTGTAGGTCACCCACACAATTATTTCATGATTTCCACTGACCATGTGAAAGTTGTATGCTATTACCTTTACACATAAAAGGATATGTATGGTTTATACTATATTTCACAAGGTTTAGATCCAAATATGTACTAAATGTGAAGAAAAACAATGATCTAATAAAAATAAACTAGAAAGACACCTATATAAATGTTAATTTATAGTTTCCTATAAAATGTAAGCTCTAAATATGATCCAGAAGAAAAAAATATCCAAAAATAAAAAATTGAACAAGAAACTCCTAAGACTCAAAGGTAAGAGTAAAAACATATTAATAAATAGAATACTAATGGAAAATAAATTCCGGGGGTTCCAATTATCTCCACTATACTGATTTCTACCCCTATAAAGTCACCAAATTTAAAGATAAGTCTCAAAGAGGAATCTTAATAAAAAGGGAAGATCAAACCATGACACAATCTCAAAATTTCACCGAATTCAACGGAATCCATTATGTATAAATCTATCTCCAAACTGAACTAAAACTGAAAAATGGCCAACTAACCAAAGGAATGCATCTAAAACTAAAAAAATTCCATAGAACTCAATCCACACTCACACATAACCGCCTTATGGGAATGGTCATGAAACATAGATCCATAGTGAGTCTCCCCACTATTTAGGAACTAGCATGGTGGAACAATATAAAAAAAACATGGTACCCTAAGGAATTTACCAAGAACATCTAAAATATCCAACAATAAGTACTCAAGCCAAAATTCACAACCAAGGAACATCCAAGATCCCTAAAAAACCATCTCTTACTCTCCAAACAAACATAAGATTTCAAGAATCCCAAAATCTAACACAACCTTATAAACACTCCAACAATTTCAAGATAATGACCATAAAACCAACAAACAACACACTATGACTAGAAAAAATAATGTAGAATTCATAAACCATGATCTTGTCCTATCAAAATAGCCTCGGATCTAACCTTGGTCCAAAGAATAAGGAAGGGTAACCTCAAAATGTATACCCAGAACATTAATTATAGTGATCCTAAAAAAAGTTGCACCAAATTTATATAGTGTGTAATTTTAACTAGGTTAACATCATCTTAGGTACCCGAAGCACACCTCCAAGGTTTTTATCATGCCTAATGATCCCAAAATGAATCTCACCAAAACCATAGGCATAAAATGTCATGACCCGACCCTACCTAGCTCGAGCCACAACCACCCCAAGCCCGCCTCTGTAGGCCAGGGGCTGGAGACAAGCACTGAAGGCTAAAAAACTCAGGGAGGCCATTTCCTAAGTACATGTACACACACACGCAGCCCACTCAAAGAAATAGTGATGAGTAAAATAGAAAGTAAAGTACCAACTGCTATAAACAACCACAAAAAGTGAATCGACCTCTAAACAGTACAAAGAAAGTGCTGAAGTTAAACTAAAAAAAGGGAAAAACATGTGCCCAACAGGAAAAGTGCCACAACCCAACAATAGGTAAACAAAAGTAAACAGCTGGGAGAGTACCACACCTCAAACCCGACTACGACCACCGCACACAGTCCAAGTTCCTGAACTCCTAAGATCCACTGAAGTCACAACCAACCTGTCCGTCGTCTGCAAGGTCACACCAAGTGCGGGCAAATACCAAATAGGGAGGAGTATAAAAATATTTATTAGGATGCCCTGAAGGCTCAAGGGAGCAACAAAGGAGGTACTGAAGAGGTGAGAAGTAGATCAAATAGGTAACAGTAAAGAATTACAACAGAGAGGGCAGTAGAGAAACAATAGAGAGTCCAACTCATCCCAACAAGATAAAGGAAGTAGAATCGTCCAAACACTAGGAGCTAGAAATGGTGATAAGATGAACTCCATGTCGAGTCTTCGCTACTTATAGCAGGATAGTATAATCATCCAACCACGAGAAGCTAGACACGGAAAGCACGTGGCATACCCCGCGTGTATTCACCTATCCTGGAAGGAGAGTAACCAAAACCCAAGGAGTGGGTACTGGAACAAGGTATATATATATATATGCTCTGTCAAGAAACCCAAAAAAGATCATAAGGGGATCTCCATCCTGTAGCTCAGCCCAAGAAAGTGAGTAGGCAACATTCCTAGAAGTAAACACCATTGATTCCCAGCATCCCACCCATCTGCCCTAAACTGCAAGTCAAGGGGCTCAAATCACCAAACCTTGACACTATCCGCTTTAGGCAGCACTGACTCACTCGCACGGTTTTAGGTCGCATCTCAAGGACGTGTCTTGGTGGGGAAAGGACCCCTCGTACTTGAGAGTTCTGGGGAAAGTCAAACCACACCTCATCACTGTCACACAGTTGAGAGGTATTCTCAAAGTCAAAGCTGTCACATTGCTGACCTATAAAACCAAGGGTCCCGCTCTGGTAGTCATGGAGAAAAGCCACATACTATCCTAGAAGAAAGGACTGAGTCTGAAAGAAGTCGTCGGGTAACCCACTGCCCAGCCCCGCTGGAGGGTAAACCCTAAGAGGTCATCGGGTAACCCACTGCCCAGTCTCTATTGGAGGGTAAACCCTAAGAGGTCGTCGGGTAACCCACTGCCCAATCTCTACTGGAGGGTAAACCCTAAGAGGTCATCGGGTAACCCACTGCCCAATCTCTGTTGGAGGGTAAACCCTATGAGGTCATCGAGTAACCCACTGCCCAGTCTCTGCTAGAGGGTAAACCCTAAGAGGTCGTTGGGTAACCCACTACTCAGTCTCTGCTAGATGGTAAACCCTAATAAATCAATGAGAAACCCAATGACCAGCCCCACTAGAGGGTAAACCCGGAACTGCTATGGCCATCCCTATTGGATGGTACAACACTGGCCAATAGAACACAGAGTAGGTATCGTGCAACCACCCAACCTCAGAATAATTCCCCTAGTAGAGGTTCAACGCCCGTGTAGTGTGGGTCACGCCGATACCTGGAGCTCTGCCTAGGGAAACACTTCACGGTAGATCGCGGAAGGAGGATATGATCTCGATACTCAGGTAGGGAATCTGCGCCCAGGCTCACTGGGGCTCCGTACCCTACTGGAAACAACCTCCTAGGTAGAGGATCGGTGCCCGCGTAATGTATTGGTCACACCGAATCCCCAAAAACTCTACCAGGGAACACGAAGAGACGTGATACTGAAGTCCCACACGGATAAAGGAAAAAGGGGAACCCAAACAACTTCGCCGATCACACCGTCGATAACAGAACCAGGGGAAACCACTCAACCCTGATGATTTAAACCATCGTGAACAGAGGGACCCTATACATCGCGAGAGATCAAAGGTACGTAAAGCAGAACATGACACACACAAGGGGACCACACGATGTGTGACCCTATCTCATATCCAAACCACGAACATAAACATTCCCATCTACAACTACAAAATGTGCCTCCCAACATTCTCGTATACTCCCAGAGTATATCACATCTCTAGCCCAAAGGCTATTGAACACAAGGAACCCAAAGTCAACACGAAGGGTGAAAATGTAATTTCGCCAAATTGCTTCCTCCACGACCCTATCATGGCCGACCACACCTCTTTAAACACAAACTTCACTCTCGCAAGAGTGAATGAGATCACACACCGAGGGTTCCCTACAAAAACCGCAGGAAGAACCACCATCGGTACACCTTTCATGCCTCCACATTTAATGAGATCTTGAATGAGACTCCACAAATCCAAATGGATCACACCATTGTAATCCTAGTGGAAAAACACACAAGATCTACTATTTACTCGCCTCCAACAGACATCCAATGTAAAATTCATTCAACACTGCTTTACGCCTGAACGACGTCCCATGGTCCCGAGCCTCGGCCTCGAAAACAGTCGGGCGCATCGCACCATTTCGATCCCCTTGGGAAAACACGTTAAATTTATTGTTCACTTGCATGGAATGGATATCCAGAGAAAAAATATGCATTTCGTCGTACCGCACATGAGCAGTGCTTCATGGGACCTGCATCTCGGCCCTGAAGCGCAATGAACGAATCACACCGTTGTGATTCTCTTTGAAAACTACACAAGATTTTCGATTCACTTGTCCAAATAAGACACCCGGTGAAGAAGATGGAAATCACCCCCAACTCCCAAAATGGCCCTGATGGGGCCTGAACCTCAAAGCAGAATTAAAGCGGGTGGATTGCGCCATTGCAATGCCCTCAGAAAACACTTAGAATTCACTGCTCGCACACCCCGAATAGACGTCCGATTAGAAAGTTGGTAAATGCTGCTCACAGCTTAAAAGTCGGGCCATGGGGCCCGTACCTCAACTCTGGTTTCAACGACTGAAACCACCCTAGAAATCCTGCCTTGATGCCAGGGTCTCAACATTGCTGACGACACTCAAATCAGACATTAGATGTGACCGCTCCATCCAAAACAAGATTCCCAGAAAAACACTAATCCACTTTAATGAGTGTGTCACATCACTGAGCCCCTCATGTTGGGAATTAAAAATCCTCGAGAACATCTCAAAATGTTTTTCTCGATCCAAGGAACGCATCTCCAAAGATGGAACATGAATCTGACACCTGGTTTGAACTTTAGGGCATTTTAATTTTCAATGGACGAAACGAGGTGGGCCGGCCCAGTTCGGCCACCCCCCCTGGCTGAACCGGCCCGCGGTTCACTGCGTGGGCCGACCCGCCTCTCCTGGACCGGCTTGAGCCGGTCTAGCTCACTTTCCATGGCAACCCGCCCTTTGCGGGTCGCGGTCCGCCATCCGGGGTCACTGACCCCGATCCTCCGCTCACGCGCCGACCGCCCCGCTGACCTGCTGACGCCCGAACCGCCTCTGCTCGACCGTCGTCGCCCGCAGTCACCTCCCGCGCTCGCTCACCCGGCCGCCTAATGCACTCGCTTGCCCAGCCACCTGTGTCGAAGCCACCTCCATCTCACTCCGATCCACCATCCGCAGCCGCTGCGCCGCCGCCTGGGATGGCCAGACCGCCGGCGGAACCTGTTGAAGCCGCCGAAAAACACCTAAACAGACCCGGATCTTCGTCGGATAGCTACAGACACCTCGAGACTCGAAATTCAAATAAAAAATATGCGTTGTAAATCTCAGAACATATACAATGAATTCATGGGATTTTCTTTAAAATTCAATGACAGTTCGATGATATGTATCAAGATCAAAGTAGGTTCATAACTTTAAAAAGAAAAAAAAAACGCATGATCCTACCTTGTTGGGCGTAGCCCGAGGCTTCGCAAGAGATCCACCTTCGCCGGATCTACAACTGCCTTGGAGAGTAGGGGAGGAGAGCTTGATGAAGGGAGATGGGATCTTTTTGGGGCTTCTTCTTCCAGAGAAAGAACAAGGGAAGGGGATGGGTGAGTTTAGGTTTAAATAAAGATTTTTTATAAATTATTATTTAACTTTTAATCACCCACGAAAAGACCCACGTCTGAAACTCCTGAAGGAGTTGATATTAACCCGACCCTAGGGTAAAAACCACCTCTCAAGCATAATGGAAGTCTCAAAAGTTTAATCTGAAGCCCCACTCAAAAGTTATAAAACTTAAAGTCTGAGGCTGCTAAATTACGAAAACACCCCTGGTGACGTTTTTTACTGAAGGCCTGCGCTCGTGAAAACTACACCCCTCCTAGGGTAAACGACATGCTTCAGACTCAAAAGTTCCCTCAGTTTTCCCATCTGAACTACCGTTTAGGAGTTATTCTGCTTAATTGGAATGCCCTGTGTGAATGCACTGAAAATTTAATTCTGACCACACCGGGGCTCGGAATCGCACGCTGTCTGAAGGTGCTGCTTCGGAATAACATCAATAATATTCCAAAGTCTTTTATAGAAAAAAAAAACGAGTTCTTAAAACATTAAATCCTTCAATATTTTCATCCCCGAAAAGAAAAACTAGGGAAACAACTCAGGGTACTAAGCCCACACCTGGCTCTCCCGTACCCAGAAGAACTCTTGCACAGTTCTGCGTCACTGCGCAGGGACCAACGGATTTGGTCCGTTTGCGTGGGGTATGCCCTCTTAGATGAAGTGAATAGGTGGATGCACAATTATTCTCAGGTGAGTCACATGGGAGACATTATGCACCCAAACCAGCCTTTGGGTTTAGGGCAAGGCGATGGGGACCTCGCCATCCCTTTGCGTGGTCTCAAACGGCCCGAAGGACCTTGGGGGTAGCTCAAATCCCTGGTCGCACCTCTACATCGCACGCTATAACTGGAATCACCATTTGGACCTGGGACAAAGCCCGGTGATTCCCTCCTTCAGAATATCCATATGGTGAAACACCCAAGGATATCTGGTAATGCAAGATTTCACAGTCGATGTCCCACGACCCAGACTCTCTTACACGCTTGGAAAATGAAGGAGTCGATACCATCATCTAAAGAAAAGGTTCCACATCTTCTATTCCACTAACACAGGGTTTCACCGATGCCCCGCGTTACCCTGGTAACAACTCAAGCAAGGAGCAGGGAGAAAAGTATTTCACACATAGATTCTAACAATTCTACTGCAAAAAGTAGAAGGGCCGTAAAGCATACCTCTTATCACTTCGTGCTCTATAGGATCGTAAACATCCAAAGCTTGTGGCTATCCCCAGTCCCAACTGTCAGCACCCAGGGCCTGACGTGGACTACCTGGTGGTGATGGGAAGACCTCGCCCATCGCAAGCATAGCACCGACACTCTCTGGGATACTTTAGCGCCCTCTGATGCCACTACAGTGTACGAACCTGCCCCTGGGTCCACTCATGGAAGGGTATCCTCGGATGATCCTCTAATACCACTTTGTCACGATCACTTCTCTGAAACCGGTGGTGGGAAGGTCGCCTGCGTTGAGGTTCTGTCTGTTGACGCCTGCTAGCTACGACAGACGTCTCGGCCCCGTCGCGCCTACAATCACCACCAACCGTAAAGCATGATAGGAATATCTCTGTCACCAACACCTGATCTAGAACCTCGACATAAGTGGGAATTCCCAAGGGTACTATGACATCATGAATCTCTCTACAGAGACCCTGCTCAAACTTCCGCGCTCGGAAGTTGCCGTCGTGGACCAAGTCCGGGTAAAAACATGCATGGTCTGCGAAAAAAGTCACATACTCAGTCACCATCATCCATCCCTACTGAAACAACAGGAGATCCGGGATCCGAATGGAGTGTAAGAAGGAGGGGTAAAAATCCTCAAAAAATAGTAGCTGAAAGTAATCCCACTAAAGTGATGACTCATCGAGTAACTGAGTTACTAGACTCCACCAACGCCTAGCTGCTCTATGGAGAATGCTGGCAGCCAAAGCCACCATCAGATCTACCAGTGTCTGCGCAAGCCTGAAGAGGTGAACCACTGTCTCTAGACAAACCTATGCTACTTGAGGGTCTGGCTCACCACTGAACCTCAGCGGTCTCTGTCGCTGGAAATCACGGTGTGCGCTCAAATTGTGCTCAAGCTCCGTCTGCTCTATAGGAGCTGTTTGCTGCTCACCAGGTGGGGGTGCTACTACCAGCCCACCCAGAGAAAGGGACTCGCATGATGGGTCCTGGACTAAGGCCTTGTCACTCACAGGGTTGTCGTCATGAACCAAAGCTAGTATCCTAGATGGCTATCTTTGTGGAGACATCCTAAATGTTATCAAGGAGTTTCACTGTCAGATGAGCATATATGTATATAACAGTAACAACGATGGGGAGCTGACTCAAGAAGGACAGTCAAGACTCAATCATGTGTGATGCACAATCCAATTTCCCTAAAACGAGTGTCTCATCATGCCGGGTCGAAAAGTGGGTTATCAGGGTCCTGGTGAATGGATACGTTGGCTGCCACACCATCACTGGACTCCCTGGCCTGAGAGCCGCTCTCGAGACACGTCGACATATTTTCCCTAAATCCCAACCAATTCCTTTTTAGGGATGTCTGCACAACGTCCCAGGAAAAAACCACCTCTGATACCACTTTGTCATGACCCAACCCTACACGGATCAAGCCGCAACTACCCCAAGCCCACCTCCGTAGGCCAGGGGCTGGCGACAAGTGCTGAAGGATAAACAACTCAGGTAGGCCTTTGTCTAAGTACCTGTACACACACACGTAGCCCACTCAATGAAATAGTGCAGAGTAAAAGAGAAAGTAAAGTACCAACTGCTATAAACAACCATAAAAAGTGCATCGACCTCTAAACAGTACAAAGCAAGTGCTGAAGGTAAACTGAAAAGAAAAGGGAAAAACACGCGCCCAACCAGAAAAGTGCCGCAACCCAGAAACAGGTAAACAAATGTAAACAATTGGGAGAGTCCCACACCTGGAACCCAACTATGACCACCGCACGCGGTCCAAGTTCCCAAACTCCTACGCTCCACTGAAGTCACAACCAACCTATCCATCGTCTTCAAGGGCACACCAAGTGGGGGAAAAGCCCAAGTAGGGGTGAGTATAAAAATACTCAGTAGGATGCCCTGAAGGCTCGGGGGAGAAACAAAGGAGGTACTGAAGAGGTGAGAAGTATATCGAATAGGTAACAGTAAAGAAGTACAACAGAGAGGGAAGTAGAGTAATAGTATAGAGTCTAGCTCATCCCAACAAGAGAAAGGAAGTAGACTCATCCAAACACTAGGAGCTAGAAACGGTGAGAAGATGAAATCCACATTGAGTCTTCGCTACCTATAGCAGGAGAGTAGACTCGTCAAACCATGAGAATCTAGACACGGAAAGCATGTGGCATACCCCGTGCGTCTTCACCTCTCCTGGAAGGAGAGTAACCAAAACCCAAGGAGTGGGTAATAGAACAAGGTATATATATATATATATATATATATATATATATATATATATATGCTCTATCAATAAACCTGAACAAGATCGTAAGGGGATCTCTATCCCGTAGCTCAGCCCAAGAAAGTGAGTAGCCAATAGTCCTAGAAGTAAACACCATCGATGCCCAACATCCCACCCATCTGCCCCAAACTGCAAGTCAAGGGGATCAAATCACCTCACCTTGACACTATCTGCTTTGGGCGGCACTGACTCGCCTGCACAGTTTTAGGTCATATCTCAAGGACGTGTCTTGGTGGGGAAAGTGCCCCTCGTACTTGAGAGTTATGGGGAAATTTAAACCACACCTCGTCACTATCACACAGTCAAGAGGTCTTCTCAAAGTTAAAGCTATCACATCGCTCACCCGTACAACCAATGGGTCCCGCTTAGGTAGTCACAGAGAAAAGCCACAGACTAAATGTTTCTGATGCTTTCACCGAGGCGTGCGCATATCCGTCTGTGGAGGAGGATGCGCTGCTTGTTTCCCCACATTCTCGCTTTCCAAAGCCAGGCGACATTCATTCCTTGTTCAGGTACGTCTGCTCCTTGATCGAAACAGGACGATGGGATGTCAGTTCTTCCCTCTGTGGATTCCTCCTCGGAGCTCATCACCTAGTCCGGGTCTCCCTCATAGATTTAAGATGGGTTAGTGAAGCTCATTCTCGGTTCCATATCTACATGGATGCCAGTTAATTACGCTGCTTCCGTCAAGACACTCCATGGGGTCTTATCGGGGCAGCAACCTTCGGTGAGGAGAATGGTCACGTTGGGGCGTCGTCGGCATGTCTGTCTTTGGTCCCTCATCACAGGGATTCTCTAGGTCGCGGAAGCCCGAGGCATCCCACATCAAACGCGGGGAATGTGTACCATCTGAGGTTTTCCTCAGCTTCCCATGTTTAACATGGGGTATGTTGCGATTTTAACGTCTTGCAGAGATGGATCGGGTTGAAGGATCCCTAGGGGGGGAACACCAATGTTGGGGCCAACACGTGGGCGGCTTCCCATATATCATGGAGTGGGATAGGGTGGCATGATCTCACTGGGATGTGGCGGCCCGGGTAAGGATCAGGATGGATGGTGGAGTGAGACATGGGGCTTACGTTATGAGATGGCCCAAGAGGGGGGATACAGTTTAACATCATGCGGGACGTGATACAGTTTAATGTCATGTGGGACGAGGGGTTTTGGGCTTACGCTCTGAGGCGGACCAAGGTGGTCAGGGAACCGACATGGAGAGGTCGGGACGACTGGGTGGTGGGCTTGAACCTCGTAGAGGCTTCCTACGTACCATGAATTAGCACGGATCAAAGTCCACGTAGTTCTCTAGGATGGGGATTATGCTCTGGGGCGGCCCATAAGAGGATGTCATGGTCGATGCGCACTCTAAGCCCACGTGAGTCATGCTCGGTGTGAGAAACAAGAGGCAGTAGGGACCAGACGATCATGTCGCAAGGGTGCGTCCGTGAGAAGCGAAATGGGGATTACGCATTGATCAGCCCAAAGAGGAAACAGGGGATTACGCGTGGTTAGAGGCCCTTGGTGTCGGGGCTTACTATAGGGTGGAGGCCCGTGGTGCGACAAAGTGCAGTGGGAAAAGGACTCCACTGGCCTTGGCAGGGGGGAAGTATGGAGATGCATGGGTGAAATCATCCGCAAGAAAGTCTAGGGGCTTACGCTCTGAGGCAGACCTTCCCCCGTGGACAAACGCCGCTCCAACAAGGAGGATCTCATTTCATGTGAGGAAGAGTCCATTCCCGTGGAGACAAGTGGCGTAAAAAATGTCCGAGCTGGGGGGACCCTGCGTGCGAAGCACAGGGTCGAACCGCAGTTTAACGTCTTATGTTAAGGACGAGGTGCTTAACAGTTTAATGTACTGCAGCTTGGACGAGGTGGGTTTGCTCCACACCCCTAGGGCTTACATGCCCAATGCCCTCTACCCCTTGTGGAAGGAAAGGCATCGACAAGGCCATTGTGAAGGGGGGTCGTAGGGCGAACCACCAGGGGGTCCACATTAGCGTGGCTATGCGAAGAAGAAATAGCCGTTAGTGTGCCTATGCGGAGAAGCATAAGGCAAAGAAACGCAATGGGAAACATGGCCCAAGGGACCTCAAGGTTACTTCGCACGAGCCTGGAAGGCCGTACGGGAAAACAATGCATGACACAATGCCCGGTAGGGGAGACATCAGGTGCCGGTGCAGGGGGCAACCAAGGGGCGTCAAGGTGAGGAGTCCTGGGCTTTGTGCGCACAAGGGAAGGTTTGCGCACAAAACTCCGGGACGACGCGCAATTGGAGAAAGGGAATTGCATGCAGAGAGGGAAATACACGCAGGGTTTTGCGTGCACGACAGGGTTTTGCGCGCATGAGACACAGATTGCACGCAAGGATGGAACCCTGGGGCGGGGGAAAATTCACTAAAGCCAGTGGAGTTGCGCGCAAAGGCGAACTCTGGGGCAAGGTTGCGCGAAATGAGGGTTTTACCTGGATGTCATCTTGCGCGCGGGGGGAGCCGAATTGCGCGCACGGGAGTCTCTTCAGATTCCTCAACCCCCAAACCATTCGGGGTCACCTTCTATTTATAGGCGACCTCCGGCGCGGAATCCAGGCGGCGTGTGAAATTCTTCATGCCGAGCGTCATTGGCGCGCAAACATTCACCGCGCAGAACCAGGGCGCGCAAAGATTGCGCACCTCATCGGCTCAATTTTGCGAAACCCGGGGATTCTACGCGCGCAGAACGATTTTTCGTGCAGATCCTCCTTTATTTCGCGCACCACATCCTGGGCCTCTAGATCGGGCCTCAGATTCCGAATATGACTTCGCTTTGTCATTTCGAAATTTCCTCCGGGAGTTACGGTCTTTTTTCGGCGTCAACAAATGCCCCCCTTGGAATTGGATCGGCGAGAGGTCGCAACGATCTGATTCCAAGGGAAACACCGAAATGCTAAGTCCCCTGATCAAGTTGCGCACAAAATTCAGACAGGTGTGCAAAACTACGAATGCACGGAATCCTCTTTCCGCGCGGCGCGGAACCCTGGCCTCGCCTATAAAAAGGGGTGCTGGGTCCCAAATCCGTACTTCCGCTTTTTCCGCGCGATAAGGTTATCTCTCTTGTGCGCAAAATCGCTTCCGTGGCTGCACATAATAACGTACTGGCATTGCAGAATTCCATCCAAAATTCGGCCGTGATCTCGCACCTCTTCGGGCTTTTTCGCGCTCCGCGTGCTGATTGTGTGCTCATCTCCAAGATTCCGCACAACTCATCCAGATTTTGCGCAGATCTCTCCGATTCCGCGCACTGTATCCTGATTTCGCCCAACTCCCGAAAGATTTGAGATGGCTGCAAATCAAGTTGATGAGGGGGAAGCCGCTGCCCGTAGGACAGAAATGGCGGCAAAAGAGGAGGTTTATGGCGCTAAGGTGATTGTCTCCAACAATTTGACCTTGTTCAATCTGCTGACTCTGGCCCAGAAGACATATCCCTTGTCAGACAACCTCCCACTCTGGAATTTTGGCATTCTGGAGGAGGTTCCCCTGCCGGGCTTCGAAGTGGACACGCCACGGTCTTGGGTAACTCGGGAGGACGAACTTCCTCGCTACAACATCACCAACAACGACCATCCTGCCAGGGAAACTAGAAATATGGATGTATATTTACTGAACCCGAGGACTAGGACCATTACCGAGGATGAGCCTGTAGAGAGGATTCTCTGGCCCTCTACGCGAGCACGTTCCGTCAAAGAATCACGGATGACATGAAGTGCTAGCTGAAGGATTGGGACCTGCGGTCTGGGGGAAACTTCACTAGCGAATGGGCCTGGGCGTTCTGTGTTCGCCATACCTGTGACCAGTTCGGGGATGAACTGTGGTATATCAGCCTGTTCGAGGCGGTATGGACATCGCAGTTCCATTTCCACCGCCAGCCTGAACTCGGACCGAAGCTATTCACCCGATGGTCTCCTGACACCAACACGTTCCACCTTCATCATGGGGAAGTCGGCATCAGTCTCGGGGACATTCACTGCATCAGAGGTATCCCACTGGAGGGTTACCAATATGACGAGTTTGTTCCTCCAAAGAACACCTGGGGAGACAGGTCGCGGACGCCTATGCTGACGTGGCACCTGCTGGAGGTAGCCAAAGAGAGGCTGGGGGTCAAGGACTTCCTGAAGGACATCGCCTACAAGGGCTGGTTCAACCTGTTCCTTGAGAAGGATCCCGCCGTCAAGATGCCGGGACGGGGTAAACGGTGCCCAACTGCGACTCAGAGGAGCAAGGACGGGTCATACTAGAAGACCTTTGAGGCGGGGCAATACCAATCATGGGGCTACCGCGTCATTGAGGCCTGAGACCCGAATGTCCGATATACCGGGTTCCTTGCCGCCTTCCTGAGCGGGTGGCTCCTGCCGGTGTGGGACGCGAGGATGGGCGTCCGTCCAGCGACTTTGGTGATGGCGGGCTCTATGGCCACCAAAAAATGGTTCAACTTGGGCGTCCCCGTGCTGGCCAAGCTCTATACCATCCTGGGGCGCATCTCACGAGGGGGGTCGCCTCAGAGAGTATGTGGTCCCTTCCAGATCTTCCATGGCTGGGTGGCGGCTCATCTCGATGGATATACTTTCCCAAACGTCATCCGTCCTCTAGGCAATGGCCTGCGACCGTCCTTGCTAAACATTGCAGGGGTGGCGTCATTGACGCTCAATGAGGATGGCGTGAGGATCCGCATTGGAAACCATGCCAACTTCAACTTCAGCTCGTTCCCCACCCCAGTTGGCCAGCTGGTGGACAACGGGCGAGGCTCTCTGGAATAGCAGGAATACTTCCAGAGCATTCGGGGTGGGGTGCTCATGGATCGGATCGACGGGAAGGTGATCTGCGAGCCTTACGTGCCATCCCGATTCTCCAGGCAGTTCGGGTGCCTCCAACGAATGCCGAAGAAAGTATTCACGACTATCTGGTAGGAGAAGAATCCATGCGTCCTGCGCCAGATGTGGTTGATGTTTACCACTTTCGGCTCTGGCGATGTCGTTACCCTTCCTCCCACCGGGGTCGATGCCGGCCTAGCAACCGAATACGCCGAACACTGGACCATTGCATACCCTGAGGGTCTATTATGCAAGCGCTTCCAGAAACTCGAGGTTACTCGCGTGGAAACCGGGCGACGGGAAAGAAGGCACGATGTCGTCGGAAGGGGAGGACCAAGGGCGCGTCAGGCAGCGAGGCCTGCGCAGGCCGGGACTTCGGCAACGGGAACATCACATGGTGCTGCCACGTCCTCTTTACCCGCAGGGGGGTCACATGAGGCGGCCAGGGAACTGCCCAAGAAGCAGATAAGATATCTGCTCGAACCTCCCCAAGACGCAATTCTCCCGGCACTGTGGTCGGCCTGGATGACCCTGTGGCAATCGCTGAGCGTCGAAGCCATCTGGCAGAAGATAATGCAAAATGGGATCCAACTGCCAGAGGTCAGGCTCGTTCGAATTACCGACCGAGTAAACTTCCATCGGCGGCATGCTTATCTGACGGCCATGGATGCATACGCACGCTAACGGGGGCGGCGTGCAGAGCCAACTTTCATAGTGAAAGTGATTCTCAGCCAGGAGCATGATCCGGAAGCGATGCCACCAGGAGAAGGCGATAGTGACGAGGAGCCGTAGGGGGAGGAGGAAATCGGAGAGGACAAAGGCAAGGGAGAAGACAAAGAAGAGGAGCCCGAAGGTGAGGGGTCGCAAGGGGCGACCTACCAAGGGAGTCTCCAAGATAGCGGCGAGATTGACGACTCTGATCTTGACAAAACCGAGATTCTCAAGGTTTGTCTCTGTCTTCATTCGTCTCCCTCATTCATACATTCTCCTTTCTAACTTTTAACTCACTTCCCCATCCTACTCAGGAGCAGTTGAGCTTTGGACGGGCATCCCCACCAGAGGAGGGAGGAGAGGAACTAGTGGGACATGATGGGGATCTGAAACCCATCATTGAATTAACAAGCGCAGAGGGGTCTCCCCTTACGGCGGCTCCTGCAGCGGCCGAAACACTAGGGACCGACACTCTGGATTCCTGTAAGTCTCACGCTTCACTACTGGTGCTTGGTGTCAAAAGATCCCATCTGACCAGCGTATGCCCTGCGCAGTGATCTCAACACTGGAGGCACGTTAGGCTGCGGAGCTCGGGCCATCCGTGAGTGGACCAGCAGTGGATATACCACCTCGCTCGGAACATGCTCTCTGCACTGAGTTGGCCCTGACAATTGATGAACAGGGGGTGACGGACATCAGCGGCGCTGTTCCTGAAATGAGGTCAGAAGCTGGTGGAGGCATCATTGCTGCTGGGGCGAGAGAAGGTCGCCCAAACGTTGAGGATTCTATTTCTCACGAAGACATCCCTGGGGCGGATCCTGCTACCGATTTTCTGGTGGCCTTCCCCATATACCGACCTGCTGACCCTGAGGAGATTTATGACTCAGACTCAGAGGCAGCCGAGGAGAGATGGATGACATGGCGAAAAGGGTGGAAGTGTATCCAGCGCTTCCTCAGGCAGCCCCAATCAGATTGGCTAAGGTGGATGGGATCACTTCAGACCTGGCTGCGCTTCCTGTGTGCCGGAGGGGCTGACGCTCAGCGCCTTCATCTGACGGTCCGTGATTACATGGCCGAGAAGATACGCGAGAGCAGCCGGCACACCGAGGTTTCCCAGTGCCAGGAAGGATCAGAGAGCGCTCAAGCGCTGCTGAGGGTGGAGCAGGAAGTCCGGCACCTCGAAGGGCAGGCGACAGATAAGGAGGCCTTCATCGCAACATGCTCTGAGCTCGTGGAGCAACTGACGGCCCAACTAGCTGATGCACAGGAACAACTGGTGGAGGCAAGTCACCAGATGACCGTACTTCAAACCAAGCAGGTGCAGGCACAAGCTAGGGCTGGCGAGCTGTGCTCTATGGTGGCCGACAAGGAGAGAGTCTTCAAAGAGTGAGAAGCAGTTCTGGAGGCTACCAGCCAAAGGGTAGCAGCACTAGAAAGATCGCTTCAGCACGCTGAACCCTAAGGGCTTTGTTTTTTCCATCTCATGAACTTTCTGCATGTACTGCTCATTGTCTCAATCCAATCCAAATTCACTCATTTGTACCCTTGGTTTAATGCGCTCAACCATAGTTTCAAAAAGAATAACAACTCATCCCTAGGCTCCTGTGGGTCATGCCCAACACAAGAAGTAGAAGATGCTCGTACCATCATTTCGTTCAACTGTGGGGCATTGACCAAGCTTCGGGCGTCCAAAATTGGGCCTGGACTTCTGAGGAGACCCCGAGCCGATTGATATGTCGACTCCTCAATGTGCTTTAACACACAAGCAGGGCAATGCCGGGGGCATTAAAATCCATCCGAACACAGGGGGACAGAGAGGAAGGGTGGATCACGCGGCCCAAATTCGAAACCCAATGGGGTGCAACCATGGAGGATAACTGTCAACCATGGCGGAAACACAGCATCCATATCATGTTGCCCTGGAATGGAGGGGAAATAAATGAGGGCTGAACACTGACCATGTTCGCAACACGGGGCCTAACTCAAATATCGTTAGTCAGTTTTTCAGAACGTTGGCCCAGGACAATAGGCGGACCATAGGTCTGTCATCCATACTGTTAGGGGGTCCCGTCAAACATGACCAGTCCTCCGGAACGTTGGACCAGGACAGTAGGCAGACCATAGGTCGAGCACCCATACTGTTAGGGGGTCCCGTCAAACACGACCAGTCCTCCGGAACGTTGGCCCAGGACAGTAGGCGGACCATAGGTCGAGCATCCATACTGTTAGGGGGTCCCATCAAACATGAAAGGAAATGAGGATCCAAATAAGGGTGGACGCAAAGCGTGGAAGGTGGAGTGGTGGTTTGTTCGAGCAGAGTCCAACACTCCCGAAATTGCGCCACCATGGTGAAGGCACATTAGGTGGACATACCGACCTGATTACGGGTCGTCCCAATTTCCAGACAGGGCCTCTTTGGTGAGAGAACTACTGCTTCCCATTATTATCATGGGGCATCCCAAACCTGCTCGGGGTAGATGTCCTGATTACACCACTCCCCATGAAGTCGGGCCGAGGGGTCGATAATAAGGAAGGACGGGGTTCAGTAATCCCTGGGACTGGACCCAAGACGAAATGTTCGGGCAGACCTACGTATCTCATTAGGATGAGAATCAAGCGACATGTAGTTCTTGAAACACATTTTAATGTCATGTTGGACGGAATATAGTTTAACATCATGTTGGACGGAATACAGTTTAACGTCATGCAGGACGAAATATAGTTTAACATCATGCGAGATGAAATATGGATCTTAGTTTTAGGTCTTAGAGCTCAGACCATGAGGATATTAGTTTTAGGTTTTAGAGCTCGGACCATGAGTGGGAAAGGGGAGAAACAGACACATGGCAAAGCGGTTAAAAAACCCGAAGTGAATGAGGACCTAAGCCCTACTTACCATGTGCTCTCTGGGGAAATTCTAGAGTCCAGGGACCGAACACGAAGGTAGGCTGGCTAGGCCCGCGGGGAAGTGCCCCAGGCGCTCCTACTTATCTCATAAAGATGAGAATCAAGCCACACGTAGTTCTGAAAAGTGACATGGTAAGATACCAGTGCCAATGGAAAAGGGGAGTGCGGGCATAGCACTTGCACTAAAAGAAGCGGAATTTGATAAATCTTGTTTGTCCTTTAAGGTGAGTGGTTTTTTTTGTTGTGAAGTAATAGGCCTAGAGTGGTAGGCCGTGGTGTCGCCACAAGAATCAAGCCGTGATAGGGGTTGACAAATGGCATGGCACAAGACCAATACCCAACATGATGTCCTCTACAACGAGGTCATCACAATGCGGTGCTGTTTTTCGTCGTGCATCCAGGACGATAATGTCACAGTTTAGGGTCGTGTTATAGGACCAACAACATAGTTTAAGGTCATATGGTTTGGACCGACAACACAGTTTAAGGTCATATGGTTTGGACCGACAAAAAATTCTAAGGTCATATGGTTTGGACCGACAACACAGTTTAAGGTCATATGGTTTGGACCGACAACACAGTTTAAGGTCATATGGTTTAGACTGAAAACATAGTTTAAGGTCATATGGTTTGGACCGACAACATAGTTTAAGGTCATATGGTTTGGACCAACAAAAGAGTTTAAGGTCATATGGTTTGGACCAACAACACAGTTTAAGGTCGTATGGTTTGGACCAGCAACACAGTTTAAGGACCTATGGTTTGGACCAACAACAAAGTTTAAGGTCGTATAGTTTGGACCAACAACATAGTTTAAGGTCGTATGGTTTAGATCAACAACAGAGTTTAAGGTCGTATGGTTTGGACCAACAACACAGTTTAAGTTCATATGGTTTGGACCAACAACACAGTTTAAGGTCATATGGTTTGGACCAACAACACAGTTTAAGGTCATATGGTTTGGACCAACAACACAGTTTAAGGTCGTATGGTTTGGACCAAAAACACAGTTTAAGGTCGTATGGTTTAGACCAACAACACAGTTTAAGGCCCTATGGTTTGGACCAACTGAGAGAAGAGCCTCGGGCCAAAGGGGCCTACGAGGGTTCAACAATCAGAGAGGGTTAGGAGATGCTAGATCCCAGCTATGCTGGGCCCAAAATGCAATCTCTGGGTGACTCCTCACTCCCCAAGGGGATGAGGGTCAAGCCGCACGCAACCCGTAAAGAAGAGACCCAAGCACATACTCTAGCACTCAGATCGCAGGAGCCCTGAGAGACACCATTACGCAGCTCGGTCTGTCTGATGTGCGGGGGTGTACTGAGGGTTAGTACAAGGAGTGTCGAGATTCCACCTTGACACAGTGGGGCAGAACATGACATAAACCATGCCACCAACATTCAGGGCCTGGTGAAGCCAGCGTGACGACTGAGGATTACTGCTGACCATGTTTGCAACGCAGCATCCTGTCGTGTTATCCACGGGGACAAACAAATGAGCATCAACCGCTGACCATGTTCGCAACATGGGATTCGTATCAATTTGTTATCTGAAACCCTCGGGGGCATTGGCCCGTGACGGTAGGAGATCCCTTGGGCGTTGTATCCAGGCCGTTCTTGGGGGTACCTCCGGGTGTGAAGGATGACGGGGGCCTGAATGAAGGGAAACACGAAGCTTGGAAAGTGGATGGAACTTGCCTAAGTCGAATCTGGCACTCCAAGTTCTAGACCAGAGTGCCTTGAGCACATCAGCAGACCACTGGAAAGGGTCAGAGGGCTCAGTCTGAGAGTAGCCAAAAGATGGAGGATCCCTGGGCAAAGGAGGGGGCGTAATTCCAAACACCCTGGGAACCGAGAGATCATGGGATCTCCTAAGAGATGGGGCTGGACCTGAAGTCTAAGTGTTCAGGCGGTCCTATTTATCCCATAAGGATGGGAATCAAGCCACACGTAGTTCTTGAAAGTGTGCGTCTTTAAATGCCATTGGACAGAGGAGGGCTAACCCTGAGGACAGGGTGCGCGTGGTGCAGCTATTGCAAACCCGACGTGAATGGGATCATAATCTCACACCACGCCATGCGATCCTATGGTCGAGGTCCCAAAGGTGAAACAGACGCGACAGCAGACCTCAAGCTGGACCCAAGGACAAAAGGTCTGGGCATTCCTACGTATCCCATTAGGATGGGAATCAAGCTAGACATAGTTCTGGAAATACAGTTTAACGTCATGTTGGACGAAATATGGATCTTAGTTTTAGGTCTTAGAGCTCAGACCATGAAAAGGTCAGAACCAAAAGTGGATCTTAGTTTTAGGTCTTAGAGCTCGAACCATGGAGCCCAAATGTAGGGCATAGTGTAGTTTAAGGTCATGCAGGACCATACCGTTTAAGGTCATGCAGGACCATACAGTTTAAGGTCATGCAGGACCATACAGTTTAAGGTCATGCAGGACCATACAGTTTAAGGTCATGCAGGACCATACAGTTTAAGGTCATTCAAGACCATATAGTTTAATTTAATGCAGGACCATACAGTTTAAGTTTATACAGGACCGTACAGTTTAAGGTCAGGCAGGACCAAGACAAGGCTAGGAAAAGTACTTCTTGAGGAACCTGACGTTGGTGGGAGGAGTGATACGCTCACCATCCATAGTCACCAGGGAATATGCGCCATTAGGATAGACCTTGTGGACAATAAAAGGCCCCTCCCACTTGGGCTCCAACTTGGGTGGTTTCCTGCCGGGAATCATTGGCGCTCTGGGAGCCAACACCAAGTCACCTTATAGGAAGGAGTGGAGGCGGACCTTCTTATCGAAAGCTCAACCCATCCTGCTCTGATTCCTTTCCAAGTTATGTAAAGCGCGAAGCCTACTTCCGTCCAGCGCTTCCAATTCGGCTAGACGGATCTCAACAACTCTATCCGGCGCTTGCTGGTCGTAGACCGCTGTGCGCAATGAGGGCAGCTGGACCTCGATGGGAAGGATGACCTCAGCTCCGTATACCAGGGAATATGGAGTCACCTGGGTGGAATTGCGAGTCGTCGTCCTATAAGCCCAGAGGGCATTGGGGAGCTTGTCCGGCCAAATTTTCTTGTTTTGACCAACCATTTTTTGCAGAATGTTAGAGATGGTTTTGTTAAATGCCTCAATCTGTCCATTCACCTATGCATGATAGTGGGAGGTGTGGTTAGAGAGAATGTTGTAATTGGCGTACAATCTCTTTAGCTCGGCCGCTCGGAAGTTGGTTCCGTTATCTATGAGGATAGCGTGAGGTATTCCAAACCGGTGAATGATATTGGAGCTCACGAAGTCGGCGATAGAACCAGCCTTGACTTCCCTAAGCGGGGTTTCCTCTGCCCACTTTGAGAAGAAATCCGTGGTGGCTAAGATGAACCGGCACTGGCGGGCCGTCGCCAGAGGGTAAGGCCCTACGACATCCAACCCCTAGACTGAAATGGGCCAAGAATACTTAGTATTATGGAGAGGCTCCGGTGGACGATGCACAAAGTTAGCATGAACTTGGCACGCGTGACACCTCTTGGCGTACTCGATGCAGTCATGGATCATGGAAGGCCATAAGTATCCCAGTCTCCGAATCTGGTGGGACAACTTCGATCCGGCCTGGTGGGCGCCACAGGAACCAGCGTGCACTTCCTGCATGAACTGTGGGATCTCAACTCCTTGAAGACAACGGAGGAGAACACCATCAAACCCGCGCCTGTAAAGGAGCTGCTCACGGCTGGGACCGCTTTGAAGGGTGAACTGCAGCGCGTGGCGCCGGATTCATTCCCGCTCTGCTCAGTCCATCAGAAGATTGCCGTGCTGGAGATATTCAACCAAGGGTGTCCTCCAATCAGGAACTATCTCGATCACCACGCCTGAAGCCCAGGGGGTCCTGACGCGGGGGCACCAGCGGTGAGATGGTTCACTCGCGGGCCACGATCTCCCTCCGGGATAACAGGAGCAATGACTCTTCAGTGCACCACGTGGATGATTAGGTCATCCTGTTTGGGCTCCGTGAGTGATGCGACCAGGCTGGCCAAAGCATCTACTCGACTATTCTGCGACCGGGGAACGTGAACGACATCTGCTCGGGATGGGAACTTAGCCATTAGATGGAGGGTGCACTCTAGCAACAACATGAGTTCTGGATTCCTGACAGCGTAGTCACCGTTAACCTGCTTGATGACTAGCTCAGAGTCCCCTTTTACATACATGCGGGGCACGTTAACCTCCAAAGCCAACTCGAGGCCGGTGACGAGGGCATGATATTCAGCCTCATTGTTGGTGCAGCCTTCTGACAACAAGAAAGAATATGGCAGAACGGCTTGCTCTGGGGTGATGAAGACGATACCCAGGCCCACTCTGTTAAGCCTAGGATCGTTGAGCCTTCTACCGGTAGGGCTTCAGGAGGTGCCATCAAAGTGCATCTGCCAGCATGGGGTGGAGTGATCGACTGAGAGGATTGCCTCATCAGGAAATCCCAAATCTAGTGGTTGGTCCGCAGAGGTTGGATGGGCATCTAAGAAGTCTGCCAACACCTGTCCTTTGACGACCTTCTGAGGTACGAACCTAATGTCGAACTGCTGGAGGATCACCTCCCAGCATGCCAATCGGCCAGTCAACATAGGCCGACTCAGGATGTATTTCAACGGGTCTACCCGAGAGACCGGCTGTACCTCGTGGTGCTGCAAGTAGTTCCACAATTTCTGTACGGCGAATACGAGCACCAGACAGCTCTTCTCGATGGGAGAGTATCTTACTTCCGCGTTGAGGAGCATGTGGCTGAGGTAGTAGAGGCTATTTTCTGTTCCCTCGTTGTTCTTCTGGGCGAGAAGGGCGCCGAGGGATCGCTCCAGGGCGGTCACGTAAAGGACTAGTGGCTTTCTGGGAACGGGTGGTATCAGGACCGAAGGTTGAAGTAGATACTGCTTGATTTCCTCAAAAGCGGTCTGACACTCTTCATCCCACCTAGAGGCGGCGCCTTTCTTCATGAGTCGAGAAAAGGGCTTACACTTGCCGGCCAGATTCGCAATGAATCGGCGTATATAGGCTAAGTGGCCTTGGAGGCCTCGAAGCTCTCGAATATTAATCGGGGGAGGCATCTAACTGATGGCCTTGATCTTCTCGGGGTCGATATCGATACCTCGATACCTAACGATGAAGCCAAGAAACTTTCCGGAGGTGACCCCGAAGGCACACTTCAACAGGTTCATCTTCAAGTGGCGAGAACGGAGCAAACTGAAAACTTTCTCAAGGTCTTTGAGATGGTCCCGACGCTGATGAGATTTAACCACCAGGTCATCTACATAGCACTTCACCAGCGTCCTGAGGATCGGCTTGAATATGCGGTGCATAGCCCGTTGATAGGTGGCACCCGCGTTCTTCAGGCCGAAGGGCATAACCCGATAGCAGAAGGTGCCCTTGGGGGCCTTGAAGGCATTGAAATCTTCATCCTCGGGGGCCATCCGGATCTGGTTGTATCCGGAGTACCCATCCATGAAGGAGAGGTCTTGGAACCCGTCCGTTGCGTCGATCAATAGCTCTGTCACGGGAAGTGGAAAGTCATCCTTCGGATAGTGGCGATTAAGATCGCGGAAGTCGATGCAGACCCTGATCTGCCCGTTCTTCTTCCTGACGGGAACAATGTTGGATAGCCATATGGGGTACTGGACTTCCTTGATGAAGTTGTCCTTAATGAGCTTATCAAATTCGGCCTCAACCATGGCACCATGATAAGGGTGCATTTTTCTGGGAGGCTGCTTGAACCCGCGATGGTTTTTTGGGAGGCCAAGGCGGTGGACGGCTACTTGGGAATCTAGTCCCGACATCTCGTCATAACTCCAGGCAAACACATCACGGTGCTGTCTGAGGAATTCTATGTACTGTTTTCGTTCCTCGGGAGGCATAGCGGTGCTGACCAATGTGGGTCTCGGGTCCGCCTCACTACCGAGGTTCACCTGTACTAGCTCGTCGACCATGGCGGAGATGCCCTCCTCAAAGTCAGGAGGAGCATCTTCCATGTCTTCTTCTCCACTTGTGGAAGGATCATCCACGGGGGGAGCCGTTTTAGGGCTGCTCGACGCTGATGGGGAGCTAGCACCGGCTTGGGTGGCAGAGGTCGTCACGACGGGAGACTCATGCACCACAGAGACCATAGCGACGAAGGCGGTTGATCGAATCCCATCCGGCCTGCGGCCCAAGGGGCCACGCTTTACAACATCAAAATAGTGGTGATGCGTTGGCTTGAGCCGGTTGATCCCGGCTTGGCGAAACAGACACGTATGACGTACTGCCGTTGCCATGAGCCCAACGTCGCGATATCGTACGGGGGTAGGAGGATCGGGGATCACCTGAACCTGGTTGGTGTAAGAGTAAGAGGTGATTTCCCATTGTCGCTTAGACCCATAAATATGGCTTCCTCTAGTACCCGAGACAACAAAGCACTCTCCCATATCGGGAGTCATGGCCTCCAACCGATGGATTGGGAAGACATATGCGTCATTCAAACCTGCCCAGGGATCACTCGCGACAGCGGCGGGCTCAACCTCACCTGCTAGGATTTTCTTGTCCTTGATTTTGTAATAGTCAGCGTCCAGGTAATGAGCTTCACAAGAGGCAAATGGAGACGCATCTCCTTGGAGCACACCCACTCGACCCTTAAGGGAGTATTTGAGGCACTGATGGTATGATGAGGGAACCACTGCGTGAAGATGGAGCCACAACCTTCCCATTAATACATTATAGGCAGTGTCCTGAGAGACAACCATGAATTCATTATTGGAAATTAAGCCGCCGAACTGGGTCTTCAGATGAATCTTTCCAAGTGGAGTTTGCTCGGTCCTATCATACCCCTGGATTCTGAGGTCAGAGGGAGTTAAATCATCCTCGGACAACCCCAGTTTTCGCAGTGTCCGAGTTGGGATCAAGTTAATCCCAGAACCCGTGTCGACAAGACAGCGACGGAATTCCACGCCATTGAACTGGCCGGTGATGTTCAGCGGGCGGATGTGCCCCTGTATGGGAGGGTCTTCATCTTCACCGGAGAATGAGATAACCGCTTGACATTCGGCGTCCTCAATTACCTCGGTGTGGAAGGCTTCTGCGGCCACTACCTCCGTTTCAAACTGGAGGGGGCTCCTTAGAGCCTCGGCGAGCACCTCACGCATTTTGGACGATAGGCGAATGGCCTCAAGGATGGAAAGCCTTGCCGGAATGCTGGCCAGATGCTTCAGGACATCATACTTTCGCGCCAAATGTGAGCTTCTGCTTACAGGAGGTCGCTCTGCGATTGGGGGCATGATGGGCCCTACTGGCGGGACCGGTGACTGGATGGTACTAGGAATGTCCCACTGTTCACTAGCTTAAGCCCGGGAGGTGGCTTTCATGCTAGGACCAGAAGGCCGTAGTCGGCCAGTGGCAGGGCTGGGCTGGTTGCGACGCGAGCAAGGCGGTTCCGCCCGATCCAGTAACACAAACTGTGGTGGAAGCAAACCTTTTGTCACCGGGTGAGGGAGCCACGAGTGCTGCTCTCTATACCGGGCCTGCTGCCTGGTATCAATAGTGTGCACGGACTGACTGAAGGTGACGACTGCCGTGCCCCGGCGATTCACGTAGCCACAGCTCCGTCGACGTTGGCGACAGCTGGGGAAATTGGGGAGGTCCACCTGGCGCTCCTCATCGTCGGGAGCCACAAAGGGATTTACCCACTCTACGGTGTTAATCGAAGCTTACCCCGGGCTCTCGGGGAAGTCCACCTGGCGCTCCTCACCATCGGGAGCCACAAAGGGATTTACCAACTCTACGGTGTTAACCGAAGCGTACCCCGGGCTCTCACTCGAGGAGCCATCCACTACCGTACGGGGTCCCGGAGGGATCCCCATTTTCGGGGGCATGAAATTGCCAAGCGTACGGGAAGATGAAAGCAATGGTAGGGCGCATTCTTTCTTCTTGCACCGCCGCCTGCTCTTCTGGGAAGAAGTAGGCTGGGATGACGATGCCAAAGCGGAGCTCGCAGACTCCGAGGGCTCTGGCTGATCTAGGAAGACACGGATGATACCATGGGCATGGGAGACCGTCTTGTGGGCCATCCAGTCATTATAATTCTGGGACCCACAGTCGGAAACCTGTTCCCACCCATCCCCGTTGTCACTACTGCCATCTGATCCCACGACGACACCTGCCACCTGTGCCGGGGATGGGCCCAACCCGACTATGTTGTTGTCAATCTGGTCTAGGAGCCAGTCCTTGAACACATAGCATTGCTGGATGGTGTGTCCCAGGATTTGGTGATAAGGGCAGTAGTTAGGGTGACTCATGAGACATGCCTCTTATGGCTTCCAACACTCAGGAAGTCGCACGATCCTCTGCTCCAAGGTGCTACGGAAATAACCGGGGACCTGGGCCTCGCCAAATGAGTAAGCCCGATTCCTCCTGTCTAGAAAACGGACTCTTGGGGGCTGACCATGGCCAGGGGCTAGAGGAGAAGGCTAAGGAGGCGGAGTCGGATTACCTCGCCTAGGTGGTGGCGGTGCGTTACACGGAGGCACCGACCGATTCTGAGGCGGTCGCTGCTGGGCCGGAGGCTGTGCCCGTGGGGGTGGACCCCTATGAGCCTGCTGAGCTGGCCTCACTAGCAGTAACTCTAGCTGTCCGGGGGCCTCTATCTGGGCCACAACAGTGGGCTCGGCTCTGGAGGCTCTCCTTATAGAGATTACAGGAGGCAGCGGGCATGCCTTACCGGCCTGTTGCAGGGCTTCTTCGAGGTGCTGAGCCTTGTCCGAGAAGTCCCGGAACCCTCCAAGGTAATTCTGTGTGATCAGGGAAGGAACCAAATCTTCCTTGACATTCCCTACACACATCATCAGTAATTTCTCCTGAGTCAGCGGCATGTCAAGGGAATACGTGAGCCCCTTCCACCAGGCGACGAAGTCCACGACTTGCTCGTCAGGCCTTTTCTTGCACCTGAAGAGGTCTAGAATGTTCTTCTTCCGGGTTGTGGAAATGAACTGGTAGAGGAATTTCCGGTGAAGGTACTCCCAGCTAGTCACAGATCCAACAGGGAGTTGGCTGTACCAGATGAATCCTGGCCCTTCCAGTGTCTGAACAAAGCACCGGAGCTTGGCAGCCTCCTGCTGCGCCGGAGTCCCTAACATAAGCCCGCACCTCGAGTTGAAGTGGGCCAAGTGTTGTGGCAAGTCTCTGGTCCCGTTAAAGGGAGAAAAATTGGGGTTCCCAAATCCCGGCGGGGCCGGCATGTCATTCACCCATGCGGGGTACGACTTGCCATCTGGTGGGATCGCCACCTGCCGAGTTTCCAGGGCCTCCAAGCGAGCGATGAGTACTTCCATCAGATCATCCAGATGCGGATTCCTGTCTTGACGGGGATCTCTAACCAGAAGAGCATTTCCAGGCTCTTTGATATGATAGTCGCGCTCAGCGGCTCGCGGGGCAGTTGGCGAAGAGACTCTTGGAGCGGTGGGAGGAAACCGAGTAGGGTCCCCCAGGTTGTCTTGCCGCTCGGGAGGGTTTGGAGAAATATACCGCGCCCTCTTGCCATGGGCTCCAGTGTCTCCCCTGTCGGCGAACACGACATGGTAACGGTTTCCCAGGGGGATCTCAGTAAGGGGTAGATGCTCCTGCCCCTGCTGTCCTGGTATAGGGTTGCCGTAGTCAGGCCGCCGCTCTGCAATGCGTTCGGCCAGGAGCTCATCAACCAGCCTCTTTTTCTCAGCTAGATGTTGGCATAGAGTGGCCTTCTCGGGATATTCCTCTACCTTTTACACTGAGGAAGATGGGTCGGTGAGTTTGACAGACCCGACAGGCTCATTACCCCTGCCGATGTTTCGGCCCAGCGCCAGTGCCTCTGTGGGTACAGGAAGACCTAGGAGGCTCCTCTGTTGGCGAGTAATCCTCCCAGATGGGTCCAGTAGCAGCCTATCCTCGGGGGGTGAGTCTCTGTCGAGGGGCTCCACAATGTTTTCCTCATCTGAAAGGTTATCCATGTTGACTGCTACTGCCCTTGGCGACGTTCCGTCAGGGCCGCCCAGTGGATCGGGCTGCCGGCAGATCACACAGAAGAGGAGAGCAGCGTACTGCCCCCACCCACGGACATGCGCGTGGGGGGTGGCCTTATCAATAACTCTGCGGAGTACTTGAATACTCTGGATGCATTTTTGCTAAAGGGCCTCGTGGTGGTTCAGCGACTCGGGGTGCCGGACCGTGGGGAGTGCTCCTAGGTCGATCCGGCTACACTGCTCACCAATATCCTCGAGATGCGCTTGGCTCCCGGGATAAGGCGCTAGCTGATGGAGGAGGTGGGAGTGAGTCACCCGAAGAATCTGGCGGAAGCATTCAAACTCTCCCGCGGTGAGTGACTCTGGCAGATCAAAACCCGATTCTGCGACCGGCCAAAACTTCTCAGGGAAGTGGCCCGCTGCAAGAACGGTCCAGAAGCTCCAAGGCTCCTGTTTGGGGTCCGAAACTTGCTGCCCCTGCTCGTCCACCAAGGAAAGTCTGGGAATTGGCAATGGCACCGAGGCAGGCCGTCGGGGTGGTGGGCTGGTTGGCGGGGAATACGGCGAACAGGCCGATTGGCCGCCAATCCCTGGGTCATCCTCTAGGGGTTGTATTGCCCTGGCTGCCACGTCGTGATATGATGGGCCGACGAATGTGCCTCCTGTCACAGCATCGGTGCTTGCCGAGGGTGTATCGCCTCGCGATTCTTCCTTCGGTCCCTAGAAAAGTTCCTCACCCTCCCTAATAGGGACGGGAGGTGCTTCCGAGGAGGCCAGCGGCAACTGCGGGCTTGATCCCCGGAGGTACGCCAAGTCCTCGTCCTCCTGGATATACCTTCGAAGGCAGGCGGGAATCATACAGATCTCGCATTCGGGGAGTACGAGACTGACGCGCCACATCCCCATCCCTGCCCTCAACTCGAAGGGTTGGGGGGGAGGTTCCGTCGTCGAGTCGTACTCTGCCTCAGAATCTGAGAAACAGACTGGTCTGATTTCCGTCCGGACTCCCCTAACATTCCTCCTACAATGACAACGCCCGACCTTCCTGCCAATGGGTAGCTCCTCAGGGTAAGGAAGATCTCCGTCATGGGGTCCCCCGGCCACAATAGAGCTGGGGCAGAGGGGACCGAAGGCCGGGGTGCGAGAAGCATCGGGACAGATGTCGAAAGGGACATGGGGAGGACCTCCATGTGAGTGAGCGACTGGATACACAACAGCTCCATGCTCGCGACCGGAAGTAGGGGGAGTGACCTCATACCCCATGCAATGGGCGCTGGAAGGAGTCATACCCAGAGCATAGCCGTCGTGAAGAATCTTCCAGCTTACCAGATCGGTGGCACGGAATGAGCCCTCATGGTGAGCGGCACTACCGCGGATTGATCCGCAGTGGCCATTGCCAGTGTCTGCGACCGGGAGATTCGACCCAACTTGCCTGCAGGGCAGTCAGGGTTTCGATCCCAATCGGGCACGCGGCTGCCCCTACTCAACATGCGCGGGGAGCTGGTAACAGGAGTCAGCAGTGGCTAGGGCCACAGTGGTTGCTGATGCTGGTGCCCCAGGACGGGCATTCTCTCCCGCTCGTGCCCGACGCTGGCGTCGAGTCAGATGGGCCGAAACCGGCGGTGCGGGCATGAAGATTGCCTGCTCCTCGGCTCAGGGAGTCGGGAGGTGGCGTCGACACGACCTGGAAGGGGTTCTTGCCATTAACCCCTGGGATGGATCGACGATCGGGTGGACCCAGACATCCCCCACCTCATTGGCGTAGGGGAGGGATGTGTCAAAGCGCTCCGGGGATAGACTCTCGAAGCAGTTGAACGTCGGCGTGGGGAGCGGCGGCTCCCTGCGCGGCCCTCGAGGGCGGCGACGGTGGTGAGGCGCGACCGCCTCTAGATCCAAGCGGGCCATTCCCCTGGTGGGGATGACCCCTTCCTCATCATACCTACAAACCCGGTTATTGATCACCCTCCACTAGATGATTTCTGACGGGGAGAGGGGGCGCAAGTGCCCGGATGCTACGACGGTCAAAGTCGGAGCGACCATGGAATAGGTGGGATCGCGCGGGGTAGCCGTGTCGGTACTGCCCCTGCCCCTGCGCCGGTGGGCAGGTGGCGATCGAGCTCCGAATGCAGTGATCTGATTCCTGAAAACAGGGAGATGAACCCATTAGTATCAATAGGAAAGGAGATCAACAACCAAGGCCCAACATCATTCCGTCTTCCTTGGTCGGCGAGAGGGATCCACGCTGACGATGTCGCAGAACGGAGTAGTCAACGTCCTGACGGCCTCGACCCCTGGCAGGTTCACATCCCGGTGAGGGTTACATAGACATGGTGACATGCTATTCTTTCGATGCCCCGACGGCTACCATTCCCCGTGTTGAGGAGAAGAGCTTCACGTCGGGTTCACCATTTTTGTTTCCGATGCTTTCGCCGGGGCGCGTGCATATCCTTTTGTGGAGGAGGACGCACTGCTTGTTGCCCCACATTCCCTCTTTCCAAAGGCGGGTGTCATTCGTTCCTTGTTCAGGTACGTCTGCTCCTTGATCAAAACGGGATGATGGGATGTCGGTTCTTCCCTCTGTGGATTCCTCCTCGGAGCTCATCACCTAGTCCGGGTCTCCCTCATAGATTTAAGACGGGTTCGTGAAACTCATTCCCAGTGCCATATCTACATGAATGCCAGTTAATTACTCTGCTTCTGTCAAGATTCTCTAAAGGGTCTTGTCAGGGTAGAAACCTTCGGTGAGGAGAATGGTCACGTTGGGGCGTCGTCGGCATGTCTGTCTTTGGCCCCTCATCACAGGGCTTCTCGAGGGCATGGAAGCCCGAGGCATCCCACATCGAACGCGGGGAATGTGTACCATCTGTGGTTTTCCTTAGCTTCCCATGTTTAACACGGGGTATGTCGTGTGTTTAACGTCTTGCGAAGATGGATCGGGTTGAAGGATCCCTAGGGGGGAACACTGATATTGGGGCCAGCACGTGGGCGGCTTCCCATATATCATGGAGTGGGATAGGGTGGCATGATCTCACCGGGATGTGGCGGCCCGGGTAAGGATCAGGATGGATGGTGGAGTGAGACATGGGGCTTATGTTCTGAGATGGGCCAAGAGGGGGGATACAGTTTAACGTCATGCGGGACGCGATACAGTTTAACGTCATGCGGGACGGGATACAGTTTAACGTCATGCAGGACAGAATACAGTTTAACGTCATGAGGGATGAGGGGTTTGGGGATTACGCTTTGAGGTGGACCAAGGTGGTTAGGGAACTGACATGGAGAGGTCGGGATGACCGGGTGGTGGGCTTGAACCTCGTGGAGGCTTCCTACGTACCGTGCGTTAGCACTGATCAAAGTCCACGTAGTTCGCTGGGATGGGGATTACGCTCTGGGGCGGCCCATAAGAGGATGTCATGGTCGATGCGCACTCTAATCCCACGTGAGTCATGCTCGGTGTGAGAAACAAGAGGCAGCAGGGATCAGACGATCACTTCGCGAAGGGTGCATCCGTGAGAAGCGGAATGGGGCTTACGCGTTGAGCGGCCCAAAGAGGAAACAGGGGCTTATGCGTAGTTAGTGGCCCTTGGTGCTGGGGCTTACTCCAGGGTGGAGGCCCGTGGTGAGACAAAGCGCAGTGGGAAAAGGACTCCACTGGCCTTGGCAGGGGGTAAGTACGAAGATGCATGGGTGAAATCATCCGCAAGAAAGGCTAGGGGCTTACGCTATGAGGCAGCCCTTCCCCCGCGGACAAACGCTGTCTGACAAGGAGGATCTCATTCCATGTGAGGAAGATTCCATTACCGTGGAGACAAGTGGCGTAAAAAATGTCCGAACTGGGGGGACCCTGCGTGCAAAGTACGGGGTCGAGCCACAGTTTAACGTCTTGTGTTAAAGACGAGGTGCTTAGCAGTTTAACGTCCTGCAGCTTGGACGAGGTGGGTTTGCTCCACACCCCTAGGGCTTACATGCCCAATGCCCTCTACCCCTTGTGGAAGGGAAGGCATCGGCAAGGCCATTGTGAAGGGGGGCTGCAGGGCAAACCACCAGGGGGTCCATGTTAGCGTGGCTATGCGAAGAAGCAATAGCCGTTAGCGTGCCTATGCGGAGAAGCATAAGGAAAAGCAACATAATGGGAAACACGGCCCAAGGGACCTTGAGGTTACTTCGCACGAGCCTAGAAGGCCGTACGGGAAAAAAACGCATGGTGCGCATGCCCGGTAGGGGAGACATCAGGTGCCGGTGCAGGGGGCAGCCAAGGGGTGTCAAGGTGAGGAGTCCTGCGCTTTGCGCGCACAAGGGAAGGTTTGCGCGCAAGACTCCAGGACGACGCGCAATTGGAGCAAGGGAATTGCGCACAGAGAGGGAACTACACATAGGGTTTTACGCGCACGGTAGGGTATTGTGCGCACGAGACACAGATTGCGTGCAAGGCTGGAACCCTGGGGAGGGGGAAAATTCAATGAAGCCAGTGGAGTTGCGCACAAAGGTGAACTCTGGGGCAAGGTTGCACAAAATGAGAGTTTTACCTGGAAGTCATCTTGCGCGCGGGGGGAGCTGAATTGCGCATATGGGAATCACTTTGGATTCCTCAACCCCCAAACCGTTCGGGGTCACCTTCTATTTATAGGCGACCTCCGGCGCGGAATCCAGGCGGTGCGTGAAATTCTTCGCACCGAGCGTCGCCGGTGCGCAAACATTCGCCACGTAGAACCGGGGCGCGCAAAGATTGCGCGCCTCATCGTCTCAATTTCACGAAACCCGAGGATTCTACGCGTGCATAACGATTTTTCGCATGGATCCTCCTTTATTTCGTGCACCACATCCCGGGCCTCCGGATCAGGCCTCAGATTCCGAATATGACTTCGCTTCTTCATTTCAAAACTTCCTCCGGGAGTTACAGTCTTTTTTCGGCGTCAACACTAGCCTAGAAGAAATGAATGAGTCTGAAATAAGTCATCAGGTAACCCACTGCCCAAACTCGTTGGAGGTTAAACCCTAAGAGGTCGTCGTGTAACCCACTGACCAGTCTCTACTGGAGGGTAAACCCTAAGAGTCGTCGGGTAACCCACTGCCCAGTCTCTGTTGGAGGGTAAACCCTAATAGGTCTTCGGGTAACCCACTGCCCAATCTCTGTTGGAGGGTAAACCCTAAGAGGTCATCAGGTAACCCACTGCCCAGTCTCTACTAGAGGGTAAACCCTAAGAGGTCATCGGGTAACCCACTACCTAGTCTCTACTGGAGGGTAAACCCTAAGAAGTCAATGAGCAACCCACTGCCCAGCCCCGCTGGAGGGTAAACCCAGAACTGCTCTGGCCATCCCTACTAGATGGTATAACACTGTCCAATAGAACACGGAGTGGGTATCACGCAACCACCCAACTTCAGAACAATTCCCCTAGTAGAGGTTCAACGACCGTGTAGTGTGGGTCACACCGATACTTGGAGCTCTACCTAGGGAAACACCTCACGATAGATCGCGGAAGGAGGATATGATCTCGATACTCGTCTAGGGAATCTGCGCCCAGGCTCACTGGGGCTTTGTACCCTACTAGAAATAACCTCCTGGGTAGAGGATCAGTGCATGCGTAATGTATTGGTCACACCGAATCCTCAAAAACTCTACCAGGGAACACGAAGGGACGTGATACTGAAAGCCCACACAGTTAAAGGAAAAAGGGGAACCCAAACAACTCCAACGATCACACCGTCGATAAAAGAACTAGGGGAAACCACTGAATCCTACTGGTCTAAACCATCGTGAGTAGATGGACCCTCTACGTCATGAGAGATCAAAGGTTTGTAAAGCAGAACACGACATGCACAAGGGGCCCACATGACGTGTGGCCCTATCTCATCTCCAAACCATGAACACAACCATTCCCAGGTACAACTACAAAATGTACCTCCCAGCATTCTCATATACTCCCAGAGTATATCACATATCTAGACCAAAGGCTATCAAACGCATGGCACCCAAAGTCAACTCGAAGGGTAAAAACGTAATTTCGCTAACTTGCTTCCTCCACGGCCCTAGTACGGCCGACCACACCTCTTTAAACACTAAATTCACTCTCACAGGAGTGAATACGATCACACGCCAAGGGTTCCCTACAAATACCACAGGAAGAACCACCACCGGTACACCTTTCATGCTTCCACATTTAATGAGATCTCGAATGAGACTACACACATACAAATGGATCGCACCATTGTAATCCTCACAAAAAAACACGCAAGATCGACTATTTACTCACCTCCAACATACATCCAATGTAAAAGTCATTCAACACTGCTTTACGCCCCGAACGACATCCCGTGGTCCCGAGCCTCGGCCCCGAAAATAGTCGGGCTCATCGCACCATTTCGACCCCCTCAGGAAAACACGTCAAATTGATTGTTCACTTGCATGGAACAGATATACAGAGAAAAAAGATGCATTTCGTCGTACCGCACATGAGCGATGCTTCGTGGGACCCGCATCCCAGTCTTGAAGCGCAACAAACATATCACACCATTGCGATTCTCTCAGAAAATCACACAAGATTGACGATTCACTTGTCTGAATCGGACACCTGGTGAAGAAGATAGAAATCACCACCAACTCCCAAAATGGCTCTCGTGAGGGCCCACAAAACCGTGAGGAATTAAAGAGGGCAAATTGTGACGTTACAATGACCTCAGAAAAACACTCAGAATTGACTGCTCGCAAACCCCAAACGGACGTCCGATGAGAAAGGTGTGAAACGCTGCTCAAAGCTTAAAAGACGGGCCATGATACCCATGCCTAAACTCCTGTTTCAATGCCTGAAACCACCTTGGAAAACCCGCCTTGATGCCAGGGTCTCAACATAGTTGACGGTTCTCAAATCAGACATCATATTTGCCTGTGCCATCCAAAACAAGATTCTTATAAAAACACTAATCCACTTTAACGAGCGTGTCGCATCACCGAGCCCCTCGTCTCGAGAATTAAAAATCCCTGAGGCTATCTCAAAATGTTTGTCTCGATCCAAGGAACGCGTCACCGTAGACGGCACGGGAATCTAACACCTGGTTTGAGCTTTAGGGAATTTTAATTTTCAATGGACGAAACGAGGTGGGCCGGGCCGGTTCGGCCGACCCACCCTGCCTGAACCGGCCCGCGGTTCAGCGTGCGGGCCAGCCCACCTCGCCCGGACCGACTTGAGCTGGTCCGTCTCACTTTCCATGGTGACCTGCCCTTTTCGAGTCGTGGTCCGCCAGCCAGGGTCGTTGACCCGGTCCTCCGCTCGCGCGCCGACCGCCCGCTACCTTCGCTCGACCGCTGTCGCCCGCGGCCGCCTCCCGCGCTCGCTCGCCCGGCCGCCTGACGCACTTGCTCACCTGGACGCCTTTGCCAAATCCGCCTCCGGATCGCTCCGATCCACCTTCTGCTGTCGCCGTGCCGCCGCCTGGGATGGCCGGATCGCCGCCGAAACCTGCTGAAGCCGCCAAAAAACACCTAAACACACCCGCATCTTCGTCGGATAGCTGCAGACACCTCGGGACTCGAAATTCAAATCTGAAATATGTGTCGGAAAGATCAGAACATATACTAAGAATTCATGAGATTTTATCTAAAATTAGATGATAGTTCAATGCTATGAATCAAGATCAAAGTAGGTATGGAACTTTAAAAAGAAAAAAATGCACGATCCTACCTTGTTGGGCGTAGCCCGAGGCTTCGCAAGCGATCCACCTTCACCGGATCTGCAACCGCCTTGGAGAGGAGGGGAGGAAAGCTTGATGAAGGGAGAGGGGATCTTGTTGGGGCTTCTTACGCTAGAGAAAGAACAAGGGAAGGGGAGGGGTGAGTTTAGGTTTAAATAAAGAATTTTTTTAAATTCTTATTTAACGTTTAATCGCCCACGAAAAGACCCACATTCGAAACTCCTGACGGGGTTGAGATTAACCCGCCCCTAGGGTAAAAACCACCTCCTGAGCACAACAATGGTCTCATAATTTTAATCTGACACCCCATTCAAAAGTTATAAAATTTAACGTCTGAGACCTCTAAATTACGAAAACACCCCCAGTGGCATTTTTCATAGAAGGCCTGCGCCCACGAAAATTACACCCCTACTAGGGTAAACGGTACACTCCAGAATCAACGGTGCCCTCGGTTTTCCCGTTTGGGCTACCATTTAGAAGTTATTCCTCTTAATTGCCGTGCCCAGTGTGAATGCACTGAAAATTTAATTCTGGCTACACCGGGGCTCGGAATCGCTCGCTGGCTAAAGGCGCTTCTTCGGAATAATATCAAGAATATTCCAAAGTCTTTTATAGAAAAGACCAGGTTCTTACATAAAAAAACCTCAGAATACCTATCCATATAAGCATGACATAATAAAAACTCAATATCATCCCAACCCATAAGAATAAACTAGGGGGTAAACCTTAGGAAATGCACTCAATAAGAACCACCTAAAAACATGATCAACTAAATCCCATGAAATAGATAATAATCCAAATATGATAACACTTGAGAAATTTTATGGAGACCTAATATAAGAAATAAAATAAAACATGATACTAAATAATAATGTATAAATTCAAACTCACATAACTTAAAAAATAACATACGCAGCCAAAATATAAAATATCCCTTTGAAAACAAAAATTAAAATTAATTTTTTTAAAATTCACCCGCAAACATCCTTTCAAAATCATATCATTTTACTTAAAAATGAGTTTTAAATCATACATTCATCACCAAACAAATTTTATAAATTCAAAACACGCCATTAATTTTAAATCATTTTAGGGAACCTATTTATGAATTTTATAAATCCAATTTCCATTATTTTAAGTTATATACCTCATAAAAAATATTTATAATCCAACCAAATAACATGAACACATCATAAAACTATCTACAATCCACATCAAAAAACATTGACAAAAAACTAGTGGTAATTTAAAATAAAGAGGAATCAAAATTTAAAATTTTAAGGGGGATATAGGCTATGCATGGTTTGGATGTGAAATTTGGTGGACATGCACCAACCATGAAACTTCCAATGGAAGCTTCACAGGACCATGAACATCAGATCTGGAAGGATTAATAGACTATGAAAACTAGAAATGAACCTCCAGCCTAACTCTTATTCTTATCCAAAATCTTAAAAAACCTTAAAAAAACTCACGCAACACTCATAAGAATTAAAATACCATAAATTAAAACCAAAAAACTAATAAAGAAAATTAAAAATAACGATTGAAATAAAAATTAAAATCCTAAAATCATATGGCAACTCAAGTTTTTTCATGAGAGGTGGTTATCAGGAACCCACTCAGGACCAACCTCTTGAGCTATGATGATACTATATCCCATCTACCATACTTACCAAATAGAAAGCGAACTTTTAGAACCTTTTACCTCTTAAAAACCTTAAATTTGCTACCATTTTTTCTTGAACCAAATTTAGGACACCCCTGATTTTAGAAATTGATCTAGCCTATGATATACCCAAGGTGTGTCCTTGATCTCTTCAGGCTGAAAACCTATTCTAGGGTATCAAATTTTAACTCATTGGAATGATTTCACATAGATAAAAAATATTTAAGAGTAGTGTAATCACACCAAGAATCTTGTATGGTGTGTCCATACATTGGATATCTATACATAAACAAGATGAATATGTATATAAAAATAGGAGGAACTAATAAAAACATATCTATAACAACATCCATCAAAAAATAAATATAACTAAATCAGTTCTAAATATACTTCATAAAATCTAAATTAACCAATATAACAATGACATAAAATAAAACCAAAATACTAGACTTGGTCTCTATGTGAACAAAATTCACCATCCATACTCAATACCACAATTATCACTCCATGAGTGATCCAAATCTAGAAAAAGAACTTGTAAGAATGATAATTAGTCTATAGACATAAAGTATGTGAGTAGTGTAATGGACCAAGATTTTGGAATATTTTTTTCTATAAATTAATACTATGTTTGATAGCTTGTTTAACATGAAACACCAAACTAAAATAAAATAGTGATATGTTAAATATAAAATTGTACATTTATAATATAGCCATTAAATTAGTAGGTATAAAAGGAAGTAACCATATGACAAAATCCACAAAGTAAAGAAATGACATCGGGCATTGGAATTATCACTTATGAATCGCATTTTTATGAAATTTGAAAGGAGTATATTCACTATGGGTTTCCCTAGAACAAGTCAAGGCTAAAATCCAATAATTTTGGTATGATAAAATCATATGTGAGAGAAATTAGAGCTTGCGGAAATTTTTGTGAGATCTAAAATAGCAGAATCACCACCCTTGATTGCCACCAAAGCTTAGCTTATGCTTAGATCTTTTGTGAAGATATTGAGGTATGTGTAACAAGAAATTAGGTTGATTTAATTAAGAAATTTTTAATTTATTTTTTTATTTATCACATGTATTTCACACATTTCATATTTGTACTTTTAAAGAAAAAGAATGTTTATTTTTCTAGAAAAATATTATTTATTTATTTTTTATATTTTAAAGATAAATTGATAAATTTATAAATTTTAATTTGATGAAATTAAATTCATTTGAAAATTAATCATTTCAATATTATCTTAAAGTAATTTTTTGATATTTTTATAAAATAAATTTTTAGGTGAATAGTGAAAAAATACCGATTTTGCTAATACCACCACTTTTATAAAATTATCATAATATAAGAATGAATTAAAAGTTTAAAAAATTTAAATAATAAAAATATATTTATAAACTAAAATATACCATTTAAAAACATTTTTAAATTTATAAAACTCATGTTTAACATTTTGGAAACTCAAGTAATTTTTTACTCTAAAAAATATTTTTATTCACCAATAATAAAATTAGTTTTCATACCTTATAGAAATTAAATCTAAAAAATGGATTTAATATTTAAGGAAAAAAATTTCATATTATTTAATAATATAAATTTTATTTTCAGGAATAAAATTATGATTACTATGATTAATGCTAATGACAATGATGATGATAAAACTGTTATTTTCAAAAAATGATTTTATTAATATTGTGTAATTTTTATATAATAAAATAAATTAATAACTTCTCAAAAATTAATTTAATATAATTTTTAAAACTATATATAAATATATTATCACTAATTCAATTAGTAATCAATACCAAATATTATTAAGAACAATTAATATTAAAAATAATATTTTCTACAGAACAATTTTTCTATATATTACATGTTTTAATTTAAAAGTTAATTTTCCATTATTTAAAAGTAATTGGATTAAATATAGTGTAAATTTAGTTTTATCACACCCAAATTGTGTAATAGGTGTTGTTTTATATTTTTACTAAAACATATATTACTTAGTTAAAAACTGGTTATCAAGTTAAAATATGAAAATGGTAAAATAAAAAACCTAATGGTAAATGACTTGAAACATGTTTTCAAATGATATGTTGAGAATTTATAAAGCATATACCATCCCAAATTCTATTATTTATCAATTTTGGAGCCATTTAATCTTGAATAGTGTTATTACATTATTGAAAAATAATGGGTATTCACAAAAGTTCCATTTTCTTCACTTATAAAAGGGGAAAAAATCCAACCTTTCATAGAACACTTATTATTTTAAATTTCATAAACAAATATGATATTTTTATTCTCCTAGAACCCTATATTAAGTTCATAAACCCCTATCCTAAATTATTTATCATAATCCCTTCATTCCCAAATATACTTTTAAGAGAAATTTTAATGTCCTAACGTGAGAATTACTTAATCCTTACTCTTTTATTCTTAATATTACACTTCCAAAATTATACCAGATACACTAATATATTGATAAAATTATTATTAATATAATTAAATGTATTATATTAATGAATCAAATAATATTCAATCTTTTACATCCACTATGAAAAACAAAACAACATTGATCATGTGGACGTGTGGACTACCACCACCATGAAACAATGTGGTTCATTTTTCCTCACCACCCTTCATGGATGGAAACAAATATGGATATTATGAATTAATATTTAGGATATTTTACAATTATAATTATTCATCAATAATTTATCATATAACTTGATTCTATCCAATTTTTTGAGAAATAGAATATTTAATCATGCAAACAAATGATTACCACCTCCACAAATAACAAATTTTGTTTATCATAACTGTCCTTTATGAATGGTCATAATAATGAATTTAATAAAGATATATGAAATTTATGAGATTTTTAATATTATTTAAAACTAATATTAACATTATATAAAAACATATCCTTACTTTTAAAATCATTATAACTCGCTTTCATTTTGGTCAGTTTTTACAACTCATGTGAACAATGTTATAATGTTTTAACCATGAATGATTATGTAATTTTATATAATGGTAATATAATTTCATAATAATTTGTTTAATATTTTTTTATGATTATGGAATGGTGTTAATTATATTTAATATATTTATTAATGTATAACCTTTTGATGGTTAAACACACTGAAACTAGTTCATCACAACCTCTTTTTTTCACAAACCATATCCAAGTATTTTACCTAATGAAATGGGAATTAAGGAATAATTTAAAAACAATGATTATTCTATATTGAATAATATTTTAATTACAAAATTTGGGTGAATAATTAATAATAACACTGCTTTTAGGAAATTAGTTCAAAATGATTAATATTATTCACACCCAATATCGAAAATAGATAATAACTAACTAAAATACATGCAAAGAATAATTACAATGAAATTTATTTAAGGTTAAGATATAAATAAGAACCTAGAATAAATTATTAAGGTAGTTATATTTAGTATATAGTAATTTATATCACATTCATGTAAGCAAGAATATAAGGTAATAGGTTCTTTATGTCAAATTAATTTTCTTGAGACATATTTCATACTATCCATCATGATAATTTTTAGATGGAGCTATATCTACATAATGTATTTATTTTAATATATTCATGTAATTTATGGGGTTTAAATATCTTTATCATGTTATCTCTTTAAATGGAATTTGATTCAATGGATACCAAGGTTATAAGGGTCTTGGTTAACTCAGCTCCCTTTTTTGAGTTATAATGATTCTTCTTGAACATGTTTCTTACAAAATTGGTTAGTTCCACCCTAATATTTTATTTCATAGAATTTTATATTCTTATTTTGGAAAAAATGAATATTTTTATTCAAAGTTTCCACCTCAATGAGTTTCTTCTTCATAAAAGTATGA
Organism: Viscum album; assembly: GCA_963277665.1. Lineage (NCBI taxonomy): Eukaryota > Viridiplantae > Streptophyta > Magnoliopsida > Santalales > Viscaceae > Viscum > Viscum album. The sequence continues at coordinate 1,907,448,868 of OY728161.1, read as the reverse complement.
CATTGTTAAGGATAATTCTCATTCTCTTTAACAATGAATTTTCTTCCTATTGATGTTTTACCTTACCACAAATGTTATCATTTATATTTAAAAATCCAATTATGTTTTATCTCATGTGATATTTATATTTACATTACCAATTTTCAACAATTATTTTTTAATGTGTTTTTTCAATAAAGGTATTTTAAAATATTAAAATATTTATTCCATTCAAAATAAAATGTTTTATCTTCCACTTTAAGTTTCATTTTGATAATTTTCATGTAATTACAAACATTTATGATTTAATATTATTTTTAAAAAGGTAAAAATTTTGAAAATATTTTGACGTCACCTTTTTGTAATCTTAATATCCTTTTCAAGGATCCTTTATTAAATATTCCTTTTAAAAAGTAAAATTTTTCAAAATGATTTCACTTAACGTTTTTGAAACTATTATATCTTTTCAAGGATTCATTATTGAGATTTATTTCAAAATATTTATTTTTTTTTAAAATGAATTATTTTCAAAATTGATTGTTCTAAAAATGAATTTTCAGAGTTATGATAAATTTATCTATTATGAAAAATATAATACCTTTTCTAAAAACCCATTTATAAATTCACCACCATTTACTCTTTATCTATAAAGTATTTATTTCCTTGGAAGTTATTTTTCTTGAATCAACCTCTAAATGTTCTTATAAAATACTCTTTTGGGGTGATTCAGTTGTGGGTATCAACTGTTTACATTCTTGAGGTCAATTTTGGTGATTCCTTCTCAGAATATTGTGAAACCCATTTTTCCTTCCATGATTTATTTATGTTGTGACGAATGAAACCCATTTTATACAATGAGTTATTATGATATAATAAATTATTGATATCTTATGGCACATATATTCATGGTTTTCTTTATGTACTGGTTGGGACCTATGTAACCCTCTAATGCATTGGTTAAATATTTATATCTCATGAGATAATGGGAAATGATTTTTTTAAACTCAATCCACCAAGGGAAACTAGTGATTGAGTCCCGATCCACCAAGGGATAAAAGTTAGTAAAGCTTGATTCACCATGGGAAACATGTAATTAAATCATAATCTTATAAGGGAAATAAGTTGTGATTATAGATCTATAGTGACCCATACTTTTCATACATAAATATTACATCATCTTAGATGAATTTTCAATTCATTTCACAATAATACATGATTTAGGAATGTATAGGTATAGTTTATTTTGAAGCATGGATAATTAAACAATCAGTACATAAAAAATCTACATCATTTCTCATTTTGGTCTTCACAACTAGCACCCTTATTAGATATAATATACTTAAAAAATGTCTCCATAACATGGGGATGAGAAACATAAGAAAGGGTAAAATAAGATACTTTGTAAGGGTATAAAAAATATATATCAATAAATGATCATAGGTGATAATAATATATCCATAAAGGTATGATAACATGAGACAAACAATATATAATAATACCCATAAATTCATATATCATATTTATGAAACATAGAATAATGTTTTATTAATCAAAATACATAATAAATAAAAGTACAAAATAATCAATTATCAACCATGATCCATAAAAACATATCATAATCATAAGACATAAGTTTATTGAATTTATATAAGCATAAAAAATAATTTACTTAGTCAAGGATCCCTACCAAAACTATTATAGTGGATTGGGTTTGCTACCAATTCTATCATTTCCTTTATCAAGGTCCACTCCCAATACAATATTATTGGACAAAGTCCCTTATTTAGCTTGGTTCAATGAATATTCTAGTACTTATTATCTCATGGGATATAATTCTTCACTAAACACATTGGAGGTATATATCATTCTGGGCTCACCAATAATATAATGAAAACCATACATATATGTGACATAAGATCATAAAACATTCATCATATCGTCAAATCAAAACTTGTGGAAAGGATACAAGTTTGATAAAAATTTCATCATAATAACCTTGAACCATCAAAAGAAAGAATAGAAATGGTAAAATTGGATCATATCACTAGTAAATCATAAGAAATATAAAATTACATTTTTATGGATGAAAATACATTTAAAATATCACTAGAACATTTCTTAATGAAAATACCCTTTCATTTTGAAACCACATATTTAAAATAAATTTTTCTAAGATATCTAGGAAAAAAATTTACTTTAAAATATCCAAGGAATATTATAAAGAAATATTCAAATAAAATAGTATTCATGGTGTAATATAGAGTCATTCATGTGTCATGTATTAAAATAAATCAATTCCTTTCACCTTGTTGGTAAAAATTCAAAATAACCTTATCTAGTAAACAACAAGAATATTACTTTAATTTGTTTTATATAAAGGAAAAAATTGGTGAAAATAAATTTAAAAAATATTTGGATAATATTAAAAACACACTTGAATTTTTTTTTAAAGAAAATATAGACATGGAAGAAAAGATTTCTGATTGAAGAGAAAAACCTGGTCGACTTTATTTAAAACATTCTTTTAGTCTCTTAAATAATTAATGAGAGGAAAATGAAAGGAAATTTTGAAATATATAGAAATAAAAAAAGTATTATAAAATAAATAATACTTTGGAGATATATATCATATAATTTTATCATCATAAAATTTAATAAAAAATAATCCAGGTAAAAATGATATTATAACATAAAACCCTCACTTCAAGTCCATATTTCTTTTAAATCACTCTAGAATCCTATTTAATAAATTCAAATTTATTATAATCATATAATAAAACCATAATAATACCTATAATACCATACATGGTTTACTTATAAAATATCATCACTTGTTTATTAACAATCTTTTATAATCATCATTATTTTAGGAGTTAACTGATTCATTTTTCAGGCATAATTTGGTTCAGTAGTTATGCTCCTTGAAATTTGATCATGGTTAATTCATAACAAGAATGTTAATAATTATATAAGTATCATATATGTTCATTATATACATAGTTATAATCATTCATATAAATAATTTATGTAAAATGAATTACATCACTATGTGGCGATGGTAATCCGTACGTATGCATGGGTGACATTTCCATTTTTTAATAGATTGAATAAAAAAAAGATAAATATTAATTAATATTTAAAAAATAATAATTATAAAATAAATATAATATATAAACATTAAATATATCATTATAACCATCCATGGATCATGGTGGTGGAAGATGAGGTGTATCACTACTAGGAGGTGGCATCCCAAACATACACAATTGCGATAATTTCATCTCACATTGGATTAAGAAGAGGTTTTATATAGTTTTGGAATCATAATAATAATATATTAGTATATTTATCATACTAGATTCATAATTTTTTATGGATAAAATAAGTTTAGATAAATTATACGAAGAAATAAAATTAAAATAGCTTGGTTAAGATATATAACTCTTCTTTGAGAGACCTCATTTGGAATACTCCTTAATACTTAAAGGATTAGTATTAGGAGAATAAAATAACATATAGGATTAAGGGAATGTTTATAATAATGTTTTAGATTATGTATATAATGATAAAATGGTGTGAATAAGGGAGGAGAATAGGTTCCCTTTTATAAGTAAGGGATGGGACACACATGGGATTTCTTAAAAGATTTCTCTAATTTATGGAAACTTTCATATGATAGTGTCTCAAAACGGATATGGATTAAAATTTAGGTTAATATAAAGTTTAAATATCTTCAAAACTAATAATTTTATTGGTTTAGGTGGAAATCCTACCCTTATCTCATGGTTTAACCCCCGATAAACCCATTTTGACCCGAACTGTGGAAACCCAATTTTTATATTTTTACTATTTAATATGTCAAAAAATTATGTTGAACCTATTAAATAATATAAATTATGACTATTAAAAATATTTATTCTATTGTACCAGATTCAATTTCTATATGTGTTAGAATTTAATTTTAATTTATCATGAAAACAATAATGGAAATCTGTTTAAAAAAATAAATTCTTAAGCGTAAAACATAATTTACTTACAATAATTTCCATTTTAAAACCATAGAATTAATTTTAAAACATTATATTGAATATATAATATATAAATTTAAATAAAACCATTAATAAATATATATTAAATTAATTTATTAATATAAAAACACATTGAGAGCTTAAAAACTGTTAAAAATGTGTTTTTAAGCCTAAATATTAACTTATACCAAAATAAAGTATAATGATGATTCCTGTGAAATTAATTAGATTATTTTCAATTAAAATTTAATTAGTTTCATTAAATATCAAAATCAAAATATAAATGGACTTTTAGTTTATAATAAATGATAACTTTTATAAAAATCAGTATTCATCACTATTCAGTGAAAAATACATCTTTTTAGAAAAATAATAAAAAATAACCATAAGATAATATTAAAATATTGATATTAAAAATGATATTAATTTCCTTAAATATAATTTATAAAAATTGTAAAAATTAATTATAAATTTCATGTGAAAAAAATGTGATAAAACCATTTTTTAAGTAAACATATTTTTGAAGAGTAAAATGACTGTATTGAAAATTAAAAAATTATTTATTTTTCATTAATTAATACATTTAAATTAATGAAAAATTTATATATATTTTTCATAAAGTTGTTATTACCATTCATACCTTCCAATTTAAGGGATAGGTTATAATGATTTACTATATCATGATTCATATAGACTCAGGGTTTTGTGTAAGGCAAGATATCAAATACATCAAGTTTTATTTCAAAAGAAATAAATATAAAATATTGTGGTGTTGCATTATACAACCTTAAATTGAATTTAACCCTTTAAATTCCATAAATTTGGTATAAAAAAATGAGGATATCTCCTTTTCTTCACATCCTTGAGTTCCCTTGTAGCTTCCTCAATTTTTTGATTCCTCTAAAGAACTTTTACCAGGTGAGTAGTATGGTTTCATAAAACTTTATTTATATGATCCAAGATTTATATAGGTTATTATTCATATTATAGATAATGATCCATTGGTATAAAATATAAGTTTAGTACATGTGAAATATCAGAAATGTATTTCTTTAGGATAGATACATTGAACACATCAGGAACTTGAGAGTGTTTTGGTGGGAGTTCCAAGTGATAAGATATAATCACTACTCGATCAAGAATCTTTAAAGTATCAATATACCTAGGGATAAATTTTATATTCTTTAAAAATCTCATAACCTTCTTATATATATAAATTCAAAGTAAAACCATGTCACCAGTATTGAAATTCGTATCTCATCGATGATTGTCATCATAACACTTCTATCAACTTTGAGTATCCTTGGTATTTTGTTGAATGGATCTAAAATTATCTTAAATTTACTCAAAAATATTAGGTCTTAATATATTTATTTATCCAACTTCATCCTAGTCTGTCAGAGTTCTACACTTATTTCCATAGAGGGCTTCATAAAGAGCCATATGAATTCTTGAGTGAAAGTAATTACTGTAAGAAAACTGAACTAGAGGAAGGTGTTAACCCCAACCATATTTGAAATTTAGAGAAAAATATCTCAATATATCCTCCATGGTTTGAATGATTCTATCAGACTGACCATGAGTTTGAGGATGATAATAATTACTGAATCATAACTTTTTTTATCTAGATCTTGCTGAATACTTCACCAAAACTTTGAGCAAAACCTCATATACCAATAATATATAATAGAATGAATTATAACATATAAACTTAAAACTTTATTAATGTGTATATTGGAAAAATTATCAATAGATAAATCTTATCTGATAATAATTAAGTAAATTGACTTCATAAGGTGATCGAATACATCCCAAATAGAAATATAGACTTTATATATTTTGGGGAGTCCAATGAAAAAATACATAGTGATGTTTTATCATTTCCATTATGGTATGAGTAATGTTTATAACATCCACTTAAAATTTTTCCTATCATATTTAACTTAATGAAATAACAAGAACTGAGATACATACTCCACAATATCCCTCTCCATGTTTTACCACTATAATTACTCTTTTAGACCTCTTTAAGTATTCATACTTCAAAGATGAATAGAGAATGATGAACTATGAGGTTCATCCAATAGCTCATACTTCTAGTATTGTATTAAAGGTACACATACTAAATTATTAAACCTTACCATTAAATAACAATCGAGGTTAAACTTAGGAACATTTCTTACCTTCTTTTGTAAATCCACATCCAACTTTTACGCCTCTTTAATATTTATATGGATAGATGGTTGAACACCCATTTGAGAAAGATAATATTTCTAAAAATCCTTAAATATTTCAATGTCCATAATTTTCAAATATATAAATATTTAATCTTTTATGATCATTATCATAGATAATATAAAGTGATCCTTTAGAATCAATGTATCAGCCACCTTGTTTTCTTTCCCAGCGTGGTAGTGTATTGGGAAGTCATAATATTTAATTAACTCCAAACATATTCTTTGACACATATTAAAATATTTCTAGGTGAATATATAATTTAAACTTTTATAATCACTATATATGTCATTTCTTTATCATTAAATATAATGCCTCCATATCTTTAATACAAAGATTACTACTACTAACTCCAATTCATAATTTGATTAATTTTTTTCATGAACCTTAAATTGTCATGTGGAATAATATATCACCATATAATTATGTATAATAAAAAATCCCAATACCTTTTTCGATGCATCACTATAAAACAAAAACCCTTCACTATTGCAAGGTAGTGTGAGCCTATGTGTACTGATAAACGTTATCTTTAGTTACTTGAAATTTTATTCACAATACTCATTCTAAATTAACTTAAATAACTTGTGAGTTAACTTGGTGATTGGATTATATAATCATGATAAATCCTTTATAGAGCACTAATAATATCCATCCAATCCAAGAAAACTATGGATCTCAGTCATAATAGTTGTCCTGATCCAATATTCAATAACTTTTATCTTTGATGGATCCATTGATATACCCTAACTTGAGATTATATGAACCAAAAATGAAACTTTATATAGCTATTATTCACACATGGTAATTTTTTCATACAAATTTTCCTTATGTAGGGTCTTTAGTATAATCCTCAAGTGATCTTCATTATATTCCTTACTCTTTAAATATATAACAATATAATCTATAAATACTACCAAAAATTGATAAAAATAAAATTTAAAAACACTACTCATAAAACCCATGAATATAGAGGTGGAATTAGTAAGACCAAATGAAATTTTTATAAATTCATAGTACCCATACTATTAATGGAAAGATATCTTGGGTATGTCTTCACGTTTTAACCTAGACTGATAGTATCCAGATTAAAGATCAATCTTGGAAAAATATTTTTCTCCTTATAATTTATTCAAAAAATCATCAATATGGGATATAGGATATTTATTCTTGACTATAAACTTGTTAGATTTCTGATAATCAATGTAGAGTCACATTGATCCAACTTTCTTATTAACAAAAAATATAGGTGTACCCCATGGTGATGCATTTCTTTGAATGAATCCCATATCAAGTTTCTCCTAAAATTTCTTATTAAATTCCTGCAACTCAATATATGGCATTATATATTGAGACTTTAAAATTAGTGTAGCACCGAGTATAAGATCTATTGAAAACTCAACTTCAATATTTAGAGGAAGAATAAGAAAATATTCTAGAAAGACCTAAAAAAACTCATATATAATAGAGATATCATTGATGTAGAGTTTTTCCCCAACCATATGATATAAATATCCATTTTAAATAGGATGAAAGTCCCATGAAATGGATAAAATTTTCCTTGGAAGTTCACATTTATCATTATACCGATAGACAATAATAGGTTTGTTTGGAATATCAAATATGGATTCCCTTCCTTGGTATTTGATATGGGATTTATATAAACAAAGACAATCCATGCCCAAAATCACATCAAATTCAACTATAAGAATAATAATAATATTTAAAGGATTCAAATTCCCAAAAACTTTAATTGGGAAAGATTCATGGACTTTAGATATGATCATCATTCCATTGATAGTTTTTACTACTATTTCAATATCTAGTCATTAATGTGGTAATGTTTTTATCCTATAAAAGTTTTCATATATAAAAGAGTAGGTATATCTATAATCAAATAAGATATATAAATTATAGAGTAAATGATAAATGTACCATTCACCACATCAGTATCAAACCCCACACTAGCAATAGTGATCACATGAGATTTACCTTTTCCTTTAGGCTTAAGAAGTTATTAAAGTTGATCATTGTCATTAACCCTTAGATTCGATCACTTGTTAGAATAATGTCCATACTCATTGAAATTATAATATTGGAGTGTGGGTGGTACATTATGTGGAGATTTATCTCCATTTTCACCATTAGCTAAATTCTTCCCATCCCTTCAGAATTTGATTACTTGATAACCTTCTTTTCCACACTTAAAACATTTTCTAGCCACCATAAGAAAATTTCATCCATAATTATTTCCACACCTCTGGCATAAATAAAAACTTATCTTCTTGCCTCCATGGTATTTATTATAATTTTCTTGTAATTCTATATTTATTTTCTTATCAAAACCTTGATATTAATTGGCAAATCCAATCTCCATTTCCACATTGATATTATAACGAACAAATTCTTCATACCTACTAAATTATCTTTTGGATAACACCCATAAGAGGCTTGGTTTTAAGCCATTGAAGAATTGATCAATATTAATTTCTATTTCAATAATAATACAAGAACCATACCTTATTAGGCTTGAAAAAGTTTCATCATAGGTACCAATAGATTCATCATTATTCTACTTAAGATCAATTAATTCATTCTCCATCTTTATATGAAGAATAAGTAGAAATTAATTTTTGAAAAATATGATCTTAAACTTATCCCACACCATAAAATAAATTTCTTCTTATTTTCTCATTTTATTTCTAAGTTTCTTCCATTGATCTACTTCACCTTCCAAATAATAAAAAGATAAGATATACTTTTCTTGTTCTGAGCACTAGAGAATGATAAATATCTTTTTAGTAGTATTAATCCATTTCATAGAAATTAGTAGATAAATGGATCCACTAAAATAATGTGGGTGTTGCCTCATGAAGGACTCAATAATAAATTGTTCATTCCTTTGCTCATTTGGAATCTCAACATGATTCATGTCTTGAGAAAGTTACATAAGCCCAATAATAATATTTTTCATTAAAACTCCCATAGAATTTGGTTTCTTAGGGGAAAAATCATTTATTTGTCCATTAAATTTTGTGTTAACATGGTTCTTTTTAGTTTTAGAAATTTACTAAAACCAAATAGCATACTATTAACATCAATAATCATAGTGGGAAATTATATAGTCATGAAAATAATTTATAGTATATCAAAATCATAACACCTTATTTCAATCTATGACACCTTAGGTTTAACCTTGGCCATCCATGGTCATTATCTATTCAAATAATTAATAATTTATCTTAAAGAAAATGTTAATTAACCTAATAATATCCCCTCAGAGTATGAAAATAGGTGCATAGTAATAGACCATTAACCATGCAATAGAATGATGGTTGAGATATACTTGACCAATTATTTTTGGGTTCATCACCCCTAGATGTGTAACACCCCATTACCTTCCTTCATGTTTTATTTGGCTCTGGTTTTTTTTATTTTTTATTTTGTTGAATTATAGGATCCTTCGGTATGGAGAGTATTTTTTGGGGGAAATGAACTAAATTTTGGGGATGTATGTTTGTTTGAATTAATGGAGTCCAGTTATAAATTTTTAAATGTATTTAAAGGGTGATACTTAGGATTAAAGATCCTAAAGAATGGGTTTATGATTTTTTTTGTATGAAATTAGAATGTGCATTGCCTACTAGACATATTTATGCCATGAATGGGTTATATAATGTGAACCTATTTCAGGGTAGATTTCATGTGACTTATTCAGAGCATGAAAATTTACAAGCTGTGAAAAATCTACACATTGTAATGGGTAGATTGGAATTTAATATAACCCAAGGTTATTCCTTTTTAGTACACTTGAAATTATTGGACTTCACATCATGAAATGGGTTTAAGATGTGAATTATTTTCATTTAGAAGTTTTAACAACAATAAACACATAACCTTTTTTATATAGTGCACAGACCTCCCTCTCAAGCTTTAGGTATATTTGGGTAAATTTTGGGTGATCTATCTCCTTTTGAATCGATCTATTTTTCATTTTACTCCCTTGTAAGTTGTGTCACATGTCCTAGGTAATAGGTCTTCTTTTTTCTTCATTTATTATGGTCATGGCGGCAGCATTGGCTGCATTCATGATTCAGATTGTGATCAATTGGTGTTTTATATCAATCCATTGTAGTTTTCTTTCATTCCTTATCTTTAAAAATCCGATATATTGGTTTTTAATTCTATTTGTCAAAGGTGAATTGGTTTCCATCATTCTTGAGGTTGGTTTATCTATTCAAGTTGTAATAATTCTTGAATTACTATATGTTCTTATCAATTCCTTTAGGTTAGTGAATGAAAATGCATGATTTTATTTTTTAAAGGATTTATTGGAAAGGATTCACGTTTTTAAAGGGATTTGTATTCTAAAAAAATTCCTTGATAAGAAAATGTTTTATCAAATGTGAGCATGAATTTTGGATATGTTTTGACAAAATTATCACATTGGTAACTTTGGGTGTGTCAGGAAATGGACATGTTACATTGGAGTGTATGAGACCACTAAAGGTTTTATGATTTTAAAAGACTGTGAAAGAACTCGATATCGGTTAGAAAAAACATATGTATGGTTTAGGTTTCTTTTATTTCTATTTTGTATTCCCGTAGACTAGATCCAAAATCCATGATTTTTAATTTATACTTGGTTTATAGCATGATGGATTATTTCAGGGATGTTGGACCACATGTTTATTTTATGGTGTATCTACGGATGATTTTTCCTATGATTTCCTGATTTCATTTATGGTTAACATATTACTATATTTAGTTAATATGGTGTGTATTTATAGAAAAAATTAATGTTTAAAAAATGTTTTTATTTATGAAAATGGTTTATAAGTTGGATTTGTTTTAAAGCTAGATCTTATGTATTCTTGATATTAGAACTTGTATAGATTCTTGGGTGGTATACTACTGGGATCTGTGATCACACCCTTATTTTTGCTATGTGTGGTTATATAACTTATTTTTTAGGTATCAGGTAAAGGTAAGGGAATCTTGTAGTATGATAGGTTCTCTTGTTGTTCATTACCTTCATAGTGGGATGGTTTGGTGGTGAGAGGTAGTCACATGCAGGCTTGTTTAGTTTGTTTTACTTTATATTCCTAGTTTAGCCTATTTTTATTGACTTTATATGTCTCATGGATGTGTATTTCTTTCTTAAAAATTGTACTTTGCTATTTCGTTAATTATATATGATACTTTTGGTTATTTTCTTTTTCTCACAATGTGGAAGACCATTCAAGGTGGATAGTCTAGTTAATCCAGGCTGGTTCATTAAAAATTAGTATAAGAGGAAATAACCAGCCTAAAGTGTTGTTGACATTTCTTGGATGTGGTTTGGTGTTTTGGTAGAATAGATATAGGCCTATCAGAATTTGGGTAGCAAGTGTGGAAAAGGGGCCTATCCAACTCACTTTCGTGTTTGAATCCAAGTTACCATGGGTGGTTAGGAATTTTTATAAGTTTGAGACTTGGTAATTGAGATTGTATGAATGAACCAAATATGGGGTTTATTTAAATGAAAAAAATTACTTCCTTTTCTTCAGTATTTGTTCGAATAATTCATAATTTCTTTAAATTAATGTTTTTAAAGCATTGATATGGATGCATGAAGTTGGTCCTATGATTTTGGAATATGCTAATGAATGATTGGTTTTTATCTTCTGATTATTAGAAAATTCCTCCTAGAAGAGCTCTTCCAAATCCAAGTGAGGAAGCTGCAAGATAAGTTCTACATGTGAATCCTCTGGTGGACCATTTTTTATAGAAGTTGTAATACACACTATTCAGACTCTAGGTCAAGAAGGTGTTTGGAACCTTGGATGATAAGTGGATTATGCCTCAAAATTTACCAAGTAGCACCCACCTATCTTCCATGGTGACAAAGGAGCCTCAGAATCTAAATAATATCTTGATCAGATTGAGAGGATATTCAAATTTACCAAGAGTCCTAATGAATCTAAGGTGGTTTTTTCCTTGTATATTCTTGAGAACCAGGAAGGATATGGTGAGACTCTATTGTGTAAGCTATGTTGAAAAAGAATCCCACCTAGGTATATTTTAAGAAAATATTCAGCTAGCAGTTTGATCATAAGACATTATGAAGGGAAAATAACTAGGTGTTTTTAACCTTATAGAAAGGGGAGCATAACGTTCTGGAGTATCCCACCAATTTTTCTAAGTTAGTTCACTTAACACCTAAGCTAATCACCAATGATTAATTGAAGTCTCAGAGGTTTGAGTTGGGGTTGAGGGATGATATTCCTTCGATGTTGATTATCATGTTCCTTTCAACCTTTGAAGAGGTAGTTGATAAGGAAGCTTTGATAGAGGCTATCATAGTTGAAAAAACAAGTTTGGGAGGGGCTTCTGTTGTTATCATCATTAGTCAGGGTGTATCTTCTAGATAGTAAAGGGATAAAAAAGGTAGTCAGTTTTCATTAAGACAAATTTCAGGGGTTTAATTTGGAAAAAATTAGGTTGTTTTTTATTAGTGTGGAATACATGTTCATGCCTATCCTAATTTTATAGAGGTTACAAATAATTTTCATTATTGTGTACAATCTATCCAACTGAAGCATTTTTATGATAGGATGTCCTAAGCCACTAAGGCTGGATCCACTCTCACTAAGGGTTTACAAGTTTGTACTGATGATTCCAAGGGTGGTGGATATTAACCTTTGGATAAAGGGAATATTCATGTAGCTAATAAATATCATGGAAGAGCTGATACCATATGTCTTTATGCGGTGTAGTATGCACTAGAGGAATATGAAGTCGGGATGGATATAGTTAGAGGTACTATGTTTATATTTTCTTCTATGGCACTATATATATTTTTTAAAACAAGAGATAATGATTATTTTTATCATCAAAGTTAGTATAAATTTTGGGATTTCCTTCTAATATTATGATATTATTGTTTTATATTTCCACACGTTTGGCAAAGAGGCCTGATCACTCCAAGATCAAGAGGAAGGGTATCTACAGCCTTTGAGAAGAGTGGAAATTGTGTTAGGGTTGAATAAGGGAAATAAAAAGGGATTAAGTGGATAAACCAAGTGAGATCCACAATTTTCGGATATCATTTTTAATGGTACATGATTAGGGTGCACAGTTTTGGAAAATCGTGCACTAACTGTATATGAGCTACTGTCTCAAGGAGAACCTCACATAGTTGACTTTCATGGTTAGAAAAACAATGTATCAACTGTGTTTAATCCCTATATGCCCATTTTCACGGTTTCACCTGGGTGTCCATATGGTTTGGACAAACTATGTTCCAACTGTGCACCTACCTAGTAAACCCTATTTTTACTTGAACGGTTTCCTAGAGGTGTTTCACAATTTCTACTAACCATTCTCAAACTGTGCACCTCCAAAAAAGATCAAAAAACTTTCCAAAAATCCTCCAAACCTTCTAAAACTCAACACAATAACTTTATATACTTAAAAAAAATAAAGGGTCAATTACATGAAATCTAGCGATTCCGGCTTCATGCAGGCGAGTTGCAGCCTGCAATCCGAACTGAGGATGAGTTTGGAGTTAGCTCACCCTCACGGGATCGCGACCCTTTGTCCTGGCCATTGTAGCATGTATATCACCCAGGGAATAAGGGGCATGATGACTTGACGTCATCCTCACCTTCCTCCGGCTTATCACCAGCAGTCTGCTCAGGGTTCCAACCTCAACGACGACAACTAAACATGAGGGTTGCACTCGTTGCGGGACTTAACCCAACACCTTATGGAACAAGCTGGCAACAGCCATGCACCACCTATATCCGCATTCCCAAAGGCACCCCTCCCTTTCAAGAGGATTCGTGGCATGTCAAGCCCTGGTAAGGTGCTTCGCTTTACATCGAAGTAAACCACCTGATCCACCACTTGTGTGGTCCCCTGTAAATTCCATTGAGTTTCATTCTTGTGAATGTACTCCCTAGGTGAGATACTTAACGCATTAGCTACAAAACTGCATGGGTCGGTACGCATAGTTCCTAGTATCCATAATTTACAACTAGGACTACTGGGGTATCTAATCCCATTCGCCCCTATCTTATCATGTTTTATTTTATTTTTTGTATTCATTAATCTAGCAATTTAGTTTTTGAAATCCCTATTCCAACCACCAAATTAATTTGTTCACACCACATTAATGTGTAACTCCTTTCACAAACCACAAGTTTATGTCAATCACCAAAAAATAGAAGTCATGTATATGAATACATATCTAAATTCATCATATGAATAAGTTACATGAATGTTTCATGTAAAATCATAGATTTATATGATATTGAAAAAATACACATGAGTAAGCCTGGAGCATTAGATAGCTAACCTCATTCACTTTCCTAGCCAAGGAAAGCCTTCAGAAAAGTAGGTGGTCCTACCACAAGTCCCTCTACCCAGGGAGACTTTACTCAAGAGATAATTCACAATGAACGGCGGCCTTAACTATAACGGTCCTAAGGTATCGAAATTCCTTGTTGGGTAAGTTCCGACCCGCACAAAAGGCGTAACGATCTGGGAACTATCTCGGAGAGAGGCTCAGTGAAATAGACATATATGTGAAGATGCAGACTCCCTGCACTAAGACAGAAAGACCCTATGAAGCTTCACTGTTCCCTGGGATTGGGTTTGGGCCTTTCCTGCATAGCTTACGTGGAGGGTGAAGAAGGCCTCCTTCTAGGGGGCCCGAGCCATCAATGATAGATAAAAGAGTAAGGGAAGTAAGAGGACTAAAGAACTTACTGATTCTCTACCAACGAGACCAAAAAAGTTTTATTCGGAGCTCGGACGATGAAGATCCCTCAAAGACTAGGTGGAGAAGGAAATAGGGGAGCCTCATGTTTCATGTACATGAAATGGAGGAGGAGGAAAAGCATAAATATAATGGAGGGTAAAATAGTAATTTTTCACTTTTTAAAGACCCACATGGTTTGGTTTCTTGGTTTATCTAACCATTCACCAACTGTGAAGTTACCACTATCCAAGTAACACATGTAAATAGTATAGGCACACAATTTTCCAAAATGTGTGAAATCCAATTAAGTCAGAGGGTGCACAGAAAATATTTATCGAAAAACATTTTCCGGAAATCCTTCTATTATAATGCCTTGATCTCTTCCTTAGTCTTCGTATTTTTGATCAATGTCCACCATTTATTAGCTTCACCATCTATATGATAAGCAGCTAGAAGAACGTTTTCTTGTTCAGAACATTGAAGGATAGTGATGATCTTCTCAATGGAGTTGATCCATTGTTTGGTGATTGAGGGATCAGATAACCCATTAAAATTTGGAGGCATTTGTCTCATAAAGCTCTCAATTGCATCTTATTCTTTCCTAGGGGGGGGGGTGAACATTCCTCTTGATCCATGTTCCTATTCAAAACTTGAGTTAAATGAGAGGGTATCATGACAAAGTTTTTGATTCCTGCTCCCATCGTATTTGGCATCTCATTAGAGCAGTTATCATCTTTACATCAGTTATTAGCCTGAGTCCTCCTATTACTGGGCATTGGATGTAATAAAAGTAAAGTTAGGGGTAACACATAAATTGGAATCCAATGAAAAAAGTGATAACTTTTAAATTACATATATTTCCTTAACTTATGAATTTATAAGCATCAATCTATGTTATCCACGATCTTCTTCCAAACATATTTTCTTAGGGGAATTTTTTTATTCCTTTAATAGTGGTTCATAAAAAGTTTCTGAATTTACCAAATCATATCTTCAGGGAGTGTCATAACCAAGAGAGCAGCAAGGGCTATTGTTATCACCAATTCTCGTTCAAGTCTAGATCAAAGCGATGTTTTTGGGTTTTACCCCTAGATACATCTCTGCAAGAGCCACCTCTACTTGGTCATATCCATATAGGGATGCATTTTATTGATAAACCACTTACTCTATACTCCCTAAAATTTAGGGATGTTTTTTTTATACTTAGTCTTATCCTTAAGGCTTTCACAAGATTTTTCTAATCTTAATCCCAAAAATAACTAAACGTATCCTCTGATACCAACTATAACCACTCTGCTCTTTATTACACACTTAAACATGATTTACAAACTTGAACTTAAGAAAAATATGAGGATCAATAGGTCTAGTCTCTTAGGAAATTAGGAAAATTACATAAATACTTAGAACATCAAACACAACATATTTATTGAAAACTTCTTTTACATGACCACAACATTACTTCGTACATGACATTTCATAGGATAACCTGAGGACATGCCTAAGAAAAGGGTGAGCTATAAATCCCAGTAAGGGAGTAAAAAATTCATAATGTGAAGAATATAGTACATGTTAATAAATAGGCATATCAATGGAGAACAAGAGAAATAAGAACATAAAGGCATGATATAGCATGGTTTTCGTAACATGGAAATGTGACAATAACATTTAACATGACATTAGCTTGAGCCATGAATCATTATACCTAGAGAATGAGTAAACCCTTGTTGAAATTGAATTTAAATGACTAAAAAATAATTTCACTTGAATTATCATGAGTAAATCCTCATTTCACATGTCGTATGATGATACTATTCTTTACCCAATACATTAGAGCGCTATCAGGGCGCACCTTAACCATTTCATTTCATGCATAAGTGTGGCACATGGATCATACAACATTGATTCATTAAACATAATAATTTATTTCATAAATAAGATATGTGGAAAACATAAATTTAAGTCCTCAATAAATAATTACATGTGCATAAAGGTGAATACCCTTGATAGAGAAATGGGTATGGTATTCACCTACACGATGATTTTGGCATGGGAAATTTTGGTGTAACTTCGACAGCATAAGGACATCAAATTGAAATTATAAAATGGGTTGATGAGAGAGAAAGAGGTATCATGTAATTTATACAAAAAATGGATAGTAAGGGGGTCCTGGAACATAATATACTAATATATGTAATGGAATTTAGATGCATAATATAAATAATTAATGGAATGTAAATGAGAAGAGAGAAATTCCATTCGAAATTTTGGCATGATATCAGGTGTTCATGGGAGGAATTAATGAGAGAGAAAGGGGTTTCTCATAATTTAAAAATAAGGAGGACATTATAGTGGAGGTTAGAAATCATACCCCAACATTTTTAATTGAAAATAATAGGGCATAACAATATAAGAAAACTTGGACACAAATAAGGAAGGAAAGTGAGGATCCCTTACTTGGAAGTGTGATCCCAAAGGCTTGGTAGAGGATTGAGAGAGACTTCATGGGATCTTAGGGTGCCTTTGGAGGGTTCTAGAGGGAATATTTTAGGGTTTGGTCAAGATACAAATGGTTTGAGTAAAGAGGAATGGGTGATTGAGTGGGTTTATATAGGAAAGGAGAGGGAATTATTAATTATTTAGGTTTTGGGCACCACACATTAAAATAATCCAAACCACAAACCATTCCATGGGTTTCCCATGGTTTTTTGCCAAAGTGGAGTGGAAAAAATTATTTTATAAGGGAAATTTCTGAACTTATTAAATTATTAGGCTTTCTTATATGGAGGTGAGTCAGACTCTCAAGAAATTCATTTTAGAAAGTTAAAATATTTTATAAGTCTTGGAGGGTCCACTAAGCCACCATAAAATAAATCAAACAAATATAAAATCACTTTATTTTAAAGGTAAAATATATATTGGACGAAATAACTTTTATATAATTTTATTACATCACTATTGGGCCATTATTATGTCATGAAACACATTATATATTTAAATGGTATTTAATTTTTACCCAAAAATTTGAATGTCTCAGAAAATTATGAAAAAATCACTGTTAGATAATTTCGATGTCCTGAATCCAAAACTAATATTAATTTTATCTAAAAAATTTTATAAACATGTGAATTTTTAAATTTAAAATAAAAACTAACATTTATCGAAAATTCGTGGGTTTTGACAAAAACAGCTTTCAAACCTAAATAAAAATTACAACTGTATTCATAAAAAATTACATGATCATTTATATTTAATAAAAAGTAATTTAGTAATAATATTTTATTAATAAATTTTTTAATTCAAAAATACATTAATTAATCAAAATATATTTCTTAATTTAATATTAACTAAAAATACAATTTGTGCTTTAAAAACCATTTACAAAGTAACAATAATAAAATGATTGTATTTTCTTTATACAAAAATAATGCACATAATCATAGTGATAGGGTATTGTTACATAACCCCTTATAACAACCGTATAAGACTTAAGGATAAGGTGTACGATGGTGACCGACTATTGGGGCGGCTCGGATAACATCGCTTGGGTGGTAATCCTTATTAACTTCCACTTCTCCTGTAGGTGATTCTGTTCAAGATTAATGCATTCAAGATCACCTTGGGATTGGTCAAGAGAGAAGACTAGTGACACTACCTCCTTTTCGAGATCCGAAGAATAGTCTTTATATAGAGCAATTCTACTGGATGAGGCCATCACTTCCTTTTTCTGAGTAAATTAGATTCTTTAAAGCCCTATATTTATACTAATCATGTGATCAATATTGAATGGATATATTAGAAATGGAAACAATTATTAACGGTATTTTGAAATCAAAAAACATAAAACCAAGACAGTTTATATATTTTATATAACCATTTTACATAATTACTTCTTCAAAGCATCACTAAATACAACAAAAATTCCTTCACTTGTGGGTAGTGTGAGCATGGGTGCAGTGATAAGCCTACTTTTCAACTCCTTGAAGATATTTTGGCTTTCATTACTCAAGGAAAACTTGAATACCTTCTGAGTTAGATTGGTAAGAGGGGTTGGAAATTATGAGAAATTTCTCACAAATTAGCGATAATATCCAGCTTAACCCAGGAATCTACAGATATACATCACAGATGTTGGCCTCAACCATCCCTCAATTGAAGCTATCTTGGTGGGATCCACATATATCCCATTTCTTGTGATGATATGACCCAAGAATGAGACCTCCATAAAACACAACTCACACTTGTTGTACTTTTCATATAGATTTTCTGTTTTCAAGGTCTCCAGTATAGTGCTCAAATGCTCCTCGTACTCCTCCTTGGTTTTGGGGTATATTATAATATCGTCTATAAAGACTACCAAAAATTTGTCAAGGTAATTTCTAAAGACTCTATTCATCATGTCCAGGAATATTGCTTAAGAATTAGTGATTCCAGAAGGAATTACTATGAAATCATAGTGCCCGTACCTTGTAGGAAAAGTAGTCTTGGGGATATCCTCCTCCTTCACCCTTACTAGGTAATATCCCGATCGTAGATCCACCTTGGAGAAGTATTGTTCTCAACGCAACTGATTAAAAAATTCATCAATTTTGGGAAAAAGATACTTGTTATTTATCATGATTTTATTGAGCTGACGATAATCAATGCAAAGGCGCATTGACCCATCCTTCTTCTTGAAGAAGAGGACTGGTGCACCCCATGGTGAATCACTTGGCTGTATAAACCCTTTACACAGATTCTCCTGTAGTTATTTATATAGGATCGAAATAATAATATATATTCTCAATATACAAGAGGGGGGGGGGGTGAATTGTATAATTTTAGAAATTCCTTTAGAACTTTTAAAGATGGTATAAAACCTTATATTGTTTAACTGAGTTAAACAAGGTAAATTCAAAAGACCTTTTAGTTCTACAAAATTTCTAGATTCCAGAAATATGGTTTTGGAAATGAAACTTTACAGAAGTTTACAAGGAAAAAGATTCTACCTTAAAGTGTATAGAATCTTACTAATCAGATTACAAGTATAAAAAAGTATAAGATAGTTATAATTTTTTTATTAATCAAAATACAGCAGAAAAAAACTTGAAACAATACAAGTAACTAGTATGAAATATTTTAACCCAAAGTGTAGGGTATCCAACAATATTTGATAAAAGTCCATTGATTTATAATTTCAAGAAAGTATGTCTTAACCACACTAGGGTAAGCCCTCGATATGAATATCGGATTCTATCTTGCTATCTCCGCAATCCATTGAACTTCAAGGTAGTCGACACCTCTGTCTTCCTATCCCTGGAATCCCTAGAATGTACTCAACAACATTCAGAGTTGCATGAAGCAATTCTGAACAAGTTGTTCAGTACACACAAAGCATGAGAGTCTCTCTCTATAAATCACTTCAGAAGCATGTAATCTTAAGAGTCATAGAACATTTAGTTGTTGATATCATTCAAATGAGATCTTATTTATAGGCACTTCTCCAACAATCAACTCCCTCATCCAAAGGTCATATTTTTCCTTGAATTTTAGAGGGACCTGTACACGTGTCACTCAATCAACGGTTGGTTAGTAACAGAATGCATGACATCGTTTTATAACTACAAAAAAGGTAAGAAAAATATAGTTCCTCAACCAAATATTATTTTCCAGAGTCTTAGGAAAATAAAGTTCAGAGTCTAAGAACACTCGGATTATATATTTCATGAATATTTGGATTCTGTTTATCAAGGAATTTGGAATCATACTTCTATAGACTTCAGAGTCTAAATTCTAGGGAATTCAGAGTCTGAATTCTAGGGAATTCAGAACCTAAATTCTAAGGAATTCAGAGTCTGAACTCTAAGGAATTCAGAGTCTGAATTATAATGAATTAAAAGGTTCAATTCTAAGTAATTCAGATCCGTAATTATAAGGAATTTGGAATATGAATTTCAGAGAATTCAGAGTCTGAATTTCAGAGAATGCGAAGTCTGAATGTCAAAGAATTCAGAATCTGAATTTCAGAGAATTCAGAGTCTGGGTTTCAGAGAATTCGGAATCTGAATTTTAGAGAATTCGGAGTCTAAATTTCAGAGAATTCAGAATCTGAATTCGGGTCCTGAAAACAGAATACTCTATATCTAAGTATTTATAGAATTTCGAGTTTTTAAATGTGAAACTGAATTTTTCACTTTGGAATAAAAAGAGTTAGATTTAAAGCAACTAAAATATTAAAAATGAAAACATGGTAAGGATAAAATTTCCTTGGGGAAGGAAAAGTTTCCTTATTAATAAAAATATTAGGGAAAAAAAATTTGCCTTAAGATAGGGTGTTTGTGATTTTCAAAACATGAAGGAATGGAAAAGTCATAAGGAAACCTTATTGACTCAACAATCTCCCCCTTTTTGGAAAGCATGAACATCCTTATGAAATAGAATATAAGGACTTATAAATTTTATTGGTTTGTAAATAAAAACTTATATCCCTTTACTTATAGATCAAAGTTAATATGACTAACTCCCCGTTAGGCTTTAGAAACCCTAAGGATCATACTCTAAGTTTCCTGAATGAGATTTTTCTTTTTCTTGCATATGAAAATCTTCATGGTGAAAACTCCCCCTTACTTAAGGAAATTTCTTCTTTACTAAGTATTCTTTTTTTTTTCATTCCTTTCATCCCCTTTGTGATTTTCAAAAATAAATTTAGGGAATAGAAAGGAAAATATAGTACCAGAAATATTATTACTAAACAACCCAAAAAAAAAGAAGCGAAACAAAAATTTTATTAAGTTTGGAAGAATTTTTACAACAAGAAAATACAACAAAATATCAGATTTGGAAAATATTATCCTTCCTTCTCCTTCAGCATCAGCTTCTTCACTTTGGTTTTTAACTTCTTTATCTCCTTGTGATCCTCTTCTGCATGCTTGAGAAACTGATCTTGATCTTCTTTTTTCTTCTCTAAGGATTTGATTTTCTCTTCCTGAGCCTTAAGGGATTCTTCCCGGTCCTTCAGAACTTCTTTTTTTCTTAGAATGATTTTCTTCAATCTCAATTCTGAGATCCGTTTCCCTCTTCTAACTCCGAGAAACTGAATTTAGCTTCCCATTCAGATCCTTAACTTCTTTCTTTCGAGAAGCCTATTCAAGAGTCAGCTTTTCCTCAAAACTATTAGTAAGATCCTTGATCTTCACATCTTCGGTGTCCAAAGCATCCTTGACACTATCTTGAAATTCATCAAACATTATCATTTATTCTATTTTATTCCTTAACTAGATTGTGATCTTCTTGTAAGATATTTTATGAGCCTCATAACCAATGAGAAAGGTCTTGAAGTTTACCTCGAGACTGACACATTTATCCATCACCATGGATACTAAATCTAATTTTTGATTTAATATATGCAAAAGAATCTGACATCTTGAGTCTATACAAGGGAATAAAGGAATAGTTACAACATTTTTTTTCAAAGACTGAACTACAAAATCGTGTCCAAGTGAGGATGATTCTGAATCAAAGACTTTGGTTGGTGAGGATTCTTTTTCTATTTCAACAGCCTTTCTTTTCGATGAAGCCCCAAATTCTTTCTTCTTTACAATAGACTTGGTAGGTGTATCCACAACCACTTGTTTTTTCTTATCATTCTTCAGAAGGATTTCTTCTTGATTAAGAGATTAATGTTCCCTATCTGATAGCTGAACAATTTTATCTTCATCAAATTCCTCCTTATTAGCTCCTGCCTCAAAATCCCATGGGTGAATGAAATCATGATTGCTACTATCATTTTTAGACAACTTATTCACTTCTTTCTCAACCTTCTCATCTTTTCTTGGGGTAGCAAGTTTTGAAGACTCAGCTTCAGAATTTCGGATTGATAACTTCTCAAAAGGAATCTCCTTATCATGATAATATTCTACTTTCTTTATGATATCTTCAATATCACCACAAACTTCTTCCTCTTCTTCTTCTTCCAATATTTATTCTACTTGATCTTGTTCCGAAATCACTAACTTCTTTCCCGGAGTCTCTAGTAATGGTTCTATCAAAAAATATTCTAGTACTGAAATTTGTTCAGAGAATTTTTCAGCAGCCTTAAGAAGGGATTGGACTATCTCAGTCACATACATCTTCTTCGTTTTTTTTTCTATTTTTTTTCTTCTCAAGCTCTTCAAGAGCCTTTATCTTCAAGGATTTTTCCTTATCAGGATCCAAATTAAAACTAGGCTCCCCTTCTTTCTTGTTCTTTATGTCCTCTTTCCATTTAGCAGCCACTTCATCAGTATATGTTTTCTTCTTAGGTTTTGGGGGTGCGGATTGAGTTTCCTTCTCCATAGAAGATTTTCCTTTATCTTCTGGTTCCTTGACCTTCCTCTTCCTTCCACATTTCTTTGAAGTTTCAGCCACTTTTGGCTTTTTTGATAGAGCTTCAACTTGTGATTCTAACAAATCATGAAATTCTCTGGATTGACTATTAAATCCAATCTTCATCCGCCTTAGAGTATCATCACTCAAGAGAATCACCTTACAATTTATCAGCTTCGAATTTCAAGGAATCTTGAAAGACTAAAGACAAAGAATAATGTTCTTTGAAAGAATTATCGGATACATGATAATCTGAGACTTCAAATTTCTAGTATTTATATTCTCTATCATAACCAAGATATTCTTAACCAGGTTTATCTTTCTTATGTTCACCAAGAAATCTAGAATATAAATATCACTTTTCTTTAGGGTATCCTTGCCCCCTTTTCTCGAAATGAGAAAACCTTGAACCCATAGCTGAAGAATCCGAAGATTTGTAGAGAGATGAATAATTTTCAGAGTCTTCAATTCCTTCAAACCAAGATAGTCTATAACATTTTACTTGTCAAATGATCCTATTACATCAGGTAGCTTGTGAGAGCAAAACTCTGCTTCTCCCTCATAAGGAATTCCTATCATATTTTATGCCATGTTATAATAAAGAGAGTATGTCTTTCCATAGATCTTGAAAGAAAATTTATCTCCTCCTCCTTTATTGAAAAAACTAACTATCTCATAGAATTCAACCAGAAATTCCAGATACACTGGATCCTGTGCTCTTGGTTTTGATATACAAACACTCTCCCAACTATTCAGCTTGATATTATTAAAAACAATGGAATCATACTTGGCATAAAACTTCGAATCAAATAAACTTTCTTGGTAGATCTTCCACTAAGATATTTCCTTAATTGTTGACATTTCTTTCTGAGAAGAGGATTCATCAGACATTTATAAGTAAGGAAACTTTAAATATTTAGAATGGCTTTAAAAATAGAGGCAGAGCTTCAGCACGCAAAGGCTTGGAATTCGATGTGGGACAACCATCGGTGGGTCCTTTATATAGGCAATAGAGTCGATGGTTCACCTCCATGATTGATCCAATGGTTGAAAAATACTTGAGAAGATCTAAAGGTTGAGATGATAGCTGAAGAAGGATTTTAATAGGTTCTGATATTTTGAGGTTTAAAAAAAACAGTATTCGGATTTAAGGAAAAGTGAATCCGAAAATTTTGAAAACAAAAAGAGAATTCCAACAGATAAAAGATGATTACAAAAATTTAGGAAAGGAAACATACCTTTCGGATAGCAATGGAAAAAAATCATAATGGGGAAATTTTTTCTTGGAGAACTTTAGATTCTGAAAATTTTGATTATGAAAACTTTGACTATGAACATTTTGACTCTGAAAAATCTTAGAAAAAAATATGAAAATCTGATTACGAAAATTTTAACTATGAAAACCTTTATTACAAAAATTGTAACTACGAAAATATTTATTATGAAAATTGTAACTACGAAAATCTTCATTATGAAAATTTTAACTATGAAAATCTTCATTATGAAAATTGTAACTACAAAAAAAATTTGACTACAAAAATTTTAACTACAAAATTTTTTACTATGAAAATATTAACTACAAAAATTTTGACTACGAAAATTTTAACTACGAAAATTTTGACTATGAAAATTTTAAATTACAAAAAAAAAATTAAATTATGAATTTTTTTGACTTTAGATAACAAGATTTTGTACTCCCCCTATGTAAAAAGAGTTTGTTACTGTAAAGATATAGTTTTCAACAAGAAGTTAATAAGTAAGACGATTATCATTCCTTACTTCTGTTTAATGTGTTTAAATCTATCATATGGTAAAGATTTTGTGAAAATATCAGCAAGTTGATCTTGAATTCTAATAAATTGAATAATGATATCTCTTTTTTGTGTGTGATCCCAAAGAAAGTGATGCATAATATCTATGTGTTTTTAATGAGAGTGATGTGCAAGGTTTTTACTGAAGGAAATGGAACTAGTATTATAACACAATATTTTTGTTTTGGTAAAACTCATACCATAGCCTATAAGTGTGTGTTTCATCCACAACACTTGAGCACAAAACTTCCAGCTGCTACATATTCAGCTTCAGTAGTTGAAAGTGCTACTGAGTTTTGCTTTTTTCATGACCAAGAAACTAATGAATCTCTTAAGAAATGACATGTTCCGGAAGTACTTTTCCTATCGATTCTACATCCACTAAAGTCATAATCCAATTTTTTTTATAACAAAATCATTTCCAGAAGTATAAAAGAGTCCTAAATCCATGGTTCCCTTTAAGTAGAAAAAAATCATTACACTTCTTTTAAATGAAATTCATTATTATTGGATTGATATCTTGCACATAAGCATACTGAAAACATTAAGTCTGGATGACTAGCTTTCAAGTAAATCATACTTTCTATCATACTTCTAAAAGATGTTTGATCTACTGGTTTCCCAGATTAATCAAGATCAAGTGAATTTAAGGTACTAATGTGAGTACTTATACTTTTAGTGTTGTCATATCCATACTTTTTAAGATGATAGTTAATATAATTATGTTGAGATATATAGATTCCTTTTGGTTTTTTAGAAATTTTAAAAACAAGTAAAAATGTTAACTCACCCATCATACTCATTTCAAAATCAGATTTCATTAGATCTGCAAAATAATCAATTAAAGATTGCTGAGTTGAACCAAATATAATGTCATCAACATAAATTAGAACAATCAAAACATTTTTCTTATCTTTATTTATAAAAAGGGTTGGATCAGCATTTCCCTTAACATAATTGTTTTGAAACAAAAATCCTGTAAGTCTATCATACCAAACTCGAGGGGCTTGATTAAGTCCATACGAAACTTTCATATGTTTGAAAACATGTTTATGATGTTTTGAATCTTCAAAACTAGAAGGTTATTCAATAAAAACTTCTTCTTGAACAAAATCATTAAGGAAATCACATTTAACATCCATTTCAAAAAGTTTGAAGTTGAATAATGCTGCAAAGGCAAGTAGAATACAGATAGATTCAAGTCTAGCTACCGAAGCATAGGTTTCTTCATAGTCTATTACTTCTTGTTGATTATATCCTTTAGCAACTCATCTAGATTTATTTCTTACTATGACACCATTTTCATCACACTTATTTATGAAAACCCATTTTACTCCAATAATAGAATTTTCCTTAGGTCTTTCAACCAAGATCCAAACTTTATTCCTTTCAAATTCATTTAGTTCATCCTGCATAGTTTTTATCCAATCATCATCACCTAAAGCTTCATCAGTACTTTTTGGTTCAAATTGGGAAAGAAATGATAAATGCTCTACTTAATTTCTTAAGAAGCTTCTAGTCCTTACAGGTTTATTTACATCACCATTGATATTATCACTGAGATGATTCTTTAAAAACAAGTGATTTGGGTTTTGTAAAACCTGCTCATCAACATATGGTAGGAAATATTCTGGGGTAAATACTTCATAAATATTTTCTTGGACATTTTCCTTATCAGAAGGATCTTCTATCAAGGGTTGATAATTAGTTTTTGAAAACACATATGATGATGTAGGTTGAGGTTGTTTAAAAACAAAAGGATTAGTTTCATCAAATTTGACATGTATTGTTTCTTCAATAGTTCAAGAGTTTTTATTGAATAGTCTATAAGCCTTAGAGGTTTGGGAGCAGCCTATGAAAATTCCTTCATAAAATTTTGGTGTGAATTTGTGTAAATTATATTTAGTATTCAAGATGAATACTTAGTAACCAAAAACATTGAAGTAAGAAAGTCTAGGTTTTCTACCATTCCATAACTCATAAAGAGTTTTATTAAGAAAAGGTATAATCAGAAATCGATTTATAGTATAACAAGTAGTACTTACAGCTTCATACCAAAAATGTTTGGCTATTGAATATTCCCTCAACATGGTTCTAGTTATCGCTTGAAGAATTCTATTTCTTCTTTCAACAACACCATTTTGTTGAGGATTTCTTGGTGCTGAGAAGTTATGAGTAATGCCTTTTCTACTACAACAATTTTTAAAATAATTTTTTTGAAATTATCCTCCATGATCACTATGGATAGTTATAAATGGAAGGTTTTTCTCATTTTTAACTTGGGATCTAAAAATTTTGAAATAAGAAAAAGCTTCATATTTATTTGATAGAAAATAGACCCATGTAAATCTAGTGTAATCATCAACTAGACAAAATACATAATATTTGTCTCCAATGCTTCCAGTTTGTGTTGGACCAAAAAGATCTATATGCACTAACTGTAATATATCAGTGGTTGAGACTTCACTGACCAATTTAAAACTTGATTTATTATTCTTTCCATATTAACAAGGATCAGAAACTTTTGAAGAATAAAATCTAAGCTCTGGTAGATCATTAAATAATCTTTTCTTAGAGATTTTTCATAGGTTCCTAAGGGTACAGGGTCCTAACCTTCTATTCCATAACCAAGAATGATATTCCATTTCACTAAGGAAAGTTAGGTCTTGGATCCTAAGGTCTTCTAAGTTTAATGTGTAAACATTCTCTTGCCTATGGGTAGAAAGAATAAACTCTTCCTTGGAATTCTATATTAAACACTTTTCATTCCTAATATTCACAAGGAAACCTTCATCACATAATTGACTTATGATAAAAAGGTTGTGCTTAAGAACCTTAAAAAACAAAACATTTGAAATCAATGTTTTTCCAAGTAGAACAATATTACATATACCAATAATTTCTCCCTAAGTATTATCTCCGAAAGTTACTTTTCCTCCCTTCATCTTGATAATCTTTTCAAAGAAGTTTTTTGTTACCAGTCATATTCCAGGAACATCCACAACCCATGTACCATGTATTTATATTGGTAAAATCATTACTTTCCTAAAAATAAGAATGTTAGACTTTTGGAACCTAATTTTTTTGGATCTGGAAGCTTCAGAAAGAAAATTTTTAGGAATCCACATTTTCTTAGAAAAATAAGCTTTATGAAAACCTAAAAACTGAGTTTTGTTTAAGGAACAATTTTTTGCCCAATTCCCACTACACTAACACTTAGTGCAGAATGGAGCACTTTGAAGAACAAAATAATTGTTGCTAAAAATTGGTTTTGAACTGGTATAACCAAAACCATAATTATTCCTTAGAGGTCGGATTTGGGAATACATCTTATCAAAATTTTCCTTACCTAAGGTAAAGTATGACAAACACTTCCTCAAGGAAAATATTTCTAACTTTAGTCTAATAAACATATTCCTATCCTTAAAAACATTAGTTTTAGCACTAGAGTTAGTCTCTAAAACATTTTTCTTATAAATTACTTTTTCTAGATCCTTAGAAAGATTTTCCTTCTTAGAATTAACTTCCTCAAGAGTTTTTGAAATAATTTCAAAATAAAAAATTTTCATATCAAGATCTTTAGAAAGATCTGATTTTTCCTTAGTAAGAATAGAAATCATAGAATTTTCCTTCTCAAGTTTTTCTTGACTTTATAATTTTCATTCTCAAGAATCTTAACAAACCTAGAAACTTATTCATAAGTAGGTAAAGTATTATCTTCTTCATAAGAAGACTCTTCATCTGAAGATTCATAATATTTACTATCACTATAATTAGCATTCAAGGATACATTGGTTATAGATTTATCATTGTGTACCTTGTTCATTAAAAAATTATTTTCAATAGGTAACTTAGCAAGTAAACCAAGATTCTTCTGACCAGAATATTCATACTCTAAGGATTCATCAGAAGAGTCTCCACCACTAGAACTCCAGGTGTCATTGGCTTTCAAAAATTTCTTAGACTTAACCTTGTAGTATTTCTCTCTATTACTCTTATAACGATTTTCTTTTTTATCCTTTCTCTTAAGAAAAGGACAATCTGGTCTTATATGCCCTACTCTTTTGCATTCATAACAAGTGAATTCAGAGTCTTTCTTGTCCTTTATTTTTTATTCTTCTTATATCTATACTTAAAGTTTTTCTTCCCAACTATCTTGTTCATACTACAAGAAAGATTAGCTAGTTCATTCTCAGAATGTTCACTTTTTCTTGATTTAGATAAAATAGTAACCTTCTTAGATTTAGATCTTGTAACTCTCTCAGGAGTCTTGGATTTCATATGACTTGAAGTAGTTGTAAAAGAAACACTTCCATTTCTATTCTTCTTCTTATTTAGATAATAATCTCTTTTCATTCTTATCTCATGTTGAAGAAGTGTTCCAAAAAGCTCATCAAGAGTAATCTGTGAGACTTTCCTATTCTCATTAATAGCTATTCTCTTTGATTCCCACTCATTAGGCATGATATCTATAATCTTGTCCACAAGTGCCTCATCATCTAATCCCTTTTCACCCATGGATTGTAAACTATTAAGAATAGTCATAAACATCTATTGTATCTTGCATATAGGTTCTCCAAAAGAAAAGCAAAAAACCATGATACTCAGCTCTAAGAATAGCTCTTATAGTTTCGATAACTTTAGAAGTTCCAAAATGAGTAACCTCCAATTTATTCAAAATACAATTTGTAGCTTCATAAGAAGAAATCTGGCTATATATATTCCTGGTCATGGAAAAAAAAATTATTGTGTACCTTATAGTTTAGTTGATATTCTGACTTTTCTTGATTAGTAAAAGTTTTGACTTCCTTATCAAGAATCTTGTAATCTTCAGTAATCATAACAAAGTTATCCACTCCAGTATTAATAACAAAAGTCTTCATATGATCTCTCCAATATTCATAATCGTTCCCATAAAAAATAGGTGGTCTAGTAGGATTAATATTGTCAATCGAACCAAAATTCATTCCTACCATCTAAAAGAAAATATCTTTTTATATAAACTTTGTTAGTAATAAGAGTTTGTAAACTAGGATAAAAATATCCTAAGCAAGGAAAATATGAAACAATTAAAAACTTGAGCCCAAAAACTTAAATGCGAATATAATTATTTTAGAGACTTCCTCTGATTCCAATTGAAGGATCGAAATAATGATGTAGATGCTCAATATACAAGAGAGGGGGTGAATTGTATACTTTAAAAAACTCCTTTAGAACTTTTAAATATGGTATAAAACCTTCTATTGTTTAACAGATTAAAACAAGGTAAATTCACAAGACCTCTTAGTTCTACAAGCTTGATAGATTCTAGAAATATGGTTCCAGAAATGAAACTTAACAGAAGTTTATAAGGGTAGATATTCTACCTTAAAGTGTATAGAATTTTACTAATCAGAGTACAAGTATAAGAAAGTATAAGATATTTATACTTTCCTTATTAATCAAAATACATTGGAAAAAAAAACTCCAAACAATACAAGTAACAAGTATGAAATATTTTAACCTAAAGATTATTGTATCCAAAAACCTTGGATAAAGGTTCCTTGATTTATAGTTTCAAGAAAGTCTGTCTTACCCACACCATGGTAAGCCCTCGATATGAATATCAGAGTCTATCTCACTATCCCCATAAGCCCTCAAACTTTGAGGTAGTCAGCACCTCTATCTTCCTATCCTTGGAAGCCCTCAAATGTACTCAGCAAAATTAGGAGTCACACGAAGCAATTCTGAACAATATATTCAGTACACACAAAGCATGAGAGTCTCTCTCTATAAATCACTTCAACTGCATCTAATCTCTAGAGTCATAGAACTGTTAGTTGTTGAGCTCGTTCAAATGATCTCTTATTTATAGGCACTTCTTGAACGGTCGGCTCCCTCCTTCAATGGTCGTATTATTCATTGAATTTTGAAGGGACCTGTACACATGCCACTCAAACAATGGTTGGTTAGTAATAGAATGCATGACATCATTTTATAACTATAACAAAGGTAAGAAAAATATGGTTGATCAACCAAATATAATTTTATAGAGTCTAAGGAAAATAAAGTTCAGAGTCTAAGAACTTTCATATTCTATATTCCATAAATATTCTGATTCTATTTATCAAAGAATTAATAATTAGAATTATGTAGGCTTCAGAGTCTGAATTTTGTGGAATTCAGAGTCTAAATTCTAAGGAATTCAGAACCAGAATTCAAAGGAATTTGGAACATGAATTCTGAGGAATTTGGAGTTAGAATTCTAAGGAATTAAGAGTCTGAATTCTAAGGAATTAGGAGTCTAAATTCTAAGGAATTTGGAGCCAGAATTCGAAGGAATTCGGAGTATGAATTTTAGAGAATTTGGAGTCTGAATTTCATAGAATTAAAAGTATGAATTTCAGAGAATTTGGACTCTGAATTTTAGAGAATCCAGAGTCTGAATTTCAGAGAATTCAGAATCTGAATTTCAGAGAATTTGGAATCTGAATTTTAGTAAATTCAGAATATGAATTTTAGAGAATTAAGAGTCTAAATTTTAGAGAATTTGGAATCTGAATTTGGATCCTTAAAACAAAATACTCTATATCTAAGTATTTATAGAATTCCGAGTTTTTAGATGTGAAACAAAATTTTTCACTTAGGAATAAAAAGATTTAGATTTAAAGGAACTAAAATATGAACAATGAAAACATGGTAATGATAAATTTTCCTTGGGGAAGGAAAATTTTCCTTATTAAGAAAAATCATAGGGAAAATGAAATTTTCCTTAAGATAGAGTGTTTTTGATTTTCAAAACATGTAGGAATGGAAAAGTCATAAGGAATCCTTATTAACTCAAAATTGTTTTAGCTCCTCAAGCACCAAAACCGCCATTCTATATGGAGTCTTGGATATTGGCAATGTCCCAGGTATAAGATCAATCGAGAATTTAACATAGCTTTTAGGAGGAATAATAGAAAATTCCTTGGGAAATAGTTCAGCGAATTCCCTCACAATAGGTATGTCTTCAAGGATGTTTTCTTTGTTAGAATCCATCATCTGAGAAAGATATGCATTCTCATAGGGAAGTAATATCCATGCTTGAGATGATGGTGCTAAAGAAGATTCATCCTTCTCCTTCCACTTCTACAGAATCAGGGGCCAATTAACCATATGGAGAGTGATTTCCCTGCCAAAAAAAATATATATTGGATCTATATAGGGAAAGCCAGTCCATGCTAATAATTGAATCAAATTCCATAAGAGGGAGTATGAAAAGGTTCTCTAGGAAGTTCAATCCACAAATTATGAGAGAGGAGGAGTTATATTGATGGGATTCAATGATTTTCCCATATGTTGTTCTCATCGACATCTTTACTACCATGATTTGTGGAGGTGTTGGGATTATTCTATTAAACTTTCAGTATATAAAATAATGAGTAGAATGAGAATAAACAAGTATGTCCTCTATTCTTGAATGAATAACTAGCGCACCTGTCACCACTTCTGTAATGAACAGAACTTTTGAATAATTTTTTTCCGAAAATTTGAATGTTATTTTATTTTATACTCAACAAAATTGTATCCTTTAATTAATGAAGTGAGTATAATTAAATGAGACCGTTGGGTTTTGACTGTTATATGACCATTGGTCAATATGACCATTGGAAACTATAATCATAACGTTATGATTATTTTTTATAAATACAAGTGATCATGGTTAATTAATACATAAATAATATTCGATAGCCTCATCTAATAGACTCAGGCCGTATGAAGCCCATCTGTCGGAGCTTGGGAAGGAGGTTACATCATTGAACTTTTCATTGGATCATGCCCAAGACGAACTCTAACATGTTAAGCTTGAACAGAATCACTTATAGGATATGTTCATGATGATAGAAATCATCACTTTGGCAATGTTTTCTAAGCCACCCCAAGATTCTATCACCATTTCACACCTTACACATAGGTCCTATGTGGGTGTTATAAGGGGTTACATAACATGACCTTAATCCATGTGTATAAATAAAATTGTTATTCCATTATTCTTATTCTTGGAATAGCTTTTCTTAATAAATTACATGTTTAGTTAAGACAAATTTGATATATTTATTTTTATAATTAAAAATTGTACTTTTCAAAGATTTCTCATACAGAGAGAATTATTATGGTAAAATAAACATCATTTTTGAATTTAAAATGTCAAAATTAACCTAGTTTGAATTTTTATAAATTTTCTAAAAAGTTTCAATCTGATGAATAGTGTTTTATGAATAGTATTTTTTGATGAATAATATAAAAATATTTTTATTAAATAACTTTTTTTAAATGATTTTCAAAAATATTTCATATATGGTTGTAATCAGGGTGAAAATGTGGTTAAATAAGATCAAAATAATTTTTTGTTGAACAATAACATACCCTTATGAATAATAATGAATAGTAATGAATATTAAATCATCCAAAAAAATATAAACTTCAACCATGAATGTATAAATACAATTTAGACATATCAAAAGTGAACAACAATCATAGTATAAGTTTTGGTATTTTTTATGTTATAAATATTTAATTTACAATTTTATAATTAATTTAATAATTTAAAATGGAAATGTATTTTAATAAAATATAATAATAAATTGTTACTTTATAGTCTTATGGTTATACAATACTTTTATGGGACCTTGATTACTTTTTCAAGGTGTTACAAAACAAGTTATAGTTTTAGAGTTGTTTTTTTCAATAAATATTGATTTTATTTAAAAATTAATTTAAAAATATTTAGAAAATTATTTTCTTAAAATGGAGTTAATTTTTGAATTTAGAACATTGATATTAGGTTAGGGTGAATTTATGAGATTTTTATAAAATGTTTTGTTTTTCAGTGAATAATGAAAATATAGTTTTGAGTTTCAGTGTGATTAATGACATCATTAATGATGTAATAATGATGTAATAATTCTGAAAGAATTGTGAATTGTAATATATGTTATTAGGTGTCCAAATTGGCCAATACCATGGGAAAATACCATGGTCAAGCCCATGGTTTTTCAAATACCACAGATGAGGTGTCCCTTGGAAATTAATTAAATATTCCCTCACTTTTTCTATAAATACCAACCCATTCCTTCATTAATTTCATTCCAAATTCCATCTCAATAAAGCTATGGTCTTTTTACCTCCCATGGATTCCTCCCAAGGTTCCCTCAATCCTCCAAGGTCCCAACCTTCTAGCTTTCAAAGTCACTCTTCAAGGTAAGGGAACCTTTCACCCTCCTCTTTTAAGTCATGACTTCCTTTATGTTATGTCTTCTATTTTCCATCTTATTATGTTGGGGTATGTTCTTATATATCCTGATTACTTTCCATTAAATTTTCAAATAATGGGATACCCTTTCCACTCTCATTAATTGATTTTTTCAATTTTTTAGTGATGCCATTAAGCTGTTGAATTTTCGTAAAAGAAATCCCATTTTCTCTTTTCTTTCAAGTTTCCTTTTCATGTGATATGTCATTCAAATATCCACACCATGATCTTATTTCTATTTTATTCTATGCCTCTACTATAAAATTATTCATTTATGGAAGATAGACCCTTGTCCCCTCTCTTTCTATTGTTTTCTAAAACCATGTTATATAGCCGTTATGCTGTAGAAAGTTCTTCTCAGAATTTCTCTCTCTTTCTCTCAAGAAATTATCTTATTTTATTTATGTGAATACCCAAACCTATTTTATATCTGTGGGTATTCATCATGAAAAAATGGTATATTTTGTTCTGGTGTTGACATAAAGAATACCCTCATACCTTTTCCATGGGTTATAAATGACATAACGATCAAGTTTTTAAGCACTTTTTCAAACGTCACGAATTTGAAATGAAACCCATTTATTTTATTCTATATGGGTCATTTGTGAAATGTTTGATTATGATCGATGTGGATCACATGAAAATAAAAATATTTAAGGGTGCACCCTGATATCACCTCAATGCATTGGGTAAATAATTTAATCTCTAGATATGACAAGTTTTACGATACCTTGGTGAATAACCTTGGAAATTTTTATGACACCTTGGGGATATACCTTGGTGATTGGTTCATGAATGTCTAAATTAAATTTTGTAGCCATATATTCAAGTTATGGTTCAAATTATTTTCATTATGATATGCCTCTACTTTCATTTCTCATGTGTTTATTTTTTTTATCAAGTTCTTATTGATATCACAAGTAAACAGATTCCCTTGTTTTCCTTACGGGGCCATCTACTCACCCTTTCCTTTGATGTATGTATCCAGGTTATGAGATGAAGTAGTTGTATACAGGATGCAATTTTCAAGAGGCTTTTCAAGGGGATTTAAAATAGTGTTTTATGTTTTCATGTATTTTATTCCTCATTTCCATGTCACTAGACTTTAAATGTCCTCTGTTTGTAAAATGTAACGAAAAGTTATGTATTAAAAAGGCGGGATGTCATAGTTGGTATCAAAGGATAGTTTTGTTTTTTTTATGGAAATTTGACAATGAAAACTTCAGGAAGAACCCTATAGAAAAGTTTAAATACAGGAAAAATTCCTAGTATTTTGGTGAAATATTAAGTAAGTGGTTTCCAAAAAAATAAATTCCCACTTGGATATGAACAAGTGGATGTGGATCTGACACATATGTACCTATGATTGAAAACTCTGGCAAGGAGTTTTTGACTTGACCCAAGGTATCCTGGTATACAACAACGAGCCTTGTTGCACTCCTGGTTTGACACTTCGGGTGGATATGTTTGGTTAATCACATTTTTTTTGAATTATTATGAAGGATTTATAGATAAATGTAATTTTTTAAGCATGAAGTTTTAAGACATAAAATCATTTACATTTAAAAGAGTCGTAAATGAAATAAGTTTCTCACTAAGGTTTTATTCTATTATAAAATGGAGGGAAATAGGAGGAACTGTGTACATAGTGACCACAATGGACCATGCGCTGACGACTATTCGATGGAAGCCGGAATGGAAAATTTAATGAGAATGATGAACCAACCAACTCAAGTTATGGGAAATAACTTGAATCAAGATGAGAGACCGATCTCACCATGGATGGAACAACATTATGTTGAGTCCTTTATGCGTCAGCGACCACCAAACTTTGGTGGATATACCGATCCATTGATTTCTGAAAAGTGGATCAACACTATCAAGAAGATATTTTGGGTGCTCCGTTGTTCCAAACAAGAGAAGGTCACCCTGACTATTTACTACATAGAGGGAGAAGCTGATCATTGGTGGGAGTAGATAAAAAACATGAGGCCAAGAGTGGAGTTTGAAGCTATGCAGTGGGAAGAGTTCAAAGGGATCTTCTTTAGTAAGTATTTCCCTCATTACATGAGGAAAATAATAGAGAAGGAGTTTCTTGAGATGAAGCAGAAGGAGAATTAATCTATTGGAAGCTACGAGATGAACTTCACAAGGCTTTCACGTTACACCTCTAGCTTTGTCATGGATCCAAATGGTAATATTGATAGATTCTTCGGTGGACTGAGACCTCATCTGTGGAAGAATCTTGCCAACTGAGACTATGATAGCTATGAGGAGATCATGAAGAGTGCAATGAAATTTGAACTAGAGTTTGGTGAGACGCAATGGTCTCATAAATTCAATGACAAGAAAAGATGATTGGAGCCACGATTAGATAGGACTTTTGATCAGGGAAGAGAAGGCAAGAATGTGCAATGTCCCATGTGTAATAAATGTGGGAAGAAGTATTCGGGGAACTACCTGCTCAAGAGTGGGAAGTGCCACAAGTGTGGAAGATATGTCTATATTGCACGGAATTGTCATTGTGAGGTGAAGCCTCAACTTCCCAACACTAACGACAATGGGAATATGGTGTAGGGCCTACCTGATGTCCAATGATATAAGTTTGGACAACCTAGGCACTTTGATAATCACTATCCAAATCCGAGGGCAGTGGAGGGGAATCACCATCAGCCTCAGAAACAACCAAGGGAACAAGGTCATACTTTTTCAATCACTACGTCTAAAGTGCAAGTTCCAAATGATGTGGTGGCAGGTAATCTTATTGTTCTCTCAAAGCTAGCAATTACTTTGTTTGATTATGTTTCAATGAATTCCTTTATTTCCTCCAAGTTTGCAAAGAATTTAGAATCAATCTATGATTTTCTAAAAGTAGAGTTATCATTCAAGACTCCTGATGGGATTATCCAAGAATCGTCTATGTTTAGAAACTCTAGTATTTTCTTTTGTGAGCACAATATTATCACAAATTTAGTAGTCATTCCCATGTTGGAATTTGACATTATACTAGGGATGGACTGGTTCTCAACGTATAATGCGAAGATCAAATATAGAAGCAAGGAAATTTCAGTATTCTTGAATGGAAAACCTATGGTTATCTTCCAAGGAGAGATATCTCAACCCAATTTATGTCTAGAATAACCTCCTATATCCTTCTTTATGGAGTTGATCAGTGAAGAAGAAGAAGGAAATGAGAGTATAATAATAGAAAATGTTCCCATCATCCAGGAATACGTTGATTTATTTCTAGAGGAGTTACCCAGACCTCCCCCAGAAAGAGAGGTAGAGTTCTCCATTGAACTCGTACCTGTATCTCATCCGATATTAAAGACACCGTATAAGAAGACAAATGTGGAGATGGAGGAATTAAATAAACAACTCCAAGATCTTTTGGAGAAGGGGTTTATCCAATCGAGTGTATCTCCTTGGGGATCACATGTTCTCTTTGCGAAGAATAAGGATCGATCAATGCGGTTATGTGTTGATTATAGAGAACTTAACGAGATCACAGTGAAGAGAAAATACCCTCTACCAAGAATTTATGACCTATTTGACCAAATTATTGGCACTCAATTATTCTCTAATATTTATCTTCATTCTAGTTATCATTAATTAAGGGTGAAGAAGGAAGATATTCTAAAAAATTCCTTCCAATCAAGATATGGGCATTATGAGTTTGTTGTTATGCCCGTCAGACTGACTAGTGCACATTCTATTTTTATGGATTTAATGAATAGAGTCTTTAAATACTACCTTGATAACTTAATGGTAGTTTTTATTGACGATATTATGATATTTTACAAAAGTCGTGAGGAGAACGAGGATCATCTAAGGGTTATTTTGCAAACTCTATGGAAGGATAAGATTTTTGGAAAGTTCAACAAATGGGAATTCTGGTTACAACAAGTTGCTTTCTTGGGGAACATTATTACCAAAGAAGGAATCACAGTTGACCCTGTAAAGGAAAAATTTGTAGAGGAGTGGCCTCAGCCTACAATAATTACTGATATTTGTAGTTTCCTTGGATTATAGGGATATTATAAGAGGTTTGTGAATAAATTTTCAAGACTTTATAATCCATTAACCAAGTTAACTCGAAAAGTATCAAGTTCATTTGGACAAAGGAGTGTGAGGAAAGTTTCCAAGAGCTAAAGAAGAGATTGGTTACTGCACCCGTGTTAACTCTACCCTCAAGTGGAGAAGGATTTATTATTTTTAGCAATGAATCTCTAAAAAGGATTGGGTGCATCCTCATGCAAAATGAAAAATTCATTGCTTATGCATCGCGATAGTTAAAGAAACATGAGCAGAAATATCCTACACATGATCTGAAGATGGTCGCAGTCGTTTTTTCACTAAATATATGGAGGCACTATCTTTATGGGGAGAAATGTGATATATACACAGACCATCAAATTTTGAAGTATATTTTCACACAAAAAAATTGAACACGAGACAAAGGAGATGGTTGGAACCTCTTAAAGACTATGATTGTTCAATTCATTATCATCTGGGAGAGAAAACAAAGTCACTAATGCATTAAGAAGGAAAGACCCAATTGTTCTTTCCCTGATGAGGATTCAAAGAGATCCTTTGATCAATGACCTAGTAAAGCTGGAAATGGGAATTATAAGGGAAGGGAAATCATCAACCCTAAACCAAATGATTTCTCAACCTTCATTACTAGAGAAGATCAAGAAAGATCATAAAGAAGATCCTTTATTATAGAAGAAGTTTGAGGTTGTGAAGGATGAGAAGTTTCCTGAGTTCAACATTGATCAAGAAGGTGTACTAAAATTTAATAAAAGACTATGTGTTCCATATATTCTGGAAATAAAGAAGGAGATGATGGATAAAGCTCATAGCTCTACTTTCTCCATACATACTGGAAGCACAAAAATATATAAATACCTTTGTGATCATTATTGGTGGGATAATATGAAAAGAGAGATTTCTGACTACACTTCAAGGTGCCTGGAATTCTAGCAAGTGAAGGTAGAGCGACAACTTCCTAAACGGGTATTGTAACCACTACCCATACCAACAAGGAAGTGGGACAATATCACAATGGACTTTGTCACTAGTCTCCCAAGAACTTCCAAAGGAAACAATGCAATATAGGTTATTTTGGACCGTCTCACCATGGCTTCCCATTTTATCTCCACTTGAGAAGATCTCTCTCTTGATCAACTTTCTAGGATTTACGTGAAGGAAGTGGTAAGGCTGCATCAAGTTCCACTTTCTATCGTATCTGATTGTGATCCAAGGTTCACATCAAAATTCTGGATAAGTCTTCAACATGATCTGAGAACTGAATTGAATTTCAGTATGGTCTATCACCCCAAACTGATGGCCAATCTGAAAGGACTATTCAAACACTTGAGGACATGTTGAGAACATGATCAATGGAATTTAAAGGTGGATGAGATCAACATCTCACTTTAGTTGAGTTTTCTTACAACAATAGCTTCCACTCAGGAATTCAAATGGCACCCTATGAAGATCTATACAGGAATCAATGCAGAACTTCTAATTGTAGGGATGAATCTAGTGAGAGAAAGATTCCTGGGCCTAATCTTGTGCAAGAGATGATAGAAAAGGTCAATTCCATCTTGAAACACATTAAGGCTTCTCAGAGTCAGAAAAAGACCTATGCCAATAACCGTTGAAGGGACTTGGAATTTGATGTTGGTGACAAGGCAGTTCTTCAAATTTCACCTTGTAAGAGAGTCACGAGGTTTGGGAAGAAAGGTAAGATCAACCCTAGGTACATTGCCCCCTATGAAATCCTTGATCACGTGGGAGTAGTGGCATATCAGCTTGCACTACTTCCAAATCTAGCACAAGTTCATGATGTCTTCCATGTATCCCTCTCATGGAAGTACATACCCGACCCTTCACATATACTAAATCCAGAGGTGGTACAACTAGAACATGAAATCTCTTATGAGGAGAAGCTGGTGGAGATCTTGGATCGTAGAGACAAGGTTCTACCCAACAATACTTCCCACCCCATTAAGGTGTTATAGAGGAACCAAAAATGTGAAGAAGCAATGTGGGAACCAGAGGAGTCTATGAGGTAGAAGTACCCACAACTTTTCTCTTCCGAGGGTATGAGTTAAAATTTTAGGGATGAAATTTCTTAAGGGGGGAAGAATGTAACGACCTGAACTTTTGAATAATCCTTTTCCCTAAAATTTGTGTGTTATTTTATTTTATACTCAACAAAACTATATACTTTAATTAATGACTGTTGGGTTTCTATTTTTATATGAAAGTTGGTCAATATGATCATTAGAAACTATACTCATAACATTATGATTACTATTTATAAATACAAGTGATCATGGTTAATTAGCATAGAAAGAAGATTCGATGGCCTCATCCAGTAGACTCAGGCCGTACGAAGCCCATATGTCGGAGCTTGGAAAAGAGGTTGCATCATTAGGCTTTGCTTTGGACCAAGCCCATGCCAAAATCCAACATGTAAAGCTTGAATGGAATTGACTATAGGATAAGTTAAAGCTGATAGAAATCACCACTCAGGAAATGTTGTTTGAGCCACCCAAGATTCTATCATCACTACACACCTTATACTTAGGCCCTATGCGGGCGTTATAAGGGGTTATGTAACAGGGCCTTATATACTTTTTGTAATTCCTGTGTATAAATAAAATTATTATTTCATCATTCCTATTCTTGGAATAGATTTTCTTAATAAAGTATATGTTTAATTAATACAAATTTGACACATTTATTTTTAAAAGTAAAAATTGTAATTTTCAAAGATTTCTCATACATATAGAATTATTATGGTAAAAGAAACATCATTTTTGAATTTGAAATGTAAAAATTAACCTAGGATGAATTTTTTAAATTTTTTTTAAGAAGTTTTA
The DNA here is from genome assembly GCA_963277665.1 of Viscum album. NCBI lineage: Eukaryota > Viridiplantae > Streptophyta > Magnoliopsida > Santalales > Viscaceae > Viscum > Viscum album. Next base: position 1,907,407,559 of record OY728161.1, on the reverse strand, counting down.
ATTTGATGAATAGTGTTTTATGAATAGTTTTTTTGATGAATAGTATAAAAATATTTTTATTAAATAACTTTTTTTGTGAAATTATTTTCAAAAATCTTTTATACATGGTTGTAATCAGGGTGAAAAAATGTGGTTAAATGAGATAAAAATAATTTTTTGGTGAATAATAACATACAATTATGAATAGTAATGATTAGTAATGAATAATAAATCAGCCTAAAAATAGAAACTTCACCCATGAATGTATAAATACAATTTATACATCTTAAAAGTGAAAACACTATCATAGTATAAGTTTTGGTATTTTTTTATGTCATAAATATCTTATTTAAAATTTTATAATTAATTTAATAATTTAAAATGGAAATTTATTTTCAAAAAATATAATCATAAATTTTTACTTTATTTTATTATCGTTATACGATAATTTTATGGGACCTTGATTACTTTTTTAAGGTGTTACAAAACAAGTTATAGTTTTAGAGTTGTTTTTTTGAGTAAATATTGATTTTATTTAAAAATTAAATTCAAAATATTTAGAAAATTATTTTCATAAAATGGATTTCATTTTTGAATTCATAGAATCGATATTAGGATAGGGTAAATTTATGATATTTTTGTAAAATGTTTTGTTTTTGGGTGAATAGTGAAAATACAGTTTTGAGTTTCTGTGTGATTAATGACTTCATTAATGACGTAATAATAATGTAATAATTTCGGTTGACTTTTGAATAGTAATATATGTTATTAGGTGTCCCAAGTGTCCAATGACATTTGAAAATACCATGGGAAAGCCCATGGTTGTGCAAATACCACCAATGAGGTGTCCCTTGGAAATTAATTAAATATTCCCTCATTTTTGCTATAAATACCAACCCATTGCTTCATTAATTGAATTCCAAATTCCACCTCAACGAAGCTCTAGTATTTTTACCACCAAAGGAGTCCTCCCAAGGTGCCTTCATGCCCCCCAATGTCCCAACCTTTGAGATTTCTATGTCACTCTTCTGGGTAAGAGAACCTTTCACCCTCCTCTTTTAATTCATGACTTCTTTTTTGTTATGTCTTCTAGTTTCCATATTATTATGTTGGGGTATGTTCTTATATATACTTATTACTATCCATTTCATGTCCAAATGATGAGATACCCTTTCCACTCTCATCAATTTATTTTCTGAATTTTCAAGTGACGCCGTTAGGCTGCCGAATTTTTGTAAAAGAAATCACATTTTCTCTTTTCTTTCAAGTTTCTTTTTCATGTGGTATGTCATTAAAATATTCACACCATTATCTTATTTAAATTTTATTCTATCCCTATACTATAATATGATTCATTTATTAATGGTATACCCTTGTCTCCACCCTTTTTATTGTTTTCTAAAACCGTGTTATATAGCCATTATGCTGTAGAAATTTCATCTCAAAATTTCTCTCTATTTCTCTCAAGAAATTATCTTATTTTTATTATGTGAATAACCAAACCTATTTTATTTCTAGGGGTATTAATCATGAAAAAAATGGTATACTTGGTTCTAGTGTTGACATACATAACACCCTCATACCTTTTACATGGGTTATAAATGATATAACGATCAAGTTTTTAAGCACTTTTGAAACCTTACGATTTTGAAATGAAACCCATTTATTTTATTCTATATGGGATTTTTATGAAATGTTTGATTATGATTGATGTGGATCACATGAAAATAAATAAATATTAAGGTGCGCCCTGATAGTACTCCAACACATTGGGTAAAGAATTTAATATCTAGAGATGACAAGTGTTACGATACCTTGGTGAATAACCTTGGTATTTTTTATGAAACCTTGGGGATATAGCTTGGTGATATGTATTTGAATGTCTAAATTAAATGTTTTAGACACATATTCAAGTTATGGTTCAAGTTCTTTTCATTATGGTATGCCTATACTTTCATTTCTCATGTCCTTATGTCTTTCATCATGTTCTTATTGATATCACATGTAAATTGATTCCCTTATATTTCTTATTGGGCCTTCTGCTCACCCTTTCCTTTGATGTATATATCCAAGTTATGAGATGAAGTAGTTGTACATAAGATGAATTTATTAAGAGGATTTTCAAGTGGATTTAAAAGAGTGTTTTAAGTTTTAATTTATTTTGTTCCTGATTTCCAAGACACTAGAATTTAATGGTCCTCTGTTTATAAAATGTAATGAAATGTTATATATTAAAAAGGCAGGATGCCATAAATTCATTGTCGGGGTTTGATTCAATGGTAGTGATGGAAAAATATTTCCCTTTCTTCCTTGTAGGTTTTCAGTTGCCTCAAAAAACCCTTGGATTAAGGAACTGGTTTGCAAAGTGCCCTGGTTCTTTGTAGTTGAAGTAATGAACAATGCGTTGAGGGTCGAACGGAGTGTTCCTATCCTATGTCGCAACCACAAGTTTTTATTTTTAATAGTTAATGTAGAGGTTACCCTATATTCTACACCTAAATAATTTCCTCACCCCCTTCCAGCAATTTCTGGGGTGATTCTTTCCGCACCTTTGGCAAGTGTGGTGATGAAATTTCTTAGCACTGTTGGATTTACCCATTGGCCCACCAGGATTAAATTCCACTTACCAATTCTTATCCCCATGATACCACTGAGATTTTATGAACTCTATTTCAACTTTTAGGGAATATAAGACAATTTTCTCATATCTATCAAAGTCACAGATCACTAGGGCTTTCTGTAGGCTAGGTTTTATCCCACCCAAGAAGTGATAAACCTTACATTTGGGGGTAACAAAAAATCCAGAGGCGTATCGTGAATGACTTGTGATTTTTTACTTGTACGCTCTGATGGATTCTTCATCTTTCTTATTAAGGGAAAGTAATTCCCTTTCCATATTAAATTGGAGGGTTCATGGAAAATATTTATCGATTTTTTTCAGAAATCCTTTCATTCCAATGCCTTGATCTCTTCCTCAGGCTTTGTATTTTTGATCAATGTCCACCATTGATCAGCTTCACCCTCCATACAATAAACAACCATAATAACCTTCTCTTGTTCATAAAATTAAATAATGTAGAGGTTCTTCTCAATGGAGTTGATCCATTGTTTGGCTATTGAGGGATCAGATGATCCATTAAAAGTAGGAGGCCTATGTCACATGAAGCTCTCGATTTCGGCTTGTTATTTCTTGGGGGGGGGGGGTTAAACATTCCTCTTGACCCTTGTTTCTATTAAAAAATTGAGTTAACTAAGAGAGTATCATGACAAAGTGTGTGATTCCCACTCCCATCAGATTGAACATCTCATTAGAATAGTTATCACATTGATCTTCACATTGGATATTAGCCCGAATCTTCATATTACTGGCCATTGACTATAATAAAAGGAAGGTTAAGGGTAAAATATAAAGTGGAATACAATTAAAAAAATTGATAAATTATAAATTAAATATATTTCCTTAACTTATGAATTTATAAACTTCAATCTATGTTATCCATGATATAATTCCAAATATATATTTTTAGGGGTATTTTTTTATTCCCTTAATAATGGTTCATAATAAGATTATTAATTTACCAAAGCATATCCCCAAGGAGTTTTGTAACTAAGAGTTCAGAAAGGCTCATTTTCATGCACTAGTTCTCATTGGAGTCTAGATCAAAGCATAGTTTTAAGGTTTTACCTCTAGATACATCTATGCCAGATCCACCTATACTTGTTCATATCTAGATAGGGGCAACTAACTGTAAACTCACCAAAATTTAGGGATGTTTTTATCAAACTTAGTTTTATCCCTAAGTATTTAACTAGGGTTTTCTAATCCTAATCCCAAAAATAACTAAACCTATCCTCTAATACCAACTATAACAACCCTGCTCTTTATTACACACTTAAACATGATTTATAAACATGCACATAAGACAACTATAATGATAGATAGGCCTAGTGTCTTGGGAAATTATAAAAATTACAAAATAAATTATAACATAAAACACAAAATCTTTATTGTAAACTTCTTTTACATGACCACAAAATTCCTTCAAACTTAACATTGAATGGGATAACCTGAGGACATGCTTAAGAAAAGGGTGAGCTATAAAGCTCAGTATGGGAGTAAACAAGGCATAAAATGAAGAATATAGCACATGTTAGGCAATAGTAATATCAATATATCACAAGATAAACATGAACATAAAGTCATGATATAACATGATTATCATAACATGGAAATGTGGAAACAACATTTAACATGATATTAGCATGAGCCAATGCTCATTGCACATGGAGAATGAGTAAACCATCATTACACTTGAATTAGAATGAGTAAACCCTCATTTCACATAAATTATCATGATATTATTCTTTACCCAATGCATTAAAGTGCTATCAGGGCACACCATTCTTAATCATTTTATTTCATGCATAAGTGTGCCACATGGATCATACAACATGAATTCATTAAACATAATAATTTATTCCATGAATAAAAGCTGTGTAATAAATAAATTTATGTCCTAAATAAATAAGTACATGTGCCAAAATGTGAATACCTTTGATATAGAAATGGGAATGGTATTAACTTACATGATGATTTTGGCATGGGAAATTTTGATGTAACTTCGGCAGCATAATGATATTAAATAAAAATTTTAAAATGGTTTGATGAGAGAGAAATGGGTATCTCATCATTTATACATGAAATATAAAGTAATGGGGTCATGGAAGATAATATCCCAACACATGTAATGAAATTTAGATGCATAATATAAAGGAATTTCTTGAATGTAAATGAGAAGAGAGAAATTTCTTACAGAATTTTGGCATGGTAACTGGTGTACATGGGAAGAATTAATGAGATAGAAAGGGGTATATCATCATTCAAAAATAAGGAGGGAAGTATAGGGGAGGTTAAAAACCATACCTAGACATTTTTAATTTAAAATAAAAGGGCATAACAATATAATGAAACATGGACATAAATAAGGAAGGAAGGAAAGTGAGGATCCCTTGCTTGGAAGTGTGATTCCAAAGGATTAGGAGAGGCTTGAGATAGGATTATTGGGATATTGGGGAGCCTTGGGAGGGTTCTAGAGAGAGTATTTTAGGGTTTGTTCAAGCTCCAAATTGTTTGAATGAAGAGGAATGGGAGATTGAGTGGGTTAATATAGGAAAAGAGAGTGAATTCTTTATTATTTAGGTTTTGGAATAAAAATCACAAACCTTCACATGTTTTTTCTAAAGTTGTGTGGAAAAAATTATTTTATAAAGAAAATGGAATATCTTATTAAAATATTTGTCTTGCTTATGTGGAGGTGAGTCACACTCTCAAGGAAATCATTTTAAAAAGTTAAAATATTTCATAAGTCTTGGAGGGTCCACTAAGCCACCATAAAATTAATCAAACAAATCTAAAATCACATTATTTTAAAAGTAAAAAATATATTGTCTGAGAATCACTTTTTTATTATTTTATTAAATCACTATTGGGTTATTATGATGTCCTAAAACACATTATATATTAAAACAATATTTAATTTTTACCCAAAAATTCGACTATATCAGAAAATTATGAAAAATTCACCATTAGATAATTTAAATGCAATGAATCCAAAAATGATATTCATTTTATCTAAGTAATTTTTAAAATATGTGAATTTTTACTTTTAAAATAAAAAATGATATTTATAAAAAATTCATGGGTTTTAACAAAAATAGCTTGCAAACCATAATAAAAATTACAACGGTATTCATAAAAAATTATAAGATTATTTATATTTAATAAATTGTAATTTATTAATAATATTTTATTAAAATATTATTCAACTAAAAAAGCCATTAATTCATAAAAATTTATTTCTATTTCGAACCGTTTCTATTCGGGGAGGGGACAGACGCGCCCAACAGTCGATCTCACGGAGGACTGAACTCCGCTCAATTGCTGAGGTCGGGTACACGAGTCTTCATTTTGAAACGCCCAACAGTTCCATATCCAACAATACATGGACCTTCTTTCCAAAGGAAGGCGTTTGCTGGGTGATTTGGCCAGCGATGCTTAAGAACTCACATTGGTCAAGAGGATGAGAAGTCGGGCTCATCACACCCTTTTGGGGGGAATTATTGCCTATTCTGGGACTCTCTTATAGATGAAAGACGTATCCATTTGTTCAAGAATCATTGGTTTATACCCAAGCATAGTATCCATGGATTACTCCTAATTGGAAATGATCAGCTGAACGCAGGGATTCAGAATCATTTGGGCCTGAGGTTTACTATCCCTCATTGGATTAATGACTCCGAGGACTTTGGAATCACTAAAATGGCACTGGTTTGAAGCCCCATAACTGGGTGCTCTAGAGTTTATTGTCATCCAGGGGGGATAGATGATGAATCGAGCATTTGGATCGAACCCGTGATACGGGCTTACCATGTATCCTTGCGAGAGGAATCAGAATCCTCATAGATCTATTTGGGATGGGGCTTATACTCTGAAGCGGCCCAAGATGCGGGTAAACCAATGCAGGGGGGGGGGGGGTTGGAGTGACTGATTGTTGGGACTGAACCTCTGAGACGCTTCCTACGTACCTCGCCTAGGAGACAGGGATCAAAGTCCATGTAGTTCGAGAGTACAGTTTAACGTCCTGCGGGACGAAGGATAAACCGACTTGAAGGAGGACGGGACAACCGGGTGGTGGGATTGAACCTCGTGGAGGCTTCCTATGTACCATGCCTTGACAAGGATCAAAGTCATCGTAGTTCACAGGTGGTTGGGATCAGGGTCGGTGCTCACTCTAAGACCACGCGATCCATGCTTGGTGTGAGAAATAAGAGGCAGCAGAGACCTGACGATCATGTCGTGAAAGGTGCGTCCATGGGAAGCGAAGTGGGGCTTATGCAAGGAGCGGCCCAGAGAAATGGGGATTGGGACTTACTCTAGGATGGAGGCCCGATGGTGACTTACTCATGTCTGGCCATGAGAGAATCCCAACCCATTGGTGGGTTGAGGAATATAATGGGGGAGAACGCCTATACACAAGTGCACACACGGGATAACACCAAGGGCGTTGGAATCAGTCTGAACAAAGGGAGATGAAAAGTGTGAATTACATGACTGAAATTTGAAACTCAATGAGGGTGGCATGGCGATGGAGGATAACTGTTGACCGTGTTCAAAACACAGCATCCATATCACGTTAGCCTGAAATGGGGACAAAAAAATGAGGGTTGACTACTGACCATGTTCGAAACACAGGACCTGACTCAAAGTGTTGTCAAAAGTCATCCGGGGCATTGGCCCAGGACAGTAGGTGAGCCGATGTGGCATGGGACCAGGTCGTTAGGAGGTCCCTTCAGACATGGAAGTAGATGAAGATCCGAATGAAGGACACGCAAAGCGTGAGGTGGAGTGATGGAATGTTTGAATAGATTCCAATGCTCTTGAAGGTACACCACTGTGATCATGACATTATGCATCTTATGCTTGGAGCATAATGAATCTCTTGTTTGGAGCAAGAGACATCCTATGTTTGGAACAAAGGGTGTGCTACAGTTTATAGTCATGTAGAGAGGACTATGGAATCACAGTTTAATATCATGTTGCAGGGACTATTTATGCATAGTTTAATGTCATATGGATAGGACGAGGGCCATACAGTTTAGCATCATGTGGTTAGGACAACTAGGTAAGAGATACCTAGAAATGGTTGGTGTGGGAATTACTCAAGGGCAGCCCTTTTTGGATGAACCTAGAAAAAGGAGCTAGGTAATGGGGTTATAGGAGAGTCATGAGGAGTAGCTCGACTCATGACATGTACAGAACGGATGTTGGGGCAACGCAAGGGTGCAATGCAAAATACTGTTGACCCGGCCTGAAAAGTTCACGGTGAAACTGTCCATTTTTCATGGGGGTCAGTGACGGTAGAAAAGGGATCGTCCCGGAGGGATGGGACTGCAGCCGGACACTGAACCCGAGTGGGGGTGCGGGGGCGTAGCCCCCGTGGTATGGACCAGCGAGTGCATGGGTTTTGTCGCATGGGGGCTGGCCGCGTAGGAGCTGGCCACATGTGCTTCGCGGTTTGGTTGTCTGCGAAGGGTGTCCGCAGAGGAGCAAGCTATAGAGGAGCAGGCCACGAAGGAGGCAGGCCACGTAGGAGGCGATCGCAAAGGAGGCGGGCTGAGAAGGATCTGGCGGCCAAAGATGTCTGCGAAGGAAATGGCCGCATAGGGCCGGCCACGAAGGAGGCGGGCCGTGAAGAAGGTGGGCCATGAAGGAGTTGGCCGACAAAGATGCCCGAGAAGGAAATGGACGCATAGGGATGGCCGTGGAGGAGTTGGACACATGTGGTTCACGGTTTGGTTTCTCCTCTATGCAGAAGAGTGCATCCACAGATGATATGGGGTCTGCAGATGGTCATGGAACTTTGCTGTTGGGAGCGATTTCTCCAGCGTCTCCCCACGGGTTTTCACCCGTCATTCCTCTATTCTTTTTTGGTTCCCCTCAGTGACTATTTATAGATACACAAAGAGGATATATCGACCGTCACACAACACTTTTTGCAGAAGCCCATGAAGGAATCCCCACCCGCGAACGACTCGGTCAACCAGGGATTTTTGGAACCGAGATTTGCGGAATTGCTCCGTGGCCATGCAAAACTCCACCTTTATTCCACGAATGATGAGATTTACAGCCACATATGGCTTCCGCCTCTATTTCGGAAATGACAGCATGTGTGGCATGGGCCGGTTGGCGCGGTTCGCGGTGGAGGACCGGCCTGGTGTCCATCCTGCTTCGCACCCGTGTCGGGGTTCCCGCCTCCGTTTCGCAGATGACAGCATTTGCAGGAGGGTGGTTCACCGAACCGGCCGTGTACTGTCGCTGGGAGATGGTACGCAGACCGGTTCATTACTTTTCCACGTTTTGGGGTAATTGGATTCCCCCTTGCGGAATTTTCAGGACCCTACAATTTCTTAATTGAATATTAAATAAAAATAATATTTCTGCTTTAAAAACCATTTACAAAGTAACAATAATAAAATGAATGTATTTTCTTTATAAAAAAATAATTCACATAATCATAGTGCTAGGGTCTTGTTACATAACCTATTATAACACCCACATAAGATCTAAGAATAAGGTGTGTATGGTGACATACTCTTGTGGCGGCTCGGATAATATCACTCGAGTGGTACTATCTATTAAATTACACTTCTTCTGTAGGTGATTCCGTTAAAGATTAACATGTTAAAGCTTAGCTTGGGCTTGTTCAAAAGAGAATCCCAGTGATGCTATAACCTTTACAATCTCCCACAAATGGGGTTTGTATGGAGAAATTCTACTAGATGAGGCCATTACTTCCTTCTACCTGAGTAAATTGGATTTGTTAAAGCCTTATATTTATACTAATCATCTGATCACTGTTCAATGACTATATTAGAAATGCTAACAATTCTAAACGGTATTTTAAAATCCATAAACATAAAACTGAGGAAGTGTATATGTTTTATATAACTATTTTACATAATAAGACATTTAATTAGATCAAGTATAATTTTCATTAATAAAATTTTGGTTTATTACACAATAAATAATAAAAATTCATTTATCAAAAGGATTAATAACATAATAAGTTTTTTAGGATGATCAAAACATCACTATATAGGGGATAAACCATGGAGTAAAAATTAAATGATAATTTCAAAGTTTTCATAATACATTTTTAAATATTTTTAGAAAATATGAAGTTTAAATTACTTTCAAAAACACATTTCTGAGAAGAGAAAGAGAATAATTTTTAAAAACCTTATTATAAAGAGGTTAAAATTAAATATTCTTAAAAATAATTAATTTTTATAATAGGATAAGTTAAATTAATTTTAAAACCTTTAATTTTGAACAAAAATCTTTAAGAATCGAATCTTAATAAATACATGAAAATTTTGAAAAGGGAAACTAAAAATACATTGAAAACTTTTACTTTTAAAAGGAATACTTAATAATGGAAATTTAAAAAGAAATAAATTTTATAAAAAGAAAATGTGTAGTGCATGAGAAAACCATTTATTTTGAAAGGATAGAAAATCCTTTTAAATATTTTGAAATAACCTTGTTAAAAACCCACATCACTAAAAATATGATGAAACCTTTATTTTAAAATAAATAAAGGGGAATAAACTTTTTATTGTAGTAAAAAAATTATGTTTTCTACTAGGGAAAAAAGAACATTGTTTGGAAGTAAATACATGTATATGAAATATAAATCTATTAAAATAAATGAGAATTATTCTTCAATTTTTTTAAGGACGCAATTGAATCATAAGGGAAGAATGCCCTAGTATAAAACACTATTTACCATAAAAAAGGAGGTGAAAATAAATCTTTAAATCATAATTTTTAATTATAGATTAATCTTGAAAAATAATAGACAATGAAGAAAGATTATGAACCAAGAAAGAGATTTGAGTCACGAAAACCCCTTACAACATTTACAACTTTTGAATCAAAGCACCAAGAGAGGTACAAATTAAAATAGTGTTGTATTTAAACCATTTAAAATGAGAAATGGTGTGTATATTAAACATGTCTCAAGGAATTTGGATTTGAGATAAAGAAACCATTACGACATTAGAAATTTTGAATCAAAACCCCTTGAAAAAGAGGGATAATAATTAAACTTAAAATAAAATGATTAAAATATTACTCATTATATTATATCTCAAATATGTAGTATATACACCTAATTAATTAAATTAGGTTCATAAAACAAAATATTCTTCTAAGGGAGGATTTTTGAGATGAAAAAATCCTTACCTTATTTCCATGCATAGTTCATGAAACACTAAAATCCTATAAAAACATAGGTTCATTAATAATTTCATTTAATACCTATATTTATATTTTTTTACCTTTTATATCCCAAATTTATAATTATTTATCATGGATATGTTGGTTAGTTATAGCTTATTTCAATCATCAGGTGTTAATAACATTTACCATGTTCACAAGTTTTATAATGTAGATATCATTAATACTTATTTGATTCTGAATTATATCATTTAATATAATTTAATATATAATTTAATTTGTTTTAAAATTCTCTTATATCATACTATATGTGTTTTAGTTATGCTATGTGAAAATGGAATTTGGGTTGGCTTATTTAGGTGATTTTAGTGAACAAAAATAATACTATAATAATAAATTAAATACAAAGTATAATATTTCCGAAACTATATAAAATTTATTATTTGATTATTATATTATAATAATAACAGTTTTTATGTTCCCATATTCATTAATATTACAATTTTAAGTAATTGTTCATGTTGCTGGTTAAATCCACTCTTGAACACACCTTTTCTAGACTAGTGAGCTTGGTTAAAGAGGTGTTTTTTTGAAATAATATAATTATAAAAAAATTATGATATTAATTTTATTTTTTATTATTTTTAACTATATATTAATAATTTAGTTAAATAATTAAATACTTGCATAAAAATAAAAAATTATTTCGGGTGGATGCGGTAGTCCGCACACACGCACAATTGACATTCTATTGTTTTTCTAAGTGGATTTAAATAAATAACTAAGGGTTGTACCATTTATATTAAACATATTAGTATAATAATGAAACTTAATTAGTTATATTATTATTGGGATCAGATATTTTGAAGAGTAAGATAAAGAAGAAAACTTATGATGGTGAAATACTTATGCTGGAGACTTGATTTTTCTATAGAAGTTCCATTGAAATTAATGGGATGAGGATAAATATGATTTACCAAGGGATTATTTTTATGGGAGATGGTTATAGAGAGATTAAAATGGAATATTTTTAATGAGTAATTCTATGGATAGGTGTGTGTTTTAGAGGGTTTTAGTGCTCCCCTTTCATTAGAAAAGAAAGGGGAACTTTTGGAAACACCCTATATATTTTAATAATTCCATGATACTATTCAAAGGTTAGTGGATCAAAATGTTTTAAAATAATTATTTTATGGGTGTATTTGGGTCTATAAAGGATCAAAATAGTGTTTCCACACATGTTTTAAACATGTTATTGGGTTTTGACAATTAAGATTTTATATTTTACTCTTTTAATTTTAAACCAAGTAAACAGTTTTTAACAAAGTGATGTTATTTTTTATTAAAAATACAACATAAATCATATAATTTTTTTGGGTTTCTGGAAAAAATTTAAAATCTATCTAATCCAATTCAATTTTTAAATACCACTCGATTAACTTTTAAATTAAAACATATAATACGTACAAAAACTCTTTTAGTAGAAAAATGACATTTTGACCATTATAGATTCTTAATCATATTTAGTATTAACTAATAATTAAATAAGTGATGATATAATTATTTATGTGTTTATACATATTAGTATATTATTTATTTTAATTATTTTATTTTAATTTATTTTATATAACTTCCTTGATATTAATAAATATATAATTTTAAAACAATTATTTCACAATTATATTGGCAATTACCATTAATCCCAAGAATCTAATTTTTATATTCAAAAATATAATTGGAAATAATAAATAATATAAAAATTATTATCTCGAAAATTTAAGAATCATTTTATCAAAATAACTTTCAATGTGTAGGGAGATTCATCTTAACATTAACATATGTAATACATATAGACCCATTTTCATAAAAAAGTGATTTTTAAGCATAAAGTTTAAGTATATGAAAAATTTATTAGTGTTATTGATTATAATGATATTAAAAAGAATATTATTTTTTAAATAATATTTCTTTGAAATTAAAATTAATATATAACATAATGTAAAAATTCATAAATTTAATTAATGAAACAGATGAAAAATAGTTTTCATAAATGTTACATGATTTTATAAAATGATATTCATGGGTGTTATAAATTAGAATAGTATTTTTAAATTCTTTATTTTACTTTATAAAAATATTTTTTATATAAAAAAGGTTTCAAAAAATTATAATTAATATAAAATTGATGGAATTAGCAAATTCAGTATTTTTTTAATATTCACAAACATTCACTTATTTTAGAAAAATATTCAAAAATTCAACTTAAGATAATTTTTTTGTGAAGATTTAAAATAATTAATTTCACTTTATAAAATTTAGATTCTATTTTTTTAAATTTATCCTTCTAAAAGAAAATATATAATATAAATCAAACTAAATTTATTGAAAATTAACTCATATTAACTATTTACCTCCTGATGGAAATAATTATTAATGGTTTATCATATTAGTATTTATTATAATTTTATTAGAAATTTCTTCTTAATGTCTTGTGGTTTTTTTATGTTTTGTGTAACACAAGTTATAGAACATAGTATATATTTTAAAGGATCCAAGATATTAGGTCATTATTGTGAAAAAATGTAAATCCAAATAAAAAAGTGGAAATAAAATGTAAAATAATCAAATTTAATTTCACACATAATTTTGGTATAAAATATTTAAAAAATAAGTCATATAACCTAATAAAAGGAAAACCGAGTTAAAAAAACCCTTTCCTTGAGTCCTGAGTTTCCTCATACATCTAATATTTTTTTGAATAATAAAATTAAATTAATTATATTCTTGAATTTAAAATTTATTTCATTTTTATCATGATATTATTATCCTTTTTTATAATTATTCATTCATTTAATAAATCTATATGGTTCACATTAGTCGTTTTTAGGTTGTTTAGTTCATATTCATTAAACTAGTTCGTTATATTCATAATGGTTAAAGGTATTACTTAAATTGTTTCAAAAAATATAAAAGGGTGAAAATATTGGGTCTATATCATCACAACTTATAGAATTTAAATAGGTCATCAAATCATTACCATACAAAAAGTCTTCCTTAATGAACCTGTTTTAGATGGTTAAAAGTAACTATATTTGTATACATTTATTTCCATTGTTATAATTTAGAGTATATAATTACATAATAATAATCAGAAAATTAATTGAATATAAATTTTATATTCGATAATAAAATAAATTTCGAATAATACCCATGAGATATTTTAATTCATGAAAACATCAATGTTCACATAGGTTGTATAAAACCACCACAGTGAATGGCATTTTTCAAAAGTGTTTAAAAGAAGGGTAAACATAGTAAATATGTATGTTTTATAAAAATATATTTAATAATATATAAACAATAGAGATAAATTTTGAGTTATCTCTTTCATTATTGAAAATATAAGAGGAAAATTTTAAATGAAAAATCACCTTTTAAAATCCCATATTTTGAAATAAGAATGACTTATTGGAGAAGAGTTTATTGAGATGTAAAAATTGATATAACATCATAAATTGATCAAATATATTTCAGTACCATATAAATGGTATCATGGTGATAATTTTTGTAATGAATTAATTTTATTTTCTGATAACAAATTTAAATTATGAAATGTGAAATAGGCTTGAAAACCCTTACCTAGATCTTTGAAACACCACCGTTGAGTTGAATTTAAGGCTTTTAGAGAAGAGAAATATAATCACTATAGAAGATAGGTAATGTTGGAATAAATTTTTGGAGACGTATTTGGGAATAAGTCTTAGGAAATACCAAATTCATATTTTTATTTTGAAAGGTTAGATTAAGACCCTTTTTACAGGCAAAAAATCAATGGCCTTTTCAGAAATATTTACTCTGTAAGGGTTGGAAATGTACATAAATGGTGAAAAGTGTCTCAAAAATGGTCCAGGTATGATAGTGAAAACATTTTACATGTCACTTTTAATCTTGTGGTATTTTTATTGACTTCTAAATCATTTAATTAAATATTATTTAACATAAAATATCTTTAAAGTCGTTTTTAGGACTATTCACATAAATTGACGTTAAAGAAATAAAGATAAAAAATGAATTTGAATATAAAAACTTTAACCATAACATATAATTTATAATTATCCATTACATTCATGGGAAAACAAAATTCATTCTTAAAAATATTACATTTTGATGTTTTTAAAATAATTTACTTGATTTTTCTTCTATTTGCACAAGTGTCGCGTCAGCGTTACATAAGCGTTCAAGATAGTTACACTACCACTAAAAATTATAAATAAATTACAATTATAAAAAAATTTATTCATATTTAAAATAACCATTTAAAACTTATTTTTACCCTTATTAAATCATATTATAGTTATTAATACAAAGAGTGGCATTTTGTAATTATTCTTTACTAAAAATAATATAAAGGTCATTATAAATGAAAAATTAAACCAAATTGTCATAATTTAGAATATATAATGATTATGGTAGAAATAAACTAATAAAATTAAATACATTCATTTTTTTTGAGATATTTTAAGGCCTTATACAATAGTTTAAACACCACTTATCCTATTTTACCATTTATCAAGGTGACTAACTTTTACCACGACAACTACTCTTTATGGACAAAAATAAAATTGAACTTATTAATAAATATGAAAATTATGATCGAAAATATGTAATAAATTTTAAAATATAAAATTTATATAATATGTAAAAATTAATTTTAAAACAAGTACACATAATGAAATGAAAAATAGTTTTTAGAAAAATCTTTTTTAATCATAAAAATGATTTTATACCAAAATCACGTATAATATTGATTAAAATAATTAATTGGTTTATTTTTAATAAAAGGATAATTATTTTAATTTAAAACAAAATTAACACTAAAATTAACCTTGTGAATACTTGATTATAAGTGAACAATAGAAAATAATTTTTATTTGAATAAAAACATTACTTAGATGTCAAAAATGTCAAACATAGATTTATATGTTCAAAATTATATATTGTTTAAAATATTTATATTAATTATTAAATATATATTTTTTCTATAAAATTTTTTGTATAAACTTTAAATTTATTCTTTTATCATAATAATGTTATAGAAATTATAATATTTGTAAAATCGGTATTTTCACTATTCACCCAAAAAATGAATCTTTTCGGAAAAATCTAGAAAACTTCACCCTAGGGTAATTTTAACATGACAAATTTCTAAATTTATTTCATTTTAGAAAATTAAAACTCTAAAACTCTAAAATTCTATAATTCTATAATTCAAATTTTAAATGAAAATAAAAAACATAATAAAACCACTTTCATAGAAAATAACCCCTTCAAACATTAAGTGTTATTAACATTATATCATATCAATTAACAATGAGTATTAATTTTTTTTTGGAAATTGTATAATAATATTTTAATTGTGTTTATTTTAATTTTAAAAATGTTTTATTCACTTTAGTTATGTGTTGTGTATATCACATGCTATTCAACAAGATATTTACATAAAACAATACATTCTAAAATCTTACGGTGTTCGCTTGGGGTCAAATATAATACAATGCTAATTGAGTTCTTTAGACTAATGAGACTAGTTAATGACTAACAATATTCATGTTTATTATAAAAAAATAGGACTTATTTTTAATAAATTTGAAATATTTGATTAAATAATAGTTATTTAATTAAATAATTAATGTGGTGTTATAATATAAATAAATAGTTATTTATATTATATATACATAAAAATGATGAAATAATAATGATCAAATTTTATTTGGGAATGATCTTGGATTAATCGGATTCCAAATCCCATTACTTGATGAAAATTTATAATCCCACCTAAAAGGTTATTTAAGAATCTTTTTCACTAACTTTAACCAATTTGGAGGCTCATAAATACACCTCCTAAGGTGGGTTTTCACTTAAGTCACTTTTGGAGACTATTTATTATGTATCCTTTGGGTTTTTAGAGTTAAAATTCCTTAAAGGATATTTAATATCCCTATTTATATAAATAGGAATGATGAAGGATTTTATTATTCATTCCATTATTAGAAAGAAAACATAGTTCATAAAGTTTTCTAGATTTCCTCATCCAAGATAACTCTCTATTTTTCCTCACCTGAGATGTTTTATAGTGCTTTTATCATTATATCTTCCATCCTTTTCCTTTTGATGTGACTATAATTACTTGAATATAAATTGGATCCTACTAATATGTTGGTGATTAGAGTTATAAGTGGATACTAAAGGGGGATTAGATTCATAATTTTAAAGAATTATTTAAATATTCTAAACCTTTTTAAAAAAATATATTTTTATATTGTTATTATATTATTATATTTTTCATTTAATCATTATGATAATTTATAGTCATTATTATTTCATTCATTTCATTCTAAGGGTTAGTATAATTTCTAAAATCCTATTGTGGTATCATAGAAAAGGTTAATGGTTATCTAATTCCTAAGAACTCTCATACATGAGCGTGTGATAAAGTGAAACTCTCTTTATGAGAGATCAATTATTTATTTAAAGATTAACATAGCCCAAAGTGTTAGGTAAATAGAGTAATGTGATATGTTTATTTGGATTTCAAGTTGAATGTTTTCATGTGAGGGATATTATCCTTTCACCATATAGTAGTATCAGAGCCATAATTGATTAATGAAAAATATATAAATATTTTGAAATATATAAAACACATATTTTGAACCATGGAAAATTTCAAAATAAAAAACACATGATTGATATTTGGTGAATTGAATCTTTTAATGAACGAGTTGTAAAAATTTTGTATAGGGATGAAACAAAATGATAATGATGAAAAAAAGTAGACAATAAAAGTATAAATGGACAAATTTCTCATTCCATTGATATAGTGAAATATATATATATATATATATATATATATATAGGATACATGATATTATTTTCAATAGGTGATATAAATCCATATATTCTTTATCAAATCCTATAGCCGGAATACCAAAAATTAAGGGAAATTGAATATTTGTACACATGAAGCGACATTAATGGAAATTGGGGGCCATTATTATCTTATAAATTGGAAAATATTATGACATGAAAATTGTAATTATTATTTAATAACACCCTCATATATGTCATAAATTCATAAAATCTTATAATATTCACTTAGAAAAACACCATAAAAATAATAAGTGAAACCAAAGTATTTTAATTCCATACCTTTCTGCCTTATTAAAAACCTTATTAAAAAAACAAAGTGGGAAAACCTAATAAAAGGAAAATGAGTGTAGTGTTCCCAACCATCCTCATAAATTCATGATAGAAAATTTTAACATAACAAGAAAAAATTCCTATAACTATGGATCAACAACCACATGAGGGATTGAATATTAGAGAAGGTTCCCTATATCCATGTACAAAAAACTCACCTGGATATAGGGTACCTATGCCCACGGGGAATCCCACGTGTGGCCTTTTGGTTATATCAGAACCACATGTACCACATGGGAAGAGAATAATATGGGAATAAATGCATGAGAAGCACCTATAGCCATGTGGTTGGGACCCTACAACCATAATTTTTTCCCATTTCTATAGTTATGGTATAGAACCCTATGATTTTTTCCCATGTCTGTAGAGATTTTTCATGGGTGCCTATAGCCACGAGTAATATTTCTCACAATTGTATACCAACCTATATCCGCATTCTATTATACCCATGGATGTATGTCCACATGAAAAAGGCCTATACCTATGTGTAATTTTTTATATGGATCTATAATTGTGCCTATATTCATGGGAAAAATAGATCATGGCTATATGTCCACGTGGTAGAGACCTATAACTACATAAATTTCTATTATACTTCTATTTCCACAAGGAAAATGCATAGATCCATGAAAAATATTTCCATGGTTTTGTATCAACCAATAGCCATAAGAAATTATTCTCATGTCTATATATGTCCTAGAGCCATGAGAAATATTTCCCATGGCTTTATACTGGCCTATAGACTTGGGCCATTTTCCCATGGCTATATGTCACCTATATCCCTAGGAAAAATTACTCATGGATCTATATCTTCTAATAGCCATGGTCAAAATTTCCAGTTGATATAAGCCTTTACTATGTAGACGTAAAGCCACATTCCATTTGTTATACGGCTCTAGGCGGTCATATAGCCACAAGAAAAATTACATATGGCTATAGGAATTTTCAACATGGACATAGATCTATGATAAAAATAATATGTTAATATAGATTGATATATAGACATGAGAAACATTACTTGTGGTTCTAATCCTTTTCCTTGTGGACATACAACCACAAGTGCGATTACCCATGGCTATTAGACCTTACTATATGAACCAATCCTGAGTTCAAAATATTATAATTAATATTGTAATTATAAAATTATTTATTTAAAAAATATTAACTTCATATATATATTATATATATATATATTATATATATATATTATATATATATTATATATATATTATATATATATATATTATATATATATATAAGGTAGTATAGTGTAGTGGTATAAAACATTTGATTATAATGGATGTTTGGGTTAGAAACTCAGTTGGGGAATGTTTTTAATTTTATACTTGGTAAAACCATGGGAAGATACTTGTGGAAGAAGGTTATGTGTTAATATCCATGAGCAGTATCTATGGAAATATGGCCATAATATCAAGACCATTGCCCATGGTGAGTGATCTCTAGTCTATGGGGGTTATTGTGATGGCATCATCACCAAGACTTACACATGTAAATAGTAATTTTCCATTTATGGGGTGGGATGTGTCCCCTATAGATGCTCGTGGACATATAACCTCATATATTACCACAAAAAATTCCCTTATAAATATCCTCTAGGGCTATTTACATGGATATATCACCTATAGGCTCCATGAAAATCATTATATCCCATTGTTCTAATAGTGCAGTCTTTACATCCATATTTTATAAATTAATTTTAAAATTTCTAGTTATATATTTCATTTTGAATAAATCTACAAGATCATCATAAGATATTTTTTACTAGATATCAATCTCCAAATTATTTAAAAGTTCACGAGTGAAAAATAATTTTGGCATGATAGGATTTTTTTATCACATTTGATATAACCACCCTTCAATTTCCCTATATAAATTTTTTTTCTTTATATAATATGGTTGTATGATCACTATTATTATCTAATCCATAATTAATTCAGATATAATGAATAACCAATCTCAACTAAACACATCCTTGAATCTAATCATGAATCAAAATCAACATTTCATGATTAGAGGAAGTCACAATTTTTTTTATAGAATTCCGTGAAATGGTAGTTCCACCATATGTAAAAAATTATCCTTTTTGTCATCTGGATTTTTGAGGATCAAATAAATATATAGCATCGACATAACCAACCATTTTTGATTATAAACATTTAGAATATCATAGTCCATGATCAATCAATCCCTAAAGGTATGTTAATATTTATGTTATTCCATTCCAATGTCAATGAGTATGAGAAGAACTATTCCTGGATAATAAATTCATGTAAAATGATATATTTTACCATATATTATTTTTAAGTTATATTAGTTCTCCTATAATACTCAGATATAGTACTTCAGGATCTGAAATTTCTTTATTATCTTTACATAGTTTAAAATGATTTTTATCATGATCAAGAGAACCTACAACTAATAGTGTACTTAATGGATGTGATTTTTCTATATAAAACTTTTTCGAGACCTTTGAATTATACATAGATTAATAGAAAAGGTATATCTTCAGGATGTTCAATTTGTAATCTAAGGAATAAATTTTTGTTTAAAAATGTTTCATTTCAAATTGTTTATTCAATATTATACTGCCTTGAAAATTTCACCATGAGTACCAATAATAATCAAATCATCAACATTTACTACAATGATGAAAAATTTAGAACCACTCCTCTTAATGAAGACCCATAAACAAATTATACCACTTTTGTAATCTTTTTTCATCAAATATTCAATTAGATGGTTATACCACATACACTATGACTAATTAAATATATATATATATATATATTTATTCAACATAACAAAATAAATATCTTGTGATACATGATATTTTTTCATGCATTTTGAATCCTTATAGGATTTTTATATAAACATCATTATTAATATTACCATATTGGTATGTAGTCACAACATCTATTGGGTCTAATCCAAGATGTTCATGTATAAAAAATCATGAGATACTAGAAGGTTATCACAACCATTATAGGAGTGTATGTTCAATCATAATCAAAATCTGGTATTTGTGAGAAACCCTATGTAACTAGATGTTTTTATAGATCATGACTTCATTGAATATTCCAGGCAACATACAAAGGAATTAGGGTTTTACCTATTTTTTTCATTTATTTCAATAGATAATATCAAGAGAACTTGATGAATGTAACCTTGTAATATCCTATATAGTGTATTTCATATTTAATTTATAAATTTTTTAAAACTATATTTACCTCAAACCAATAATTCCTTTGATAGAAATCAATTTATACTCTTTTATCATTTATGTTATCATTGAAAATACAAATTAGGACTCCTCTTGTTGTATCCACACATGATTTAAAAATCATTTAATAATGATCTTGAATATCTGGGTTCTAGTGAGGAAGGTTCAAGAGCTTTACGTCATTATCCATTGATTATAATAAGTATCTATTTTCTTCTATATGTTCTTGAGGAGAAGTATTGAAGGATTTTCTCTATAGAATTTAGAGAATTCTTGAGAGATTTTGTTTTACACAATACTTCAAAGACACTTTAAAAATCTATAATTTTTAATTTATACTCGGGGTTAAACTGTTTACAATTTCATAATAGCCTTTTATCTATTTGTTTATTATAAGAAACTCCCTTGTCAAATAATAATAATAATAATAATAATAATATTTTCATGACATATGTTTACTTAAATATCATTTATTAAATCAATAAATTAATATTCATTTATATGATATTAAATAAAATATATCATTTCCATCATGCCATTAACATGTGTCTTTAATCCCTCAATGGGTTTTACTAACCCTTGAATAATAAAATATTTATTTAAATAAATATTATTCATTTGATAAATAAATAAATATTATATTCTCTAAATTTTTTAATAAATACTTTTTTTCAATATTCACATAACTAAATTGATGTTCTCAATCACATTGTGATGAAGAGAGATATATTGGACATATTTATTTCCAATATATCAATAAGGAGTATAGTTAATATATGTTGTAGTTTGGTGTTGAAAAAAACCCAATGAATGAAGTAGTTGAAATGTGTGAGACACTACTTGGAGTTCCTATGGATCACTTGTAGTAAATTTGTCAGTAATTAGAAATGTTAAGGAAGATCCATGTATAAGTTGGAAAAAAGGATTTAATCAAAAGGGGGAGATGCTACTTAGTAGAAAGCATCCTACACATTTGATGATTATTTTATTGAGTTTTTTTATAGATTAATTACTAGTGATTATAGAAAATGAATGTACTATTTAAAATACATTTTATTGAAGTTTGAAGCGGTCCAGAATTATGAGAGGGTGTTTTTGAGAAAATATTGTTTGAGGGTTCATACATAATATATTTAATTATTATAGATCTGATCATGTAAATCATCAATGTTAAGTTCCATTGTATTAATATGGAATTGTATACCAAATTAAACTTTATTAATTTGATAATACAACTACTAGAAAAGTTGGACAATGATTTATGAAAGATTGATAATTGATCCATGTATTATCAAGCATGAAGGAAACTTAATTACATGGAAATCACTTTAGATGATGATCACAATAAACTATTTGTGAGGTTAATTAATGAGGAAGGTTCTTTAATGATTTATATATAATGAAATAAATATTAATATTTAATTAGGTAAGTCTGAAATAGAATCTTGGGTGAGGTAGTGATGTTTTGGGGAAAGAATCAAATAGAGTGTACATATATTTAAAGATGCTTCGGGAATTTTACTAAAGAATTTTGAGAAGGTTTTATAAATTCCCAAAGTTATTTAAGCTAGTTTGACATTAATTGGTGTGATTAGAGATATACCTTGAGAATATTTAAAGAAGTTATAAGCTAATTTAATGAAGATATTTAATTATGAGATGAAGTTGAAAGTTTTTGAAGTCATGAAATGTTTAGGTTTTCTTAGAAACAAAATATTAGCAATGTAATTGATCTTACAATGATATATAATATTTTTAGGATGTACGTAATAAACACTCCATGATGTAGAAAAATAAATAGAAATGTCCTTAAGGGATCACTAGGAATGTAAAAACTTTTATATGGTACATAAGGTTATATGATGATATGAAATATATCTTAGAGCATGTATAATATATTTTATAGCGCATATCGAAAATTTGATATAGGAAAAAAATCTAACATGGAACATAAGACATTTGATCATATATAAGATATCATGTTGAGTGTATGTAGAAATGTAGAAAATTTAAAAATATGACATTAATACATAATATATTTTAGAGCCAATATATGATATATAATAGATTTTATACTAAAATGTGAGAAATGAATAATATTACATAATATGTAAGACATTTTAGTATATAGAAAATATTTGGTTATGAATAATCTTACATAATATGTAAGACATTTTAGTATATAGAAAATATTTGGTTAATGTGTAAGATATTTTATGAGGCTCATATAGAAATGTTTCTAAGGGAAAAAACTTACATGATACATAAGATGTTTTAGGAATGAATTAGATAATTTTTGAAGTTCTTATAAATATGATGCAAAGGAAAAGACATTATATATATATATAAAATGTTTAGATCTTAAGAAAGATACTTTCTATAGAAATAATTGAAATGAAAAAACCTTACATGGGGCATAAGATTGTCATGAAGCATTGTTATATATTTTAATATGTAAAAGTGATACATAATAAATTTTATTTATTACATAAGGTTTTATAGTTAATAAAAATTTAGAAATTCATGGAGATATAACTTTGATGATTCATGGTTGTACTTCATGGATTAAAATAATAATGGTTGTTGTGGTTGGGTCAGGATTAAAGAAATGCATGAAGGAGGAATTATTGGGAAGATGTATTCCTAGTTTTTATAGGATTTAAAAAATCATTAATAAAGATAAATTCTATATAAACTACTGGAAGGTAGTGTAATAACAAATATAGAAAATAACTTAGTCAAATATTGATTCTAAAAGATTGAGAACTGATAATTCATTCTGGAAGAAAATCTTGAGTATCGGAGGGATAAAGAGAGATCTGATATGAATTTATTAAAGAACATCCTAAGTATAAAATACAGTTAGAGATAGATTTAATACTATTTTTTATTGAACATATTTTGTATCAAAGAAGAATAAGAATAATATAACAAGGATCCTAATAAAGACACTGGTAATGCATTCCTATTATCATTAATGGTAGAGAAGAAGAAATAATAAAAAATAATAAGGAAGAAGAGGAAAAGTGAGAAAGGATGACACTATAGTTTCCTATGTAAAAACTATATGTTAAGATTCTTGAATAATAAAATTGAGTTTATGTTGAGACCACTATGATGACATGAATGATGTTGTAGATGTTTATGTATTGGTAGTCGAAGACCTGTTGTTGAAGAATAATATCTTATAGTTGATGCAGTGACATATAGAGAATAAGGGACATATTTTTCATTAATTGAGTAGGAATGATATTTTTTAAACTTATAGGTGTTAGTTTAAAGAATAAAATTGGGTGATTATAAAAATTATTAGGATATAGAAGAGTCTTTTAGAGAGATCACTTATTTTTATTCACTTGTGTGATATAGTAAATATCTATGTCTCAAAATCGACTCAAACACAACAAGGATTAGATTCCAACATTAGGGTCAAACTTGTAAAAAGTTTGATATTAATATCATTCTTTATTTACTAGATTTAGTATGGTAATTGTGTTTTGGGAATTCATAGACATGTCTATACATATTGATCATGTTAATGGTTTGAACATTAATAAGGAAAATTGAAAGACTAAAGAATTGTGTAAAATTAGTCTACACTGATTCACCCCCTCTCAGGGTGACCGAAAAATCCTACTAGGGTATAAAAAGTTGAATCTGATCTAATCCAAGTTCTATATGAATTAATCCATTTTTTCCATTTTAAAAATAAAAAATATATAAAGTGATTATTTAAATACAATTATATATTTCCTTAGATGGAAAGTATAGTTACCATCCATGTCTGTAAAAACATGAAGGTTCAAGAAAAAATCATGGAGAATAGTTTGGAGAAAGAGGAAAATGAATTGATAAAAACATAAATAAATAAAGAGGGTACATAAGTACCTGAAGGTAATCAAATTGGTAAATGATCTGAAAAATCTATTAAAAATGATCCCCTAGAAGAATCTAGTTCAAACTATGAAGAGTATAATTTAATGGAAACACATAAAGAGATTTACTCCAATGTTAATGATTTTATAATTAAAGTTCCTATTAACGTTTTAATTTATATATTTTAGTTTATCATGGTAATATATGATGAGAAAACTCAAATAGAAATATATATATATAATATATGAAAAATTCAATTATTAAGAAGCTGAAATAGTGAAAAACTATCACCCAACTTCTTTACACCACGGAACAAACAATATTTATTTATTTGTAAGAATATTCCCAAGATTAAGAATAATTTCAAAGTAAATTTAGTAAAAAAGAAGATATATATAAGATATCTGATTAAAAGTTCAATGAATTGGGGAAAATACACAAAAAATACTTGAATGTAAAATATATTCTTAATTTAAAATCAAAGTAAAAAAGAATAAAGGAATTTGAAAAGTAATTATAGGGGAAGAATAAAATTAATAAGGAAAAGAATGAAAAGATAAATGAAATAATGGAATGTAAGTATGAGATTAATTGAGTATGAAAATAACACCCTCAACATGAAGTATCTTGAGTTAGAAGTAAAATTGTAAAATCTAGAAGTGACAGAAACTAAATCTTCCCAAATAGCTGAAATAAGTGATTCCCCCATAAAAGGTTCTCATAATATTATTACTTAAAAAAGAGTCATATTAGTATAAATAAGATCTTGAAGTCATTTAATAATATATCAAAAAAAATATAATATAAACAATTAACCATTTCCTAGAAAATATTTAATGTACTAATGTTGTCTTAATGGCTTGTAAAAGATTTAAATCAAATTCTAGACAAATATGGGTGAAGAAAAATAATAATTAACAAAAAATTATCAATGGATGATATAATAAAGAGCAGGAGAATTGGATCCCTAAATTAATCTCAAAATAAATGGTTTTTCCCAAAAAATTAAGAATTTTTTTTTACAAAATGAGTTCAAACGAAAAATATCAAGGTTTATTGGTCTCTTCTAGTGTTGTAAAAGATTTCAACATCAAACTATTGAATTTTAGCATTATTTCTCAATCAGTATAAGATAAATAACACATGTATCAAGGATTAGAAAATATAAATTCAAGATAAATCATACTAGGATAACGTAAAATTCATAGAAGAAGGTGAATATTTCTATCAAGAATAGATTTGAATGTTATGAAAAATTACTAAGAAATTATAATAGAGGTGTTTAAAATAGTGAAGAGTTCTGATATGAATCAAAAAGTCATGGATTTAAAAATATAAATAAAATAAGACAATAATAGAATATGATAAAAATGGGAAATATATATGAGCCTTTGTTAGTGTACAAGTAGAATAGAAACATATTGAGAAAAATGCACCCAAGAAGAATGTTGTGAAAAAAATACAATAAATAAGAGATTCTTCTACCATGGGAGAAAGGGTCACATCATGGAACATTGTAAATAGGATATGAATATCAAAGTTAAGGAATAATCATAGAATAATGAAATGAATCAATCAATGAAATAAATAAAAGGATTGTTTTAGTGGAAGACATCCAAAAAGATGAAAATGAGAAGTTTCCTAAAAAAGGGTAACACAAAGATTCTTCAAATATACATAGAAGCTGAAAACAAGATATTCACACTAATAATAATTGGATGAATAGATTCTAGGATAAAAATTGTTTCTGAGAAATAAATGAAATCATAATTGACTTAATTTTCCATGAATACTATTGTGATAACAGATTCCACACACAAGAAAAAAGCTGTGTATATTCCTAAGGAATGCATGATATTATGGCCAACAAAACTAGAAATGGATCAGAAAATGGAGTAATTAGATAAGTGTGAATGTGGATTGGTAGATAAGGTGATAAATAATATTTCATAAAAATATGAAGATAAAAAGATGAAGAAAACCATGCTCTCTAAGAAGATTAGTATTTGGAAAATCAATGTTAAATACATGAAGAATATTGGAACTTAAAAAGGAAGAGTTTATGGGTTGATAATAAAATTTGGGATTTTTTTCTCTCATTAAGAATAAAAATAAGACCCACCATATTCCCAAATATATATTGTCTTTGACATTACATATAGTGAATTAAAAAATATGTTTTAAAAGGTAGTAATTTAATGCTATATAATGTGTATAATAAGAAGGGTTATCTATCATTGAATGATTTTAATGGTTTCAAGATGCCTATTTACAACATTTGATGTGATAACACAAAGGATTTTCTTGGATTAAATTCTAAAAAATACTAGCTATGATAAAGATAAATGTAATTTATTCCTTGAGGTGGATTTGAGTAGAGAGGTTACCATAAATTTATGAGGAAATATGAAATTTAGGAAAAAGATGAAGTTTTATGTTTGATAATCACACTTTCACATTCTTATATTGATAGAATAATTTCTTATTTTATATGGTGAAATTTATTGATATAGAAATGTGGGCATACATTCTTACACTTGAATGTTTTTAATGTGTTTTTTGATAATGAGTAAAAGTGTTTATTTTTAAAACTACTTAAATATAACTTAACAAGAGATATTTGAGTTGGAATCATATACCAAAAAAATTTATGGATATATTTTTTGTATATATTAATAATTATTTTTTTTCTACACTAAGATTTCTCAAATACACCTAGTATTGATTAATTTTTGTTTCAATAATAATTGAAATGTGGTTCCACCCTTATCTCAAGTAAATTAGGCTATTAATTTTATTAAGGGGAAATATAAAATAGTGAAGATAATATTTTAGCTCATAGTTTAAGCTTGAGATGAGTATGAGTTTCCCTTAACATTGAACCTTCGAATTTATTTTTAATAAAGGGTATATTGATATTTAATTTATAATTAAATATGGGCAGTGATGAAAAATAAAAATAGTAATATTGAAGTACCTAATTAAATTTGATAAAGGGAGATATATATGTTGTATTTGTTATCAATAAATCAATAAGGAGTAAATTCAATATATATTGTAGTTGGGTGATAGAGAAAGATCCCAAAAAATAAAGTCATTGGAAGTTTTGAGAAACATCTTAGAGTTTCTATAGGTCCCTTATATTGACATTATCTACCATTGGATATGTTGAGTAAGGTATATAAAAATGTTTTCAATGTATATTGAAGTAAAATATTGAGATTCTTCTTTGTAGGAAGAAACCTACCCATCAGATGATTATTGTACTGAGTTTTTTTATGTATTAATGACTAGTGATATTGGAGAATAAAATCATTTACTACTACATATTCTAGATAATTTTAAAGGAGATTGAAACTGGTTGGAATTATGAGAGGAATATATTGAAAGAATAATATGTGAGGGTTCTTATATCGCACATATGATGATTATAGATATGATATTGTAATGAATCAATGACAAGATTTTTTGGATGAAGAGATCATTATATACTACACGATACTTGATGAAGTTCATAATATGGATACTTGAGAAGTTGATAATAGATAGTTGGTAGAGTAAGAATCCATCCATCGATTATTAGGCAATAATAATACCACATTACATGAAAATAACATTGGGTGATGATTTAAATAAACAACGAGTGATATTATTTAATAAGAAAGGCATTACATTGACTAATTTTTGATGAAAGAACTATTATAATAGAATTAGAGAATTCTAAAAGAGAACCGAGGATAAGGTAGTGAAGTTTCAAGGAAATTTTCAAATAGAGTACAAATATTCTGAAATATTCTTTGGAATTGTGATGAATATTTTTTAAGAAGGTTTGATAAATCCCAAAATTCATTTATTTTTTTGAGATAAATTGGAGTGATTAGAGATGCCTTGAGAATATTTTAAAAATCTATGAACTCATTTGAAAATTTAATGGATTTTTTAATAAAAGATGAATATTGGAAAAGTCATAGAATGCATATGGTTTTCCCAAAAAATAGAATATTAGAAAGAGAATAGACCTTAATGTGAAGCGTAATATTCTAAGGATGATATATAAGAAGCACGATGATCAGTTTCTAACGAAATAGAAAAGTACCAAGTGGTTAACTGGATACCTAACATATTTTATATGGTACATAAGTATTTTTTGATGATATGTAATATATCTCAAATAAAAAAAATATTTTCTAATTCATACTAAAAATATGGTAATGGAATAAATCGTATGTGATATGTAAGATATTTGAGCACAGAAAAGATAGTTTATTGAGTATTTATAAAAATATGGACAATTCAAAAATCTTATGTTGGTATATAAGATATATCATATCCTATATGAGATATATATTGGAATGTATGATGAAATATTATAAAGGAATAAAATTACATTATAAATAAAATATTTCAGCATACCGAAGATATTTTGTGTATGGATAAGATATTTTATGAGGCTCATGAAGAAATTCAATGAAGGGAAAAACCTTACATGATCCATAATATATTTTAGGCATGCATAAGATAATTATTGAAGTGCCTATAGAGATATAGAAAATGAGAAAACATTATGCCTATTTTTAAGATATTTAGAGAAAATGGAAGATACTTCCTAGATAAATATTTAAAAGGAAAAATCCTTATATGGTATGTAAAATTCTCATGAATATTACATAATATATTTAAATCCATATAATTTATATGTAATAAATTTAATTTCTTACATAGAGTTTTTTAGTTATGAAAAAAATGCTAGATTTTTGGAGATTTAAATCAAACATTTCCAATCATTCTTTTATAAATAAAAATTATCAAATTTGTAATGGTTTATTCTTGATTCTCATAGTGTCATAAGGTCTAATGATTGAGAAGATATCTTCTTGATTTTTCAAGGATTTAAAAAATCATTAGTAGAGATAAAAGTTTGAGAAATTAATTGAAAGTAGGGGATTAAAAAATATAAAAGATCACTTAGTCGAATAGTTCTACTAAAATATTGAGAACAAATACTGCATTCTTGAAGAACAACTTGAGTATCAAGATAAAGAGAGAGATAGAGATATAATACTTCTTTATCAAATAAAATTATGAGTCATAAAGAGGAATATAGTGATATAGATATATATATTTTCTACTTAATATTTTATTGTATCAAGGAATAAATACATGAGTAATAGAAGGATAAATATTTTGATGAAGGTAATATTACCGAATTCCTATTATATTTTAAGGTAAAAGATAAGAATGAAGAAGAAGAATAATTAATTAGAGGAAAAGTGATAAGTTTAAATAGTACAACTTTCTATTAATGTTCTATATGTCAAGATCCTTGAAGAAAGATATTGAGTTTGTGTTAAGAAAACAATGTTGTCATACATGCTACTATATATATTTATGTATTTAAAATCTAAGACATATTAATGAGGAAGAAAATATTACAGTTGGTGTAGTGATATCTAGATCATAAGGAAGATCTTGTTCATTAAGTGAGTAGGAAGGAAAATTTTTAAACTAGTTGGAGCCAATATAATGAAAAAAATTGGACTATTGTAAAACTTATTGAGAGATAGATGTGGATTTTCAAGACATATCATTTTTCTGTTCACTTGTGTGATATAGTGGATATTTGTGTATTAGTATCGAACTAAGCTCAACAGTTAGTATATTCCCATATTAGAGTTGAACCATATAAAAATACCATGTGTTTATTATCATGATTTATTTAATAAAATGTATGTGTTTATTTTTTTTGTGAGTTCATAATTAGATCCATACATATTAACCAAAATATAGGTTTGAATATTAAGATGGGAAATTAAGAGTAAATAATATGATAAAATTGGTCTACATTGATTCAACTCATCTCAATGTGATAACATAATCCTATTGGGGTATAACATAAAAATTATTATATTAATCTATTCACTAAACTGGTGAATAAATAAATATTTTTTATCACCATTTGAATAATTAACAAGAGATAAAATTAAACTCAGATATTCTAAACTTTTTTATCACTAGACTGAATTTATGCAATCAAATTTACTTGAACAATTATTATTCAAAAAATTGAGTATAATATTTACTCTTAATATTAAATTCAATATAATTTAATGAGAATTTGGAAACACTTAGTGTGTGACTCTATAGGACTATTTCTCAGTGGAATTATATGAACTAACATAAAGTACAATATTAGGGTCTAGTAGCACATCAAATAACCCATAGGAATGGAGTTAATGTCACAATAATAACAACCTTCCTAAGAATGATAATATATAATATATTACCTTTACCTACTTATATATCATCTAGCCTAATGTATAGTCATGTAATCACCGTATATACTTGATTTATCTTTCTTTAAATTTCAAAAATGAACTCATCTATAAATTAACATGGCCATGGATTTAATTAGGTAGTTTGATTTCTATAAAAGGGATAGAGATATATTTATCCAATAATATGTAAGGGTTAAATACTTTCTTTACTCATTCAATTAATTATGTATCACTTATAACACACCCACCATATGTTACCTCACTAGTAGCATATTTCATCACAGTTTTTATCCATAAATCAAAGAATATGATTTATAATACTCTAATAATTATATCGGATCTATGAAAAATTACTCATTTTTTATATAGGAATATACAATAACACATAAAACATGTTGAATTATTAATGGTGTGTTTATCCTTATGACCTCAATTCTTAGAAATCATGTTGTGAGAAATTCATGAGAATAAGTATAGCACACTATGTTTTAACATCATATGTTTACCATTAGATAGATTTTATTTAGACCCCAGGACATATATTTAAGAATATTTTCATAACATCTTTGGGTTCTCATTATAACAGAGAACTTATATATCCTTTCAATGTGAAAAATACAAAAATTACGTTATCATATTAATGTTTCATTGAATAAAAATAATTATATTAAAAAATGTTTACTAATATAGTGGTAATAAAAAAATATTATGTTAGTTGTTCTATAGAACCAAATCTAACAAACTCCCACTTTCACTGGATCCAAATACTAACCAACAACTTGTTATCTATCACATGATAAATCATAATTATATTGAGTTATGTATTTAGTTATTGGTCTTGAATTTTTTTTCATGGCTACTCCACTTACTATGAATTAAACTTATTGATTTAAATCCTAAATAATATAATATCCTTAAGTATATACCTTTTTTCATTTATCTTTAACTTTATTCCTTGGCTAGTACTATAGTCATAAGTTTATGATAATGGCAATACTTTACAATCTTAGAGAAAATACATGATCTATGATAAATAATTGAATATTTTACACTACTTCTTAGCTATACCATAAGCTACAACATACTCAGTGTTTGTATATTTCTCTACCATTAACTTCAGTAAGATTATGTTTTAATTTTTTTATGTTTACTATGATATAAAATAAAACTAATTTGAAGGAATAATATTTTATCCCACTGGTAACTAGAATTAACACTTTTACAGGTACCAGAAACTTGTCCTTCATACTTTCTTAAGTACCATTGGATATTTATAACTGCTAACAAATATAATTTTTTTAGTTTTTTTAATATTTTCCCATAATTATATATGTAAAAGAAATATAAAATCTTAGAATATATCATGGAATATGAGATATAACAAATTTAATAAGTGAATTGATATCCACACATCATAAATATATCATTATGTTTTTTAACATATCTTCTTGAAGATATTTATAACATGTGAAATTCGTAACAATTCCCTATTAAATAGTTTCATATTTTTTTGAAATAATTTGTTAATATATATGTTATGACTTGATCCAAGAAACCCTATAAATCAATCTTAGAACATCTCGATCTCTAGAGTATGGGTCACTACTTTAAGTAATTCTTAATGAAATATTTATCATCTTAATCTTAGCTAATGGTAAAACTAATATATGTTTTCCATATATCTATAATAAAATATTTAAACTAGAAAATTATGGTGCTCCCACTAACATCTTATATATATAAGGTTCACATTAATTCTTAATAAAGCTATATTCTTTTATGGATTCATCAAAATAAATATTTCATGATCATGATGATTTCTCCAAACTATAAATTGGTTTCCACAACTTGAATACCTTATTGGAATTATTCATTGTTAAAAAACATTTTGGATTCATCATATAGATATCTTCCACAATATTTCCATTATGTAAGGTTGTCTTGGTATCCAATATTCCAATTTTGTGATCATATAAGGCTGTTATGAAAAGTTAAATTCTATTGAATTTTTTTAATAGATTCTGGAAAAATTCATTTTTCTTATTTTATACTTGAAACCTTTATTAACTAATCATTACTTATAGGTACAAAATTTTCCATCCAACTCTATTTTATTCTTGAATAACCACTAACAACTTTACATCCACTAGAGAAACCAACAAAATACAAAACTTAATTTTCGTACATGGAATCCACTTATGAGTTCATATCGATTTTCAATTTTTATCTTATCACCATTTATAAATTTCTTGTAGGATTCATTTTTCTTACTCAATAATATATCACCTAACTTAGTGAATAAAAAACAACCTCTTTGGATTCAAATTTTTCACACAGTATGTGTCCCTAGAACAACACCTCTCACTAAGTATATAGAGTCTTTCATTCCTTACCAACTCATGCATATCTAGCGCCTTGAAATCCTTAAATTATAACTTTATCCAAAAATCTCAAAATATATGTTCTTATCAGTTATAGTAATATATTTAATTACTTAGATAATACCTTTCTATATTAGGTATGGTTATATCCATAGTAGTAGTAACTTAGGATAATTAACTATGTTTCACTTTGTGTTTTTATTGATATAAGTTTTTTTTGGTAAAATTAGCATTAACAAATGGTTCACATCAAAAACCCTAAAGTTATATTATAATGGATTTATTTCATATTATAACTTATATTATATCCATTATTCATTATATTTTCTATATATTTAATGTGTTAAAACCCATATTTGCATAGAATATATCGAAAGGAGCAATAGAAGGCTTGAAATAATTATAAGACTCATCATTAATATTCCTTTTACAAAATTCAATGAGATTCCCCAAACCCAAACTCCCACCCATGATTCTAAAATCAATTTCTTCCTATAGTGATCCAAGCCTTGTACATATATTATTAAATTATTTTTAACATAAATACCTAACTAATAAAACCAAAGGATCGAGAGGCCTAGTGTCTTAGGAAGACTAGGATTATTAAATATTGACATAAAACTATAATGAAAAACATTATTTTAATCTCCATAACTAGCTCCTAAATTCCTTTGAGCTCTTAAAACTACATAGGATAAATTTAGGAATACATAAGAAAAAGGGGTGAGATAAAAATCATAGTTAAGGTAGTAATAATGATATAAAGAATAACATATGAGTTCAAAGGCATAAAATGATATCATAAAAGATAATAATAATGAATAATCATGTGTAATAATTAAATAAATAATATTTAATCATAATATAATAGAAACATATGAATATAGAAACAAAATAGAACATGATATAATCATAAGACAAGGATAACTGTTGAGATAACATCACATGCTGGATAAAGTCCCATAATGGATTAGGTTTACTCTCTAATCCCATACATTCTGTCTCATGAGATAGAACAATTACCCAATACAATTAATAACAATTTAGTTACACACATAATAAAATTTACATTCTTATTTGTTCCACAAATATAAATTAAACACAAAACATGAACATAATAATTACCCTTTGAAAAAAATGGGCAGCACAATCATGTCATATAGAATAAACAGATAGATTATCATAATAATTTAATTGAATTAAGGGATTAAATAATTCTTGGATGCTAATTGGTGAAATAATAATTATTTATCATGAAAAATTATATGGAAATTAAGCAGAGATGTGAAAAAGAGAGAATATGTAACTTTATAAACATATAACTTAATGAGGTTTTTTAGGAAAAGGGTAAAGGGTATTTAAAGAGGGGAAAAATATTAATTTCCTTAAAATCGTAAATTAAATAATTTTTTTACATAATATAATGGGAAATTTTATAAATCATGTATGGTTAAAAAAATTTATAGAGCAGTACTTGGAATGAGGTAGGAAATAGAAAATCCTCCTTTAATTGGTTTTTCTTATCGAATGATATTGAAAACGGAACCTTTAAAACATATATATCCCCATTAAAGAAAAGTATATTAAACTATGTTTATATTATTAGAAAATATATAAATAATATATAATTATTAAATAAGAATAATATAGAGATTAGTTAGGTAAAATAGAGAGAAATCATATCCTAATGAAAATTGGGTGGTTCAGAGAGATCCCTTAACTTGTATTCATATTCATTCTTCAATTTCACTAAAAGACCTAAATAGTAAAATTATATTCATTATTTAATTAATTCAAAACTTTTTTACATCTATATTTTATTTATTTTAACTATTCTATATTCATTAACAACTATTTCAATGAGATATAACGTTTAATTTTAATATTTCGAATGCACTTGTTTCATGGTTCGAGGTCAGATCGCTTGTGTATAATAATAGAAGTTCATTTAAAATGATAATACTACTCCAAAAATGAAATTAAATGATATTTATGTACTTAAATAAATTTAAATTGTCCCAAATATCTATATGTGTTCCAATATAGGGATGATTCTTTTAGTATGAATTTTATCGTTATATGATTAGTTTATATAGGTGGGGTGTTCGACCATGATGAACTTATTGTGTTCTATTTAATATTAGGGGAATATATCCATTATAGATTGAAAAATAAAAATAAAAAATATATATTTAGATAATTTTTAACCATATTGAGTGAATTTAATCCTAAAATGAAGGCGGTAATGGAAACAACTCATCATCCACAGAGGCGGTTAACCTACCATAATATGGGTGATGACTTTATTTTTAGAATATTAGAATAGGGAAATGGGATATTCTATATATTCAATAACAATTTAGTATATTATGAATTCAAAAATTATCATACCATTGTGGATAGGAAGGTATTGACAAAGTAGAATAAGGGAACAATTAAAGAATTATCGTTTGAGAGCATTACCTTCTCCTTTGTATGTCTCCTCTTTAGATTCCACTTAAGGTACCTTCGATTGGTCTTTTAATGACAAAAATGAATTTAGTGACATTAGGGAGAGATTATGAGATATTTTGGAAGTGTTTTTGTAAGATATAATGCTTATAATGTGTGAGAAGAAGGGGTTGTAAGGGGTAGTATTTATAAATAGAGGAGGAAAGAGTTTTTAAATATTAAATTCAATAGTATTTTATTTATCCCCAAGAATACAAATAGAATTGATTATTATATATATATATATATATTAAATGGTGCATATGAGTTTAAAATAATGGTTTCTTACATCATACATGACTCATAATATCATTTATTTAGAAAATAATATTAAATATCATAGGGTCTAAATCGATCAGATTCACTTGGTGTTTCATCTTTGTGATATGTGGATATTGGTATATAGTTTATTTCATAGAAGTATACCCACCTCATAATTTCTACCCTCATTCTCCAAAAATATTTTGTTTTGAAATTTTTGAGTGTAGTTACACAAATCTCGTTTTTTAATCATTTTTATCATCCTACCGGTGGTCTTCATGGTTGTCTAGCTGGGATAGCTTTTATAGAATATGTGGGGGTGGTTAATAAGAAGGGGTTATCATCCTTTTTTTAGACCATAGTGTGGCATATGTTTTCAAAGGCATTGGTGGGTGTTTTGGTGAGGCATTGCAAAAACGGGTGATGTCAGTATGGGGACGTGCGATGCAGGCCTAGAAACAAAACATTATAGTATATGGGGATGAAGTTAGTGGCAGTTTGAACTGATGGCAGTGGTATCATGGAATTGAGTGATGATTGAGTCATATAATTCTAAGAGTTTCTCTATTTCTCTAGGGTTTTCAGTGCCTTTGGGTCATCATAGGCCTTTAGGCCATGGGATTTTAGGCCATAATTTTTGTCTTTGTGTCAATGGGATTTAAGGATAATGATTTTATGGGTATTTTTGTATCTTGGTCTTTGGGATTTATTTTGTTTTTTAATGTGCCTTTAGGGTATATTGAATTTTTGGTGATTTTTCATATAGCAGGTTCCCTCCCAGTATAAGAGTGATTACTTTTTCTTTTTTCTTTAATAATAGGGGTATGACCCCAATATTTTTAAAAAACTTCTTGTCTCATAAAATTATATTATTATAATGATACAACTTAACATTAATTTATAAACTCAATTAAAAAAATAAAATTTTAAATCATTAAATTTTTATAAAAAATGAAAATAGAACATTTATGTTTTTGAAAAATACAAACAATTATTTATCATTTTTAAAATATTTATTTACTTGTATCATGATATAAATATGTCATATTTCAATTTTATTAGATAAAAAATATAATTTTACACTCCCAAATGTAATGGTACTATTCTAATGATTAAGTTACTATTCTTAATGGTTAGATTACTATTCAAAAGGTTAGATTAATATTTCAATAGTTAGATTTTTCATGTTTATATTGGTTCTCCACATTCAATAAATACCTCATATTTCATTCTTTCATCATTTACTTCGATTTTATCTAAATTATATATATATATATATATTAATTTTAAAAAGTGAATATTCTATTACTAATATTTTTATTTATTATTATTTTATTTTCCATGAGTTCGGTTCTTATGGTGAATCAATAAGATCTAAATTTTTATATTATAGTTATCTTGTTTTCTATTTTTTATCTTATTATAATTTTTTTAAGTTATTATGTTCATGTTTATTCTTCAAATGTAATGTTAAAATTAATATAATAAAATATTGTTTGATTTAGCATGAGGTGTGTGAACATTATATAATACTATATCACTAAATATGACCCAATTATTTAATTAGAAGAGAAATATCAATGATACAATTTTAGTTATTTATATTCTCCCCCAATTAATAAAATTCTCCCTTGAAATTTAATTTCACTGACTAAGTTGGAAATAGATGAGGGTGTTTTTGTTTCATTGCTTCCTTTGGTTTCCATTATGCCTCCTCATATTTATGGTTCTACCAT
The DNA here is from genome assembly GCA_963277665.1 of Viscum album. Lineage (NCBI taxonomy): Eukaryota > Viridiplantae > Streptophyta > Magnoliopsida > Santalales > Viscaceae > Viscum > Viscum album. Next base: position 1,907,369,262 of record OY728161.1, on the reverse strand, counting down.
AGTACATTGACTAAGTGAGTTTTCTTATTGAATAAAACTATTTCTCTATGGTCCTATATCTTCACCGATTTTTACTCATAAGAGAGATCACATTCCCACTGTACCACATTCAAATTCAATACATGTTAGGTATTAGATATATACTTCCTCATGAAGGATATGTGTGACACATCGTGTACTTGAGATAGGGTTTTTGAGAGTTTTATTCAATAAGACACAACTATGATGTGAGCAAGAATCTTAATGGGGACGGTATACCTAGGTCTTAACTTTCCCTTCTTCCCAAATCTCATGAAACTCTTTCATAGTAATATGTAGATAGAAACTTTATCTCGAACCTAAAACTATAGGTTTCATTGATGATTGTTATCATAAATCTTCTATAAAATTTGAGAATCCTTGAAGTGCTACTGAATGGTATTGAAATTTCATACAAATTATTCAACCATTTTAGAACTCAAAATTTTTAATTCATCAACTTCATCACAACATATAGGTGTTCTACATATCTTCCCATAAAGGGTGTCATATAGATCCATTTGGATGATTGAGTGGAAACTATTATTGTATGAGAACTCAACCAGAAGAAGGTATTTATAAAATAATCCTTTAAAGTTCCTTGATAATTCACCCAACATATCCTAAAGTGTTTGGGTAGTTTTCTTAGATTGTCTATCATTTTGGGGGTGATAAGTGACACTGAAGTCCCACTCAGTGTTTAGTTCATGTAGGAGACTTTTATAGAACTTGGAGGTAAACCTTGGATATCGACAAGAAACAATTGATAGTGGTTTTCCATGAAGCCTTAACACTTCCTTAATGTATATCATTTTTTTGATCGAGTGATACGTCCTATAAAATTTCAATTAAATAATATGTGTTCTTAAGATGATCCACTATACCTCATATGACATTATTTCATATGGATGTGTTTAGAAGACCTGTAACAAATTCCTTGTGATTTTTTCCTAATTCAATGTGGTTATGGGTAATAGTTGTGTCTTACCCTTGGAATTTCACTTCTTTATAACCACTTTCATACATACCAAGCACTTTGACGTATAGTCTATGATCTCATTATTCATATTATCCGACCAAAAGTTCTCTCATAGATATTGATACATATATATTATCCTTGGGTGGATGGATAAGGTTAAGATATGTAAATCATCCAAAAAATCCTTATTTATCTTATTATTTTAAGGTACACATAGTTACAACCCAACTCTTATAACTCATTCCTCATTAATTTTGAACTGAAAGGATTTATCTTTTCTTATAGATTCCAATGATCTAAATATGTATATTATATTTTTCATCCATGAAAAACTTATTGAATTTTTTTTAATATTATATAAATATCCATTATAGAATGTTAAAAAAATATAATAGACACATTTAGATCATTTTAACCAAATCAAGTGAATTTAAACCTTCTATGAAGGTGGTAATCGAAAAAAACTCATCATCTATAGTGGCGATGAACCTACCATAATATGGGTGATTCTTTTATTTTTAGAATCATATATGGGAGAAATGGAATATTCCATATATATAATAACAATTTATTATATTCAAAATACTAACATTATCATACCATTATGGATAATAAGGGATTGACAAGGTAGAATAAGGAAATAATTAAATAATTATTGGTTGGGAGCGTTACCATTTCCTTTGGATATATCCTCTTCTGTTTCCACTTAAAGAATATTATTATGGTATTTTGATGAAATTTTTTGATAGGGATGTGGGGGTGATATGAGGAGATATTTGGGAAGATTTTAGGTAAGCTCCAAGGCTTATAAGGTGTGAGGAGAAGGGATTGGGAAGGGTTGTATTTATAAGGGGAGGAGAGGAATGTTTTTGAATATTATATTCATTAGTTTATTATTTCTTTTAAAGACTACCAATATTTATGATTCTTGTGACCATATAGAGTAAATATTTTGTATTATTTAAAATAATGGTTTCTTACATTATTTATGACTCATAAATTCATGTATTTATCTTATAATGTTAAATATCATATTTTGTCACATTTCACTATTCACCAAAATTTAACTATTTTAGAAAAACTACCAAAGACTCACTATAATTGTTTTTGATATGTATATTTAAAAATTAATCAACTATATAAAACTAATTTTATTGATAATAAAATTTAATTTACATGTAAAATCATTATTTATTTGAAAAATACGAATTTTAATATTATGATCAATTTTCTAACCCTTTTAAAAATTACTTATTGTATCATAAAATTATATTATTATTATGATACAACTTAATATTAATTTATAAACCCACTTTATTTAATTAATTTTTTTAATAATTATATTTTTTTATAAAAAATAATATAAAACATATATCTTTAAAAAAAATAAAAAAAATATTTGATTAGTTTTAAAACATTTATTTACTTGTATCATGATGTAAATATTTCATATTTTCATTTTATAAGATAAAAAAGATATTATTTTACACTCCCATAGGTGAGGGTACTATTCTAATGATTAGGTTTTTTTTCCTAATAGCCACATTACTATTCAAATGGTCATATTACTATTCCAATGGTCATATTTTTAACAGTAATATGGGATAAACACTTTCTATAAATACCCCATATTTCATTAATTCTTCATTCACTTATATCTTATCTCAAGGTTATATATATTTTCATTTTCAAAAATGAATATCATATTACTAATTCTCTAATTCATTTCTATAGGGTTTTTCGTGAGTGTAGTTGTTCTGGTTGATCAAGAATATCTAAATTTTCCTATTATAGTTATCCAATTTACTATTTTTTATCCCATTATAACAATTTGGATTCTTATGGTCATATTTATTCATTAAATATAATATTTAAATTAATATAATAATGTATGTTTGGTTCTATAATGTAGTGTGTATTAATTATCTAATATTATATTACTAAATATGAAAAAATTATATAATTAGAAGGGAAATTCAATTTAAAAATTTTTTGGTCATTATAATCTTTCCCCCTTATGAAATTTTACTTTTAAAATTTCATTTTACCCACAAATAGGAAAATAGATGAGGGTATTTTTTTCATTGTTTTGTCTAGTTTCTATGTCACCTCCTCATACTTATGTTTCTTCCATATTACTTTGAATAGTTTAGTTTTCTTATTGATTAGAACTTTTTCTCTATGGTCCAAGATCATCACTACATTCTCCTCATAAAAGAGATCATTTTACTAATATACCACCTCCAAATTTAGTATATGTGAGTGTTATGATATGTACTTAATCAAGAGGGATATGTGGAACATGAAATGTACTTGATATAGGGTTGGTGGGGGTTCTAGTTGATAATAAATAGCTTCAACATGATTAAGAATCTCAAAGGGGAAGATATACCTAAGACATAGCTTTTTTATTCTTCAAAAATCTCATGAATTTATTCCAAAGAGAAATGTGAAGAAATGCTTTATCTCCAACCTCAAACTCCAAGTCTCCTTGATGTCTCTCTACATAGCTCTCATGTTGACTTTGAGCATCCCTGAGGTGCAACTAAATGTTCTCAAACATTTCTACTATTTATTTGAACATTTTAGGTCCCAATAGCTTATGATCTCTAACATTATCCCAACATGCTTGTGTTCTAAATCTCTTCCTATAAAGGGATTCATACAAACCCATTTGGGTGCTTGAGTGGAAACTATTATTTAATAAGAAATCAACCGTAGGATGATATTAATCCAATACTACTTTGAACAACATCAATAAAGCCCTCAACATTTCATGAAGTTTTCGGAAAGTCTTATCATATTGGCCATTTGTTTGGGGGTTATATGCCAAACTGAAGTTTAACTCAGTGTTTTGATCATTTTGGATACTTTTACAAAACTTGGAGGTAAACCTTGGATCTTGATCATTTATAATTAATAGTGGTTTTCAATAAAGTCTTAACACTTACTTGATGTATACCTTTATAAATTTATTAAGTGATAAGTCATCTTGAATATCAATGAAGTAAGTGGTCTTTCTAAGATAATCCACTATAACCCATATGGATTTATTTCATATAGATGTATTTAGAAGACCTATGACAAAGTCCATAGCGATGTTACACTATTTCAATGAGGTTATGGGTAATGTTTATTTCATACCCTTAGTATTTTTCCCTTATCATTTCACTTTATAACATAATATGCACTTGGATGTATATTCTATGATCTCATTATTAATATTTTATAACCGATAGTGCTCTCGAAGATCTTAATACATCTTTATGATATATGGGTGGATATATATGGTCAGGATATATGAATAATTAAACAAATAATTATTTATATTGGGATTTTATTCTACACATAGACATGACTAAAGCCTTACGACTTGTTATTCAATAATTTTGAACTCAAAGGATTTCCCTTTTCTTATAGCTTCAAATTATATAAACATGTATATTATATTTTCTGAACATGATAAAATTATTGAATTTACATTAAAATTATGGATATATATTCATTTTATAATTTTAAAGAAAATTAAATATCCTTATTTATATCGTTTTTAACTATATAAAGTGAATTAAAACCTTCCATTAAGGTGATAATGGTAAACTAAAACTCATTATCCACTGAGGTTGTGAACCCAATGTAATATGGGAGATGCTTTGGTTTTTAGAGTATTAGAAGAGATAAAGGGGATATTATATATATAATAACAATTAAGTATATTAAAAATACTATAATTATTATACCACAATGAATATGTAGTGCTTGATAAGGTAGATGCAGGGATGGATTAAAGAATATTCAATTAAAAGCAATACCTTATCCATTGGATGTATCCTATTAACATTCCAATTAATGAAAATTATATTGTTATTTCAATTAGAACAAAAAATATAGGGACTTTAGGGAGATATGAGGATATATTTGGGCAATTTTTTGGTAAGCTTCATGGGTTATAAGGTATGAGGAGAAGGGGTTGCGAGGAGTGTTATTTATAAGGGGAGGAGAGGATAATGTTTGAATATTATATTCATTAGTTTATTATTTTACCTCAAGACTAAATATAATGTCGATTCTAATGACTATATATAGTAAATAGTGCATGTTATTTTGAACTAATGGTTTCTTACATCATCTATGACTCATAAATTTATGTATTTATCTTATAATTTTGAATATCATAAGTGTCGTATTTAACTAAACACCAAAATTTGCGTATTTTAGAAAATTATAAAAAATTATCCCTTACCATTTTTTGAAATTTATATTTCAAAAATGAAATAAATTTCAATAATATATTTTTCTAAATAAAGTAAATATATATTTTATTTAAAGTCATAATTTATTTAAAAAATACCAATTTTATTTTTATGATCTATTTTCTGACCCTATGAAAATTTACTTATGGTATCATAAATTTGTATTATCATTTTTATATAACTTAATATATATTTATAAATCTATTTTATGAAAATAATATTTTAAATTATTATATTTTTTATAAAAATGAAAATAAATCATTTATGTTTTACAAAAAATAAAAACAATTATTTGATCAAGTTTAAAAAATTCATTTACTTGTATCATGATTTAAATATGTCATGTTTTAATTAATATGATAAAAACATTATTATTTTACACTCTCATATCAGAGGGAACTATTCTAATGGTCATGTTACTTTTCCTCACAGTCATATTACTATTCCAATGGTCAGGTTACTATTCAAACGGTCAGATTTGTAATGGTCATACGGGTTATGTACTTTCTATAAATAACCTATAATTTATTCATTATTAATTCAATTCTATTTTCTCTCAATAATATATATATTTTCATTTTAAAAAATTAATATTACATTACTAAAATAATTCTTCATTTATACTATTTTTTCGTGAGTGAATTTTTTTTGGTGGATCGAGCATATCAAAATTTTCATACTACAATTATCTTATTTTATATGATTTTATCCTATTGTGATATTTTCAATTATTATAGAAATATTTATTCTCTAAATATAATTTTTCAATACATATAATATTTTATGGTTCTTTAATGTGGTGAGTGTGCATTATATATTACTACATTACAAAATATGACACTATTATATAATCAAAAGGTAAATTCCATTTATAAAATTTCCATTTGTTACTCTTTAAACACTATATCTAAACAAATTAAGATGACCCTATTTTTATTTTACAAAATTAATATTGGATAAACAATAAAAATTATAAATCATATCACAATAATAATAATGATATGTATAGTTTCTTTTAGGATTAATTATATTAGAAACTTATTTTATGATACCCGTGAACATTTCTCCACCATTGAGCTACTCTAGATCCACGTATTGACATATCCTAGGCGATAATAATATAATTAAACTGAAAAAAAAACATTAGAATGCGGTGAGCTTTAATGCCTAGTAAGGAAAAAACTATCAACATTTCATCATGGTTAAGATCATAATAATATATGAAAACACGGGAATTAGATAAATTATGCACTATATTTCATTAGAATTCTGTAATGGATGGGTTTAGATCCCCTCATATGTCTTCATCTAGTTTCTTCTCTATAGGTTTGCTTTTGTTAGCATATTTGGGTAATATTTTTTATTTTCTAGTTGGTGCAAACTATTTTCACCTAGTGTTTATCATTATAACACTCTTCTTTTTTATTAAATTATTGACGGGTATGAGTTGGGTAACCAATTCATATCTATATTTGTCTAAAAAATGGACATGAGATAAATTTATTATGAAAAATAACATGGAACAATTAGTGTTATCCATAAGTAATGATAAAAGGAAATGTGATCTCAAATGAACAAACATATACCACGGAAGAAGTGTGAAGAATCAAAATACATTAAACATGAGTCAAGGATAATAATTATTGTAATATAGAAATTTATTATGTCATTGATAGTATAATAAAAAAATTATAGCACATATATAATCCTATAAAATATTTTCAACAAAGTTTCTCCCATCATGTTCACATAATAACATTTCAAAAAGCATTATGAATCTACTTCACACATAAAACTTGTGAAAAAGATTCCCATATATCATTTACAAACCAAACTTGTGAACAAATATTTTTCAGTCTTATTCACCCAACAAACTTGTGAACAAATAATCTTGTATCTCATTCACACAACAAACTTGTGAACTAAGCATCCCTAATCTCATTTAGGAAAATTTTTATTGTATCATGGGATATGAAACATTAACCAATTAATTAGAGTGAAACATAGGACCCCAACCATAAAATATCCATACATATGTGTTCCACTTGAAAAAAAACATTCATCATATTATAAATAAACCATGAAAGAAGAGTGGGTTAGATAATCCTTTAAAAAATCACATTACATGAACTTAATAAATCATTTTATGTAAAAAATCTAATTTTCAAATGGAATAGTATTATAATAACAAATAGTGGGTGATAAAAACAACATTTCTTGAAAGATAATCTTTGAAGGATAAATAAATGTGAAAATACATAAGTTTTCACAAAAAAATATAAAACATTGAAGTAAAAATTAATTTCAAAATTTTTTTAAAAGAAAAGTGAAAACTTTTAAAAAACTTATTATAAATAGAAAAAATTAAATGATCCTAAAAAAACATAAATGTTATTAAAAAATTTAGAGTAATATAAACCATTTTATTTTTAACTAATGGAAAACCTTTTGAATATATTTAAATGACTTTATTGAAAACAGACGTAGTAAAAGAGGAAATAAAAATTTAATTTTAAAATAAGAGAATTTAAATATATAGGTCCCATGAGTAAAGAAATATTTAGGTTTCAAAATAATAAATGATTTTTTAGGAATAATCAATATGGAAATAGTTGAAAGCCATATTTAAAAGAGATATTTTTTATTAAAAATATTGCACTTTTATATGAAAAAAATTAACCAATAAAGATTATTTGAGTTGAAAGATTAAATTAACTCATAGGGAAAAGTGAAAATATCTTTTGAAATAAGAAATATAATATTTTATCAATCATAGAATAGTGAAACTGAAGTAACTACATTTTAACTCAAAGAAATGAAATTTGAGTTAACCAGATCTATTACAGATGTTATTACTCTAAGATAAAGGGATATTTATAACTGGGATACGTGGTAAAAACTTAAATCCCTAAAAAACAAATAGAAATTATGACATAAAACAATAAAATGGTATAATTTACCCAACTTATATGAAATAATTTCAGTAAGAATAATCATAACTCAATGAATAAGAATTGAGTTTCCAAAAACAAATATGGTAATGGTAACCTAAGAATAAGAGGTTTACCATGGAATTGAAACTCAAGTATCCTAAAATGAGACATTTTAATTATAATTTAAGGAAATAGGGTATTAAATTCACCATATAAAATAAATTATTATGCATAATATCAAACATGTCTCATGGATTTGAAAATGAGACATTTAAACCCTTACTACTTTATGAGCATTTAAATAACATCCTTGTGAATAGATAGATTAAAATTGAAATTAATGAATAAAATGTGAATTATATATAATAGATAAATGGAATTAGGTGTATAATATAAAATATGTCTGAAAGAGGTGAATTTAATATGTAAAACCCTTACCAGGTTCCAAAATCATTAGGTGCATGTGTTTAACATCTTGAATAATCAAATTAAGTTTCTCATACACCTTATTATGATCTTTATTCATATATTTAATTTAATATTTCCATTTATTATTATATTTTATTTATTTATTATATATTCTTCACTTATATTTTCTTGAAATTTGAATCAATCTCAGTTTATTTTGGTTATTTTAGCGATTAAAGATGATATTTTAATAATAAGTAAAACAATTAATATAACCATTATAAAATAAGAAAAATCACTAATTTTTTATTAAAATATATTAGTAGTAGTATTTATGTTCCTATAGTCATCCGTGATAGAGTTTTATATCATTATTAAAGTTGGTGGTATAACTAACCTAAACATGATCACACTATATCTCGATGGGTGAGTATGGTTATGAAAATGTATAATTTCATTATAATATAAGAATAATGATATTATTTAGATGTTTTTATGTTGGATAATTAATTTTTTTTTTGTGTTTTATGTTGAAAATTGTTTTTTATTTTATTAATTAGAATTTTGTTTTTAAAATACCATGTAAAAAGGTTTATTTTATTATTTTAAAATAGTTTTTTGCAGGATTTTTGATTTGAGCCTTACTAGTTCACTAGGTTCCAATGTGTTGATTTAATGTGGTCTTATTTATAGGATTTTTATTTACTAGGCTCAGAATTTAGATTTGGTAACATTCTTTGGTTAGGTCACTTCTCATGGATCGATCCCAATGCTTCTGTGGCTTCTAATGGTGGCCATTGATTGTGGCCAATATGATAGATTTTATTTAAGAAAGTTTGTCTTTATTAGACCTCAAATATTTTTTTTGGCCCCAACGCTTTTCTTATTGACCTATATTCCACCTCCACATGTGCCCATGAATATTAAAATGTTGTTATTCCACTAGGATTCATGATTCTTCCATACACCCTCAGCTGTCCATATGTCTTGACTCACCTGTAGTGTCTGACACACCCATTGCCTAGTCACCTACTACATTAATCACCCTTTTTTTTTCTACCTAGTAACATCATTTAATTGAAATTAATCCTAAGAGGAGTGACCAGATTGTTTGGTATTATATTTTAGAGATATGAGATTTCTAGAGAAAACTCCCTCCAAGCTTCCATCGATGACTTCCAAATCCTTAGTTCTGGTGTTCTTCTCGGGTAGAGATATCATATCCCATGAGCTCTATTGAGATACCCACTCCATTAAAGAATCCATTTCTAATAGCATTGATGACATCATCTAAAGATAATCCTCTAGAGTACTTGGTGTAGGATCCTAATTGTAAGATACATGTGCTTTCATTCTATTGTTTTGGTTCCATGTTTTATTTTATTTTTTCCCTTTTTAGACATTTCTTTGGTTCCATGCATGATTCTATCTTGTTAGAGGGAATACATTACCATCTTTAGTCTAGGGTAAAATGATGATTCCTAGAGAAATGAGCTTCACATTCTTGGACATATTCTGTGGTTTGTAGGTGTTTTCTTTTGTCTATTTTATCTTCTCTATTATGTATACCTTTTTGTAATTTTTTTTCATAGTAATACATCTTGTGGTGATATTATTTCTATGGATTTTGGAGCAATTAAATATAAAGTACAAAAATCCCTTGTGTTCTTTATTTTCCTCACTTTCCTTTTGTTGTTTGTTCTTTTCTATTAGCTTTATTTTGTTTATTGTCTTCTAATACTTATCAAATTATCCTGATTTTCGGATATTACTTTTATCTTACACATTGATTCTAGTATATGATGTTTGGTTTAATCACTTAAACCATAAAAAGTTTTATCATGGACTATATTTCAAGTTAAAATTTTCATTTGTTATACTTGAAGTTGAGAAGTTGGATGGTGATTTTTTTACTTGTGGAGAGTTAATATGAAGAACTTATTATCAAAAATAGACTCAAAGATGTTCTATTAGGTTCAAAGAAGCTTTCAGTTACTATCACTATTGAAGGATAGTCATTTAACACCTTTATTGATATTGAACCTAATATTCGTGAGAAGGACCACAATATGTTATTATTAACCTTAGGTGATAAGGTCTTGTGAGATTTAATGCATAAGTCTACTGCTAAGGATATATTTCTTAAACATGAACATTTCAATATGTCTATGTCTCTTCTAAGTTGTTTATACCAGAAAATGAGGCATTATAATTTTAAGATTAACCTTGGTTCTTTCATTTTTATTCATATTAATAATTTTAATTAAGTTTTTCTTGACTTAGATAATATATATGTTAATATAAACTATGAATATAAGTCCATTATATTTTTTAATTTCCTTGATGATTATTTTAATTCCTTAAACAAAACTATTTTGTATGGTATAGAATTGATCTACCTGGAAGATTTTAGTCATCTATGGTGTCACATGACCTTTAAACACTAGTTTAAAGGATGAGTTTTGTGGGGTAAAGGAAGAACCATATTTTTTCATGTTAAGGTTTGTAAAATAATAATAAATAATATAAATAAAATAAACAGTTTTAGAACATTCAATGTTTTTATCATGAAAATACTGACTACAATAATAGACACTATCCCAACTTAAAAATTCGAGATAGTGTGTGTCAGAAAAATATGGCATGTATGGGTTCACCACTACAGATGTTCAATAGTTTTCTTAGTATCCCTTTATTAGTGTTAGGTATAAATACTATGTTTCCTCTCTTATGTGATCATTGGACTGAAACTGCATGTATTTTTTTGGGAAACCTAGTTATAAGAGAGGGTGAGATTGGGATGGTCTAATCCATTTGGGATTATGTGGAGATCCTTCTCCTATCAATTCTAGAAAGTTAGCTTATATCCAGAGTTTATAACCATGGTTATATTCCATGAAACCATGGCTATATGTAATATCCATGGGTTGGTTGACCGTGGCTCTTATTGGTGTGGAAATATGGCCACAACTATACCTATAGTTTCTACTATGGCAGTAAACCTATAACCATAGTTTAAAAATATGGATATATGTAACTATAATATACTCTATTTCCACAGTTGGAAACCGTGGATGTACACATGTATCCATGGTTTAAGACTATGGATATTTCTACTTCCACACATGACTATAGACACAATTTGTAACCATAGCTACAGGTGTACTGCCATGGTGGAAACCATGGCTATTAGTCTTTTTACATCGATTCCAACCATGGATATAGATTTCTCTTTTAGAATCTTAAATATACAGCTTCCATGACACTTTTATAAAAAATACACCACACTACAATAATTCAATATATGAAGAAATAGATAGAGACACCCGAATATAGTTCAATATAACAATAATAAAACATAAGTACCTAATAAAATTCCACACATAAATAAACCAAAAATACCATTTACATCATAAGTGAGCCTCAAAAACAGTATCCTTAGAACCATGATAACCCTCATAAAAACATCCTATAAAAACACCATCACCACCTCTAACACTACCAGAGTCATCATTATCAAGGACACCAGTAGTGGTGTTTGCATCAATAATATCATCAACATCAGTATTTTCAACAGAAGGGGTTTCAGTATTGGAACCATAAGGAGAAAAAAAATCCACATAAAAATAATGTATCAAAACCAAAAAATAACCAACTACAATAGCAACTTCTGGTGGAAGTTAAAAATAAATACCAAACATATATTTCATCATGTGTTCATTTATCATCTTTTGACATTGAGTATATTCTTTAGATTTTTTAGTTTCTTGTCTGGATACAACATACATTTGTTACATTAAGGCCACACCAAACCACTAATCAAAAGAAAAGTTATCATAAGAATGGTATCTAGATGGTAAAATCTTCTCCCCAGGACTACAATGCACTATGTCATGATGTTCATATCTTAATACTGGATTCATATGATCTTTTGGTCCCAAATTATCTGGTTCTTTTTCTAAAAATTCCTATAAAGTAATCTATTGAGTGAAAAATAACATAATTTAAAATGATACAATAATATAATGAATAAAGTTCAGTCAAAGTAAAAGAAATTTAAATATACTTATAATCGTCTCTTGGGTGTCTTTGTTTACCATAATACCACATCTCTTTGTCCTACCTATACAAAACAAGGTAGAGCTATGAACATGACCCTTGATATTCAGTGCCTTTTTATAAGAAAACCCAATAAATTAAGAAATGTTATATGTGAATCAAATTACTCTAAACAAAGATAAAATGAATTAGATTGATCTTAATCAAATATATTTGAATATAAAAACATCAAATAAAATCTAAACACATAAATTTTAACTATAAAATAATAAATTAAACCAAATGAATAAACAAAAACTGAATGGATGATAACTAATTTAAACTATATAAAATTGTGAAGATACCATTGAGATGATTTAAAATTATAAAATAAATATAAGATCAATGATTTCCATGCAATAGGATGATAAAATTCATATTATTATACTTTTAGTCATGGTATTTTTGGTTTGATAAGAACATATAAATCATGAAGAAATTTTAAATCCAGAAAAAGGAATTCAAGATACACCTTTGAATGCATTTCTCTCACATAACATGAATAACAAGAAATTAATGTCATATGATTTAATTGATATGTTACGTTTTATGTATGAAATTATTACCATAGACAAAATTTATACGATTTATAAATTTTAAAAAGGATGTAATAATGATCTGATATATTCCCTGTTAAATATTTCCCATGGTATTTTGAGAATGATATGATTAACTATCATTTAATTAGTATGCTTCAACGTATGATATGCTGAAGTGTTAAAGTTATTCTTTAAAAAAATATATACAGTTAAATATCATACAATGTTTTATTTTAAAATTTTATATAAAACATATTATAATCCTTTATTAGGAAAATGAAGAATTTAAAGGATGTTACCAATAATTATGTAATTCTATAATTATGTTTTCCCTTCAACGTGAACATGCTCTATGGGATATTATAAAATATTATACTTCATGATAGTTTAACCCTATATGGTGTATTTAAAGTTAAAATATGATTAATCATGTATTTATGATGTATCCCATATACTTTATTCTTGAATGAATTAATGATTATTCTTTGGAGACTTATTATGTGATGATTTGGTACAATAATATTGTTAATATCCTAGTGTGTTTGAACATTGTTGAGAAATGGGTAGGAGTTTCTTTGGGCTATATTGTTAATTATTTTGGGGATAATATGATTAATTATATTATTCAAAATGGTGTTGTGGATGACACCAAGTAGTCGAAATGATTGAATTCTTTGATTTCTTATTTGATTGTTTCTTGGTGATTGTTATTTTTTCCCATTTTCCCTACATGGATTATGTAAATAAGGACAGAATGATCCCCTTTGGGGGTTAAAATGATGGATCAAAATTATAATGAAACAGTAGTTAACGATAATGAAATTGAATTATGAATGTGAATATAAAAGACCTGAGAAGATATTGAAATTACAATGGCAATTTCTGAGTAATGAATGTTAAGGAAATCAATAATTCTAATATAAGTGTTTAAATATAAATAAAAAATCTAAAAAGTAATGAAATGTAAAATTTTATTATCTTGTGGATGAAAATATATTGAAGATGATTAGATATAAATGTGATAAAATGGAGAACATCAGAAGTTTTTCATTAGATGATGATTTAGAGATGAAGTGAATTCTGATGGATTAAAAAATATGAATGAAATACTCTAGAAAAAACATAGTAATTTAAGATAGACAATGATTAAATAATGTGAGATGTTTCAATTTTTAAAATTAACTAAATTTGGAAGATCAAAGACTACAAAAAGTTAATTTTTTGGATGATGAAATAAGCCGAAGTTATATTGATTAAAAGTTTATAAGATGAGTTGATTAAAAGATATGTCGATTAATAGTTGAAATAGAATGAGAATTTATAAAGGATAAGATTTAATCATATATTGGATAAATGGATCGAGAACACCATATATTAATGATCTATTTCAGGTTTTTTTAATGATTTATAGGTTGTGGATGATTGACATAAAGATAAATGCATGACTGAACATTAAGGAGTAAAATATTTAAGGGATGGAAGATTATAGATATAGTTCAAATATTTTTTATGTGATTTCAATTTGATATTGATGATTTTTAGATAGATGTTAAAGATATAAAATCTCATGAATATGAATCTATGATTCTAGAAAAAATTTATAAAAGATATAAGGAATTTTGAGTCTGAGTTTAATAGGATCACTAACATAGTCAGATCCTGATATCAATAGAAGTAATTTAATGCAATTAACTAAAGAACCAATTTATCTTGAATATTGAATTAGAAGCCAGTGTTCCCTAAGATTTATTGCAGTGAGTTAAATTATATAAAGGGGAGATTTCATTTATAGAAAATTATCTGATAATAATAAACTGAGATTATAAATAGATAGGATTGTTTATCATATTCCAGAAGAATAATTTGGTCAAATTTTTGATGATCGAGAACTCAAAATTTTAAAGCATCATAGCAAAAATTACAGTAATTAAGAAAATAGAGCTTAATATAAGAATCTAAAGAATTAGGAAACTATAAAATAGGGTATGTACAATGTAATAATATATAATAAATATATTCTAGATGATAAAGAGTTTAAATTACTTAGTTTTTTGGGAATTAATTTTATATAAAGTAAAGTACACGATAGAATTTTCTGAAGTTGAAGGTTTTTATTTAGTGGTAGTCCAAATACAGTGTTGAATAAGTAATTATTAAATTCATATAAAGGATTCTAGAATATGAAGAAATATTTAGTTCAATTTTTTTTAATAATGTCCTTTGAATATTGGTGGTTCGAGTATACAAATTTCAATCATTATAGTTGAGTGGGAGAGGACTACAAGATTCAATATAAATATCTATTCACTTTCTTGATACTGTGAAGATTCACTTGTTTAATATAGTAAAGTTAAGGGATTATAAATTATCTTAGGTACTTGATAATAATATCCTAAATATTATACTTATAAGAATAGAAAATATTTTTGGCCTATGATATTAAATGAACATATCAAAGATTATATTTCCCACATTAGGATTAAACCTTTTAAAAATCTCTATGGGTTTCTATTTATTTTCATTATCTAGATTTCATGTGAGAGTAGGTGTCGGGACTGCATGGTAGATATTTATACATCCTAATTGATACATGGTTTTGAATAACTACAATGGGTTATAGTTTAATATTTGAATAATTCAATAAAGTTGGTTTACACTGATTCACTCAAATCCCATTGAGTGTTATTGCATGATCCACCAAGTAATTTAATTTGTATTAAAGAGTAATAATTCTTCTCATTAAATCTAATTTATTATTGTTTTTAGCTATTTTATATGAAGTTTATATTTTTTAATATTTTAAAGATTCCATAGTTTAAGGAAATATATGTTAGTATAATTTGTTCCACCATAGAGGTTTCATCCATAACATTGAAAAAAGGAAGAATCAAGAGACTACAAAATCAAGGAAATTAACTTTTTTTAAGTAGTTGTAGAAGGACCCACAAAAAGTAGATGATAATCAAAGTTTTTTTTGTTTTCAAAAATAATGATAAGAATAACTCGTAAAAAGAATTTTATCCTATATGTGTTGAGTATGAGGAATGTAAAATAATTAAAATTTTAAACTATTTATACTTTGAATTCATCAGGTATATGGATAGTGTCCCTTTCAATGTTATCATTTATATATGTTAATTTATATTATTAATAAAAGATGATAAAATTTAGCTATAAAAAGTTTTTTGAGAAATTAAAATGTATTTATTTAAAAACATAAAAATATAAAAAGACAAACCAATTTGGCAGAGCAAAAAAAACCTTAAAGGGAATAAATCTATTTCTCCGTAAAATGAAGTTAAATGTTAAAAAAATGTTAAATTACCTGTGATTTTTCATTATCTTGGAGTGATGTTTGTTTAGGAGTGTTAATGTATTTCATTTCACTCATTTTTATTTTATTTATTTCAGATTTCTCCTATAAATAAGAAATTATATAATAACATTAACATAAATAAAATAATTAATTTATAATTTAAAAATAATTTTCAAATAAATAAATGATTATATATATAAATTTAAAAAATAAATTAAACTATGGACTCTTACAATATCTGAACATCTCTCTATATTTTAATACTGGGTAATCATGAATGATTGATATTTCTCCAAGCACCATATCAACTCTCTCTTTCTAACTAATATACAATTTCTACTTGTATGTTCACCACATGTCACCCAATTCCCTTAACCTTGTGGCCTTGGTATTTTTTATATTAGGAAACTTATATAAGAGTTGCATTGGGAAAAAATATTTGTTAAGAGAATATTATAATTTAAAATATATAAAAGTTTATTAATATTATTTACCCAAATATTTTCCCAGAAATTGTTCTTTATTGGTTCTCCAACTTCCCTCCAACTTATTTTTTGAACAAGAATGAAAATGTTGTTTTTAGAAAGTGTTCCAATAAATCTTTTACATTACTTACCAATTTTACCAATTAGATAGTTATCCTCGCTATAATGAACCATTATTTATATGTATCGATTCCAGTCCTCTTTTTTGTGGCCTCATCATCTAGTAGAGGATTTATCTAATCATAAAAAATAATTAATAAAGGAAAATAATATATATGATTTTATTATTAATCACTATGATTAATTTTTAAACACATACTAGTAGATGGGGGATCTTCTGACCCCTAAAGTGATACATATAGAGGAGGAAAGTATCATTTTTGGTAGGTGGGATATCTACAATAGGAGTACTATATATTTTCAATGATGATAATTGTACTGATAGAGGGAGAAAAATTTATGGATAACCCTTTATAGATGAGGGTGGATATAGATATGGATATGGATATAGTGGTGGGATATATAGGAGAGTAGTACTCTATATAGTGGATGGTGGGAATGGGTAATAAGAATGGATGGGAGCCTGAGAACTACTATACTGTGTGGGTGCAGGCAGAAATGGATATGGAAAAAGTGGGTACAGAAAATATGAAGATGGCATAATCGGAGGATGAACTTCTGGTGACTAAAGAAGGATGAAGGCAAGATGAACTAAATGACCCCCTATGACTGAAGCGACATAGTAGTAGGTTGAAATGTAGAATCATACGTACCAGTACCCCCTTCTATACTATTATCTTTCACATCATAATCCAATCATCTCCTCGATGATGTAGGATAAAATAACATGGATTATAAAATAATACAAATGATGAAAAGATTAATAATTTGAATGAACATAATATCCAAACATAAATTATACTTATAATAGTGATAATATGAGACATTCCTAAATATCTAATATGTTGTTCATTTATATATATCCTTATCCTTATAAATTCATCATAATCATACATTTTGACCTATAAATTTAAAATTAAATTCTAAGATAAATATAATTAATAAAAATGATAAATAATACAACTATAACATACAACAAGAATTGATGAAAATTAGAATTTAAATATCATATTTTCTTAGATCCTTGTATAATTTTCTAAAATCCTAGTTTTGTTTATATATTTTTGGTATTCATGGTGGACAGGTTATAGGTTTCCTTGGTCTAAATATATATGTATGATTATGTGTCTAGCCAACACTATTAATATTAAATTTTTTATTACTAGGGGTAGTTGGGATTCCCATATCTCAATGATGAACCTTATTCTCAATTAAATCTGTGTTTTTATTATTATTTTTTTATATTTTACATTTACTCTCAACAAGCTATTTTCTGAAACATCATTTTTGGGGGTGAAAAATGGGAATAACACCAAGTCATAAAGGTTATTATGTATGGTTTAGAAAGAATTGTGGATACCTTAATTCAAATTCTCGAAAACATCTAGTATACATTGAATAGTTATACCATATTTTTCCAAATGGTGTGAATAGAAAATGCATACCTGTTAATTTTACAAAATATTGATTAATTCATTTTCCCTTTATAATACATTTTGTTAAATTATATTATTAATGTGGAGGAGTTCAAAAGGATTTTATATGGTATGTTCTTGTTTAGGAGTTTTTTGTTTTTAATCCAATAATGAATTTATTAGTGTTTAACATATAAAGAAGAAATTTTATTGTGACCTGGGATTTTCATAAGTGGATACTTTACATCTTTATATGAATATTCAATACACTACAAAAGAACATTCCCGAGGACTATAATAATTTTGTATATTTGTAAATGTGGAAGACAATATTCTAATTTGGTGAGAGATCTTCAATTTTTCCCACAAATATATTCCCATTTAGAATTATTTATAGAAATATCATACATAAAACCTCTGTTCATAACCTAGGGAAAGAAAAACTAATAAAAGGTTAGCTTAGATGACCTGTAAGGGTAAAAAGGGGAGAAATATAAGAATAACATGAACATATGGGTATGAGAACATGATAATATCATTTGAAAATCATAACCTGCATATAAAAGATCATAACCATGAGTTTGGTTATAAAGATTGGTAGTTTATAAGACATTAGTAATAAGTAAATCTAATAACATGATCCATGAGATTATAAGACATGGAATTTTTGGCATAAAAATAAGTATAAAAAACTATATCCATATTATTCAAGGCTCAATACCAAGACTATCATATTAGAAAAATTCCTATACTAAATTGAGTTCACTCCCTGTTCGAGTACTATATTACTAAACCAGGTTCACTTCCCATTCTATACCCATATTACTAAACAAATTTCACTCCCTATTTCATTCTTAGATATCTCATGAGATATAAATATTTACCAAATAAGTTTAAGGGGGATGTAGTTCCCACCCATTAGATAATGAAATCATACATATGATTTCCACAAGATCACAATCATTCACCACATCATAACCCATAAAATGAAAGGGGTACTATAAAAATTTAATAATATCATAACCTATATAAAAGAGATAGATTTTATAATCATTTCATCATAGAAAAACCTGTGAAAAGAAGTGGGTTTCACTAGCATTTTATCATAGTACAAGCTATGGAAGAGAAACTGGTTTCATAAACAACATTTCCTCTTAAACATAAACCAGTAAAAGAAAGAATAAGAATGGTGTACCCAGATCATAGACCCAGTAATTCATAAACTATATCACAGTATGTAATCTTACATGTGGTAGGATTTTGACATATCACTTGGAATATTTCTTGGGGAAAATAACAATTCATTGAAAATCACTTTCATAAAACATTTTCAAAATCCGTTTCATTGAAAATAACATTAGAAAATTATAAATAAATATTTGAAAATTAATTTAAAACAATTCTTGAAGTAAATATGCTTTATACTTTTAAAAACGCTTTTTAAAATGTAAAACCTTTTAAAAACCATTTTATTTGAAAATAACCTTGAAAATTTACCAAGGAATCTTAGAAAATCATTTTAAACACTTTTTAATACATAAAAATAATTTGAAAATCCTTTTCTTTAGAAAAAACATTTGAAACATAAAAATTAATCTTTTAAAAATAATTCAAAATATTTTTTTTGGGAAAATAACCTTTATTCTTTTAAAAATTATTTTTAAAACATAAATAATTTTGAAATAAATATTCTTTAAAAATAACCTTGAATACTTTTAAGGGAATATTTGAAATAATTTTAAAACATGTTTTAAAAATAAAAAAATTTCATACTAATTTTAAATGAAAATTATCTTAAAATATAATTTAAAAATATTTTTTAAAATATTTTTAGAAAACATTGTTTTAGAAGAAAAATTATTTCAGACTGAAGAGATAAATAAGATCAAATTTTCATAAAAGTAAATTCTTAATTATATTAAGTTCCAAAGTGGGGAAAAATTGTATCATTAATTGAATATATCATAAATAACTAGATCATAAGAAAAGTTATGAGAATTATTGAGATGTAGATTATTATATTTTAACATTTGGAGAATTAATTATAAATAATCTTCATAAATGATGAGATTATAACAGAAAATATTTACCACTTTGGTAACATTTATTCATAAGAACCATGAAGGAATAAAATATAAAGAAACTTAAAATATAATGATGATGAATAAATTCATGATATTAAATGTCAAATTTCTTTATACAAAACTCATGAAGGAATACAGGAGCCTAACATAATGTATGTCTTAAAGAAGGAAAATTGAGACAAAATTCCCTTATTGTTTTGGTAACATTTTAACCATAAACACCATGAAAGAGAGGCTCTACAATTTATATGTAAATAAAAATAATTCTTAGTATAATAATAATAGAATACCTTCATGGGAACTATACAAGCCACATAGAATAAATAGGTAGTGAATATTTCACGTGTCTCACAAAAGTAAAAAGTGATATGAAAATCTCTTACCTTAAGTCTTCACTCTCATTATACTCATTCAAAATTACTATATAATAAATATAACTTTATTATAAATCTATAAAAAACATATATTCATATATATTATATGATATAATATTTTATTATGACATTTTATTACCTGTTTATTAACAATTCCATGTTAAAGTTACATTTCGGGTAATAACCACTTTGTTTTTTGTAATTGATTTTATTTATTATATTTCCTATTATTTTAATTAAATCAGGATTTCATCATATCCAAAAAAATGACCATGATATATATATATCATATAAATTAATTATATATTTATTTATCATAATCCATAAAATTTAGTGATAGGAAATGAAATAAACTATTTACGGAGATGGTAGTCGGTATGTATGCATAAACGGTGTTTCCATTTTCTTATCATATTGAAATAAAGAAAGAAAATAATATATATATATATATTAATTATAGTATAATTTTTATGTATTATATGTCACATATTTATATTTAATCCATCCTTAATACATTCTATGTAAAGTTTACATGAATCACATCGCTTTGCAAGGCTGTAGTCTGTCATACACACGAACAATGATATAATATCCCCCAAAAATGGAATGAATGAAGGTATGTGTTATATAATAATCCTAGAAGTATAAATAAATCATAAATATCATATATATATATATATGATATATAAAGAGTATTTACACCATTATTCCCAACCATGATAGGTGGTAATGGAAAAACAAACGACAATGGTTTGCGAGGTGGTCGTCCATCGTACACACGAACAATGATTTTGTAACCCATTTTATGGAAGTTTTTGTGTTTTTAGGCAGTAAAATTATCATAAAAACATATAAATACATTTAAAACATTTAGTTTATTATATAATAATGATATAAAATGAAATAATTGGGTTTGAGGAAGAAATAAAACAAAAACGTTTGTTGATGAATATTACCTCTTATTTGGGAATATCCTTTTGGTTTACAAAAAGGGATTTCCTTGGTAAGATTTATGCCAAAGATAAGGCTTATAAGATGAGGGTAGGGAATTTGGAAATTTATTTGGGTATATACAGGTATATCCAAATTTTTTGAGAGGTGTGGATAATGGGGGAGAGTGAGTAACCTTTGATTATTGAGGAGGAGTGACATCCTTGTAAATACTCAAAAGTATTCACTATTGGGAGGTCTCCCTTACCTAATTTGGATCCAAAATTGAATACTAATGAATTATAGGGTTTATGTGGTCAAGAAAAATATCCAACATAAAAAAATAAAGACATTTTTATAATTATATTCCTTAGTCTTTATGTTTACCCAATTTTACCCTTTCAATTTTTACCATAGTAATTAAATTTCTATCCAATGTGATTTATCCATTAAAACTAAATTAAAGTGAAAATTATTAGAAAACTTATACCCACTAATTATAAATTTTATATCTAAATTTTCAAATAAAAATATCACGTGTTTTGGAAATTAATTTTAACATAAGCGCATATAATATAAAAGACACTACTTAAACCCTAATCATGCTAAAAAACTTTTTACTATTTAAGGCTCAATATGTTCATTATAAAAGATAAATCAGCCAATTAATGAACCATATTTATATTTATATACATTTAATAGTCACTTGTATGTATATAATATTTTTATTATTTTTAAATCATTTAATAAAATATTATTTATTATAAAATAACATTGATGTCAATTTTGATATTATTTATTTAATTTGAAATTAAAAAATATCAATACCATAATGGGATTTGAATATAATAAGTTAAAACTTATGTAAAATGATATATTATTATAAAAAATTAGTGGAATATAATAATTCATTCAATTTAATTCACTTTCAATATTTTTAGTATTATTTATTTCAGTTAATTATGAACTAAATGTTTTCTACATTGGGATTTCTTAAGAATTTTAAATAATTATTTAATCACTAAAAAATTAAAATTAATTATAATTATAAAAAAATAAATCACATTTAAAAATAAAATTTATAATTGATAATAAGATGTTTTTTCCTTACCTTAAATATTTATAAATATTAAAGGAAATAAATTTTAATTTTTGTATTTTTCTTCACTTAACTTATTTTACAGGTTACTTTTATGAGATTGTTTCGAAATCACTCATAAAAATTGAGAATAAGGTGTTAAGGGTCGAAGAAGTTCTAGAATATTGGATTTTGGAAAATAATTTAGGTCATTTTACAAAATATATTATAAGTTTAACCATTATGTAAACTCATTTTACCTTAACCACTATAATTAATTTTAACTATTTTCACTAATTAATTTGATAAAAAATTATGTTAAAATTATCAGAAATTATAAATTATTTTTATTCCAAATATGGAATCCTGTTTACAAATTCAATTCATAGACTTGGCAGAATATAATTTAAAATTAGTCCTAGAGACATTATTAGAAAACAAGTTTTTTTAATGTGAAAATGTTAAAAAGTTTCCAATGTTTTTATATCAAAATTAAATATTAAAATGAGTATACTAAACTAAATTTGATTAATAGATATATTATTGAACTATTTTTACATTATAAACAATTAAAAATATATTTTATCATTATAAATTATTTAAAGGAAAAAATATTTTTCAATTAAAATTCAGTATTTTTCACTATTCAGCAAAAAATGAAACTTCTCATAAAAATACCAAAAATTCATACTAAGATAATTTAAATATTACAATTTATAAAATCAATTTTATTTTTAAAAATAAATTTTATAAAACTGGTTAAAATTTAATTTTATATTATGTGCTCTAAGCACGATCAAACAGTATTTTAGAAAAGATACTTTTTTTAAAAAAAACATTATTTTATATTTTAATTTATTTATAATTAGTATATAACTAATAAACAATTGAAAAATATATATTTCTATAAGTTAGTTAATCCTTTTAATTGTCACCATACCAATGTCTAGAATATAATTATTATATTAAATAATAATATTAATAGTATATTATAGTTCGGAAAAACTCGGTCTCGCGTGTAATACAAGCTATCAAAGGAACTCAGTATTTTGTGTGACATAAGAAAAACATAGTATTAAATGAACTAAAATATAAAATCATTATTGTGTTTTGCATATTATAAATTATTTTTTTATATAAAGAATGAAAAACTTGGTGTAGCTTACAATGCAAGACATGAGAGAAATTTAATTTATTTAAAAAAATTTAATTTATAAAAACTCATGGTGGTACAAATTTCATGTATTTTGGTTTTATTGGATGTAATTAAATATTATTTAGATATTCAGGGATTGCAAACTATTTTGAAAACATAATTAATAATTATTAACTAATTAATACTATTTTTCATGTTTCTAATTTAGTCAAGTATAATGGATTCTATAAATATTTTGGGATAATCTCTGATGTTAAACTTTATTTTAACATAATTTATAATTTATATATTAATATACATGGGATTGATTCATAAAATAGTTTTATTGATTTTATAAAAAAATGATTTCACTGGAAAAATGATATTTTCATATATTATATAAGGTTATCGAATTTGGTGTTTCCTTCTATTTTATATTATTGAAAACGAAATGAATTATATTTATATAGTATTCAAAGGGTTTTAATGGTATTTTGGTATTGTTTCACATTGCGAAATATTTTTATAATCTTATTCAAAATGTTTAAATCAATATTAAATATGTTTCATGTCTCTTACTATTTTAGAGTACCTTCCTCACCATGTCCCAATATATTCTGGAGGTGGATTTTCAGGTGATTCATAATAACTGGACTTTCTTATTAGAGGGGTAGACTATCTAATCTATTTAAAAAATAAATAATTCTATTCCTCAAAACATATATCAAACTAGAGACACAGTTCTAGAGATTCTAAATTTGAATCCTCTTATCATTCATGGGAAATAAGGTTACCATGAATCAGAATACTGGATATAGAATATTGATATTATCATCAAACTTCTCAAAATCTTGGACTCCCTTATACTCACAACTTCATCAATTATGATTTAAAGTTTATGTTGGAAGTACTAAAATTAAACAATTTAGACTAATTTACAATAAGGTCATTCATAGAAACATTTCAATCAATTTAAACTTCAACTATACATTCTTAAAATTGTGAATGTTTTAAAAGAGGTGGAATTTTATTGACTCGGGCGGAGTGGCCAATCAATTTTTATTGGATATCACTCTTTAATAATGTAATACTATATATAACTCATAAATACTAGGATTCCATATTTATAGAAATTTGTATTCAAATATGTCTCTCTATTGGCTTTCGCTAATGTTGTCATTGTATGTCCTCTCCCTGTTGTTTGTTCTAGAATTTTTAGTCCTAACCTAATGTGAAAACTTATGATTCTTAGGTTATTATGTAATTATCGCTATATTTTAAGATAATTAATGAATATTTTTCAAATGTTTGTATAACCTATTGGTGTCATCAAGTAATTGGAGTATTATTTGAAAATAGGGGAGACACAGATGAATTATATTCTCCAATTAATGGGATCAATATTATTATTATAAAATTTAATTCTATGCCTATATGGTAATGGTAGGAGTAGTGAGAATGATTTTAATGTATAGGTTATTTGTTTCATCTATAATTACTGTTTAATGAACTTAGTGTTAATAATATATTTAATCGAGTAAGTTAAGTATCATGATTTTATATTTTACATCCTCCATTAGTATAATCATTTCAACCTTGACTAGACCATATATAGTGAAAGATGTATGATTTCTTAAAATTTTGTTTCCATAGTTGTAGTGGTCTAGAGTATTTTATAACCACCCATATACAAAGAAGTTGGATTGAATGTTGTGAACATGACCTATAATTTTTTAGTAAGATGTGTGGATTCTAATTTTCCTAAAAAAGGATATTCTTGGAACATAAAAAATTAATATTACATTTTAAAAAGTATTATGTATAGTCTATTGTTTTATATATTTAATTTATAATCAATACATTATGAAAAAAACACATCATATACCATGAAATTTCATGGGGGGAAATACTGCTTAATTTGATATCATGTATGAATGTTTAAAAAGAACATAAAATATTGCAATAATATTAGGTAAATACTTACAAATGGTAGTCGAATGATTAACACGCCCTATAAGACTACAAGAAACCTAGGATCAAATACTAATAGAGGAAGAATTATTGGTTACTATATAAGTACAATAGCGGTACTGTAGTAGCTAGAACTATTCATACATTTGGGCCGTTGGGCCACTGATTTTGGCCTATGGGACACAGGGACTTCGGGCCACTAAAGACCATAGAGCATCCAAGGAATACAACATAGAGTAGGTCCAAGAAGTATCTAGAGCAAGTAGTATCCACCAGAGTAGAGCTAACTAGATTGAAAGAAAAAGAGGGTATATGAATTTCCTTTGGTACCAGGCACCATGTAGCAATGCATGGGGAAATGCTAGCTGATTAGTAATGCGAGGTGGGGAGATATGTGCCTTTAATGATGCAGATGACAGGGAGGGGAAGTTCTTTTGTAGTTGGTTTGGGCCTTAAAGTCATGTAGTGGGAATTATGCCTCTGGGACTTTGGGTCATGTACTGGGCCTTGTTCCACCGGGCCTATGGGTCAGGTAAGTTTTCTCTCTCAACCCAGTTAAAAAGTAGATTATCTAAAAAAATATTCAAGGCCTTTGGCCATTTATGAAGGTCAACACTATGTTTTATCTATGAAAAATTATTATTTGAAATTTGTTATAAAAATTGAATAATTTTTGTCATCCAATGAAATATTTGAATAAATACCAGTAGGTTCATCCACAACATCATTATTATTTATTTCTTTATAAAACATATGTCTAGGAATGACATAAAAAATAACACCAAATTGTTTTTTAATGGGTCAGTTACATAAAACACATGTCTAGTATATAATACAAGAATATATGGTTCATATTAATTAGTCTAAATCCATAATTATTTATAAAAATTCCTTGATATGTAATTTAATCAAACCACTTTCATTTCATCATTGTGACATGACCATGTGAATAGTAATCTAATAAAATGATTCTTTCAAAAAGAACATAATATGATATATTTTTCTAATCAATGTTACTTGTATGATCCACTATCATAACAATATATTATAGCTCATATCATTACACCATTATGCTGTATTGACATTATAGTTACACAACTATTTATAATAAATTTAAAGCCACGGAGAACCATTTCCTTACAATCACATACCATATTGTTTTAAGCAAAGAAAAAAACCCTTATTCGATCTAATAAATCATTCATCGATAAATTTAGAACCTAAAAGATATAAACATAAAATGTTAAACAGACACCACTGATTATGTTATGAGAAAAAAGAGGAAATCTATTACCTTTTACTTTTACCAAGTAGTAAATTATTTTCTATACAATTGTTACTTCCTCTTAATAGATAGAGAAAAATGTCTCCTTTTTATAATTTCTAAATTTTCTCTAAAATTATAAAATCTTTAATTTTTTTTGAATATATAAATAAATAAAATAATGAAAAAATGCATATTTATTAGTTTATATACTTGATATAAACCTCAATCACCCCACAATTGAATAAAACTTTTTAATGATCTATTTACCACTCTTCTTTTCTAAAAGTAAAAAATGAGTATGATCAAGATATCCAACCTATTTGGGTAAGTGAAGGAAATATAGGATCAATGGGATCATATTTCTCATCTTTAGTTCTCATTAGTCTGTTACACCTTGTAGTGATGTTATCCAAGTATGATGAACATAAATCCATGAATTCTTGTGCCAAATATAATTTCAAAATATATCCTTCGAGATGATATTATTTTTTACATAATATTTCAATTTAAACAACATTATTTCTATTGGATACATACACATACTCAAAACTAGACCACCAAAAATAGATTCTGTGGCAAGTTTCAAAGTCAGATGTAACATACATATAAAAAATTATGGTGGGAAAAAATTTCCAAGTCACAATGAATAATTGGTGCATCTCTCAAAAATTTAGGAATAAAACTTTAGATCAATATTTTGGAAAAAATGTCTCAAAACAATTAACCTAAATTAATCACAAAAACTATAAAATCAATGTGAAACTAAATATAAAATTTCAATGGGAATCCAAAAATGTAAGAAGACATGGTAATCACGTGTTTTAAGAGATTTTAGTGTTACATATTATGTATTCAACCTTTTGGAAATGTTACATTAATAATCATCTGTAACCTTTAAACATTCCAAGACCAAAAGAATTTTTTTTATCTGTATTTTCATCGAATAATAGGAAATGTTACTTTACACTTATTTTGACCAATTAATTTAGGATGAAGTATTTATCTTATATCCCATTCCATAAAATCATGAAGTGACAATAAATTGTCTTTTGTTTTGAATTTGAAATTAACAAGAGTAGAAAGTAAAATCTCACAGATGTTTTTATCAATATAAATTACATCCAAACAATGAAACAATAAATTTTATGACCAATAAAATAACTCAAAGAATATAATTTTCTTTCTCCAATTTCTATTGGAATTTGAATTAACATACTTTTACTTTCTGATATTTGATCAATTTTTTCCAATAAAATAATTCAAACCATCAAGTTCATTAAAAATATCATTCCCCTATATTCTTTGATATGTTTCATCTATCTTTAAGACATTATCAAATTGTCTCCAATTTTTCATATACGGATGATCCATTGGTAGGAATTTTCAATGGCCTTTGAAGATGAATGTTTACTAAAACTTTAATCTCTAGGAATGTTTATTTGTAGTTAAAATATTGCAGGATAATATTCATTTTTTACTCTATCCATAAATCATTACATAAGTAGGTAAATCATTTATTTTCCATAATAAAGCTACATGAAACATAAAGTACTCATTCGTGAATGCATAATACACTTACACACAAACAGTCCAAAGGTCCTTTAACTCATATATTAATGTCTGCAAGTATATCTCAATATCATTTATAGGATTACTGTGTATAAATATCAATATACTCATGATGGTAGATGGATTATTCATAAAAATCCATGAAGGAAAGTTATAAATGTGAATGAAAATAGGCTATGTACTATGTGTAACATGTATTAGAAGAAATGGGTTGAAAACATCAGAAAATAATCCCAATATAACAATTTGTTAGTCAATTGGAAAATTAGGATGTAACCTCTCAAATTTCATCCAAGATATCCCATTTAAAGGATGCATTATTTTATTATTATCCTTATTCTTTCATCTTTATGCCATCTCATATTTATTTCCATTTTTTCTGATATAAAAAGTTTTTGATGCTTTGTAATTAAAGGTAATTTACACAATAGTTTCTCTAGTTTGTTGGATTGAGTTTCATATTTATTAGTCTTCTACCTTGATGTAATAAACTATTTTCACTAACTAAACTCTGTATTTTCCTTCCAGAATAGACCTCAATCTTTTGCGAAATAATAGATACTCTTAGATGAAAATCTATATTTTTAACCTTCTTTTATGTCATGCAATAATATTTTATAATACATACATCATAATGTAGTAAACCCTTAATAAATTTAGGGTGATAATAAAATGTAGTATTAATAAATCCATACATTTCTTTCCCAAGATGTAATCGCATTAAAAACTCAAGTTTTCTCATCTGTTCAGATGCTTGTTATACTAAGGTATTCACATATTCCATAAAATTTATAACACTTTCAATGTCATAATTCTAATAAATAGATGAAAACTTTTTTCTGATATTAATTTCCACCAACAATGGTCTATGTGAGGATATAAATTCAAAAACAAATGGAAACCAACCCAAAATCAAATATTTTTATGCCAATCATTTCAGATTATTCAATATCATTCTCCAATTTATTTTTTATACATTATGATACCACATGTGATATTTTTTCTAAATGATGTTTAGTGATATAGTAACTCACTTCCTCATGAATTAAACAAGGTATTACAGGACAATCAAAACAAGGTCATCGAATAAATCTACTATTTTAATCATTATTGAATGAAAAGTCAAAAAATTATCGCAACACCTTTTGAAACTCATTAGTGATGTGACCAACATTGTACATCCAACTAGTATCTATTTTGAGGAAAATAAACATATATTAAACAAATAATCTTTAAAATTAATTAACATGATATTTTTTGTTTTGTATTATAAAAACTAATAATAAATAACATTTTTATAATAAAAGAATAAAAAATATCTTAAATGGAAAGTAAAATAATAATTTTATGTTGTTAAATTTTAATTTATATTAAATTTCCTTTTCAGACTCTACATTATTTATTTATTAATTGTTTTCAAATATCTTATAATACAACTATATCAATAACAATCTTGTGAAACTATTTTACAAATACATATTTCTGTGTTATTGTATTCACTATAAGCACATATTTTTGGAATATCTTGATAGGTTATTATACCCAACACTATATGTACATGCTCCTAGGAGATATTGAGTTCAATATATTTTTCATATACATTACATAGTTTATATGTTTATCTAATGAAATAGTTATGGTTCTTGAATTATGGTATCCCTATTAGGCATATCATCTTCTCTGGACATCAATACACTCAATCTTATTATCCAACAGTGAAGCAATCATGTGGCTAATTTTCTTCTTCAAAGCAATGAATTCAGCTATCTCACTTGAACAACTATATTCTTGACTATAAAAAACACTCGTTTTTTACATTTTAATTAATATGAAAATCTTTAATAAATGGAATGCATGTCAAGGTATCTTTCCTTTCCCCAACTCTTCTTATTCAATGAAAAAAATAATAAATAATAACAATATTGGGTTTCTATCTTAATCTTTAGCACACATAATATTAACAAACGCAATAGGTCTATCGTTACCAATTTATATTTATTCATCTTCTCATTTTTCTAATTATAATGAAATAATATATCCTGAGAATAATATTATATAAAATAAATACTAAAATTTCATTTTAATTCCAACATCAATATCTTTTTATTTAATTCTAATTTTTATTTTCATGGAAAAATTATATATTAATATTTCAAAAAATTTCCTCATTTAATCTCAATGTATTCTTATAATTATTTATATTTTAATTGTGCATGAAAATAATTAATTGAAGCTCTATCATGATATTATTTTTGACTCCTCAAAATTCATCATCTTTTCACCAAGATATTTTATAATTTTAATGGAACCTATATTCTTTTAATATTCACTAAAACCAACATTATCATTTTCACATATGAAGGAACACATGAAAAAAATATATGGTGAAATGATCCTCTCATTGAAATAATTTATCATTCAAACCATAAAAATATTCTTGGTTTTAATAATGATCATAAAAACAATTATGGTATTAAATTAATTGACTAAAAATTAAACATTATTCATATTTAGGGATTACGAATCACATGGGAATAAATTTTAATCTTATATGACACTCTAAAATATCTCTTATATCCTTTGAAATGTTTTATTTACTCATACATAACATTGAGGTCACTCATATATGATCTAATTTTATTATGATGTAGCCTCTATAATTTTTGAGTTAGTCTTTTGTAAGTCTCTAGTTACTCATATGTAGCCTCTAATATATTCAATTACTCATATATAGCTTAGAAACATCCATATAGAATGTTCTATAGTAGATGTATATTTTTTACATACTTTGATATAACTTTTGATCTTCTGTAATTTTTCTTTTATATCATTTATTATTTCATAAAAAAAATATATTCCTAAGAATATTCTAAAATTTATTCTTCTATAGTTACTGAATCCTCTAAATCTAATCTTCCATAGATTTATTAGATTTGAGATTCAATATTCCATAGATTTGAAACAACATGAATTGCTATTATAGAATATAAACTCCATGTTATTATACATATATAGAATAATAATAATTATTGGGATACATTTATATAGGTACTAGTAAAAAGAAGATTACTCATAAGTAGTTCAATGCCTTAACAAATCCTAATATCTTTGAGACCTGACACTAAAACTCATCTTAATCATTCAAAATCCATGAGAAAACATATTCAATAACTCAAATTCATCTTAAGAAACATCAAATAATTTCAAAATATTATTTACAAATATTTCCACTTTCTCTAATAATTTATTAATTCATTCTTATGTATGATATTTGGAATTATCAAATAAAATCATCTATTTATTACAAAAATCATTTCTAGAAAAATACAAAACATTTTTTTTATCATTTAATTACATTATATTTTTTTGGTTTTTAATTCTAGCGAGAGGGATATATTTCCAATAATTATTTGACTACCTCAAGACTAACAATTCTACTTCAAAATTCATTAATAGGTTTGATAATAACGATTTAATTATTTTTTAATAATTGAATAATGTATTTTTCTATAAATTAATTCTTTAAACATAAAATTATCTAAATTTGAATATATATAAATACTGAAAAATATTAATTCATTTGGTAATAAATGAATTAAATTTTTTAGAGGACCTTGACCAAGAAATGATATTTTTTTATCATCCCTGATGAATAAAAAATAGGCCTTGAAAACCCCCAAAAATATGTATTATTTTACTAAATAATTTATTTATATGTAATTAAAATTTTTCAAATGATGGATAGTGATTATCATACCATATAATCTTTTAATTTGGTGAAGAAAAGTAGAATAATCAAATTTATAATTTTGTTATTCAATATCTAGGAAGCCATTAATCACACATAGAAAATAATTCAAAGATATAATTAATGACAGACAAGTAAGAAATTAAATCACTTTTAAATTCATATAGTGATAAAACAAATTGAGGACATCACAAGAAAATCATGTGGATAAAGGAAGAAGACTCACTATGCAGAGATGGAGGTGTCTGGTTCATAGAAAAGGTAGGGTTCGGCCCACATAGGTCACGATCATGGAAGGGATTGACTACAACTTGTTTGTGGTCAACTCAAAAAAGAAAAATGGATTTGTAGAGGCACTAAATAGAGGAAAAGCATTCGGCTACTAATGGAAGGTATCCGATGCATCACCCGTGCACTTTCCACTTGTATGAAAAAAGGGTTTGGATGATGCACCCAATGGAGCAGCAATGCACGATGAAGGGGATAAAGGAGGGGAGGAATGCATGATGAAGAGGATGGGGAAATCATGTGGGGGAATGAGGAATCACGATGAAGGGGATGGGAGGGACCGCACAAGGGTAGAAGTATATGGGAGGAATCATGCAAGGGTAGGAGATGATCGTCATGGGTAGGATAGGTGATCCATGTGAGGGTAGGAGATGAGTGCAATGGGTAGGAGAGGAGAGCCACACAAGAGTAAAAGAGGAGTTCCATGGGTAGTAGGAGTTTCATGAGAGGTTGAAAACAATTTAACCCTATTGACATAGTTTTATAAAATTATGTCTTAAAATAAACACAAATCCACAATTCTAATGAAACCATGGATATAAATTGAGTTATATCCATAGACCTATAAAATCGTGGTTATAAGCCCATGCCTATAGATAATTTTTCTAGCATTGTATCAAAATCCTAATTTTTAATGTTGTTTGTTCTTCTACTTTCTTACAAATTAATTGTTTAAAGTGTTGATAATTTTCAAGTTAACTACATTTAACTTCCTAAGAAAGATTTTTTAGTTATTTTCAAGAATTTTGATGCTTGATAACAACTTCTATTATTGTGGAGACTCAAGTAGTATATGATTATTTTTTGTAATATTGTTTTTTCTTAGTTTAATTTCAAATCATGTAGTTTTATAAATGTTAATATCATTATATGGGTGGTAAAGTTAAAAAATTAACTCTTAAATAACATGGTAAATGGTATTCACATCGTGTGAATATTTTATAATTATTTTTTATATTGATAAATATACTGAAACTAATAGTAGGCTAGATTGACATTGTAATAACATCAATATATTTTTTTATTTTTTGTTTTAAATTTTTTAGATTTTTTGAAAATCAATTATTTTTTATTCTAATTAAAATCCTATATTTAAAATTACATAAAAAATGTTTATATTATTATTATGAAATATCTAAGTGGGTTTTTCTATTTAGGCCTTGATGGTTTACTAGGTTTTTATTTTCTTATTCTATGTGGGATTATTTGCAAGCCTCTCATTTATTAGGATTGGTATTGGGATTTGGGTTCTTTTTCTGGTTGGCCTGCTTCTCTTGGCTCAATCCCAATGTTTCTAAGGATTATTTTCCTAGATATTGATTATGGTTGATCTGATAACTTTAATTTAGGGAATTTTTTATCTCTTCACCATCACATATCACGATCAACCCGTTTTCTTTACCACCTAAACTATCCCCCTCCATTATGTGTCCCCACCTCCATTCAAAAGTTATTATGCCAGAAGGATTTTTGATTATTCCATTCACCCTTAACAGTCCACATATCCTATCTCTCCTATTGTGAATGACAGACACATAAAATAATATCATACTAGACTATTCACATTTTTCTCTACCAAATCACTTTATTCTCTTAGAATTTATCCGAGGAGGGGTTTCTGGTTTCCTCAATATTCCATTATAGAGAGAAGAGTGTTGAAGGGAGAATCCCCTATGAACTTCAATCAATGAATTCTGAATCCCCTATTATAGTGTCCTTTTATGTTGGAGAGATCACATCCCTTGAGATCTATCTCCAAAACCACTTTTTTAAACAATCTTTCCCAATTAGAGCTGATGGCATCCTTCGATGATCATACTCTTGAGTACATTGTGTAGGCTTAGGACTATAAGCTGCTTGTGTTTTCATTATGTTGTTTTAGTGATGCAATGTATTATTTTTTTCATTTTTGGTTAGTGTTATGGGTTTTTTACATTTTTTAATATATTTTAATGGAATATGTTACCATATTTAGGTTTCACCACTGGATCTTAAAGTGTAGACGACCCTATGCTTAGATAGCTTTTGTGGTCCGCATGTGTTTTATTTCTCTATTATATATTATCTATTTTATATTCCTATTTTTCTTTGTTCAGTGTAGTAATAAGTCTACTAGTCAAGTTCTTTACATGAATATAGGATAAAAAATATCCAAATCATGTAAATCTATTATGTTATTTATATTTTACACTTTTATTTTTTTATGTTCATTTCCATGAACTTTATTTTGTTTCTTGTTTTTTTTATACTTCTCAAATTGTTTTCATTTATCAATCTTAGTTTCATATTATAAATTATTTCTAGTCTACGACATTCTATTTTACCCCTTTGAACCTCACTATTTGGATAATTAAATAAAATTTATAAGAAAAATGAAAAAATATTAGTTTGTGGAGGCAGTAGTCCACACAACACATGATTAATATTGTTTTTTTACTAAGTGGATGCAAATAAATAATTAAAGGTAACAAATCAATATAATAATGATAATAAGGTTATCATATTTCTATGTTAAGGGTAATTTTGAAAGTTAAATATTAAGAAGAAATGGTAAGGAGTAGGTAATACTCACATTGGGGATAAAGACACTTGATGGTTCCCCACTTTGCTAGAGGAGTGCCACCCTATCCTAGGGTTTCTGGATATCCTTTTTAGATATATTCCTATCTTGTAAAAGAAAATTGTTAGCATATTTTTCTCTCTTGATTTTTTTTGATGAATATATTGGTAGTATCTGTGGTCTCTCACATTCATTGAAGGCTTTGCTTGTCCCCTCCTATGATCAGTGGTTTTGACATCATCAACAACTCCCATATTTTTTGCATGGATCCCATCTTCAATAGATCTTCCTTGAATATGGTCCCCCTATGATATTTGGTGCTCATTTTATGGTCTCTGTATCTATTGAATGATAGTGATGTGATTTGAGGGTGGTGGATTTTCGGAGGTTCCACCTTCTTCAAGCCTCAATTCTCTTAGACATATGTGGAGATGGACTTAGATGATGATGTCCTTGTGTGTTCAAAGTTTTTGTTTTTTTTGGTAGGGTACAGTGATTTCGACGATGCTAGTAAGAGTTATGAGTGGTAGGATGATGATCAGTTTTGGTTCCCTACTTTCAAGCACTGGTGGGATGACAATTGAAACCACAATGTCATTGGTTTAGATATGTTTTTGGTCTTAATACAATTTTACATTTAAGGAATTTGGAATTTTGTGATTGGTTTTTTGATGAGGGTGTTGGTGTCTCTTTGAGTATTGGATCTGGTTTTATTACGACTAGTTCAGTGTAGCTTCTTGTTGGTACTGCTATGTGGGAGACCTCATAAGTGGGATGGTTTTTCTGACACCCATCATCAACCATCTATTTTTTTGGATGGATGGGTACCCTAAAATTATTCTGCATAGTGGTATTGGTCTTTATTTGAATTGAATATGGTTGAATTATTTTGATTCACTCACAAGATTCATCGGGTGGGTGGCTCGAAAGAGAGATAAATGTGCCAACAACTATCGCCTGGTCCTTCCTTGACTTTTCATTGTGGGAGGGGTGCTCTACCATGTTGTTCTTCTAGAAGGAGACAACTTCTTAGTGGGTGGGGGGTGACACTTATATATAACTAATTCCACTACTGTGTTTTCAATTATGGGAGGTGGGAGTGATGATATTGTATCATGCACTTATCTTGATCATTATCTCTAATTTAATATTATGGTCCTTTCTCCTTTAGGTTTGGGTTTATTGGAATTTTTTTCATGGTGACTTGTAATGGGTTTCCCTATTACCTTATTTATCAAAACAATCTCTCTTATTTTGTTTTTAATAAAGGGGTCTCGACCATCAACCTTTAAAAAAAGTTAATACCCACATTGGTACCTTGATATTTATCTTGAAAGTCTCATTCGAAATAAAGGACATATGTTAAAAAATTAAGACCATAATCTTATGAAATTGAGATATAATTTTAAGAGGAGTAAAATAGAAGACTTTATGAAAGGAATTTGAAGGTATGGATGCATAATGAAGGGATGGAAGTGTCCCAATTTATAAGTGATGAAAATTGTAATTTTTATAACACCCATTAATTTTCAATAATCACTACACTATTCATGGGTGAAAGACTCCAGAAGTTAGAAATAATCAATTTTGGGGTGATATTGGGTTGAAAAGCCTCAAATAAATATTTTTATGCATGTTTTAAACAAGTTGGATTTTTTTTTTTACTTTTATCTTTTTTTTTGTTATTTCCTTGGTAACTAATATTTTTACTAAGTAATTTAGTTTTTAATAGAAATATTTAAAAACAAATCATAACAATTTTTTCTATGATGAATCTAAATTTAATCTAAATTTAATTTAAAAGGTTTTATAAATAATAAAAATTAAATTAAAATCAAAACATTTTATACATAGAAAAGTAATTTTTGATTGAAAAATAGTATTTTAACCATTACGTGTTCATAATATTATTTAGAATTGGTTACCAATTAAATGAATATTAATATAATTATATATGATATTAAAAATAATATTATATTCATCATTTAAAATACATCAATTTAATTGATTAGATGAAAATTACATGATATTAATAAAAAACTCTTTGAAAATAACAATTTTACAATTATCATGGTCATTTACATAAATCATAATAATCATAATAATCATAATAATCATAATAATAATACTTTTGTGCCTAAAATTGAAATTATCCTTATTACATAATATAATCATGTTGATATTATATAGTAATTCCATTCTGATAGATTTATTTTCTATAAGTGGTGAAATGTAATTCTTAATATAAGGGAATGAAAATAATTTTTAAAGTAAAATATTACATATATTTCCAAATTATATACATGGGTTTTATAAAAAAATAAATAAATTTAAATGTTTTATTTTATTAATAATTATATATATATTTAATATAAAAATGTTTGAATTTTTGTTGTTATTCTTGTATTATGATAATGTCATAAATGTGATAGTTTTTTAGCGAAATTAGTATTTTTTAACAATTTACCTTAAAATCCAATTATTCTAGAAAATACCAAAAATTAATATTAATATAATATTTTTATTCAAAATTTATTTTTTTTAAAATTTAAAATTAAAATTTTAGAATTTATATATTCAATTTTTGAATAAAAACATAAAAATATAATGAAAAATTATTTCTATTGGAAAATAAAATCCTCAAATATTATTAGTTATTATTAATATTTCATATCATTTACAACTAAATTTATTTTACCTATTATTAATATCAAACATAATTTATCATCATTAAACATTACATTTCTTGAAATAAAAATGCATATCACAAAAAGGAAATTTTTAGAAAAATAAATGTTTATACCATATATGATCTTATTAGTCATTTAAAGAAAACTAATTGAATTTTATTCATATTAAATGTAGCATATATTTCATAAAGTTATTACTCTTATTAATTTATATTAATTCAATGGATAGTTTTTAACTATCATAGTTAAATATTTATCATTTATTAAAATATATCATGGCTTCATTTAAGTTTAGTGTTGCATGTGGAGAAAGTAATCGAACACATTGAATTCTTTAAAAGAAAAATTATATAATTAAAATCATGGGATGTTACAATTAGTTATATGAATTGTATTATTTTTTGTGAGTTTAGTAATAAATCTAATTTAAATTTAAATGATTGATGTATTCTTGATTAATATACACTTTAGAAAAACATCCCAAAGATGTTTTTTATCTTTTAAGAAGTATATTATTTACCTCTATTTGTATTCCTAAAATATTTGAAAGGAATATCATGAAGTATATGAATTTACCTCTAGATTATCTTTATAATAGTCCACATGCATCTTTCTAAACCAATTTTGGATGCTTTGTGGTAGTAACACCTTAATTTTTAAAGGACTCTTTTTCATAGAAGATTACAAGTAATCTTGCCAAAACACTTAAGCCTTATTTCCAAAGAGACTAAAAACCCATCTAAAAATATTATTGATATTTTATATTAGTTCTAATTTTAATAAAAAAATTATCTTACCAAAATTGGGTACTATTTGAATCTTATACTAAGAGGCTCAGCCATGGGTTCAGAGACCCATGACCCCAAATATTTATTAAAAAAAGTGTAAAGGTACAGGATACTTGAGGAAATGCTAACATGAGAAATAAAACACCTAGATAGAAAACTAAAAAAAATTCAATTATTACCTTTTTCTAGGCCAACCTTGACCCCTAGATCCTCCTCGATTAGCGGGATGTTGCCCTCTTCCCCTTTTCATTATGAATTCTGTCTCTGATGACATAACCTCAATAGTATGCAATTCAGTTTCTTCATGAGAAGCTTCCCCATGCAACATTGAAAGCCTGACTTCAATAGAGGAGATTATATCTTAGGGAGCAATACCAGTAGGAGACTCATCATGTGGGTCTTGAGGATCCTACTGTACAGCCATGGAATCTTGCACATCAATGAAAGAATGTGCAGCATTGTGAACGGGATGTTCCATCTCATTTGGGATCTCCAAACCATCAACATTAGTAGGTGTCGAGGAGGAGAATATTTGGTTACTGCATCCTATATTCTTGAGTCCTTCAAGATTAAGAAAATAAAACTCAGTTATATTAATAGACTCTAACATGGAAAAGAAATTGAAAAGTAATTTTATAGGTTTAAATGCCTCATTACTAGCTACAACCATTGGAGCGGCATCCATAATAGTTCCCCTCTGATCCATATACATTGGAAGATATTGTACAAGATCCTGTACATGCCTAGATGTAGTAACTTATCCCAAATTAGTGGGGTGCAGAAGATCTCAACAGACCCTCCTCCCCTAGAGCACCTTGCAAACCACCAGACTTCTCAATAGAATTAGTTCTACCCATCAGTACACCCTCTTGAATCCCATGTGGTACCGAAACATCTCCTACAACAGCATTGTCCATCAACGGATCCTCTTCCAGCCGAGCGTCCACATTGGCCACCTGAACCTCATAATGAATAATTGGACATGCCCTCGGATTCTTAGGCATCACCAACTGGAATCCAGTATCATCAAAGATCTTCATCTTACCCTTCCTACAAGTAGAGGTCAATGTAGCACAGTATAACTCCAGATTTACTTCATTTTGGACAACAGCCTCATGCTCTGATTGATGCCCTTCCTCCTCCATAGCCACATCATCCCAGGACTTGTTATCAATACCTCCAATGATTCCAAAGTTAGCTTGATCAAATGGGTTATCATTCACTGGATCATAAGTCGCAACTTGATGAAATTAAATAGTCTTAGAAAAACCATATTGGACAGCCTCAACAAATGAGGAAATACCAGCATTTTGAGGATCCTTCCACCTGAAAACTTACTTGGTACCATTCTGGTCAACAAGTTTCTTTTTGCACTGATCTGAGGTATGACCCAAAGATTTAAAAAGTGATCATTTTATATTCCCGCGACATTGCACAAGAGCATGACCAATACATAAACAAGACTTATAGAATGTAGGAAACCACTCATATTGTATAGCAAGTTCTAACTTAATCTCACCCGCAACAAGGAAAACTGTGTCAATAAGAACTTGAGATAAATAAATCTCTACCAAAACATGGAAAAAATGACCATACCTAGGATGCTCCATTTCCTTATCAACCTTAATCGGACAACCAACAGCAGAGGTGACCTCCCATAAAACCTATGGATGCCGGAAAAACCAATTTAGACACCTAATTCGAATAAAATTTTGAGTGGAAGAGTTCTTAATTGAAAGAGGACTTACTAAAGGATCCCACTATTGAACAATTATGTAACCAGGTTTCAGCAAAACCAATCCCAAACTCCATGCAACATTTTTCAGTTCCTTCAATTTAAAAGCAATATGGAACGTACCTCTCCCAATTGATATCAAACGCCAGTCAGTGAAGCCCTAGCTCTGAGATAAATGAGCCTGCACTTCATCAACCCTCAAAGTGGCATCACTCAGAGTTCCCGATAACCTAGAAAGGAGGGAGAACCAACATTATTCAAGAATAGCTTCCAAAATTTTCAGACTCGCTTCAACTAATTCAATAGATCCATTCTTGGTAATCCGTTTATTTAAAGAGGCAGATTCATGCTGAGATTTAGAGAAAAACCTATTCTGGGAAGCTGAAACCTCAGACTTCCTCTTAGGGTTCATCAAATCTTCCTTCATCGCATCCATAGGATTCGAAGAAATCCCACCACCCATAGCCACCACCTTCTATGTGGTGATGAAGACATCTTTAGTATCAAAGTAGCAATCCAGTAGATTTTACATTGATCATCATCTCAAAGAATGCCCGAGAGTCATCTCGTGAGATGTCTCCCGCATTTCCTCTTCCATTTGAGGTATGGTATGGTATACCACAACAAAATTCATTTCTAACATGAAATAATGTCTTATTGTGTGTAAAACTAGGAACTGTGATAACTATTTTGGTAATAATCAATACAAAACAATAGTTTTAATGAGAATCAATCAACATAGAAAACATGAAATTATGATATGATTTTGCAGATGTTGGAGTCAAGTCCCATCAACAACTTAA
Organism: Viscum album; assembly: GCA_963277665.1. Lineage (NCBI taxonomy): Eukaryota > Viridiplantae > Streptophyta > Magnoliopsida > Santalales > Viscaceae > Viscum > Viscum album. The sequence goes on along the minus strand of OY728161.1, from coordinate 1,907,327,678 downwards.
AGATTGACCATAAAAATTATATATTTTATTATATTACTTGGTTCATATATTTGGATACAAATATTTATATCACATATAGTATAGAACACCTAAGAAAATAATTTGAAATATTACTAGTAATGATCAATATACATGAAGTAGAATCTTTTTTATAATTATTATTCAATTCATTACAATTTCAATTCCAGTAACATTTATTACCACATGTGAAGTGGATAACCTCTTTTTTGATTTTGATATATATGAATATTTTATTTCATTGAAGTAAATTTTAAATGTACAACTGAATTTGAACATTTCATAGTCTTTTCAACCATTACACTCACTATATTTACCATAAGGGGTGGGGAAGAATGTTCCCACTAATCCTTATTAACATGGCATACCATAGTAAAAATATAATTGAGAAACATATCTATAACTTTCAAATAATAAAAGTTAATGTATATAGATCATCTATGTGGTACAAATGATAATAATAGGTTAATTTATATTTCCTTATCTATATGGCATCCTAACTTCACTAATTGATTTATATAATTAAAATTTCGAGTACATGATCACTAGCTAGGTATTTGTCTTCCATTTTACTCTTCAATAGAGAAATGACTACCTATTTTATATTTTACATATATTTATCCTTTTTTTCTTAGTAATGAGTAATCATGGTGTATACGTACATGTACTCATGTTTCATCTTTATCTTTCCAATCATAGATGATAACATGATGTAATGAACATATGATGCATGCTCCATCTTTATACATCCTTCTTATTGTAACATTATCATTGATATGGTTAATAAGTAATAAGGGATTGCAATACATTAAACAAATTTTCCTATAGTAGTGAAATGAATAAGCATCTCTACCTCTCCTATAATTTTGTGTTGGTGAGGACATTTTCTTTCTCCAAAACTGATCAAAGTGTTTTTCTAGTTAAATTTTCCATTTTCTATAATAAATAAAAGAATATTAGTTGTAATTAATATTTATTACCAATTATAATGAAATTAATTAATTATTTAACTATTCTACCACTATTTTATCAAATTCTAACACCCCTTACCATTATATTCAGAATATATAGTCACATGACTATTATAGTGTGAAAGATCCTTATTTCCCTTCAAATAACTAAGATGTAGGCCTTATCAATTTATTTAAAGGTATTTAGGAAGGATTTTTACTTTTCAACAAAATTAGCTCACAATTTATTAATATATTGAATGGAATCACTAATCCTAAAATCCTAAACTCATATTTCCTAAACACTTTCATCCAAGAGACCCCAAGTATTGATATAGAAATCAACTCTAGAAGATAACTTAGTTAAGTCAAACTGATACATTCACTAGAACTAACCAATAATTTAAAGCACCTAATGAGGTTAAAAAAAGAATCTTTTTAAGTGCATAAGAATATAATTTATCATTGATAAGGGGCATTAATTAGTGGTACCATTTTGTACTTTTATTAAAAATTAAATTAACCATTGTGACTTATTATAGTATATATCCTATAAAATGAAATATCCCACCCTTAGCCATAAGAAAAATATAAATGAATGAAAGGAACACAAAATTTTTACAAGGTTTGATCCAAATATGTGTATCTAATACTTTCTGTGTTCAGGTCAAGTCCAAGATATAAATTTTTCACTAATATCATATATGGTTATAATGGGGAAGGTATTATCCTAAACCTTAAACTTTTTTCAATTATTTAAGTAGTATGGGGAGGAATTGTCCTCCACTTAAGTGTGTTTCTATGTATCTAGATAGTTTATTATACTAGTTACCAATAGTATACAAAGTTACTATCATAATGAAAATGATAAAGATCACTTTAGCTTCAGGTTTATTCAATAAAAAATATAATCTACCTCTGATCCTTCAAAATAATCATAGTCAACATATAACCAACTCATTGAACTTCAATATTCTAAAATTCAATATCTAGAACTTTAACTTTAAGTATTTCAACTCAAATATCATCTAAAATTTAGGTACTTCCTCCAATTCTATGAAATTATCTATAATCAAAACTATTTTTCTCTCACCTAATGGATCTTATAGAATATATAGGTTTGACTCTCTAAATATTTTATCTCAAATTTTTATCAATGATCCTTGAGTGAAGTTCCTCTTTATATAAACACACTTTCTCCAATAAAAATAGGAAATAAAGGCTACAAATCATAAACCTATCATCTTACTCAAATATCAGTCAACTAATATCAATGCCTCTAAAAATATGAAAATTTGACTTCATCCAAATATTCTAAATATCTTAGGGATTCATTAAATCTCGTCCAGAATCAAGTATTTAACTTATCATTTTTTATATATTTAACTCTATATCAGTATTATTACATTGAATTTTAATTCCATTAATTTTTTTGTGAAATATAGTCCCATATTTCATTTATTTAACTTTCTTAGAATTAATACAATTCTAACACGGACTTCACTCTACTTCTACTTCAGGTTTCACCTATTTATCTATATTACTCAATTATCTGGACCATATAGATCCCTCTTTTACTTATTATTCTATAAACTTATTTGAATTTAATTTTTAGGTTTTTTTCTCTAATAAATAATTCTATATCCAACTTATGAAATCATATGTTCTAATCATATCATCTTTAGAACTCCTTAACTCCCCATCTTCTCAGCTTCTACCCATTTTAGTTTACCTTCATTCAGAATAGTTGATAGTGCTTGCAATGGTCTAACACTATCGAATTTACATAAAATTATGTTATGTGTTTCAATAACTTCTTTTATATTTACTTTCACCTCTAGAAATTCCATCAGTACATGATATTCCCAAAAAATCCATAACATATATTAATTTAACTTTTGGATTCACCTTCTAAGAACACTTAAGATCGTCCTTATGTTGTTTATCCCTTTACTAATTATGTTAAATTGACTTTAATGGATAAAATTTATAGAAAAATTCATTAAACTTATGTATTTTAGTGTGTATTGAGTACTTTTTTAAATCCCCATCCCTTATAACTTAAGTATTCATCACATTCTTCAAATATTTTAACTTACAAACTATGTAGGAATCATTAATTAAACTCAAACAATAATGATATTTATTTCCTTGAATGAAAATCATAACATCATATGAAATAACTTACAAACATTTTAAATAGTTTGTTCTTTACAAATATATCATCATTTATATGTCCTCCTACTCAAAAGTCATAGCTCATTCTGTAACTTTCTAACCATAGCTTCAAAATTCATATATGAATTCATTCCAATTCATAGATTGTTTTGTATGTTTAAATGACTTAAAAAATCCTTAAACATTTCAAAATAAATTCTACATATTGATCCATTTATCAAAAATTGAATTATCGGTAACATCTAAATGACCCATAAGAAATTTTTTATTAATTAAATATTCATACATACATATGGATTCACTTTTCCTTTTTCAATTTCACCTTTCTCTATGTGTGTAATGTATGGTTACCAAAAAATGGGTAACTTTCTGATACTAGATTATGTCACCTCAACTTATATCTTTTGGATCCAAAATTCTAGAAATAATATATTAATATTTATTTAATTATATTTTCTTTCTTATTTAAGGTTGCAAAAAGTATAATACCTTACTCAATTAATTATGTTCTTTAATCTCCACCTATGGATTATTTTATAAACACCCAAATTTCTAAACACAAATTTCAACTTGTCATAAAACCAAACTCATTTTTAATGAGAAGTTTCATGACACCACAATGAGGGATAAAATAATGTTTTTGAAATAATTCAATCCCATGGTGAGAAGAAATTTGTGTCTAGTGATTTTTATACCCCCATTTATCAACTCAATTAACTTTTCCCCATTTCTTATAATAAAAAAGCTTTATATTCAAAAAATATTCAACTCTAAATTGTGTAATTTTCTTCGCCTTTTAAAAGAGAATCCAAATTATAGTGGGTTATACCATAACATCCTTAATTAAGAGGGAAATTTTGAACATGAAGTTTTAACTTTGACTCTTAAAACCACTCACTTCGAATGGATTTTTGAACATATCAACAATATAATATTTTATAGAAATATTATCCAAAATCTCATCTCTATTAGAATCTTTATTCATTATGAAATGGGTTTTGATATATATATATATATAAATATTTGTATCTAGAGTTTTTCACTGGTGTTTTTGGAAATATCAATTTCATTTTGATTGTTATAAATAATTTTCATGGTTTCTCAATTTTTCACCTTCAAATCTTCTATTATCACTTTCATACCCAACATATATGTAAAAACATGTGATGGAACAACATAGTAATATTTAACTATACAAAATGTTATATAACTTTTCTTCTTACTATTCCATCTCTTTAAAAATTCCCCAAAAAATAAAATTCCTCCTAATGTTAATTTTTTATCATTAGAATATTTATCATAATCAGCATCATTAAAGCAAAATAATGTCAGTTCTATAACTCTTTTATATATCATACCATAATTTGATGCTATTTTAATATTAATGATAATTTTATTAGAATACATTATGTTTTATTATTTTGTGTCACTTTGATACCCAGAACACCAAGTTACTACATATACAATATCTTGTAAGTGTGATAAAGCCCTTCTAATTAATTTTTTTTCCAACTTCATCTTTACTCAGCTTCACATCAACTATTATGGGTATGGATAATTGCTTCAAATATTAAATGCAAAAATTATTCTAAAATTACATGTAATATTTATCCTAAGATAAGAAGATGTATTTTTCTTCTTCCAAAACCATGATACTATATATAAATTCTTCTATATGAGAATTGACATATCAAAATTCACCATTATTTGTTATGAAAAAGTATTATAAGCATACTCCCTATCACTTGAAAAAAATTATTTCATCAACCTATATAATGATAATTATAGTACTGATGACCATATATATTATATATAATCTATTGTCAAATTTTCCTTAAAAATATCAATTATTTTAGGAAACAATCATGTTTGGAGTACTTGGATCTTGGAGCCTGCTTTTACCCATAAAATTCTTTGTTTGACCTGTATGCCATAGTTCCATCACAATCAATTAAAAAACCTTTAGGATTTTCAATAAAAACTTCTTATTCAAGATCTCTATTAAATAAAGTATAGTTTATATCCATATGATAATCTTTATGGTGTATATAAGCTATAATAACTAGAAATATTCTGATAGCTTGAAGTCATGAAACATGTGAATAAGTTTGTTTGAATTTTATGACTTCTACACATGAATAATATTTTAAAACTAATTTTTCCGTATTCAATGAGATATCAAATTTTTCATTGTGATTATTTATAAAAATAATTTTGGTTCTTATAACATTCTTTCTTTATGATATAGGAATAAGATTCCAGGTGTAATTTGTTTTCAATCTAATCCAACTCATTATTAATAGAATTTATCCAATAATTGTGCTCAAATAAAGGTTTCAAGCATTGAAAAAGTTGAAGATGGGGTATTCGTAACTTTGATTTTTTATTTTGATCAATTATTAATCCTAGATATACATTGATGATGAGTTTCATAACAAAAAAATTCAATAAAAGGTCAATTTATGAGAGAATGTCAGAATCAAAATGTATGAATTACCTTATGATGAATTATTTATACGTTGATGATTTTGACAACAAATATACATGATACTATCATTTTATTTTAGGAATAAAGTGTATATTCCCTCTATTCGTAATCGAAATAGGCTCTATGAACCAATAAATTCCACCTTAGGAATATCCTATTGTCATTATATTAGATCCTAACATTTCAACTATTTTTCTTTGATGGAAACAAGAATCACTTCAAGAAGGATCCTCTAAGATATCTCTAGAATCTAGAGTGGTGGTGGAGGATGATTTCTTTCTATTCTTGAGGGTGTTCTTAGAGAGGTATCTCGCTAGGTCTAAGATAAATCTCTAGATTTTATTGTGCACAAAAAAAATGGTGACCATACTTATTAGAAATAATATAATAAGGTTTAAATAGTGTTAGGGTTAGAAAATAATAATTTTACATAAACCCTTATTATTTCTTTACTACCTATGTGACCCCATGTCTATAATAATAAATATATTATAATAATTTCTTGACATATGCAAAACTAGCTAATAAATTAATTATTATTTTTTCAAATAATATTTATTATATATTATTTCTCACCAGGCTGTTAAAATTAGTCCTTCATTCCTCCATAATATTTATTAGGCCTTGAATAATGATTATTTATTTAATAAATAAATATCACTAAATTATTTTCTAATAAATAAATAAATATTATATTCACTAGATTATAAAAAATATTTATTAAATATTCTTCTCACAAAATATTCTATCAAATAAATATTGATGGAATATATATGATAAATAAATCATGAATAATAATTAAACCAAATGAAATAATAATATTTATTTAATATGTTAAATACTAATATTATTTAAAAGAGTTTATGGATAAACTTTTTATGTGGCCCTCTAGGCCTATTTCTCAGTAGCATTAGGTGAAGAATCCTGAAGTCCAATTCCAGTGTATATCAAAACACCAAGGCACCCATTATGAAAGAAGCTAATGTTATAGCAATATAAAAACATATATGGATTTTTAATTTGTAATATAATCACTTTATCACAATATATCTAATAAAATAGGTTGTATACTGGTGCCATAAACCTATGTCTTTGATGTCTCTTTCTTTTATTCATCTGAAACTAAACTTACCCATAGAACAATATGGACATGGATTTATTTATCATGTATCATATCCATAAAAGGGATTGAGATATAAACTTCCATTAAATAATAGAAGGGGAAATCCTATCTAATATTATTCATTAATGAAATATTACTCATGATACACCCAATATATCCTACTTCATTGTGAGCATATGTTTTCATTATTTTCATCAATACATCAAAGTATGTGACTCATAACATCCATTAATAATTATATTGAGGTCTAAGAATCAATACACATTTTCAGAAATAATAACATCTAATGACACATATAAATTTAAATTTCCTACTAGTGAGTCTCATTCTCATAATCTACTACACAAGAAATTACTTAGGGCATGCACCATGAGAAGGTGCCTCATGGTTCTATGAGTATCCACCAATGATATCCTATACCATTTGAGTCCCTAAAATTATTAAATCTAGCAATAAAAAATATATTTAAGAATACTATCATAACACTTATGCGTTATCATCATAGTGGAGAATTTTTATGACCTTTCGATGTGCCAGATACTTTAAGACATTATCACATACAATGTCATGGAAAAGAACAATCATGATGTGATAAGTAGTTTATTAATATTCAAAAATATGAATACAAGTAATCATAAAGTATACATAAGTTGTTTCTGGGGAACCAACCCTAACATACTCCCACTTATACTATTTCCAACTACTAATAACCATTATTCTGTTAGATCTCACATGATACTCATGCTTATACTGAGATAATGATTTATTCAAGGGGTCTACCATGTTTTATTTTGTGGAAATACTTATTAAAATAACTTCTAACATAAGAGAAAAATACCCCAAGAGGTGATAATTATATATTATGATTTTTTTTCATTGGTGTGACCTTGGTTCTTTTTGAAGATCCACTACTATATTATTATCATAGTATAATGTGATTGGGTATTTACTTCCAGGTACCACATCAATATCCTATATTTTTTTAATCCAAAGGGATTATTTGGCTACATAATAGGATACAATAAACTTAAAATCCACTATATAATTAATGAAAATTAGTTTATTTTCACTCTTGTAGCTCATAGCTCCTCGATTGAGACTGAATACCTAACCTGACTACAACTTCAGATAATTTTGATATATTTAAAAACTAGAATTTGTAGAACCTTTTATGCCTAGCTCTTGGTATCCACCATACAAAAAGAATATATCCTTAGTTCTTCTCTGATACCTTAGGATATAATTAATAGAAGATCTATGTTATTCACCTAGATCATCTTGATATCTTCCTACAATGTCTAATCGTTGGAAACTTCAAGTATAATACATAACATGGAATACATGATTGATCCTATCACAAAATAATATGGGATTATACTAATTCTATATTTCTCCTATTGTGTCAACATATATTTTTTTCTTGGAAAATTATTTCTATGTGACACTAAAACCAATTCCATCTTGAATTTTATATAATTAATCTCTTTAGTATATGGTTAATTTATGTACCTTTACATAGTTCAGTAATTATCTTAGATCTATCAAGAATTATCTAAATCAACATAATGTAGGCCTTTTCACCTATTCCCTTCATAGAGAATCATTTTTTTACCAATCCTTAATCGAAAGTTATAATGGTATTTCATTTATAAAAATCAATATGCCATCAATATATACTACTAGAATGATGAGCAAAATCACACTAAACCACTTGTAAAAACATGGCCCACAATCATTATTAATGAAACCAAATTCTTTTATATATTAATTAAACCAAATGTTCCGTGACACGGATTCTTTATTTAATATATAAATATATCTCTATAACTTTCATATCATTTTGGAATCTCCTAATGTCATAACCCCTTCTGGTTGTGTCATATAGACATCTTCCTGAAGGATCCCATTAAGGAAAGATGTTTTGATGTTCATTTGTAAAATTTCATAGTCATGGTAATGTTCTATAGAAAGTATAATTTTTATTGATTTAAAAATATATACTAGATAAATTTTTTCTTCATAGTCAATTACTTTATGATGTTTAAACCATTTAGCCACAAGAATTTATTTACAAGTACTTATCGTACTTTACATGTCCAGTTTTCTCTTTATTATCCATTTTTACCTAATAATTTTTATATCAACTGGTGTATTGACTAGATAAAAACATGATTATGATACATGTAATAAATTTCATAATTAATTCATTCATTCAATTGTGCAACTTTTAAGATCTATTCTACTACTTTTTAGGAGAGAGGTTTATTACTTTCAACTAATAACGAGTTGCCATATTTACTGAAGAGAATAAAATATCACTCTGGTTCACGTACCTCTCAGGTTCTTCTATATAGAATACATGTTTTAGGAAAACCTTCTTCTATTGATACCTATAGAATATGTTTCGGTACCAACTATTGTGATCTTGAGCATTAACTTTATCCAAGTCAATATTTCTCCCACTATCCTTCTTGAGGATTTCCTCCCTCTCATGAAATATGTACTGTCTGGTGAAGGCCACTTTCTTAATTGAGGGGTTATATACTCAGTATCCCATTTTCCCCTTAGGATACCCTACAAAGATACACTTTGTGCCCTAGGGTTATAGTTTGTTTCCTAAGATGGCCTTAATAAAGACATCACAACCCCATAAACATGTATATTAAAAAACTTTACGTATACTTCTTAACTCATAGGGAATTAAATTTTCCACTTTAGTTGGTATTCTGTTTAGTGTATATGTCATAGTTTGTAATGCGTATCCCCTAAAAGGATAATGGGTAATCTATATGATTCATCGTCAACCTTACCATTTCTAGTAAGTTAAGTTTCCTCCTTCCACTAACACCATTCCATTTTGGTGGGTAAGGTGGAGTGAGTTGATAAAGAACCCTAAAATAACATATAACGTTGATAATGTTTTGGTTAAGCTATCAACCACATAAATTAGATCAAATAATCATTATCTTCTTTACAAACGTATTCTTTACTTCATTCCTGAATTTATTAGATTTCTCAATGGAATCAAACATATACCTCATTAAGTAGACATAAACATATCTATTCAAGTCACCAATAAAAGTTATGAAGTAAGAATAATAACCTATATATTCTATTAGAAATGGTCAACAAACATCAGTGTACCAATCCTAGAATCATTGTGGCTAATTGACCATATCCACCAAATGTTTATTTGGTCATTTTCCTTGAAAAAAATCATGATATATTTCAAGTGGTTTTAACTAAAAAGTTTTTATGTAACTATCTTGATAGAGGTTTTATAGATTATTCTCATTTACATGACTATTATAGTGATGCCATAGTTGGGTGTTTTATGAGTCAGTAAAACATCATTCATTATCAATTCCAAATACTTGGTTTTCATAATTTAATACATAAATAACATTATTTAAATGTTCCATACCATAACATATACTATCGTTATAAATAAAATATATTTTATTTATAATCCTAAAATTAAAACCATCTGTATTTAGTAAGGATACATAAATTATGTTTTTAGTAACTATCAGAACATTATAAATATATCTTAAAACTATGATCATTATTGTTGGCAATAAAAGACTGTGGTATGTAATGGATAAAGTAGCTAGCATTTCACCATTTATAACATGAAAATCCACCACTCCATTGGAAATATTTTTAAATCTAATTTGTTTTTGATATATATGTGAGTACTAAAAGCTATAGTTAAAACCCAATGTGTAGATATAAAAATATTACACTTGATAACGAATATATATTTATCTTAACATAGATTTTGTGCGTATTTCTTCTTCTAGTGGCCTTTCTTTACATAAATGAAACATTTGGATTCCTTTTTATTTTATTGCCTTTAGATCTTTCTCTTATTGGAAGGATAATTCTTGGGATATTTACATTTTAGATGATTCTGGGGCCCATTTTCCATGTTCTTAATTTTCTTATTATGTATTAGGATTGTGATTTTTTCATTCCCCATGTCCTTGTAAACCTGGAGAATGAGGGTACGAAGTTCTAGAAAACTCTTATCAATATTTATCATTTTATAATTAATAATAAAATAGGAGAAGGACTTGGGTAGTGAAGAAATGATGATATCTATGGGAAAATAATTTAGTAATTTAATTCCCAAGATGTCTAAACATTCTATCTAGATAATAATATTGACTACATGAGGTCCTACTTGCACCAACTCTCCAAAAATGCATGTAAACAGTATACTGGATATCTCATATCTCTCTTGACTCACTTTATCTTGATATAGATCATGAAATTAAGACAAAGATCTATATAAATATATATACCCATGTTTCTTTAGAAGATCATTAGTTATGGATGAAATAATGAAACATTGGATATATATGGCATCATCTGAAATTTTCTCATAGAGAGTAAACTCTTCCTCAATAGCCTTTTGGCTAGGTGGTCCAGGAATAGGAGTTTCAAGCACATATAATTTCCTTTAATGGCATTGGATAACTTATAAGCATTTTTTACATTCTTGGATATTAGTTTAAGTGAGAAGGTTATCCTTATCATGTATGGATCACATTGATGTGTTTAATTTCATATTTATTTTCATTTCTACAATTAATAAGAGAAGGGTTTTAGTACTTTTTTTATTAGAGTATATGATAAATATTTTATTGTATTTATTAATATTCCATTATTTTATCAAAACTTGATAGCCCTAACCATAGGATTCAAAATATCACATTCCTTGTACATTGTAGTGTAAAGGACCCATATTCCCTTGCGCATAACCCAAAATTGATCCTAAATAATTATTTTAAGGGTTTTAGGTAGGAATTAAAATTTCTAGCTACATTAAATCATAATTCCTTGATCTATTGAGTGGAATTCATAATCCTAAAATCCTTAAATTGGATTTCCTAAACCTTTGTCACTTAGTAACATTGATTCCTGCTTGGTAAGTCATCCCTTTATGTGACATAAGTTATGTCAACTAAAAACATCAAGTTAGAACACTCTGAAAATTGAAATAACCCCAACTTGGGCCAGTCAAGCACTTTTAACTATGGTTTGATTTTAAATTATATATTCTAAGGCTATAATGACTTAATATATATATATATAATTAAGGTATTTTTAAACATTATTTGAAAATTGTGCATTTTATCTTTATTACATGCTTGTTAATGTTTAGTTCAATTACTTAAGTGATTAACTATGTATTAGATAAAGTTTACACATAATACAATTAATTTTTAGTTCTATATTACATGCCCATTAATTCATGTGATTTTGAATAAACATCCATAATAAAATTTACCATATAACTTGATAGAAATAAAATAATATAGTGGTATTATATTCAACTTTTACTAAAGGTTACTTTATCTAAAATATGATAAAATAATGATCAATCTAGTGGAAATTACCTTGAACCCTGACTTAGTTTGGGTTGTTGCTTTCCACCTATCGACACATGTACCCCATCTATTGGTTTCACCTCAACTAAAAACTTTAACCACCTCCACTCACTTGGGAGCTCCATCCTTTACATAATCTTTTACTCACATGCAGCTAAGGTGAACCAAAGGATTGGTTAAGGAGGTTATATAAAAGGAAACAGTGGGCATGCAAGTCCTTACATAATGAGAGGAGGGATGACGTGTATGGAATCAATTTAATTTAATAATAAATTCAAAGGAAACCAATCAAATACAATGGTATGGTCTATGATCATGATCATCCACAAACATGCCATGAATTATGAATTTAATAAAATTATCCATAAATTATAATAATTATTATTTAATATACACCGCATTGGAATCAATTAATTATTATCTCTATTTAAGAAATTATTTTATCTTAATCCTAATATGACCATTCTTGAGCTTCTCATCCATCCTAATTTAAAAAAAATCTATAAAATTAACTATGTATAAAATGTGTACCATGGAGGAAACACAGTGAGAACCTATCTAAACTACCCAATGAGTATTTTATTCATATATTTTTTACTCATGTGGAAGATATTATACATGTATTATCATGTAATTTCATAGTGTGTACATATTAAAATAAATGAAACATGGAATACAAGTTATTTATGTAATAAGTTATGTTGAAATGTGCATATAGAAATTATTGTATTACATCTTATATATGATATACTATTTTGAATTTTATGCAGAAATTAATTAGATATTCAATACATATAAAACCCATCTCATGATGTTTTTATAGTCAAATAAATTACACAAATAACATATGATAATCATATTTAAGAAGTATAACAAATTAATTTTGAATTATTCATAAATTAGTATGATTCATGATATATTTCACACCATATACTTGTTTCATGCACCTAGAAACTCAACATGTAATCATGCCATAAAAATTAATTGAAAACACAACCTCTACATGGGATACACATCATTTGGCATTCGAGTTACATGTTTACCAATCATGTAGATTGTGTATGTAAATACACATACCATATTAGACTAATGGACTACATGTCATGTATGAAGGTTACACATCATGTAGTCCAAATAACCATGTGCTAGGTTGGCATCGTCAATATGTGGTGTGTTTAAACACACACTTAATGTAATAAATTTAGAAAAATTTAATTAATTCCAAATTAATTAATGAATTTTAGTGATGCATTAAATATGGGTATATAACATATGCCATTAGGATATATGTCATATACTCTTATGATATTTGTATAGAATCCTCAACACCTCCAGATGAGTTCTTTGAATTTTCTTCATTCTTAAAATTAATCTATTTTTTCTTATATCTATGAGAATGAAGAGGAAGAAGTGTAGATCTCATGATTCTGATTAAAGAACAATTAAATTGGAATTAAAAAATAATGAAAATATTATAAATCAATCAATGATATTTTAATAATTATAAATAATGATACAAACTCCCTTTTATACCACTTGATGGTTCTCGATATAGTGGAAGTGCCAGATGGGGTACGTACAACTCAATTATTTTTATCGAAATCGATTTTTAATCTGAGATGTACATCAATGATCAACACCATGAAAAATAGAAATTAAACAAAGACTAATTGAATATGTAACCTTGAAAAAAATGGAGGATTACCATCTAAATATTTATAATTAATTTAAGAAATTAAAAATTACCTCACTCTAAATTCATTCTATACTGATGAATCTAACAATATATTAACATCATACCACCATTTCATTATAGAAAAAATTAGAATATTTTCTTTTAAGGGTTATATATATGTGCTACAAAAACCTTTGAATGTCACTATAGGAATCTCTAGGTGAAATAAAATTTGATCCAAATGATAGTGTCATTCGTATTTTATCATCCTAAGATTCACATCAAGAAGGATTCTCATTTATCTACATAGAATCAAGAGTGGTGTTGGAGGATGATTTATCTCCATTATTAAGAGCATTCTTGGAGAGGGAGATCTCAAGAAATTTTATAGAATTCTCTAAATGTTGTTGAGAATAATAAAACAAATGGAAATTACACTTCCTATAAATAATATAATTGGGTTTAAATAGTTTTATAGTTAGAAAATAATAATTTCACATTCACCCTTATTATTTCCATAATCCCTGAAAACCCTATGTCTATAATAATAATAATATTATTTTTATTATTATTTATTGGAATTCAAGAAACTATAGAATTAATAAAATATTATTTATTCAAATAATATTTAATATATATTTTTTTTCTCAAAGGAAAAGAAAACTCATTCTGTCATTAATTAAAAATATTTATCAAACCTTAAATAATGACTATTTATTTAATAAATATATAACACTGCATTATTCTATAATAAATAAACAAATATTATATTCACTGAACAACAAATAAATATTTATAAAATATTTTGAACGCAAAATATTATCTCAAATAAGTAGTGATAGAATATACCTGATCAGTCAAACAGGAATAATTATTAAACCACATGTGGGAATAATATTTCTTCCACATGTTAAATAATAATATTATTTAACTAAGATTATGGATATACTTATTGTGTGACCCTTTAGGCTTATTTCTTAGTGGAATTAGGAAAAAAGCATAAAGTATAAGGTTAGCATCCAATAAAACCCTATATCACCCACAAAAAGAGAATGTAATGTTTTAGTAATATAAAACCTCATATGGACACTTACTTTATAATATAATTCCTTCATCAAGATATATCAAATAAATTAGGTTTCACCCTAGTTCCGTTGACCTATGGGCATGATGTCTATTTCTTTGAATTTTTTGGATTTGAACTTTCCCAAAGAATAATATGGCCATGAATATATTCAGGATATATTATTCCCATAATATGGATAAAGATATCAACTTCCATTAAAGAACATAATGGAAAATCATTTCTCACAATATTCATTAATCAAATATTACTTACGAAACACCCAAAATATCTTATTTTACCATGAACATATGTCATCATGGTTTTTATTAGTACATCAAAGTACATGACTCAAATATCAATTAATAATAATCTTAAAGTCTATAGATCAATAAAAACATCCAAAAATAGGAATATCCAATGACACATATAAATTTGGATTTCCTACTAGTGGGTCTCATTTTCATATCTCATGCACTAGAAATTAAAATGGATGTACACCATGAGAACGTGAATAAATATCCAATAAGGACCCAACCTTGATAACCATTATAATTTTCCCCTAATATGATTTAATCCATCTATAAAACATATATTTGAGAATACCTCCATTACACTTCTAGGTTCTCATCATAACATTGACCTTTTATGACAATTTAGTGTGACAAATACTCTTAAGAAATTATCACATACTATGTCACACAGAAGAACAATCATGATGTGAGAATTAGTTTATTAATATTTAAAAATACGAATATAGATAATCATAATGTATATAGAAGTTAGTTCTAGGGATCTAAATATAACTTTAATAGCCTTTGTGATTGATTTTGGTTAAACTATCGAAACAAGATATATTTGGTTATCAAGCCTCAAATTTTTTCTAGTTTGAATTGGATATTCCTGACATCCAATAATGATTTTAGGTTCAATATTCTTCTATAACTTCTTATTTTGTTTACTTCAATATTACTTTCATCATAAATTTACTGATCAAAGTAAGTATTATCTTCACTAGTTTCATGATCATCTTTTTTTTTACTATTTTTTTAAATTCTATATGTTATATTTCTTTGATTTTTGAAAAACTTATTCACATATTCCCTTAAGGATAGGATTATTTTCAATGAATCTTACATAATAAGTATCAAATAGATTATATAGATATTTTTTCTAGGACCTTTAACTTCTAACATTATATGAATATCCCCTGAATATTCCATCCTCATCATTTTCATTAAAATTTTCAAATTTTGGATGTTTCATATTTATTAAACATAGACTCAACATTCCTTATGAATATCTTATATATCTCTATAACTTAAGATTTGTGTTTCATAAACATCACATTAGTAACCCTAGTTAAATCATAAATTAATGTGATAAATTAAACAACACCTTTAGTGGATTTTTGTCTAATAGGTCTATATAAATTAAAGTCTATAAGTTCAAGTGGTTTAGGGGACTGAATCTCCACTACTTTATGAATTTTTTTAGGGAATCTCCCCCATTTTAAAAGTTCCAAAAAAAAATTACTTTATATTTTTAGTTTGGATTGATGTCTTACCACATATTTCTTGGATATTTTACCCAAATTTATTTTATATAAATGGAAAAGTATTTTGTGTAAATTTTTATTTTTATATTCATCACTCGGATAACAAGAGTAACTCTGATCATTGATTTGGAACAAGTTACCAATGGTTCTTTCTCTCTTTGTGATAATTCATATATCTTTAGACCAAATTATAATATAATATTTTTTCTTAAAGGTAAATTCGTTACCATCATAAATAAAATTTACAATTAATAATTGTGTTTATGTTTCTCAAAAAATAGATCATTAATGGATTTTAGTTTCTGAGATTTAATCTTAGCTGTATTGATTATTTAAATTTTTAAGGAGATATCATTCTGAATAGTAACATAACCTTTATCATTTTATTCAATATTATTAAATATTTTTTTTCACCTATCATATGAGAGGAAAAACTACTATCGAGTATCCATGACTTACTTATCTTACTATATCTTAAAGAAACTTCAATAATAAGTGAATTTTCATCCTCTTTTATTTTCCAAACATACTTCCCTTTGGTAGTACATGGAAAATATCCCAAAAGATTAGTCATAGATTTTTTTAACATAGTGAAATTTGTTGTCACGTCTTCCATAGAACACTTATATTAAATCAAACCTACTTTGAGTAAGCAAACTTGATGAACTTTTAGTCACAACTTTATTCTTCCTAAAAATATTTATCCTCTTCTTGGTGTTTTTTATTTTAATTATTTTTTTACTCAAAATTTATTCATTCATAATACAAGGAAGTGAAATATTATAATAATAACTATAATTTTTGTGTCCAAATATCTAAAAAATACAGTAATAACTTGTGAACTTTGATCTTCCATATCGATATAAGCATTGTTTAGAGAAATGTTGTGCTTTTTTCTTTGGGATATATTTATTTTTAAGTTACTATATTTCCCCTTTGATGTATAAGAATATTTAACTTTATTTTTATTGACCAAAACACTCTCAATGTTACTTTTGGGACATAAACTATTTGTATTAACAGATTTACCTTTATGTTTATTTAAGCTAGACTTTACCTGACTTTTTAGGTGAACAATATCAAAAACAGTAGATGATTCAACTTTAAATTGATTTTTTTTTGAATTATTCACTCACCATTTTTAGAATATTCTTAGCTTAAAGACACATTGATTGTTCCTTAAATAACTCTTTTTATTTTACATCAAAATTTTCATCATGATTTCTACCATCTTATCATTCTTAACAAACTTTAATTTTATTTTTTTTAAATTTCTTTAAGGTAACCATATTCTATTTTGAGAAGATATTATTTTAAACCATTCTTCCATTCACCCTATTTATTAAAAAAACAGAAATCATTTTTGATTTTAGTTTTTCTCTGAAGATATTTCTCAAGTTTAACATTAAATTTTTTTTATGTAAGTATGTTTATGTAACGTCCTGGATCTAGGTTCCACTCAACGGGTGCCCCAACCCCGGTTGGTCACATGACCTCAAGAGAATTTCCCCAAAGGCCAGAGGCTGCCAACTAGAAGCGAGGGCCCAATTCTGATAGTGGGGAAACTATTCCCTCATTTTTCAAAGTGTAATGCAGTGGAACAAAATACAAGCATAGAAAAGTGAAAGCAGAAAATAAGACCAAACTAAAATGGATAACATTACAGAAGAAAAATATAACAACAGTCATATATATATATATATATATATGATGATGTATGTTCCTAAGTCTAAGAAAGCAGCCAAAACAAGATACACTAAAATATGAAACAATCCAATACAAGGTACAAGTACAATAGAGGAAAAATAAAATAGTACAGTAGGAACTCAACCGCATCGCAAGACTAAGCTCGGTCCCATTCTCTCCTACTCCTCTGCAACAATCAAGTACCTGTATAAGGACCCTTGCCGTTATCCACACCTGCAACAATATAATATGTTTGGGCCCAAGACATGAACGAAACAGGGTGTGAGAAATAAATCCCAGTATGCAACCACCAAAGGCCTGTGCCCAATTTTTAGTGAAATTTGTGCTACAATAGTGTGCAGTAATGGAAGAATAGTAAACTAGGAAGTACTCAAAATAGCTACTCCTACTAGTTCCATTTTAATTTAATTATCATTTCACAATTCAAGATAATTGAATTATAATTTTTTGAGACTCATCCTTAGAATACAATCTCCTAAACAGTGCCACAACAAAACTACGACCAGCTATCTAATAAGTAAAAGGTAAAACAATACCAAGACTATGCCTTAGCTTAGTAGGTATAACATGTGAAATCACCACAGTGAATATGAAAAGTAAAAAGAGTCCTCAGACATGCAAAAACATACCCTCAGGTAATCAGAACCGCACCCTCAGGTTAAACAGAATCTTGCCCTCAGGCTAAACAGAATCTTTCCTTCAGGCCAAACAGAATCTTTCCCTCAGTCCAAACAGAAACGAAACCCTTAGGTGATTTCCCTTAAGAAAGGAAGCTACAACCCTCAGGCATAATTTTTTTTCCCTCAGGCTAAACAGAACACTGCCCTCAGGCTTAGCAAAACACTTCCATTAGGCTAAGTAAGTAAACGGGCTGATCCCAACAGATAAGAAAGAAATCATACAGTTTCTATCAAAAAAATAAAAGCATGATATATCATGGAATACCCTTGGTTATCCTGGCCAAATGGCTAAACAAGGGAAATGTACCCACGGGGTGGCCCTGGATAAATGCAATGATCCCACACAACAATTTATACTTATTCAATTAATTACCTATGCAATTATAGGTTTTTAATTCATCAAGGCATCAGCCATACGACACCCCAATTATGGGCGCGTAGAAAGATGGTACAAAAAACAATATGACAATTGGCAGTAAACATCAGACCACCTACCTCGATCTCCACTAATTGATATACACGAATATCACCCCTCGAAACGGCCAAGAATGATGTAGATCTGGAATAGGATATTTCTCGTTCAAACGTAAATAACATCCCTTAGAGGAATAATTGGAAAGAAGGACTCACGAAGAGGGAAGAACTCACCCGCGCAGTTCAAACATGATCGACAGAGGAAGAATCTGATTTCCGGTGTGAGGTCAGGAGCTCCTCAAACTTCGGCCTTCTCTCACGAGCTCCAAATGAGCGTTCTGCCTCCTCTTCCAAATGAGGAGGCTACTGCCCATTTTAAGCGATAACAATAGACTAAATAGTGTGTACTATCAAGTACATGACATGTAATTTGATCATTTAACAGTTCCTCTGGCAGCTACTTTTCACCGCCACATTGTTCACCTGTCAACAAGAGTACATGGAATGTATTTCAGAATACACGGCGTGTACTGTCTCTCAGCTGGCGGCTTCTTCCACTACCTTACTGTTCCCCTACTGACTAATTACATGGTGTGTAAATACTAAGTACATAGTGTGTAGTCAGTTTTTACACCCTTCATCGCTGGCAAGGCTACACATCCTGTGTACTCATCCCAAACAGCCAAAGTACACGGCATGTGGAAAAGTACATGGTGTGTACCCATAAAATTTGGGATTTCCCCATTTTCCTTATTTTCTCAAAAAAAAAACTAAAGGAAAATAGAAATGAAGAAACCCGTACCTTAAGAATAAGAATCGGGTTCTTAAAAACTTCCCCCCTTAAAGCAATTTGTCCACGAATTTCCATTCCAAGGGTGGTGAAGATAAATCTAAGAACAAATCTGGCCACTGAGCATGTACGTTGGTCTCCCGCTCCTGGGTTTTGTCCTGCACTTGTCCATGCTGCCATAGCACCCGTATGAGAGGAACTGACCGACCTTGGAGAACCTTCGTGCTCCTATAAATAATACGAATCAGATGCTTCTCAAATGACGCATCGGCCTGAAGATCAACCTCCTCGGGCTGAAAGACGTGAGATGGGTCTGAGTGATTACGGTGTAGTTGAGATACATGGAAGACGTCATGCATGGCCCGGTACCTCTGTGGTAACTACAAACTATAGGAAACTAAACCGAATTTATCCAGAATCTCAAATGGCCCCACATACCTTGGTGAAATTTTATCATATCTTCTGATCCGCATGTGTCCCAACCTCAGTGAAACACATAATAACACCTGGTCCCCAACCAAGAACTCCAAGGGTTGTCTGAGGCAATCATCATAATATTTCTGATGAGACTATGCAATATCCATCTGCTTCTGAATCAACTGGACCTGCTCTAAAGTCTCCTACATGAGATATGGCCCCAGTAAAGCTGCCTCACCCGCCTCTAACCAGCACAAGGGTGATCGGCATGGCCTACCATATAAATCCTCGTAAGGTGCCATCTAAATAATTTCCTAAAAACTATTATTATAGGCAAGCTCGACCATGGGTATGTGCTTCTCCCAAGAGCCCCCAAATTCCAGGACGCATGCACGCAACATGTCCTCTATCACCTGTATCGTACGCTCTGACTAGCCATCGGTCTGAGGGTGGTAAGCTGTGCTCAGAATCACTTGTGTACCCTATGACCTCTAAAATCTCTTCCATAAATGAGATGTAAAAAAGGTGTCCCTATCTGAAATTATAGAATGAGGGACCCTATAAAGATGTACCACCTCTCAGATATACAACCTTTCGAGATCGTCAACACTAAAAGTCTCCTTGATTGGCAAAAACGAGCTACCTTCGTAAGTTTTTCCACAACAACCCAAATGAAATCACTTACTCGAGGTGACCTCAGAAACCTGGTCATGAAATCCATCGAGAAATCATCCCATTTCCATTCCGGAATTCATAATTTTTGTAATAGTCCGGCTGGCCTCTGATGCTCTGCCTTCACTTGCTGACAGGTTGAACATCTCGCAACAAAACCAGCAACTTCCCATTTCATACCTGGCCACCAGTAATGATGTCTCATGTCACGGTACATCTTGGTAACTACGGGATGCACTGCCCAAGATGAAGCATGAAAATCCTACATAAACTCCTCACGTATATCCCCTGGAACCCATACTCGTCCATGGACACGCAGTACTTCATCATCGCCTATCGTCAAACCAGGAGGAGGGTCCTCACTTGCCACCAACTCCCATAGAACTAGGCCTTCTGAATATGATATTTGTCTCATACTCACTATATCTAGGAGGTTAGAAGTCACAGCTATGAAAAAAAGGTATGATTTTCCTTGAATGTCGTGCACCTCCAAATGCATCTCAGAGAACAAATCCATGATCTGCCACTCACCGCTGGCCTCCTGCACTGCCTGTATCTGATTCCCCCAACTCAGTGCATCAACAACTGTGTTACCCTTACCAAGTGTATAGGCAAGCTTGAAGTCAAAGTACTAAAGGTATTCAACCCACCTTCACTGTCTCAGATTCAGGTCACACTAGGTAAAGATATATTTGATACTTTTTTGGTCTGTGAACACCACAGGATATTCTCCCAAGAGATAATGTCTCCAATAGCGTAACTCATGAACAACTGTAGCCAACTCGAGATCATGTTTTGGGAAATTCTTCTCATGTGGCCTCAACTTCCGAGACCCGTACACAACTACTCGATCGCCCTAAAATTTACACTTCTCCCAGCCCAATACCCGATGCATCACAGTAAACTACATAGCTCTTCCCTTGCTCTAGAAGTATCAGGACTAGTGCTGATGTTAAACTTCCCATCAGCTCCTGAAAGGTTGTCTCGCAAGCTTCTGACCAAACAAACTTCACACCCTTCTTAGTCAAACCCATCAATGGTGCTGCTAAGCGGGAGAGGTCCTTTATAAAGCGCCTGTAGTAACCAGCCAACCCCAAGAAACTTCGTATCTCAAACACGTTCTTAGGATGCTCCCAGGAAACTACAGCTCTCACTTTCTCTGGTTCAACTACATCTCCTACCTCTGAGATAATATGACCCAGGACGTGTATCTGGTCCATCCAAAAGTGGCACTTTGAGATCTTTTCATATAGCTGATGCTCTCTCAGTGTACTCAGTATGATCTCAAGATGGGTAGCATGGTCATGTCGAGTGTGAGAGTAAACCAATATATCTTCCATGAAGACTACAAAAAAAGAATCTAGATTAGGGTGGAACACACGATTCATCAGAGCCATGAAAACTTTGGGCGCTTTCGTGAGTCCAAACGGCATAACCAAGTACTCGTATAGACCATATCTGCTCAAAATAGTTGTAAGCGGTATGTCGGATGGCCTAGCACATAACTAATGATATCCGGATATCAAGTCAATCTTCGAGAACACTCGTGCTCCCCGAAGTTGAAAAAAAAACATCATCAATCCTCAGCAAGAGATATCGGTTCTTGACTATCAACTGGTTCAACTTCCTATAATCCACACAAAGTCTGAAGGTATCGTCTGCCTTCTTAGAAAACAGGACAGGTGAACCCCAAGGAGATGTACTGGGTCGGATGAACCCCTTTTCCTGCAACTCATCCAACTACCTCTTGAGCTCCTGCAACTCTAGTGTAGCTATCCTATGAGGAATGGACACTGGTGCTGCTCCTAGAAATAGCTCAATAGATAAATCCACCTCCCGCTTCGGAGGAAGACCTGAAAAGTCTTTCGAGAAGACATCCCTAAAATGATCAACTATTGGAGAGAAATCCTTCTGACATGTTCCCTGGTCATCCAAATATAAGCTCACAATCTAGACTGTCACTCCACCTCGCCCACGATGCTCGGGTCCAGCTCAGCTCGCATAGACATCCCATTCGCCCTTGTATAGAAACTCTCCACCCTCGGGTGACGTGAAACTCACCCTACGACGGTAGCAATATAGAAAGGCTCGAAA
This sequence comes from Viscum album, assembly GCA_963277665.1. Classification (NCBI taxonomy): domain Eukaryota; kingdom Viridiplantae; phylum Streptophyta; class Magnoliopsida; order Santalales; family Viscaceae; genus Viscum; species Viscum album. The sequence goes on along the minus strand of OY728161.1, from coordinate 1,907,304,455 downwards.
AGGTACCAACCAGTCCATCCCAAGAATGAAATAATAGCTCGTCATCTCTAAGACATAGATATCCCATAGAAATTGACACCCAACAACCTCTAGGGGCACTCCATAAACTGATGCACACCTTCCGTTCTAATCCCCAACAGAGTGTCTAGCATCATAATATCAGAATAAGAAGAAACACAGAGCCCAAGGATCTCCAAAACAGTGGCCTGACTCTACAAGGTCAAACACACACTTTAGATCAAGATCATCAAGGACTGAGAAGAAGGAGTGTAAGAAGGGAACTGGATAAAGAAAACATTCAAGTTTTACAAAACAAGACTACATGTCGTGTATAATAACTACAAAGTGTGTTCCCTTAAGTCTTTCACATGGGCGTGCACTTCAGCCAAAACTGGTCGTGTAACACCCCAAACACACGGCCTATTGTCCACACACATGGCGTGTACTTGAATTTTCTTCCCCTACCCGAGTCCTTCTACATGGATTAGCCACACGACTCTTCTTTTGAATGAGACTACATGATGTGTATAAGGTCTACACGGCATGTACTCGACGAGCTTCACTGACCCGTGTCTTATGAGACACGGCCGGGTACATAGCTCACACTACATGGCGTGTTTCATATAGACATGGCATGTACGGCTTAAATTCCAACTGCCCGTGTTTTTAGTGACATGACGTGTACGGATTAAATTCCAATTTCTCATGTTTTTAGTGACACAACTAACTACTAAGCTGACACTACATGACGTGTTACACCCTCACACGGAATGTACACCACCCTGTTTTTCCAGCCACATGGCCATGTCCAAACAGTCTCTCACCGGTCAAGATTAAACAGCATGTCCCACAGGTACACGACATGTCCTAGTAGAGGTAACACCGACCCGTGTTTGTTTGTTACAGGACTGGATCCCCAGGTCAAACTACACGGTGTGTTCATCATTAACATGACGTGTATAATCTAATATTTCTCCGCCAGTGTTGTTAGTTACACGACAGACACATGGTCAATAGAACATGACAAGTATAATAACTACACGGCGTGTGGCTTCAAAGTTTCACTATCCCATGTTTCCGCCTACACGGCCTATAACACGGGTAGAAACTACACGGCGTGTACATACGGTACACAACATGTACTCAAATATTTTTTTTTTCTTCCCAAACTGAAGAGTAAACGGCACATAATCATAATTACATGACATGTCTTCTTGGTTTTTACAGATAGTAAGCCTCTTAAACTACTTTGGAGCTCATAAAACACTGAAACCAACACCTAAGTGCCAAATTCCGATCTGTGAGGGCCCATACTCCCCGCGAATCAAATTTTGGAATCTTATACATGTTATAACAAGGTAAAAAGGTCAATGATCCACCAAATTCTGGTCAATGAGGGCCCATACACCTCAAGAACCAAAGTTTGGTGTTCATTTATAGAACCTTACATAACAACACCCTATCAAATACAGGTATTTCATCAATGTATCTCTCACAACATTATGCATTTTCTAGCATGACATCTATCACAACAACATGAATTTTCTAATGCACCTAGATGGCATGGGAACTATGCATAGCCTGTGATTATAACATGTGCCTAAATGATGAAAGAGATGGAATACCCTCATCTCATCGGGGTGAAACTAAAATAGAACCCATTATAAAACACTAACAACACACAACAAGTGCATCACCCGATGGTGAAAATCAAATCAACTATAAAATTGCAAAATCAGAAAAATCGAAACACGAGGTAAATTGGATTTTCCCTATACATGGGTTAGCTACTACCAGGGAAAAATTATTACCAATTACCTATTTCGTCCCATCTCTGACTATAGGCTCCAAACAGTAAGTCAAGAAGAAAATAACCCCTCTGATACCACTTTGTAACGTCCTGGATCTGGGTGCCACTCAACGGGTGCCCCGAACCCGGTTGGTCACATGAACTCAAGTGCATTTTTTCAAATTCAAGAGGCTAATGACTAGCAGTGAGGGACCAGATTTGATAGTGGGGAAACTATGCCCTCATTTTTTAAAGTGTAACACAGCAGAGCAAAATACAAGCATACAAAAGTAGAAGCAGTAAATAAGACCAAACTGAAATAGATAACAGTACAAAAGAAAAATATAACAACGGTCATATATATATATATATATATATATATATATGATGTATGTTTCTAAGTATAATAAAGTATCCAAAAAAATATACACAATAATCTGAAACAATCCAATACAAGGTATGAGTACAACAAAGGAAAAAAAGTACATCAGGAACTCAGCCGCATCACAAGCCTAAGATTGGTCCCATGCTCTCCTACTCCTCTGCAACAATCAAGTACCTGTATAAGGACCCTTTCCCTTATCCACACCTATAGAAATATAATCTGTTTGGGCCCAAGACATGGCCCAAACAAGGTGTGAGAAATAAATCCCAGTAGGCAACCACCAAAGGACCGTGCCCAACTGTCAGTGAAATTTGTGCTACAGCAGTGTATAGTAATTGGAAAAGCAGTAAACTAGTAAGTACTCAAAACAACTACTCCTACCAGCTCCATTTTCATTTAATTATCATTTAATAATTCATGATAATTGAATTATAAGTTTCCAAGACTCATCCTCAGCCGACAATCTCCTAAATAGTGTCACAGCAAAACTACAACCAGCTATCTAATAAGTACAAGGTAAACCAATACCAATCCTATGCTTTATCTTGGTAGATATAACATTTGAAATCACCACAGTGAATATGAAAAGTAAATAGAGTCCTTAGACATGAAAAACCTTACCCTCAGGTAATCAGAACCACGCCCTCAGGCTAAACAGAATCTTTCCCTCAGGCTAAACAGAATCTTTCCCTCAGGCCGAACAGAATCTTTCCCTCAGGCTGAATAGAAACGAAACCCTTGGGTGATTTCCCTTAGGTAAAGAAGCTACAGACCTTAGGCGTAAAAGAACCATTCCTTCAGGCTAAACAAAACACTACCCTCAAGCTAAGAAAAACACTGTCCTCAGGCTAAGCTAGTAAACGGGCCGAGCCCAACACATAAGCAAGCAATCATATAGTTTCTCTCAATAAAACTCAAAGCACACTATATCACGACATACCCTTGGCTATCCTGGCCAAACGTCTAATCAAGGGAAATTCACCCACGGGGTGGCCCTGGATAAACGCAACGATCCCACATGACAGTTTATACTTATTCAATAAATTACATATGCAATTATAGGTTTTTAATTCTTCAAGGCCTCAACTATATGACACCCCAATCATGGGCGCGTAGCATAATGGTACACAAAAAAAAACATTGCTGTTGGAATTAAACATCAGACCACCTACCTAGATCCCCACTGATCGATATACGTGAACGTTGCCTCTCGAAATGACCATGAACTATGTAGATCTGGAATAAGATATTTCCCGTTCAAATGTAAATAAATTACCTTATAGGAAGAATTGGAAATAATGACTCACATAGAGGGAAGAACTCACCTGTGTGGTTCAAACGTGATCGATAGAGGAAGAATCCAATTCTTAGTGTGCGATCAGGATATCCTCAAAGCTTTGTCCTTCTCTCCCGAGCTCCAAATGAGCGTTATGCCTCCTCTGCCAAATGAGGAGGCTACTGACCATTTTAAGTGAAACAAACAGACTACACAACATGTACTCTCAAGTACATGACAAGTACTTTCATCATTTAACTATTCCTTTGGAGGCTACTTTTCACCGCCACACTTTTCACCTGTCGACATGAGTACACGTCATGTATTTCAGAATACACGGTGTGTATTGTCGATTAGCTGGTGGATACTTCCACCAACTTACTGTTCACCTGTTGACTGATTACAGAGAGTTCAAATACTAAGTACACGACATGTAAATAGTTTTTACACCCTTCATCACAGGCCGGGCTACACGCCCTGTGTACTCATCCCACATGGCCAAAGTACACGGCATATGGAAAAGAACATGGTGTGTACCCATAAAATTTGGGATTTTCCCCATTTTCCTTATTTTCTAAAAAAAACTAAAGGAAAAAAGGAAAGGATGAAACCCATACCTTAAGAATAAGAATTGGGTTCTTACAGTTTACCTCTTTCTTCATTACTTGATGTTTAATCAAGTTTTTCAACATGATTGTTTAAGAACCTAAACATTAAAGGAACCTATTATTCATAATGTCTAATTGAAGTGGAGTAGTCTAGCACTTCTTTTCTAAAAATAATTAAATGTTTCTTTCTTGAAAATTATTTTTCTTGATGTATTTTTAACTTCCTTTTAATTTTTATCCAATTTTGTTATCTATGGTTTTATTTATTTATCATTATATTCATACTCTCCAAATTTATTTCTTTTTTAGTCAAATGTAAAATATCCAATTACACCACACTTATAAAATTTTAATGAGAGATACCCCTTGTACTTATTTTTTACTTTTATGTGGTTCTTTGAGATAATATAAATAATCCTATTATACTCGTTATCATTATGTTCCTCATATTTTGATTCACTAGAGTAATAATCTTACTCTTCCATAATTTTAATCATTCTTATATCTTATAATTACGTCAATATAAAAACTTCTATTATCATTAAAATCCATGGGATAATATTTCTCAATTGGTGGAAAACACAAACTTGCATCATCAAAGACATCCAGGACAAGTGAAAGAAGATAGAGAATCATCCGATATATTCTATTCAATCATCAATCTCATTTTCTATTTATGAAAAATAATTTTATAGGTTTAGTGGGATATAGAATAGGAGTGAAAATCATTATAACCCAACTAAACATGAAACCAATGTCAAGAGATTAAAAAATACATTAACATACCTCAGTAATCTTTAAGTCATAAGTATCACTCTGATATTTCCTAGATAGATCCCAAATATTAGGATTAGGGTGTATCTAAATTTTATCTTTAATATCATGGGTGATACATTCCATTACCACTAGATATTCATCCATGATAAAATTATAGGAAAATAAAATCAAGTTGTGAATCCCATCACTGCTTGAAAACTTTATGGAGGACATTGATGCAATCTCTCCTAATCAGATTCAATATTATTCTCTAATATAATTCTGAATAAAATTACATCGACTGTGTTTCATTACTTGATTGAATAATTTATAAATTTATGGTATCTAGATTTCATTTTTTATAGGATTGAATTGGAAATGAAAAGTGATAATGTTTAGGATCTTCAGGCCCTAACCCATAGAATTAGAGTTTAGACCCTTTAGATATGTTTATAAATATTGTTCTTGGACTATCTATTTAGTAGAATCATGGAATTAAACATGGATAAAAGAGGTTTTTATCACTGATCTAATACTTGGTGACTGAATAAAAAATGCATAATCCTTTTATAACTAAAATTTATTCCCTGGATTAGAAGTAAATACTTTTAAGTTAATCATATATTTCTTTCCTTTATTGGAATTGGACCAATAATAATGTTTGGGTTGTGATTCTTCCTCTATCTTATTAAAAAATTAATGTATGTCAAGTCACATCATAGAATTATTATCACCATATTCTACCATCCCTGATTTTTTCTCATCTAATATAGGAATTCCTATACTATTAAATGATTTTGGATTCTCCATTTCAAATAAAGTAAGTATATTTCAGAGGGAATCTGAATTTATTTGATACAAATTGATGTTCCCAAAGATATAATTTATCACTAATAAGAGGTTTTGAATTAGTGTTATTATTTTATAGTTTTCTTTAAAATTAAATGAACCTCTGTGACTTGTTAGACTCTCGATCATCTAAAATATAATATCACATCCTAACTCATTTGAAACAAAATACAAATGGATAAAAGACATAATATTTTTATAAGTTTTAATCCCAACATGGGTATATACTTCTTATAAGGCTTATGCTCAACAGGATACACAGATTTTATACTAATATAATTATCCATTATAATGTGGAAAGTATTATCCTAAACCCAAAATCATTTCCCAATAGTTAGGTAGTATGGGGAGGCATTATACATTACCTAAGATTTTTTCCCAATAATTATGCGCCCCAATTTTTTTATAATGATTCCAACAAAATTACTAGGTTTAATTTATAAAGTAATGATCATGAACACTTTAAAACCAAGGTTCATTAGAAGAAAACCCCGATCTTCCTTAGATCCTTTGAAATAATTAGAATCATCACCTGCAAATATTTTAGAATATTAGTATCTAAAACATCAATATCTAGAATGTAACGACCCAATGTTTCATTAATGGAAATACCTCTTGATCTAATTAAATGTCTCTTTATGTAAAATGTTTATATAAAATGTAAACTTATTTGGTTTTATGTTATGAATCGTGACCGTTGCTTTTATAGCCGTTGAACAGTGATCACATGATTAGTATAAATATAGGGCTTTAACAAACCCAATTTACTCAGAAAAAGGAAGCGATGGCCTCATCCAGAAGAATTGCTCCATACGAAGCCAATTTGTCAGAGCTCAGAAAAGAGGTGGCATATTTGGGCTTCGCTCTTGATCGAGCCCAAGCTGAGATTCATCTTGTCAAGCTTGAACGTGACCGTCTACGGGAAAAGTGGAATTTGATAGAAATTACCACTCGAGCGATGTTATCCGAGCCACCCCAAGAGTCTGTCACCATCGCACACCTTACCCTTAGGTCTTATGCGGCTATTTTAAGGGGTTATGTGACAAATCGCTACTACTATGTTTATGTACATTATTTTTTGTATATAATAATGAATATACTTTCTTGTCATTATTGATACATTGTAAATAGTTTTTAAAGTGAAAATAGTGTTTTTAGTTATTATTTAATTAAGAATTATATTTTATTAAATTAAGGTATTTTTGAATTAAATAATATTTTAATAATATAATAATAATATTATTATTATTAAATTAATTTTATTATATATAAATGATCATATAAATTTATGAATGCAATTGTAATTTTTATTAAGGTTTGAAAGCCATTTTTGTCAAAACTCATGAATTTTTGATAAATGTTAGTTTTTATTTTAAAAGTGAAAATTAACATATTTAGAAAATTATTTAGATAAATTAAATGTTATTTCTGGAATTAGGACGTCAGAATTATCCAACAGTGAATTTTTCAAAATTTTCTGAGACAATCAATTTTTGGGTAAAAATTAAATACTGTTTAAATATATAATGTGTTTTATAACATCATAATGACCCAATAGTAATGTAATAAAATACTATAAGCTTTATTTTCAACCAATATATGTTTTAACATTAAAATAATGTGATTTTGGGTTTGTTTTACTTACTTTTCAAAGCATTAATGGACCCTTCAAGACTTATTAAACACCTTGTCTTTTTAAATTGTTTTCCATGGGAGTGTGACTCACCTCCACATAAGCAACCCTATTATTTTAAGAAGTTCTGAATTTAGAATTATAAAATATTTTTTTTCCTATTCCCTTTTCCAAAAATCACGGGAAAAAACCATGGGATGGTTTGTGGTTTGGATTAATTTAATATAAGGGATCCCAAACCTAAATAATAAAGAATTCCCTCACCTTTCCTATATAAACCCACCCAAGCTCCCACTTCCTCCTCACTAAAAGCCTTTGTAGTTCGTCCAACATCTGAACTAATCTCTCTAGAATCCTCCCAAGGTTCCCCAAGATCCCAAGAATCCTCTCCCAAGCCTCTCTAAAACCATTGGAAGCACACTTCCAAGTAAGGGTTTTTTCTTCCTTTCTCATTTTTGTCCAATTTTCTTTAAGTTGTTTTGACCTTTAAATTTCAATTATGAATGTTTGGGAATGGTTTTTCACCTCCCTAATACTTCCCTATTTATGTTTTAATGATGGGAGACCCCTTTATCTCTCACTAAATGCCTCCCATGTACACCCGTTACTATGCCGAAATTCCGAAAGGAACTTCTCTCTCCTCTTTTACATTCAAGCAATACTTTTGTATCATCAATCTAAATTCCATTACAATTTTTGGGACATGTATCTATATGAACTCCTTACTTTCCATTACATGTAAATATGATGAGGAACCCCTTTCTCTTTCATCAACCATTTTTATGAATTCTTATGTCACGCCGTTACGCTGCAGAAATCACACTGATTTTCTAAGCCAATGCCATTGTGTAGTGAATACCATGACCATTTCTCCATCAAGGGTATTAAAATTTATGCACATTTACTTATTTATTATAAAGTTTCATTCCACATTCCTTTTTCATGGAATAAATGATTATGTTTTATGAATCCATGTTTTATGATCCATGTGGCACACTTATGCATGAAATGAAATGTTTAAGAAGGGTGTGCCCTTATAGAGCTCCAATGCACTGGGTAAAGTATAGTATCATGATAATTCATGTGCAATGACTGTTCACTCATGATAATTCAAGTGCAACGAGGGTTTACTCATTCTTCATGTGCAATGAGGATTTATTCATGCTCTATGTGCAATGAGCCTTGGCTCATGCTAATTCCATGTTCAGTGTTGTTGCCACATTTCCATGTTATGATTATCATGCTTTGTCATACCTTTATGTTCATGTTTCTCTTGTTCTCTATTGATATTCCTATTTCTAACATGTATTTTACTCCTCATGTATTCCATCTTTATTCCCTTATTGGGCTTTATAGCTCACCCCTTTTCTTATGCATGTCCTTAGGTTATCCCATGCAATGCTAAGTACAAGGGAATGTAGTGGTCATGTAAAGAAATTTTTCAATAAAGATGTTGTACTTCATGTTTTAAGTTGTTATGTAATGATCATAATCCCAAAAGACACTATACCTCTTGATCATCCATGTTGTATCAAGTGAATGGTTTATGTAATAAATCATGTTTAAGTTTGTAATAAAAGTAGGGTTGTCATAGTTGGTATCAGAGGATAGGTTTAGATATATTTGGGATTAGGATTAGAAAACCCTAGTATGGCCTTAGAGACAAGACTAAGTATAATAAAAACATCCCTAAGTTTTGGTAAGTACTAATTAAGTGTTTTATCAAACAAATACATCCCTGTCTGGATAAGAGCAGGTAGAGGCGGCTCTGGCACAGATGTATCCTAGGGGTAAAACCCGAAAACACCGCTTTGAGCTAGACTCGAATGGGAACTGGTGCATGACAACGGGCCTTGAAACACTCTTGGTTACGACACTCCCTGGGGATATGTTTTGATAAATTCACAAGCTTAGTATGAACCCTTATTAAGGGAATTAAAAAAATGCCCCTAATAATATATGTTTGAAAGTAGATCATGAAAAGACTTGGTTGAAGCCTATAGACTCATGAGTAAAATAATTAAAAGTTTATTTTTAAGTCATAAAATTTTGTATTTGGATTACCCTTTATGTGTTACCCCCTAACTTTCCTTTTATTCTAGCCAATGGTCGGTAATTGGAGGACTCGGGCGAACAACTGGTGTGAAGATTTGTGTGATGACTGTACTAATGAGATTCCCAATCTAATGGGAGTGGGAATCGTGAAATTTTTCACGCTTCTCTCTCACCTAACTCAAGATTTGAATAGAAACACGGGTCAAGAGGAACGTCCAAACCCCCCCTAAGAAGGAACAAGTCGCTATCGAGAGCTTCATGAGACAAAGGCCTCCTACTTTTAGTGGATCATCTGATCCCACGATCGCTGAACAATGGATCAACTCCATTGAAAAGATCTTCTCCATCCTTCAATGTTCTGAACAAGAGAAGGTTCTCCTTGCGGCTTATCATATGGAGGATGAAGCTGATCAATGGTGGACATTGATCAAAAATACGAATCCCGAGGAGGAGATCGAGGCATTGGAATGGGAGGATTTCTGGAAGATGTTTTTCGATAAATATTTTCTGCGCACCCTCCGGCTTAAGATGGAAAGGGACTTCCTTTCCATCAAGAAAAAATAAGAAGAATCTATTGGAGCATACGAGGAAAAATTCACAAGGCTTGCACGATACGCTTCCAGCTTTGTCGTTACCCTTGAATGCAAGGTTGACCGCTTCTTTGGGGGGCTGAAGCCTAGCCTGCAGAAAGCATTAGCGATCCGTGACTTCGACAACTATGAGGAAATTGTCCGATGTGCCCTCAAGGTTGAAATGGAGATAGGGGAATCACAGGGGTATCATGGGGACATGAAGTGTAAGGTGTAATTCAATGCTGGCGGTCCGATGGATAAATCCAATGTTGTTAAGAAGATCCAGCACCCCACTTGCCAAAAGTGTGGAAAGAAGCACCCTGGAAATTGCCTCAAGGGGACGAGGAAATGCTTTAGGTGTGGAAGAGAAGGGCACCTAGCTGTTAACTGTCGGCAAGAAATACCTGCGGCTATGACAGAGGAGAGGAATGCTCTATTCGAACCTCAATAAATTGTTCATTGCTACAAATGCAAAGAACCGGGGCATCTTGCAAATCAGTTCCCTAATCCAAAGGTTTTTGGAGGCAACCAACAACCTCCAAGGCAGCAAGGAAGAGCTTTTTCCATCACTTCTGCCAAAGTGAACCCCGACAATGATGTGGTGATAGGTATTCTAGTTATTCATTCAAGAATAGAGAATTTACTTTTTGATTCAGGTTCTACAAATTCTTTTATATCTCAAAAGTTTAGTAGAACAATCCCAGCACCACCACAAACCATGGAAGTGAAGATGTTGGTGATTACGGAAAATGTAGAAATCATTGAATCCCATGAATATAAGTCCTCCCATGTTATAATATGTAGATTGAATTTCTTGTAGAACCTCATCATACTCCCTCTGGTGGAATTTGATACAATTCTTGGCATGGACTGGATTTCCTTATATAGAGCCAATATAAATTGTCAGGAGAGGGAAATCACACTCCCTATGATCGACCCCTGATTCTTTACAAGTGTAAGGAGGAAGATGAATCTCCTTTAGCTCCATCATCTCAAGCATGGATATTACTGCCCTATGAGCACATGTATCTGGCTCAGATGATTGAGTCCAAGGAAGAAACCATCCTTGAAGAAATGCCTATTGTGAGAGAATTCGCTGAAGTGTTTCCTGAGGAACTGCCTAGTCTTCCTCCTAGAAGAGATGTTGAATTCTCAATTGAACTTATACCAGGGGCTATACCAATATCCAAGACTCCATATAGAATGGCTGTCGAGGAGCTGGAAGAGCTGAAGAAACAACTACAGGAGAATCTGGATAAAGGGTTTATACGCCCAAGTGCTTCACCATGGGGTGCACCAGTCCTCTTCATCAAGAAGAAGGATGGGTCAATGCGGATTGGCATCAATTATCGTGAACTTAACAAAATCATGATAAAGAAAAATTATCCTCAGCCATGAATAGATGACTTGTTTGATCAGCTGCGTGGAGCACAATAATTCTCCAAGGTAGATTTGCGGTCAGGATATTATCAAGTAATGGTGAAGAAGGAAGATGTCCCCAAGACTACTTTTTGTACAAGATACTGGCACTATGAATTCATAGTAATGCATTTCATACTAACTAATGCTCCAACAATCTTCATGGACTTGATGAATAGAGTCTTTAGAGATTACCTTGACAAATTTGTGGTAGTCTTTATAGATGATATTTTAATATACTCCAAAACCAAGGAGGATCATGAGGAGCATTTAAGAACTATACTAGAGACTTTGCGCAAGGAGAATATCTATGAAAATATAGAAAGTGTGAGTTCTGGTTGAAGGAAGTCTCATTCATAGGCCATATAATCACAAGCAATGGGATATCTATGGACCCCTCCAAAACAGATGCAATCGAGGGATGGTCGAGGCCAACATCGGTAACAGATATCCGTAGCTTCTTGGGGTTAGCTGGATATTATCGATGATTTGTGAGAAATTTCTCACGATTGTCCAACCCTCTTACCAAGATGACTCGAAAGGGAGTAAAGTTTTTTTGGAGTGATGAATACGAAGAAAGATTCAAGGAGGTGAAAAGGAGGTTTATCACTACGCCCGTGCTCACTTTACCCACAAGTGGGGAAATTTTTGTTGTATTTAGTGATGCTTCAAAGAAGCGATTAGGCTGTGTGCTGATGCAGAATGATAAAGTGATATCATATGCCTCAAGGTAGTCGAAAATCCATAAGGGAAACTATCCAACGCATGATCTGGAGTTGGCGGTGGTGATCTTTGACTTGAAAATCTGGCGGCATTATCTCTATGGGGAGAAATGTGGGATATATACTGACCACAAGAGTCTTAAATATATATTCACATAGAAAGAGCTTAATATGCACCAGAGAAGATGGATAGATCTCATCAAAGATTATGACTGTTCAATACATTACCACCCTGGGAAAGAGAACAAGGTGGTAGATTCCCTAAGTATAAAGTACCTAGAGATTCTATCAATGATGAGAATTGAGAAGGATCCAATCTTCTTAGACTTGATGAAGATGGACATGGGAATCATAAAGAAGAAAAAATCATCAATCCTTTCACAAATTATTGCTCAATCATATCTTTTGGAAAGGTTAAAGGATGCTCAAAAGGATGATGTGGGAATTCAGGAAAAAGTGGAAGCTATCACAAACGGGAAATCCATGGAGTTTAATGTTAATGAAGAAGTAATTGTGCGATTTGGGAAAAGGCTATGTGTTCCATCACGTTCGGAGCTGAATAAGGAACTTTTGGATGATGCATAAAGTTCAAATTTCTCTATTTACCCAGGAAGCACAAAGATATATCGAGATCTCTGAGGAAACTTTTGGTGGGATAATATGAAAAAGGAGATCGCTGAATATACATCAATGTGCCTGGTGTACCAGAAAGTGAATGCAGAGAGCCAGAAGTCTAAGGGGATGATGAAACCATTGCCCATACCAGAATGGAAATGGGAGAAAATCACCAGGGACTTTTTCACCAGACTTCTGAGGACATCTAAAGGCAACAATGCAATCTGGGTTGTTGTGGATCGTCTTATAAAGACTGCACACTTATTTGATATTCAGGAGGATTTCTCTTTGGATGAATTGGCACAGATATATATCAGGAAAGTGGTAAGGCTGCATGGAGTGCCACTATCTATTGTGTCTGACCGAGATCCAAGATTCACCTCTAAGTTTTGGAGGATTCTTCAAAAAGCTCTGAATACTGAACTGAACTTCAGTACGGCCTATCATCCTCAAACTGATGGCCAATCCGAGTGGACTATACAAACACTTGAGGATATATTGAGAGCGTGCTCAATATACTTTAAAGGAGGATGAGATCAACATCTCCCTCTTTTTGAGTTCTCTTATAATAACAGTTTCCAATCGAGCATCCAAATGGAACCATATGAAGCCTTGTATGGGAAAAGGTGAAGAACACCGACATGTTGGGATGATTTCAATGAACGTAAGCTGCTTAGACCAGAAATGGTCGAGGAAATGGTGGGGAAGGTGAAAACCACTCAGGAGAATATCAAGGCAGCCTAGAGTCGACAGACGAGTTATGCAGATAATCGTCGAGGAGACCTTGAGTTTAAAGTTGGAGACATGTTTTTTCTACTCATATCTCCATGGAAGAAGGTCATGAGGTTTGGAAAGAAAGGGAAGTTAAGTCAAAGGTACATTGGCCCCTTTGAGATTCTTGATCGTGTCAGGGCTGTGGCCTATCGACTAGCACTTCCACCTACCATGGACAAAGTACATGATGTCTTTCATGTATCCCTATTAAGTAAGTACATACCGGACCCTTCACATGTACTCTCTTCTGAGGTGGTACATTTGGAGGATGATCTTTCTTATGAGGAGAAACCTGTGGAGATCTTAGATCATAGAGAAAAAGTTCTACTAAATAAGATAATTCCCCACGTCAAGGTGTTGTGGAGAAACCACAAGTTTGAAGAAGAAACCTGGGAATCAGAGGAAATTATGAAGTTGAGTTACCCACATCTGTTTTAGTGTGGGAAAAGAAAATTTCAAGGGTGAAATTTCTTAAGGGGGGAATATTTTAACGACCCAAAGTTTCATTAATGGAAATATATCTTGATCTAATTAAATGTCTCTTTATGTAAAATGTTTATATAAAATGTCAACTTCATTGGTTTTATGTTAAGAATTGTGACTGTTGCTTTTATAGCCGTTGAACAATGATCACATGATTAATATAAATATAGGGCTTTAACAAACCCAATTTACTCAGACAAAGGAAGCGATGGCCTCATCCAATAGAATTCCTCCATACGAAGCCCATTTTTCAGAGCTCAGAAAAGAGGTGGCATCTTTGGGCTTCACTCTTGACCAAACCCAAGCTGAGCTTCATCATGTCAAGCTCGAACGTGACCGACTACGGGAAAAGTGGAAGTTGATAGAGATTACCACTCGAGCGATGTTATCCGAGCCACCCCAAGAGTCTGTCACCATCGCACACCTTACCCTTAGGTCTTATGCGGCTATTTTAAGGGGTTATGAAACAAATCTCTAGTACTATGTTCATATACATTATTTTTTGTATATAATAATGAATATACTTTCTTGTCATTATTGATACATTGTAAATAGTTTTTAAAGTGCAAATAGTATTTTTAGTTATTATTTAATTAAGAATTCTATTTTATTAAATTAAGAGATTTTTGAATTAAACAATATTTTAATAATAAAATATTATTATTATTAAATTATTTTTATTATATATAAATTATCATATAATTTTATTAATGCAATTGTAATTTTTATTAAGGTTTGAAAGCCATTTTTGTCAAAACCCGTGAATTTTTGATAAATGTCGGTTTTTATTTTAAAAGTGAAAATTAAAATATTTAGAAAATTATTTAGATAAAATAAATGTTATTTCTAGAATCAGGATGTCGAAATTATCCAACGGTGAATTTTTCATAATTTTTTGAGACAATCAATTTTTTGGGTAAAAATTAAATACTGTTTATATATATAATGTGTTTTATGACATCATAATGACCCAATAGTGATGTAATAAAATACTATAAGCTTCATGTTCGGCCAATATATGTTTTAACATTAAAATAATGTGATTTTTGGTTTGTTTGACTTACTTTTCAAAGTATTAATGAACCCTTCAAGACTTATTAAACACCTTGTCTTTTTAAATTGTTTTCCATGGGAGTGTGACTCACCTCCACATAAGCAACCCTATTATTTTAAGAAGTTCGGACTTTGGACTTATAAAATATTGTTTTCCTCTTCCCTTTTCCAAAAACCATTGGAAAAAAACCATGGTATGGTTTGTGGTTTGGATTAATTTAATATAAGGGGTCCCAAACCTAAATAATAAATAATTCCCTCACCTTTCCTATATAAACCCACCCAAGCTCCCACTTACTCCTCACTCAAAGCCTTTGGAGTTCTTCCAACCTCTTCCATACTCTCTATATAATCCTCCCAAGGTTCCCCAAGCTCCCAAGAAGCCTCTCTCAAGCCTCTCTCATGCCTTTGGAAGCACACTTCCAAGTAAGGGGTTTTTCTTCCTTTCTCATTTTTGTCCAATTTTCTTTAAGTTGTTTTTCCCTTTTAATTTCAATTATGAATGTTGGGGTATGGTTTTTAACCTCCCTTATAATGCCCTATTTATGTTTTAATGATGGGGGACCCCTTTATCTCTCATTAAATTCCTCCCATGTACACCCGTTACTATACCGAAATTCCGAAAGGAACTTCCCTCTCCTCTTTTACATTCAAGCAATACTTTTGTATCATGAATCTAAATTCCATTACAGTTGTTGGGACATGTATCTATATGACCTCCTTACTGTCCATTACATGTAAATATTATGAGGAACCCCTTTATCTCTCATCAAACATTTTTATGAATTCTTATGTAACGTCGTTATGCTGCCGAAATCGCACCGATTTTCTAAGCCAATGCCATTGTGTAGTGAATACCATGCCCATTTCTCCATCAAGGGTATTCACCTTTATGAACATTTAATTATTGATTATAAAGTTTCATTCTACATTCTTTTGTCATGGAATAAATGATTATGTTTTATGAATCCATGTTTTATGATCCATGTGGAACACTTATGCATGAAATGAAATGTTTAAGAAGGATGCGCCCTTATAGCGCTCCAATGCATTGGATAAAGTATAGTATCATGATACGTCATGTGAAATTAGTGTTGAATCATTCTAATTCAAGTGCAATTATGGTTTAATCTTGCTTCATGTGCAATAAGGATTTACTCATGCCCTATGTGCAATGAGCCTTGGCTCGTGCTAATTCCATGTTAAGTGTTGTTGCCACATTTCTATGTTATGATTATCATGCTTTATCATGCCTTTATGTTCATGTTTCTCTTGTGATCTATTGATATGCCTATTGTCTAAAATGTATTTTATTCCTCATGTATTCCACATTTATTCTCTTACTGAGCATTATAGCTCACCCCTTTTCTTATGCATGTCCTCATGTTATCCCATGCAATGCTAAGTACGAGGGAATGTAGTGGTCATGTAAATGAAGTTTTCAATAAAGATGTTATACTTCATGTTTTAAGTTGTTATGTAATGATCCTAAGACCCAAAGACACTAGACCTCTCGATCATCCATGTTGTATCAATTGAATGGTTTATGTAATAAATCATGTTTAAGTTTGTAATAAAAGCAGGGTTTTCATATAGAACTTTAGATTCTAGTAAATCAACTTTGTGGTCCTTTAAAATTTAGGTGTTTCTTCAACTTCTCTAAAATTATTTGAAATCACAGCTCTTCTTCATCAATGAAATATATCTTTCAGAATGTGTAGGTAGTGGTATATAAATATCTACTCTCAACTTATCAGTAAAGATCTTTGAATGATGTATCCATACATTAAATCATTTTTTATAAGACAAACATATCGAATAATTTATTTAGATTAATAATATTTATCCTTTCTAAAATATTACCATATTTCCTTCAATGACTTTAAAAATATTGGAATCTAACTTTTTTAAAATTCCATCAAATATTAGTATAAACCATCTTAAATTATTCCAAGAAACACATCTAGAATCATGACATAAAATTTATGATTTTTTGTATATTTAATTATAGCTCATAATAATCGCATTGAATTTGATTTCAAATAAAATTTATGTAAAATATATTTACATCTTCAAATTCATTATCTTTAATAATATTTTGAAAATTTGGAAATATATTTCACTTTGATTCTGCTTCTAATTCTACCCATTCCTATATAATACCCAATCATCTAGAACTTTTCATTTCTTATTATTTCTCTACTTCCAAACATATGTTCTTATGCGCTTAAGATGTTATAGATTTGTTTCCCTAACACATTTTTTAATATTTGTCTTATGATATCATATCTTATGGGAATCTCATATTCTGATCTCATTAGCTTTTTATATTCTCATATTTTAATAATCTTTTCTTCCATTCACCTACACCATTCGATTATACTTGAAAAAATCTAAAAGTTTTACATTTACATCAATTTTAGTTATAAGTATCAATGAATACATATTATTTTAGGCATTAATTTGGTACATGATGCTTCAATAACATCCACAATATCCATTTCTTTAGCATCTAACTTCACTTCAAGACACACTGAAGATATGTATTTTTTTCTTTTGACATTGTTAACTTTTCAATTCACTTTAGCAGATAACCTTTATATAATAATTTCTTACACTTACATATATTAGTGTATCTTGGGGTAATTTTTTGAATATTCATCCATTTTAACTTCTATATTCTCTACCTTCTCCAAATATTATGGCTTCCATAATCATAATGAATCAAAAACTATTATAAAAAACCGTGATGTTTGTTACATTGATTGAATTATATAACATCATCTATCTTAAATATTAAAACATTCTTGTAGTATTATCTTCAAAATTGAATCATCCTCCATATTCCCTCTTGATTATTATCCACATTTCATCATGTAACTTCCAAACTATAAGTTCCAAAGTAAAATATGAATCCTATAAAGCTCAGATCTTATTTATTAAGAGTAAATAACTCTTACAAAGACTTCATTATTTTAAAATAACTTTTATTTATTGTGTACATTTTCAAAACATAACTTTTATGTAACTTCTTAATCATTCAAAAGGAATTTTGGTTTCATGAAGTATAAAGACTAATGTTTTTTATACATAGATATTATATCATTTTAGATGAATATTCATTACATTACACAAACACAATCTTAAGTATGGTTAAGGTATATTCCTATTGGAATCATAAAAACATAAATAACATGCTCATATGTGAACTACATCATATCTACCTAAGTTCTTAATAATTATAACTACTATTTGACATATGATACATAATACATTTCTTTATAACCTAGGGAAGGATACATAAGAAAGGGTGAGATTAGATTCCCAGTAATGGTAAAAAAGGTATATATATAAGCATAACATGAGAATAAAGGTAAAAGAACATGAGTATAACATTTTAAAACAATACCCTATACATGAAATATCATAATACTTTGTCATGGAATAAATATGGTAGTTGATTTGACATGAATCATAAGGAAATAAAATAACATGATCTATGTGATCATAAAATTGGAATTAGTCATAGAAGTGTGGAATATAAATATGAATATAATGTAATTTCCATAGCATTCAAGGGTTATTTACAATTCTATCATAGTGTAATTGGTTCACTCCTTAAACCATCATAGTATTCAAAATTCACTCCCAAGACTATCATAGTGTACAAAGTCCCTTACTAAAATGGGTTCACTCCCCATTATAGTCCTATTTATCTCATAAGATACCAATATTTACCCAATGCATTGGATATATATATTGGTCCCAAAAATTACATAATGAAAATTTCAGATATGTGTGCCATAATATCGGAAAGCATTCATCATGTTAAAACCCATGAAAAGATTTAGGATTCATAAAACATTCATCATATCAGAACCCATGAAAATAAATGGATCTCATAAAATATTCATCATAGAATAACCTGTGGAAAAGAATTGGAATTCATAAACATTTTTTATTATAAATATAAAACATATATAAAAATAATAAATATGGTATCATTGGATCATATCCCCAGTGAATCTTAAGTTACATCAAAGTCTATCATCTTAGAAAGAAATTATTTTTAAAGGGTCACTTGGAAAATTTCTTAAGAAATAATCTTTTCCACTAAAAAACAATTATTTAAACATAAATCATTTTAAAAATAATTTTTATTGAAAATAAACTTTTAAAATTATAATGGAGGATTTAAAACATTAGGTCTTCATGAAAATTGGAATTTACTTTATTTATGCACATGTTAAACCGATGATTCTATTCACATTTTTAGTAAAAGACAAATGGGACTTGTTTGGAAAATCACACAAAGATTAATTTTAAATAAACATTTTAAAAAGTAAAACATGGGAAAAAAATTCTTAAATAAATCTTTCATATAATGTTAAAACATTTTTGAAAATATTTTTATAAAACATGGAATAGAAGAAAAAATATTTTCAACTGAAGAGATAAATAAAGACATTTTCTTAAAATCGTTATTTTGGTATCTTTAATACATTAAGAGGGGAAAATGAAATGAAATTTTTTTTTCTCCATAAATAACCCTAGGATAATAAAAAAGTTTGGTTTCTTGAGAGATATATAATAATATGTCATCATTTATTTCATAATCATAAAAAATCCTGATAAACAATGAGATTTTAACATAAAACCCTTACCCCTTTGGTAACATTTTATCATAAACCTGGTGAAAGAATAAAAATATAAAAAAATTATAATATAATTAGAATAAATAAATTCATGATATTATATGTCATAGAGTATGTATATAATCCTTATAAAATAAGATAGGTGCATAACATAATGTATGTCCCAAAGAAGACAAATTGAGACAAAAATCCCTTACCTTAAGTCTCAAATTCATTCATACACATTAGAAAAAACCATATAATAAATATAAGGTTATTATAAATCTATGAAATAAACATAATAATATTTATCATACCATATATGATTTACTTATGAAGTTTTATTACCTATTTCTCAATAATTATTTTCTAAAATTATGTTTTAGGTAACAACTGCTTCATTTCTCATGTATGTTTTGGTTTGGTATTTTTGGTAATTTTACTTTGAACATTATTACATCATTTAAATAATTTTAATGGTCATATAAATATTATAAATATTCATTATATTTTTATTTATATCAATCCATTAAATTTAGATATAGAAAATTAATGACACCATTCATGGAGATGGTAAGCAGAATATACAAATGAACATTGTGTCCATTTTATTGATGGATTAAAATAAAGGAAAATAATGTATAAAAATTATAGATTAATTATGATTGTGTATATATATATATATATAGTATTCAATAAATTTATCCTTATTACCTTCCATTTAAGGCATTAGAGACAAATAAATTACATCATTTCATGAGGCGGTAGTCTATTGTACACACAAATGACGTTATCATATCCCCCACGGAATGAAAATAAAGAAAAAATATGTGATATAGTAATTATTTAAGTATAATTATATAAAATATCATATATATTCATTTAATATATCCTCATTACCATCCAAGTGAAATAGAAATGAAAAACACATCATATCGGATAGTGAGGTGGTAATCCGTCGTACACACGAGCGACATTATTTTTTTATAAATATTTGGGAGTTAATAAGTTAAATTTGGAATTATTATTATAGATATATAATAATATAATAAATATAATATATAAAAAGTTAAATAAATCATTATATCCATCCACAAGAGGTGGGGATGGAAAATAAATCATATTGGTTCCCTAGGTGGTAGTCCGCTATAAACACGACCAACTATTTCATTTCACATTTGATGGGATTATATATGGATATAGGTTATGAAATTAATATAATTATATATTAATATATGACAGATACTATTGTCATTATATCATCATATTTGAATAATATTTTAAGGATGTGGAAGAATAAAAAACAAAAATAGAATTTTAATAATTTTACATCTTCTTCAGAGATCCTCTTTAGGTTTACAGCTATAGCCTTTTAAGAGGTATTAAAAATAAAAATAAGGACTATATAATTATAGGAGGTAATTTAGGAATTCAAATTTTCAGGTATTGTCCCATCTAAAGGGTTCTGAAAGTGTGATTATTAGATTATATGGGGTGAAATTTTATAAGTGGGGGAGATGACACATATTATATTTTTAAAAAGAATAAAGTTTACCCATGTTTTCACATGAAAAAGGATTAAAAATAGGTCATTATCAAAAATTATAGGTGATGAGTTCTAAATATATCCATAAAATGAGTTTTGAACTAGTTTCTTGGTAATTTTACCCCTTATATTTTTAGTTTAACTCCCAGTAAACCCGTCTTTACTTGAACCGTGATAATTAATTTTTACTATCTTCAGTATTTATTATGGTCAAAAAATATATTAAAATTAATATATAATATTTATTATTATTATTCCAAATATTTAATACATTTTTATTATTTCAATTTACATAAGTGGTAGAATTTAATTTAAAATTAAAGTCACAGACCCTGATGGAAAAGTTGGATTCAAAAGTTTTTTTTAAATGTAAAAAAATTATTATATCCAAATTCAGTATGAAATTTATTAAAATGACTTAAAATCGTTTAGTAATAATATAATTAAATTAAT
This sequence comes from Viscum album, assembly GCA_963277665.1. Classification (NCBI taxonomy): domain Eukaryota; kingdom Viridiplantae; phylum Streptophyta; class Magnoliopsida; order Santalales; family Viscaceae; genus Viscum; species Viscum album. Next base: position 1,907,282,833 of record OY728161.1, on the reverse strand, counting down.
GATACTTTAAATCCATTTTATAACTAAATTTAACCTTCCAACTACTTTAAATAAAAAAAGATCATTTTTCAAAAAAACCAGTATGAAATGATTGAATGGGTTGATAGATATAATGGAAGGCTCTCTATAGATCTAGAATGTGGTAGTAAATACCTTGGGTCGATTATGACCCTTGAGTATTGATTCTGTGGGATGCCTCGAGCCTTGCTAACTTGTGGATCCATTTTTCTTGGACTTTTGTAATACATGTTAGTACACATGCTCCTAGGACTCCAACTTCCTTGACCGATTTTACATTCGAATGCCCTTGGGGATCAATGTGGATTCCTTGTATGAGTTCCTTAGATCTATCCCATTATGGTCTAGATTTATTTCATGGATTCCCTAGTACATGAAACCATGGTTCCATCCCATGGGGTCTACACTTCATTATACAGTGTAGAAATGGGTTACTTGATACATATGAATATAGGTCGTGTCCATGGGTTACTTGATAATGATAGATGTACGATGTGGACATGGGATACTTGATATAGATGGATGTACGAAGTGGTCATGGGTTACTTGATACAAGTGGGAGTAAAATGTGTTCGTGTGACTTGGTTACTTTTCTTATAAATGACTAGTTAGGATATGACATTTGTTACAGGTATCCTTAAGGGTCTGGTTGGTTTTTTACATATTATAGTAGAATCGTTCCATGGTAATTCAATTTTATGTTACTACTTTACGCACACTTTCTAGCACTTTGTATATTGTTGTTAGAATTGTATAGACCCTGGTTGGTTACCTACTAGGATGTTTATCTCACACCCTGTTTGGGCCTCCTTGGGGACCCAAATAGATTATATGGTTTCAAGTGATGAAAGGGGAAAGTGCCCCGGTACATGTTGTTAACAAGGGTTTCGTAGAAGGAGAGCATAAGACCAAGATAAGGCTTGTGATGCTACTAGGAATTTTTACTATTTTTGTTCTTTTGAAACTTCTATTGTATTGTATCACCTTGTACATGTTCTGGATGTTTCCTAGATACATGTATCATCTACATTATTGTATATGCTACATCTCCAGTTTATCTATGTATTCTTTTCTTGTCTTAAATTCATTTTACTTCTTATTTATTCACATATTATATTGTATGTGTTTGAATTCAACTATGATATACTCTAGTAATAAGGGAATAGTCTCCCCACTGACTCACCTAGGCCCTCACTTCTAGTCATCAGCCTCTGGTATTTTGGGAGATGCGCTTGAGGCCACGTGACCAACCGAGTTCAGGGCACCGTTGGGTGGCATCCAAGTTTGGGATGTTACAAAATAGTTGATCAAATAATTCATCAATATGGGGTAGATGATACTTGTTATTGATCATGATCTTGTTTATCTCCCAATAATAAATACAGAGTCTCATTGATCAATATTTATTCTTAACAAAAAGAACTGGTGCACCCCATGGTGACATACTTGGCCAAAAAAATCCCACGTCAAGATTCTCTTATAGTTTCTTCTTCAATTCTTGCAACTCAACTGGGGACATTCTATAGGGAGTTTTTTAAATAGGTATAAAACTAGGTATGATTTCAATTGAGAACTCAACTTCATGATTCAGTGGAATACTAGGATACTATTATAGAAATTTATCAGAAAAATCCCTTAAAATTGGAATATCATCAATGTTGAGTTTCTCCCAACCTTTTGAGATAAATTCCCCCTTTTGGATAGGAAACAAAATCCATACATTAGATTTTATTTCCATCGGATGTTTATATTTATCTTTGTACTGATAGATAGTAATATGTTGGATTAAAATATAAAACATGAATTCCCTTCCTTGTAAATTGATGAGGGATTCGTGTTTAAAAATCCAATACAATCCTAAGATGACATAAAATTCAACGAGAGGAAGAATGAAAAGATTTTTAGGAAGCACATCCACAAAAACTTCAAATTGAGAGAAATAATATAACTGGAATTATATCATCATACCATTAGAAGTTTTCATTACCGATTCTAAAAATAATATCTTTGGCGGAATCTTTATATCCATAAAAAACTCTTCAAATATAAAATAATGGGAAAATCTATAGTCAAATAAGAAATTATAAGTTCTATAGTGGATAATAAGTATACATTAAACCATGTTATTATCACACCCCTCATCAAAAATAGTTATCACATGATATTTCCCCTTGTCCCTCATCTCAAGAGGTTATTGACGTCGATAATCATCATTAACCTTCATATTTAGGTAGTTGTTAGAATAGGTCCATTACTCCTTGCATTTTAAATACCAGAGTGTGGGTGGCACATTCTGTGGATATTTCTCTCTATTCACATCATTAGTTAACTTCGTCTCATCACACTAGCATTTGATTTCCAAATGACCTTCCCTTCAAAACATAAAATATTTACCAGTCCACTTAATATAGTTTCCACCATGTTTCCTATCACACTTTGATCATGAATGATATATTGTCTTCTTATCTCTATGGTTCATAGTGTTTCCCTTGAAATCTATATTTCATTTCTTATCAAAACCAAGTGATTAATGGGTAAATTCAATCTCCATTTACACTTTGAGAGTATATAAAATGTTTTTTGTATAGATACTGAAGTACCTTATCGATAATTCCATTGAGATACTTGGTTTTAATCTAATAAATAAATAATCAGCCTTAATTTCAGATTAGATGATAATACTAGAAGTGTAACTTTTAATTAGTATAAAATTTCATAATCCTTTTACTTTAGATCAAGGAATTCTTTCTCTATTTTTCATATAAATAATGTATGGGGAGTAATTATTTAAAAATATACTCTTAAATACATCGCACTATATTAAGTAAATTTCATATTTTTTCCTTGTATTCTTTATGAGAGTCCATCATTGATCCGCTTCACCATCGAAAAAATAAAAAAAACCACAATGACTTTTTCATCTTTCAAACACTGGATAATGGAGAATATATTTTCAGTGGTTTTAATCCATTTCAAAATAACTAGTGGATCAGTGAAACCACTATAATATAGTGTAAAATTCCTTATGAAGTACACTACCAAACAATATTCCCTACTTTTCGAATTTTGAAGTTCATCATGATTAATAGCTTGGAAATGTTTTTTTAGCATAGCCATATAATTTTTCATTCAATATATTGTAAAATTATATTTCTCAATAGGAAAATCATTTCATTGTACATTTCATTCAGCATTAACTTGGTTCCTTTATGTCCTAACCATTGACTAAAAATTAGAAGAATAGCGTGAGTAATAATTATCATAGTGGAAAAACACATAGTTGTGAAAAATCATTTACAAGATTTCTATATAAAGAAACCTTATTTTAAATAAATGACACCATAGGTTATTAATGATCATCATATATTTAAATCCTTCATGATATTTTATAAAGAAAATTTATCCTAACCAAATTATATCCCCCGTGAGTTCCAAACTAGGTTGGTAGTAAGAACCATTTTAATATTTTAAGTAATTCTTGAGTCAATAATGATGCGCCTTTAACAAAGTTATTAACCTTAGGTGCATCTATTCTATAACTACATACACTTATATTATCCATATAGGGATGCATTTCTAGTTAAACCTCATAATCTCTTCCATACCAAAACTTTAGTATGTTACCCTACACTTAGGTTTATCTTAAGGGTTCTTACTAAAGTTTTATTATCCAATTTTTTAATGTTTAACTAAACCAATACTATTATACAAACTAAAATGAACCAAGATTTTTATACATATATATTACATATTCTAAGATGAACATTAACTAAAATATAAAAACACTCACTTAAAAATCATACATGTATAGTTCCTTTAGAAACATGGAAACATAAACAACTGGTTTATATGTGAACTACATCATCTTCAACTAATTTATGCATAATTAGAACCATTTTTAGACATATTATACATATTAAATTTATTCCTAACCCAAGGAAATAAAACATAAGAAAGGGTGATCTCATATGCTTAGTAAGGGTAAACAAGGGGGATATATAAGTATGAAATAAGAATAAGGGTATAAGAACATGATCATAAAAACTGAAAAACACACCCTGTATATCAAATAACACAATCTTGAATCATGAAATAAATATTTGTTGTTCATAAGACATGAATCATTATGAAATCAAAGAACTTGAGCCATGATGGAATGAAATTATCTTAAGTCATAGAATTGTGGAAAACACATAAGCAAAGAATGTCTTTTCCACAGAATTCAAGGATAATTTCCAAGGAAATCATTACAAAATTAATTCACTTCAAAAACCATTATAGTAGTCAAGGTTTACTTCTAAGAACATCATAGTGGACAAAGTATCTTACTCAACTAGGTTCACTCCCTATTCTAGTCCTATTTATCTAATAAGATATCAGTCTTTACCCAATGTATTGAAGGGAGATATAGGTCCCACATTTCAAAAAAAAAATTAAAATTATAAATATGTGTTCCATAAAATCATAAAAAAAATATTTGTATCAGAACTAATGAAAAGAAATGGCCTTCATAAAACATTCATAATATTAGAATCTATGAAAATAAATGGGTATCATAAAACATTTCATCATAGCATAACCCATGGAAAAGAAATGGGTTTCACAAAAAAAATCATCATAAATATAAACCATACATAGAAATAATAAATATTTTATTGTTGGATTATATCCATATTAAATCTTAATTTACATCAAAGGATGTCATCTTAGAAGGAAAATATTTTTTAATGCTCACTTAGAACATTTCTTGAGAAAATTGCCTTTCCAATTTGAAAAAAAATTGAATAAAAAACATTTTAAAAATCCTTTTCTATGAAAATAACCTTCTAAATATATAAAGGACGATTTAAAATATTTAGTGTTCATGATGGTTTGAAATTCTATTCATATTATACACATTAAAACAAATATTCCTCTCACATTTTCAGTAAAATCCAAATGGGCATGGTTTGGGAAACGACATGAAGATTACTTTTAGAACACTTCGTAAAAATTTAACATGGGTAAAAATTTAATTAATAAATCCTTTGGAAAATGTTAAAAAAAATTTTAAATCATTTTAATAAATCATGGATATGAAAGAAAAACAATTTTCGATTGAAGAGAGAAATAAAGATGATTTTTCTTAAAAACATTATTTTGGCCTATTTAATAGTTTAAGAGGGGAAAATGAATGGAAAACTTGTATTATATAGAAATAACTATAGGATAACAAAAAAATTAGTTTTTTATAGATATATATTAACATATCATCGTCGACTTAATCTTAAACAATCCCGATTAATGATGTGATTGTAACATAAAACAGTTACCACATTAGAAACTTAGAATAATAATCCCCATGTAATAATAACATTAATTGAAACCTAAAATACCATGAGAATAAATTAATTAATTATATTAAATATTAAAGGGTCTGTATATAAACCTCATAAAATAAGTTAGGTTCATAGCACAGTTTATGTCCCAAAGAGGACAAATTGAGACACAAATCTATTAACTTAAGTCTCAACTTTCTCTATAGACATTTACTCATGTATAATTAGTATAATTTTTTTATTCATGTATTATAAAACCATAATCATATGTATTATATCATATATGATTTACTTATGAATTTTTATTTCGCATTTTTCAATAATTCCTTGTTAAAATCAGGTTTCAGGTAATATCTGTTTCGTTTTCCATGTATGTTTTCATTTGATATTTTAGGTTATTTTACATTAATAATTGTTACAAAATCTCAAAAATGTTAACATTGATATAAATATCCTATATATTCATTATATATGAATTTATATGAATCCATTAAAGCTAGATATATAAAATGACTTACATCATTCATGGAGATGGTAAGTTATACGTACACATGAATGTTGTTTCCATTTTCTTAATGGATCAGTAGAAAGGAAGATAAATAATATATAACCTCTAATTTATAATTATTATTTCATATATATCATATATATTTATTATATTTTCCCTCATTACCATCCATTCAAAGATTTAGTGAAAAATGAATCACGCCACTTTGTGAGACGGTAGTCTGCCATACACATAGATGATGTCATCGTATCCCCCATTGAATAGAAAGTAAGGATGTATATTTCATAAAATTATTAAAAAATTATAATTATGTTACAAATATCAGATATATTTATTTATTATATCATTATTACCATCCAATTATAAAAAAAATTAAAAACACATCACATCGGTTCGTGATGTGGTAGTCTGTCGTACACACAAGTGACATTATTGTTTTCCAATGGGTTGGGAGGTAATAAGGTAGATATGGTATTATAATTATATAGGTATAATAATTTCATAAATACTATATATAAATAATAAATCCATCATTATATCTATCTATGAGAGGTGGTGATGGAAAATGAATAATATCGGTTCACGAAGCAGTAATCCATCCTGCACATGATTAATGGTTTTGTTTCCCATTTGATGGAAGTGGATATGTATATAGGTTATTAAATTAAAATAAAAAATATCATTATACTGGTAATATTTTTTATTATATCATAATATTTTAATAATATTTTAATGAGGTGTAAGACGAAATAAAAGAAAAATATGTGTTTATGAATTTTACCTCTTCTTCAGGCGCCTCTTTAGGTTTACACCTAAATCCTTCTTAGGAGAGATTAATAATCAAAATAAGGCATATAGTATGAGATTAGGGATTTATGGAATTTAATTGGGTAGTTCTTGTTAGAAAAAGGGTTTTTATGTCTGAAGAGGAGATGAGATGGGGTGACATTTTATAAGTGGGGGAGAAGACACACATGGAATTTTTGAAAAGAAAAAAGTGTATCCATGATTTTCACATGAAAAAAAGATAAAAAATAGGTTTTTATCAAATATTATAGGTGATAAGGTCCCAATATGTCCTTAAATAGGTTTTTGGCAAGTTTACATGCTATTTTAACCCTTATCTATTTATTTTAACCCCTAATAAACCAGTTTTAAAATTAACCATAACAATTTTTTTACTGTTTCACTATTCATTGTGGAAAAAAATTATGTTGAACTTATTTTATAATATTAATTATGAGGATTAAAATTATTTAAATCATTTATATAAATTAAGGTAATTGAACATGTAGAATTTAATCTAATATCAAACCCACAGACGTGAGAAAATTTAGTTTTACAAATAAAATATTTTCAGAAATTTTAAATGTTTATATATCAAAATCCAACATGAAATTGATTTCATTGGCCCATATTAGTTTAATTATAATATAACTGAACTATTTTTTCTTTTAAAACCATTTTAAAACATAATAAAACCTTATAAATGCTTTAATATAAATGGTAGTTCTAAATATAAATTAATATTTTTCCACTTTTTATTGAAAAAATATTCTTTTCCAAAAAATCCAAAAAATTCAACCTAAGATAATTTTAAGATCTTGATTCCCAAAATTAACATCATTTTTTTAAATAAATTTTATAAAATTTTCTATAATTAATTTTATTTCGAATAAATATTACAATCATTTTCTGAGAAAAAAGTATTTTCAAAACATATAAATACTTTACAAAAAATTAAATATTTTTTTATCAATATATTTTTATTATATAAAAATAGTATAGTTAATATTTAAAACGTGGTTATTCCTATTTATACTTCCAATTTTATTAGATATATTACAATTACAATGTTAAAGATTAATATAAGTAGTATAATTATATTTATTAGAACTTGGTGTTGTGTGTAGTGCAAGCTATCAAAGAAATTAAATTTATTAAAAAAGTGATAAATTCCTATGGGGTTAAATGATACATCCAAATAGACATATTCCTTCCCCTATCATTTTTCAATTACTCATGTATCTATGAACTTAATTTCCAGTTTTCGGTATATGGTAAACTCCATGATTCTAAATTAGGTTACTTAAATTCATATCTTCCAAATATAGACTTCTAAAAATAATAGATTTATCTTCAATAATTTCTAAAAAACATTATGTCATATAATATTGAAAATGAATAGAACACCTTCAATAATTCCACTATTTCTGTAATGTTGAACTGTGTTAGTATTCTAACAAAAATGATGGAAGGTATATTTTGACTTAATATTTTCGTTGAGGGATTTTATTGAATATATACATAAATATTTTTAATTTTATTCTTGGAATGATTTTTAATATTATGTGGAAATTATATAAATTATTAATTATATTTGTAAAAAATAATTTACTCATATTCATATCATTTTTTTATCTTATTAGACATGTTAATTTATTTATATTATTTAATCACATTTAATAATATAAATAAACCACTCATAACACAAATAAATAAATAAACATGAATATAAAAATAAAATAAATATTTTATATAACCGTGAGATTTTATCTGCAGGTTGGTTTATCAAGTAGTGATAAACAAATATTTGACACTAGAAGAAAATATTCCTTAAGCCTACTATTGGTTTGAGTTATATCATTTGTCCATTATCATATGTATCTCCTGATAAGATTCATCTAAACTTGGTTCATGGTTTATTTCCTTTTTCTAGGAACTAAATCATTTATAAACTTATTCTCACTTATATGTAAAGGGAACTAGGGGTTTGGGTTACTTCCAATAAACCATGGAAGCTGTAACGTCCAGGTTTCGGAAGCCACCCAAAGGCGCCCCATACCCGGTTGGTCATATGGACTCAAGCACATTTCCCCAAATTCCATAGGCTGCCGACTAGCAGCGAGAGCCTTGGGTGTGATAGCGGGGAAACAATGCCCTCATTGGCAGAGTAAAAAATGGAAGAAGAAATAACATACAATAGCGGATGCTGTAATAACCAACAATATAAACAACAGAAGACTAAATCAACAAACTGAAGCACATATGTATATATGAAATGATGCATGATACATAACTAGGAAAGCAGCCAAACAAGTCACAATGCTGGAAAACACTACAATACCAACATGAGTAAAAAAGAAAAGTAAACAGCTCCTCAGCATCATGAGCCAAAGCTCAGTCCCATGCTCTCCTGCTTCAAGAAATCAAGTTCTAGAAGTCGAAGGGCGCTTACCCTTGTCTACACCTGCAACCACATAGTATTATTGGGCACAAAAGAATGGCCCAAATAGGGTGTGAGATAAAATCCCAGAATGCATTCACCCAAAGATCTGTGCCTAACAGTCAGTGAGTATATGGCAGGTAAAAGTACAATAGGCAGTAAACAGCATCAGCAAGCAATAAGCAGAAACAGTAAGCAGTAAAACAAGATGATACATAGCATCAATCAATCCACAACCAATCAAAAATAGTGAACAAATAGCTAAAAAGCCGGAAACCCTCTGGGAAGTACTTGCAGCCATCCCCTCTTGTCCTATCCAAAAATGACCACAACCCTCTGGGCAGTGCACTCAGCCTAACCCCTCTGGCTTGGTCATACAAATTTATGAGACTCTCTGGGGAAGATCACTCGGTCAATTCCCCTTATAATCTAGGGTAGTTAGGGACTCTCTTGAGGAAGATCATGCGGTCTAACCCTCTTAGCCCCAAGGTCTAGAGACTCTCTAAGGAAGCTATTTCGGTCAATTCCTCCTATAGCCTTAGGTATACCACATACTCTCTGAGGAAGCTCACTCGGTCAATTCCTCCTCTATCCTGGGAAGGTTATTAAAGAGATTCAAACAAGATAAGACTCTCTGAGGAAGCGCACTCATTTTACCCTCCTGTAGTCTATAAAATCCAAGACTCTCTGGGAGCTCACTCGGTCCATCCCCTCTGTAGTCTATAATGTCTAAGACTCTCTGGGAAGCTCACTTGGTCTATCCTTTATAGTCTATAGCACCAGGTTATCTTAGACTCATGCTGGTCAGTGAATAATAATGATATAAGGCTAAAGTACACCTATAGAGCTACTTCGCTAACCAAATTACACCTATAGAGCTACTTAGCTAAACTGTCTACAAGGAAAAAAGCATGTCATGAGTTTCACTTCAACCTATAACTGCAAGGCATGAAACAGGTGTAACAGCCAAAGGCAAACAAGACCCAAAGGTCGTAAACAGAATAAAGCAAGGAAAATACAACCAAGCACAACTATTTATCCTCTAACATGGTCAAATTACCTCTACACAAGCATACATGCAAGGAAATAAAACAACCAGGGAAAAAAGGTAATCACGCAATACCCCGTTCATGGGTATCAGTGGAAATTCGCACATAAAACTTAGAGACTTTAAATGTTAGGGTACAAACCACCTACCTCGATCATAGGAGATCGATATACTTGAACCATGACAGCTAATTATCCCTAGAACGTCGTAGATCTGAGAAAAAGCACAAAACGTTCAACCTTAGATAAAATAAGAAAGAATAATAATTGGAAAACAGGGCTCACACAGAAGGAAGAACTCACCGCTGCACTTCCAACGCAATCGACCGTGCTCGAATTGGAGAACAGATGGAGAGGCGGGAGCTCAGTGAAGATCTGGTCGTACGGGTCACTCTTGGATGAACCAGACCTAGAAGAAGACGTTTATGAAGATGAGGCGCGACCCCGGTCCGTTTAGTGAAAAAAAAGAAAAGTACACGGCGTGTTGTGGGTTTTTCTGTACTCCTCCAAAATCGGCCTCCACATCACCCCTACACACCATGTGTGTGGCCCGGGCATGGCCATCACACGGATTCGAGCAGGAAAAGAGTACACGACGTGTACTCAGAAATTACACGGTGTGTACTTCAAAAATTTCAAGAAACTCCAAAAATTATCAAAAACTCCAGAAAAGGAAATAAATACCTGAAACGAAGATCTGGGTTCTTACAAACTTCCCCCCTTAAAGAAAATCCTCCCAGAATTTCCCTAGAGAGGCGTAGAAGAAGAAACCTCAAACAGCTCCAGCCACTGCAATCAAACCTCGACCTCTCTCTCCCAAGTCTCATCCTATACTTGCCTATGCTACCATAGCACCTGTACCAGAGGAATAGACCGGCCTCAGAGAATCCTCGTACTACGATCGATAATCCAGATAGGATGCTCCTCAAATGACACATCCACTTCATGTTCAACCTCCTCGGGTTGGAGGACATGAGATGAGTCAGAGAAGTAACGTCAAAGCTGAGAGACGTGGAAGAAGTTGTGCATATCCCGGTACCTCTGAGGTAGCTGCAATAGATAGGAGACTGGACCAACTCTATCCAACACCTCAAACGGCCCGACGTACCATGGTGAAAGCGTACCCTGTCTTTGAATCCTCTTGTGTCCCAACCTTGGTGCAACACATAGAAAAACCTGATCTCCGACCTCGAACTCTAGAGGTCGTCTCCGCTGATCAGCATAAGACTTTTGTCGAGACTGTGTTGTAGCCATAATCTTCCGAATCAGCTCTATCTACACAGAGGTCTCCTGAACAAGACGAGGTCCTAGCAAATATGCCTCTTTCGTACTCGATCAAGAAGTGTGGAGGTAACAACCATAGAAGATAGGATAGTCTGTACCTGCCTGCCGTTCACCTCCAGATGCATCTTAGAGAACAGAGTCATAAGATGCCACTCACTGCTAGCCTCCTGAACTGCCTGAAACTGAGTTCATCTACTCAACGCATCTTCCACTACATTGCTCTTTCCTGGCGTATAGGAGAGATTGAGTCAAAGGACTGAAGATAATCGACCCACCCGCGATGTCTCAGATTCAGATCCCACTGAGTGAAGATATACTTGAGACTCTTGTGGTTGGTGAAAACAAAAAAGTGCTCTCCCAGAAGATATTGTCTCCAACAGCGTAAGGCATGAACAACTGCTGCTAACTACAGATCATGTGTCAGGTAGTTCCTCTCGTGTGGCCTCAACTGCTGAGACCCGTATGCAACGACTCCATCTCCCTTCATAAGCACGGCTCCTATCCTGATACCTGAAGCATCACAGTAAATAGTGTAGCCCTTGCCCGACTCTGGAAAGACTAGTATCGGTGCTGACATCAACCTCCCTTTCAGCTATTGAAAGGCTGACTCACAAGATTCTGACGATAAAATCTTCTCCCCCTTCTTGTCCAGACCTGTCAACGGTGCTTCTAGGTGCGAGAAGTCCTGAATGAAGCGTCTGTAGAATTCGTCTAGCCCTAGGAAACTCTGCACCTCAAAGATGTTCTTCGGCTGCTCCCAGGAAACTACAGCTCTCACTTTCTCTAGTTCCACTGACACTCTTGTCTCCAAGATAACATGACCCAGGAAGTGAATTTGATACATCCAAAAGTGGCACTTCAAGAGTTTAACATATAGCTGATGCTCTCTCAGTGTACTCAGAACGATCTCAAGATGTGTGGCATGGTCATGTCGAGTGAGAGAGTACACCAAGATGTCATCCACGAAGACCACAATGAAGGAGTCTAAGTACGAATGGAACACTCGGTTCATCAGTGCCATGAAGACTGCATGCACGTTCGTGAGACCGAACGACATGACTGTATACTCAAAAAGACCATACCTCCTCCTGAAAGCTGTCAGAGGTATATCTGATGATTTAATGTGCAACTGATGATAACCGGACCTCAAGAAGTTCTTCGAGAACAACTGGGCTCTTCAAAGCTGATCAAAGAGATAATCGATCCTTGGTAGGGGATATCGGTTCTTGACCGTCAACTAGTTCAGCTTCCGATAATCCACACAAAGCCGAAGGGTACCGTCTTCCTTCTTCGCAAATAGAACAGGCGAACCCCATGGAGAAGTATTGGGTCGGATGAAACCCTTTGCCTGTAACTCATCCAACTGCTTCTTGAGCTCCTACAACTCAGGTGTAGCCATCCTATAAGGAGGAATGGACACCGGTGCTGCTCCTGGAATGAGCTCAATCGAGAAGTCTACCTCACGCTCTAGAGGTAAACCTAAAAAGTCCTCTGGAAAGACATCCCTAAAACGATGCACCACTGGAGGAAAGTCTAACTGTGAAGTCCCATGGTCATGCAGATAAAGACTGGAAATCTGGGCTATAACTTCCCCTAGCCCATGATGCTCTGGTCTAGCTCTACCCACCTGGACATCCCACTCGCCTCTATGAAGGAAGGATCCGCCCTCTGGTGACATGAAACTCACCCTGCGGTGATAGTAATCAACGACTGCCTCGAAAGGAACTAAACAGTCAATCCAAAGAAGGACGTCGTAGCCCGTCATGTCTAGGACATAGAGGTCCCATAGGAAATGACACCCCACAACATCAAGAGGGAACTCTCTGCACTAACGTATGCTAGATGTCCTCGCTTCCAAAGGTGTGTCAAGAGTCAACAAGTTGGCAGATGAAAATATACAGTGCCCAAGGATCTCCACAACCACGAAAAAGATAAAGCTATGGGAAGAACTAGTATCGAAAAGAGATGAAGATAAAACTGAGGCTACTAGGATCGTACCTCGAACTGTAGAATGGTCGAGATCCTGCTCCTGATAGGTCTGCTCCACGGTGAAAGACTGGGCTGCACCACAGCCCTGCGCCCCTGGCTGACCGCTATGAGCTGATCCACTCTGCTGTCGCTGATGACCTGGTGACTGACCACCACGTCTGCTGCCTCCACCTCAGCCTGAACGCCCGGAAGAACTCCAGTTCTCTGACTGGTGGGAAACTGGTGAAGCATCTCCAGAACGCGGGGTCATATAAGAACCCCTACCACCAGCTGAAGGTGAGATGATGTGACAGAAATGCTGAAGATGGACCAACATTCCGCAAGACCGGCACTCCATCAGATCCCTCTGGCACTGAGGCCTAGTATGCACACTCCTACCGCGCTGGTAGCATACAACCTGGCTGCAAGAAGACGCATCCCGCGAACCTCAATCTCCTCGAGAAGACTCTCTATGATGCTTCCTACTGTCCGTGGGAGGAACACCAGCTCTCGATGACAAACTGCCCTGGCTCACTACTCCAGAATCTCTCAGATTGCACTCAGTGATCAGCGCCTGGTTGACGATGGAGGATATCGAAGTCAACTGGAAGATATTCACCTGGGAACAGATCTCCTGCCTGAGACCGTCCTCAAACTTCCTAGCAAGTAACAACTCATCACCTGCTGAGATCATTGTGAAATTCTGTAGCTCAGTGAAATGAGACGAGTACATCATAACAAAGAGAGTACCCTGCTGCAGAATCATAAACTCCCGGGCTCGATCGGCCCTCAGGGTCTCCGGGTAGAAGTAGTCATAGAAGGTGCGTCGAAACTCATCCCAAGACATATCCTACTGACGTCCTAATAGTGATATCACCTCCCACCACCTCTTGGTGGTGTCCCAGAGTATATAAGTAGCCAGCTTCACCCTCTTATCCAGAGAGATCTCTAGGTGCTCAAAGATGGTCAGTGTGGCCTCTATCCACAACTCTACAGCCTTAGGTCCTCCATCATCTGAAAAAGTAGGAGGATATTGCTGTCGGAAAACCCGCGTCAACTCATCCATCGACGGGGCAGGAGGCGACACTCCCTGGAAGGTCTGCATCATCCTCAGGAAGTCCTCCCTGAACTACGCATCAGCGCCTGCAACTGGTATGATATCCAGTGCCAAGGCTAGCTCGAATGGAGGGTCGACAGGAAGTCCCTGATCAGCCATATCTGGCGTTTGATCACTGCCTGATGGCAGACATAAAACCGGAGGACGTCTCAGAGGCATAGCTATGAAAGATCAAAAGTACACCTTTGATTAGAAAAACAAGTATAGGAACACAAGAGTACAAAATGGGGATAGGGGAAGGAAAACACACAAGTTTACCAAACATGACTACACGGAGTGTATAAAAACTACAGGACATGTCCTCTTAAGACATTGACATGGACATGTACCCCTTCTCTACAGGTCGTGTAACACCCCAAACTACATGACGTGTTGACCCAACACACGACATGTACTTGAAGACTATTCCCCTGCCCGAGTCTCCTTACACGACTAACCCACACAACAAAAACTAACGTCAGACTACACGGTGTGTTCCCTAGGGACACGACGTGTACTAGACACTGACTTGACGGCCCGTGTTGTCAGTTACACGACCGTCTACACGGATGGACCTTACATGGTTTGTTCTGAACAAGCACGGCGTGTATAGAAGAAGGTGACACCATCTCGTGTTGTTCATGACACGGCCGGGTACCTGGGAAAGACTACACGACGTGTTCCAAAAGCAACACGATGTGTCTTAGAGAAGGTCACACCGACCCGTGTTGTTCGTGACATGGCCAGATACATGGACAGAACTACACGGTGTGTTCCATCATAACACGACATGTTCTACTCGAGCTTCCCTGACCCATGTTGTTAGTGACACGGCCGGGTACAAGGCTCTATACTACACGATGTGTACATACCGTACATGATGTGTTGATAAAGTTATTTTCAAAACACCGTGTTCCTGCACAGATAGTCAGTTACACGGCCTAAAAAATACACGGCGTGTAACCAAAAATTACACGCCGTGTATTCTGAGTTTCTCTGGGTAGTAACATAGAAACTGCATAGAAGCCCAGAAACATGGAAAAGAAGGTAAAGAGGTTCCAAATTCCGATCCGTGAGGGCCCATACTCCCCGCGAATCAAAGCTTGGAATCCCCTACAGTCATGTACAAGAGAAAATAGGATCATGATCCACAAATTTCTGATTCAAGAGGGCCTATAACACCCCAAGAATTCAAAATTTTGCATTCATTTAAAAAAGTACAATACAAACAATTCTCTAACAAGTAGCAGAGATTCTTTCAAGCATCAATCACAACAGCATGCATAATCTACACAACGTCTATCACAACAGCATGTAATAGCTAATGCACCCTAAATGGCATCGCAAGAATGCATGGCATGTGATTTATACAAGTGTCTATATGATGCATGAGATGGAATACCCTCATCTCATTGGGTTGCGACAGAAATAGAACCGTAATATCAAAACAATAACAGTACAAAGAATGTGGATCACTCTAGGTGAAATCGTATCAACCATAAAATCTCAAAACTAGAAAACTGCAATAAACGAGGTAGTATGGATTTTCCCTGTACACGGTTTAGCTACTCCCGGGCACAACTTATTACCAAGTACCAAATCCATCCTATCCCTGGCTAAAGTCTCCAAATAGTAAATCAAGAGAAAATAATTCCTCTGATACCACTTTGTAACTTCCTGGTTCCGGAAGCTACCTAGAGGCGCCCTGTACACGGTTGGTCACATGGCCTCAAGCGCATTTCCCCAAATGCCAGAGCCTGCCGACTAGCAGCGAGGGCCTTGGGTGTGATAGCGGGGAAACTATTCCCTCATTAGAAGAGTACACAACAGAAGAAGAAATAGCATACAATAGCGGAAGCAATAATAACCAACAATATAAACAATGGAAGAATAATCAACAAACTAGAGCACATATGTATATAAGAAATGATGCATGATACATAACTAGGAAAGCAGCCAAACAAGTCACAATGCTGGAAAACACTACAATACCAAAATGAGTACAAAAGAAAAGTAAACATCTCCTCAGCATCACGAGCCAAAGCTCGGTCCCATGCTCTCCTGGTCCAAGCAATCAAGTTCCAGAAGTCGAAGGGTGCTTGCTGTTGTCTACACCAGCAACAACATAGTCTTCTTGGGCCCAAAAGCATGGCCCAAATAGGGTGTGAGATAAAATCCTAGTAGGCATTCACCTGAAGATTTGTGCCTAACAGTCAGTGTATATATGGCAGGTAAAAGTACAATAGGCAGTAAACAACAATAGCAAGCGATAGGCAGTAACAGTAAGCAGTAAAATAGGATGATACATAGCAGCAATCAATCCACAACCAATCAACAATAGTGAACAAATAGCTAAGAAGCCAAACACCCTCTGGGAAGTACTCGCATCCATCCCCTCTGGTCCTGTCCAAAAAGTACCACAACCCTCTGGGTAGTGCACTCAGCGTAACCCCTCTGGCTTGGTCATACGAATTTATGAGACTCTCTGGGGAAGCTCACTTAGTCAATTCCCCTTATAGTCTAGGGTAGTCAGGGAATCTCTTGAGGAAGATCATGTGGTCTAACCCTATTATCCCCAAGGTCTACAGACTCTCTGAGGAAGTCATCTCAGTAAATTCCTCTTATAGCCTCAGGTATACCACATACTCTCTTAGGAAGCTCACTCGGTCAATTCCTCCTCTAGACTGGGAAGGTTCATAAAGAGATTCAAACAAGATAAGACTCTCTGAGGAAGCGCACTCGGTCTACCCTCCTATAGTCTATAAAATCCAGTACTCTCTGGGAGATCACTCGGTCCATCCCCTCTGTAGTCTATAATGTCTAAGACTCTCTGGGAAGCTCACTCGGTCTATCCCTTATAGTCTATAGCACCAGGTTCTCTCAGCCCTGTTCCGGTCAGTGAATACTAATGCTATAAGGCTAAAGTACACCTATAGAGATACCTGGATAACCAAAGTACACCTATAGAGCTACTTATCTAAATAGTCTACAAGGCAACAAACATGTCATGAGTTTCACTTCAACCTATAACTGCAAGGCATAACACCCAAATGCAAACAAGACCCAAAGGTCGTAAACAGAATGAAGCAAGGTAAATACATCCAATCACAACCATTTATCCTTTAACATGGTCAAATTACCTCTACACAATCATACATGCAAGGTAGGAACACAACAAGGGAAAAAAGGTAATCATGCAATACCCCATTCACGGGTATCGGTGGGAATTCACACATAAAACTCAGAGACTTTGAACGGTAAGGCACAAACCACATACCTCGATCCTAGGTGATCGATATACTTGAATCATGATAGATAATTCTCCCTATAATGTCGTAGATCTGAGAAAACGCACAAAACATTCAACCTTAGATAACTTAAGAAAGAGGAATAATTGGAAAACAAGTCTCAAGAATAAGGAAGAACTCATCGCTGTGCTTCCAACACAATCGACCGTGCTCTAATCGGAGAACGAACGGAGAGGCGGGATCTCAGTGAAGATCCGGCTGTACGGGTTGCTCTTGGATGAACCAGGCCTAGAAGAATACATTTATGATGATAAGGCACTACCCCGGTCCATTTAGTGAAAAAAAGTACATAGTGTGTATTTTTAAAGTACACGACGTGTAGTGGGTTTTTCCGTACTCCACCAAAATCGGCCTCCATGTCACCCCCACACACCATGTGTGTTGGCCGGGCATGACCAGAACATGGCTTCGAGCAGGAAAAGAGTACACGACGTGTACTCATAAAGTACACAGCTTGTACTTCAAAAATTTCCAAAAACTCCAAAAATTCTCAAAAACTCCAGAAAAGGAAAGACATACCTGAAACGAAGATCCGGGTTCTTACAGAAACACATACCAATACACAATAATGGAAAAAGGGATGATATGAAAATAATCATATATAATTTAATAAAACTATCTGATTAAACCATATAATAAATAATTAAATTAAATAAATTAATCCAATATATACGCAATTCATTCATGTTTAAGACCAATATCAACATGTAGTGGTTAAACATTTAGAATTTATGGGATTCATTTAAATTAATTATAACTAAGATAGATTTAATGGAATTAATTAATTAATTCATTATCTTAGTATTATTTCCTAACAATCCTAGAGAGGAAATAAAAATCTAATAATTTATTATTTAAAATAAATTGAATTTTAATTTTAAAACTAGTAAGTGAATGAAATGAAATCAAGAGACCACAAAATATGTACATTCTATACAATGTTAAAAATATTTATGATATTTAATACTTATATAAGATGTTATATCACTCGACGTGTCTTCTGGTACACACTTGGTATATTTATTTTCTTGTACCATATACTTGAATGGAATTCATTTCTAAATGGCACATCATTATATACAAAATGTAGAGTTCTAGGGGTCAAGATGTGTAATCTTTATAAAATTTATAACCATATGACATGCCATAAATATGCACAACATGTACCATTGGTAACGCGTGTGAAACACACAGTGTGTAAAATGTAATTTATATTTCATGTACTTTCAAAATTTTTGTAGATAAAAATTATTAGGTGTGTATACCCACATAACACGTTGAGAATTACTCGATGTGTACCTAGTATGGAAAGACACCTATCACATAGCATGTATAGATAGCTACATGTCATTTATTTCATGTATTTCATTAATTATTCTATATGTTAATCCATAAAATACACTAAAAATCATTCGATATATACCATTGTGTGGTTTGAAACATGTTACATAGTGTGTACAATCTATCTAAATGTTATTCCATATGCATCTCAATGTGTTACTCTAATTTCAGTCAATACACAACATGTAATGACATCACATACTGACTACATCAATCACCATGAATTACAAGGTGTGTTTAATCATACGGTAATTCATGACATCCACACAAACTGAACATTGTATAGTGCCTATCAAACCACATATCATCCTAGTAATAAAAGGTGTGTGATGATTTCACAAACCGAAACAAAAAATGAGCTGGGATTTACAAGGATTTATCCTTGTGTGAGATGACAATGGGTATGCAGTGTGTAATTTAAAATTACATGTCATGCAACCTTTTAATGTAACTCATGACCTTAGAAATCATGAATAGGATATTCAATAATTATTCATTTTTAGGCCTATTCTTGGACATACAGACTTGGATAAAGGATCTATCTTGACCATGTGAATAAAAATGAAAATATGAAAATGAAAAATTTATAAACAAAAGCTTAAAATTAATCAAATAAATTATAAATAATTATAAATTAGAACCTGACCACTCTGATACCACTTGAAGGTTACTAGGATCATGTGCAGGCATAAGGGTTATCCTCAAGCTCAATTTTTTAGTTTCAATAGATAATATCTTAATAATTTAATGAATTAAACCCCATAATATCATAGAGATTATATTTTAAATTAATTTATAGTTAATTTAAAGTTATAATAATCTCAAATAGGGAATTTATTTGATCATAATCTATGACCTCTATTTTAATTTTGTCATTTCCATTGAAAATCTAAATGAGGACACCTCTAGTTGTATCTACAAAAGATCTAGGAATATCTTAACATCATTCTTGAATCTCCAGGTGGTAGTGTGATAATTTCAAGTTCTCCAATCCAATCTGTACAGATTAGAACATGGTTCTCTTTTTCTCTGTATGTTATTGAGGGGGAGGATTAGGGGATTTTCTTTCTATAATTGAGAGAATTATTGAGATCTTTCACTATGGAAATCAAGCCTCATGTACTATCTAAAATTAATTAATTTATAATTTATACTTGGGTTAAACTATTGGTAATTACATAATGACATTGTATATATTTTTTATTCTAAGTAATCCCTAAGTCATAAAATAATGATAATATTATTTTTTTCATGATATGTGTTTATTTAAATATCATTTATCAAATACATAAATTAATATTTAATTAAACTATATACAATAAAATATATCATTCCCATCAACCCATTCACTCAGATCATTAATCATCTCATGGGTTTTATTGAACCTTGAATAAAAAAATATTTTTTTAAATAAATATTAATAATTCAATATTTTTTTTATTATATCCAATAAACTATCGAATAAAGATCTATTTTAATATTCATATAAGTAAATAAATATTTATATAAATCTATTGACTAAATTAGTGAATAAATATTTATTTATTTCTTATCTTATGAATAATAAAAGAGATAAAATTCAATTCACATATTCTAAAGTAGCTTGCTAGTGCTGAGATTCATCAGCCGGAGCTTGTCTTTCACTTCAATTTTCCATTTTAGAATTTAAGTATCCCCATGATTTAAAAATCCTCTTGAACTTTACATAGCTCATTCTTTACCCTTATGTATATTTTTAAGATGTGCTGCCACCTTGACCTGGCCTTCAAATATCACAAGTTACCTTGATGAATCTCCAAGATAACCTTAACGTGAGTGGTGTGTGTTGAAGTTACCCTAATGTATCTTGGTTACCCTAATGTGAGCTATGAAATATGGAAGTTACCCTTAAATTAGTACCTTCATGTAGCTTTTGAGAGGCATAGTGGAAATTGAAATTGATCTCGAAGCATATAGTTACCTCGCCACAACCTTTTAGAGGCATTGTGGTACCCTTAAACAACATTGAAGCACTTGACTACCCTTACATGGATCTTCTAAATGGACTTTATGTTGTTGTGAGTCTTGAGAATAACCTTGAAATAATACTCCAGGTAATTTCACACAACTTTCCTTAATAATTTACTAACCTTTTCACATGTTACCATGTTTCTAAAACTTAACTTTAGGAAACTTCCCAAAAAATAATTGGAATTCATCACTTATTAAAAATTAATCTTATAAAATACAAAAATAAATTCCTAAAATTTTATAGTAAAAATAAAATAATGGAATGTGTAAAAATTAATACTAAAATCAAAAAACCATTGAAAATTTATCAAAATATAATTTTAATGATAATTTATCACTTAAAATAAATGATATTTGTTCTTAAACCAAATGAAAATTAAAGAAAAAATAATTGATCAATTAGAATTCTAAATTCTAAACATTCATAAAAATATTGAAATAATTATCTTTTTTATTAAAAATGACCCAAATTCAAAATATTAATAATTAAATCACATTTTATAATTAAAACCATTAAAATATAAAAAAATGTTATGTAAAACATGTATATAAAAAGATCCATATCATGTTCCCATGCACATAAATAATTTCTTTCCCTCAAGTAATCAATTGATCAATTTTAGTGAAAGTAAATTACTCTCAAAAATGAAATATTTTTATTTATAATATTGAAGTGATTTTAAATAGTGTTTCCCCCTTTAACTATTTTATGTAAGAAATATATGATTATTATTCTAAAAAATAAATTGTTTTATCAAAAAGTTGGTTTCAAGTCTTAAAACAATGATTGGATTTGATAATTCTAATATATCAAAAAAAAATCACATTGTATATAAAATATCTTATAAACTTCTCCCTCTCTCCAAGATAAATAAAATCAAATAATTAGTAAAGAGAATATTTATACAAAACTTGAGGATGTGTGGCTTTATTAATTAAAAAGATGCATAATTTAATCAGTCATAAGTTTTAGCTTAATGAATAAAAATTTCATTACGAATTATGAGTTCATTTTATAGCCCATTTAAATATACTACTTATGAGTTTAAAATCCAATTTTTTTTTGAATATTACTCCCAATTTTAAACAAAAAGAAATATTTTTTAGGGTAATGTAAATGATGTTACAAGATTGAACCCATGGATGAATGGAAATGATTAATAACTCAAAGTATAAAAAAATAATCCTCAAGTTCAAGAAACATTTACAACCACCTAATATGAGAAAAATATTTTAATATAAATTCAATTATGAAATTTTTTAAGATTATATTTATTTTTATTAAATTGAAACACAATTTATTACAATGAATACGCTCCCATGCTCATAAAACCCAACATTTTCCCCAATGATGATCTTTAAAATTCAAGAAAAATTAAAAGTATTTTAGTTCGAAAATATATTTCAATTAAGTAGTGGAAATCATGTAAATAGTTTCAATAATTTTTGAAACACATATTTTCCACAAAATCAATTACTTAGTTAAGTTTTGATCAGGAAAAATGTTTTCCAACTGGTTACTATTTTTTAAATTTTAGTGTATATGCAAGATTTTGAGAAGGGATAATTCTTAAAATTGGAATTTAAAAAAGATTTTCAAAAGGGTATAAAAACTATCTTGTAGTGTCATAATCCAATTAAAAAATAGATAACAGAACTATAGTAGAATCAAGTAGAATTCTGTATAATATTTTCAGCATGTATAATCACTTTTCAAATCAATTTTCGACCATTTAACCATTAAAATAATATTAGTAGTAAATTATATATATATAGAGTCCTAAAAAGAATAAAAATTAATAAAAAATAATTTTCAACAATATAGAATTAAATTTTTTAAAGAATATAAAAGTAAATGAAAAAAATAGATTAACCTTTAGGTTAATATATAATAATTTCAGTAATAGTTTATGCAGAATAATGAAAAGCATTATAAAGACCCCCCCAATAGTTGGTTCTTTGTTTTTTATGCATAGCTAAAATATCAGTCTCCTTTATGTTACAATAATATCCTCTTAGTCTCTCCATTCAAGTTACCAAAAAATTGAGGTTGATTAATCATTAGAACCAAATATTAAAAATAAAAAATATGAGTAGTAATATCCCTGACCCAAGATCCACCAAACGGTGCCCTAAAATGGGTCACCACATGACCACAATCATGCCTCCCAATATGCCGGAGGTTTTTGCCTAGGAATGAGGGTGCAATAAGGCACGTGGGGGGACTATACCCTCTTTTACAATGTAATACAAAATAGATAAAAAAATATATTGTATAAACAACATGTAATAACCAATGAACATTCATAACCAACATCTCCCAAAACTAGGTACAAGAAATAGTCAACAGTAAATATGTCATGTTATGTTAAACAGTGCCAAGTGAACAACACGAAATAAATACAAACAATGGAATCCCCAAAATGGTCCTGAATCTATGTTAAAAACCTCATCTATGTATTTCCCAAGACCGAGTCAACTCCCAAGCATAGAGACCTTTCCCCTCTCCTGACTTGCAAGCATAAAGTCTTCTCAGGTACCCAATGACGGCCTGAGGAGGGCGTGAGTACAACTCAGTATGCCACCACTAATTGTGAATATAGAATATCCATTCAATATTTAGTGTATTCAAGTTCTATGTGAAGACAAATTAAATAAAAAAATTCGGGTTCCATTTATTAACAAAGTTCACTTAAGTCATTCCTAGCATGATTCACAATTTCAATACTTATACCATCTTCATTACTTAATTCACTTTTAGCACAATATCAATTAGTTTGGATTTTTCATCAACTCAATTCATAGGGGAAAATAAATCAAGTTCCCTATATAACTATGGATAATCACATCATCATATATAAAAACATTCACCTTGAAGCCTCAATCCATGTGGTCTCACAAAGTGAAACCTTTAGGGGAATAGAACTCAGTCCCATTCCCTAATCCGTGCATTTTGGGGTGGAGTTTAGAGCCTTAGTATAACTCTACCCATGGGCATAGAACCTCATGTCAATAACCCACCCTACCAATCCATATGCACATGATTATTTTTTCATTCACCGCACATATACCATACCACAACCAAACAAATTTTATGCCAGTATCAATCACATTACATAATAATCAACATGGGAATTAACATTATGCCATAACCCCTAAACACATCTATCATTTACATTACATATCCATTTTTCCCAATACCATTTTTTATGCCTCATTCACTAATCATATTCACTAATTTTCAAAAATCAACCCAATTAACATATCCAAACCTTTCCATATGTTAATTGTTTTAACACATTTTACATTTCTCAAGGATTATCCTACTAATTCATTTCAAGTACAAATCACACTTCATTTGAAACATTACCATTAATCCCATTTAATCATTTTCATGTCAAGATAATAAATCCCTTAGAAATTAACAACATTTAGTAAAAACAACACATTTTTAAATCTTAATCATCCAAAAAATCAATTTTCATGTTTATCTTGGGATCCACATAATAATAAGTCTATTTTACACTTAACATTTCTATTAACCATGTACTAGATTGTCGGCGCACCCCATGGGTGGCCCTAAATTGGTCAATTCAACCTCCATGAATCCCACGGGGATCATGAGGGGTTCAATTTGTAATTTGGACACCCATTATATCAAATATAACTAAAATAACCAAGAATACAATAAGTGGAAGACATGAAAACAACCTTACATGTGAAAATCCATAAAAAATATGGGATATAATTATAGATTAACTACCTCAAATCTGATGATGAACACACTTCTAAAAGTGGACTTAATTTTGGATTCTAACCCCCCATGGATCTTCAAACTAGATTCCCCTAAAATAATAGTGTTTTAGGGCTTTATAAGATGATATCCTAAGATACAAGTCCTAATCTCAAAAAGAAAAGAATGGAGAAGATTAGACTCACCTGGATCCTTGATTAGCAACCAATGATGCTCCAAACTACAAACAATCGAGAGAAAACCACATTTATAAATTTTTGGGGATTTAAGATCATTAATAAGGTTAGAGGGAGGGGTAAGGGGTGGTAAATTGGGTGAGGTTACTAAAATACCACAATGGGAAAACTATAATTTTTCAAACATTTACATGGGAGCACAGTTTGGCCACACGATTTGAGAAACCGTGTGAAAACCAAGTGCAAGTCACTGTCTAATGGAATCTAGGATAGATGGTTACCTAGGGAGACTCAAAAAGTCTAAAAACCATCCTCCAACCATATGATAGGCAAATGTATAAAATTTAATGGCTTGGCCTCCCACCCTATTAGGTTTACTTAAATGTGCACCAACTATGTACCTTGTATAGGTTGACCCAGTTTTCCCTTATTTCATGTTACGAACCCTTAGAACACCCTAGAGTCCCCTAAACCTTCATAGAAACACTTAATTAACCAAAAAATAGATTTAATCCTAAATTTTAAACATTTACATACCTCCATTATGTCTAGGATCTTACAACCTACCCACCTTATAATGGCTCGTCCTCAAGATGCATCCCCAAGCATCAATGATCTTCTAAGACAAAGAGATTGTGTCACTGGGCTCACACATCCAACTTCATATCTCATGTTTCTTCATGAATATCCCCATGATTACATAGAACATGAACCAAATGCATAACATTTCTGTACAATAAGTTATCTCTATGATCCAAAATACGAACCAGATGCTCCTCAAAGGACGCATCAACCTGAAGCTCAATATCCTCAACACTAACCACATGAGATGGATCAGGGTGATACTTCTGAAGTTGTGAATCATGAAAGACATCATGAATTACAATATACCATTGTAGAAGATCCAATTAATAAGACACCAGCCAGATCATATTCACAATCTCAAATGGCCCCATGTACCCAAGCACCAAATTTCCCTGTTTCCAAATCTGATAGTGACCGAACCATGGAGAAACTTGAAGAAACAAAAATATCACCCACCATAAAATCAAGGGGTATGAGATTAAAATATGCATATGACTACTACATACTCTGAGTTTTTTTCATATGTTTCTGAATCAAATGAACTTTTTATGATGTCTAATATATGGGACTCAGCCCCGACATCTTAGACTCATTAGCATCCAACCAACACAAAAGAGATCTACACAGTCTCCTATAGAGCGCCTCAAATGGTTCTATCTGACTTGTTTCAGGATAAATGTTGTTATAAGAAAACTCAAAAAGTGGAAATTGTTTTTCCCACTAACCTCCAAAATCAAGGACACAAGTTCTCAACATGTCCTCTAACACCTGAATCATATACTAAGACTGCCCTTCCATCTACAGGTTGAAAGATGTAACCAAAAAAACTTGGCTACCAAGAACCATCTATAATCCTTTCTAGAAGTGCAACATGAATCATGTATCTCAATCTAAAACTATATTACTTGGTACTCCATGAAACCACGCTATCTATCGAACATAAAACTCACCCAATAGATCAATGGTAAAAGTCTCATAGATCTGTAGGAAATGAGACACTTTAGTCAACTGATCCACAAACGCCCATAATGCATCATTATTTCAAGGTATCCTAAGAATACACACTACGAAATCCATTATTACATTATCCAACTTCCATTCCGGAATGAGAAAAGAATGTAAAAAACCACCTGGGCACTAATTCTTGGCTTTCACCTGCTGGTAGATGAGGCATTGTGCCATAAAACCTGCAACCTCTTTCTTCATTCTTGACCAGCAATATTGTCTATGAAGATCACCATATATCTTAGTCAAACTAGGGTGAACCAGACACATGGAGGCATGAGACCCATGCATAAACTCTTCTTGTATAACATTTGGTACAAAAACATAGCCACAAAAACGAACAACCCCATCAACACCAACAACTCAACAGGAAGGTGACTCCCCACCATTAAGACTCTCCATAACAGCCAAACACTATGGATCCTTAAGATTAATCTCCATGACTTGGTTAAAAAGTGTTGAATCAACTACTATGGATGTGAGGGTCATCTATACATGCCTAACCAAAAACTCAAGGTGCATCTCAATAAACAAGGCCCTCACTCTCTACTCAGAGTTGGATTCTTGAACCATTAGATTTTGTGTTTTCCAACTTAGGGAATCTGTAACACTATTGCCCTTTCTTATTGTGTAAACAAACTTGAAGTCAAAAGACTGAATGTATTCAACCCATCTTTGTTGATGAAAATTTTAATCACACTTAGAGAATATGTTCTTATGACATTTATGGTCAGTAAACACCCTGAATCACTCTCCAAGAAATTAGTGCCTCCAATATTTCAAAGCATACACCACCGTGGACAACTCAAGATCATGATTAATTTAATTCCTTTAATGAAGCCCAAAATCCCATGGACCATAAGCTACAACCCTATCACTCCACATTAACACTTCTCTAAGTCCAACATCGAATGCATTACAAAACAATGTGTATCGATTACCCGGCTAAGGTAAGATCAAGATCGGTGTGGTCGTAAACCGCTTCTTTAACTATTGAAATGAATTTTCTATTACCTCAGACCAATAATACTTAACTCCCTTCTTGGATGTGACTGAAAGTGGTTCTTCCAAATGGGATAAATCTATAATGAACCTTTGGTAACAACCAGCTAAACCTAGAGAACTCTGAACATCATAAATATTCTTGGGATGATCCCAAGACACCACAACATACAATTTATTTGGATCCACCAACATGTCTGCCTTAGAGATGATTTGACCCAATAATTTCACTTTATTAGTCTAGAAATGACATTTGGATAGCTTTGATAAAAGCCTATTATCTCTTAGTTTAATTAAGACGATGTCAAGATCTCTGTTATGATCATCAAGAGTTCTATAGTACACCAAAATGTCATAAATGAGGACAACTCCGAATTGACATAGATAGGGGTGAAGAATTTAGTTCATTAAGTCCATTAACATTGCTAGTTCATTGGTCAATCTGAACAACATCACTAAAAACTCATACAACCCTTACCTTCTCCTGAAAGTAGTCTGCGGTATGTCAGAAGTTATCACCCGCAACTGATGATACTCTAACCTCAAATTAATTTTGAAAAACACTAATGAACCTCTTAGATTTAAAAAAAACTATCAATTAAGGGGAGAGGGTATAATTTCTTAACTATCATCTAAGTCAACCTTCTATAGTAGACACACAACTGCAATGATCAATCATCTTTCTTGGAAAAAAAGATAGGAGATCCCCAAGGAAACGTACATGGATAGATGAACCCTTTACACTCCAAATCCTCTAACTAATCCATAATTTCCTTGAGTTCTACCTGTTCTATTCAGTATGGAGGAATGGAAACTGGTTCTTCCCTAGTATGAAACTATATCATAAACTCCACATCCCTTCTGGGCAATAGCCCTAAAAAATCCTTTGGAAACATATCTAGAAATAGAACAACAATATGTGTAAGGATAAGATGATCCACCACTCCATCATCAACAATAAGTAAATACACTTAGGATGTGATTTCACCCAACCACTAACAAACTATCCCCGCATGACCCACTCAGACATCCCATTTACCACAATGGATAGACATGTCTCCCTTAAGAGGCATGAAAGTTACCCTATAACGGTAACAGTCAATGTGGGCCTGATATGTCACTAGTCAATCTATTCATAGAATTTGGTCAAAAACTAACATTTGAAGGATGAAAAATTCCCACAAGATATGGTAAACACTAACCTCTAGAGCACAACCTTTACATAATTTTTTATTCTCAACTCGCATACCCAAGGAAGTATCAATCGACATAATCCAACAAATACTCCCCATTGGTAGGCCCAACACAACCAAAAAATAAGTAGAGATAAAATAGTCTATGGAGCCTGTGTTAAAAAAAATTCAAGCGTGGAAGCTACAAGAATCATACATCAAACTATAGATAGTGTCGCCTTTCCACCTCTGAATGTTGAATGAACTATGTGAAGATGACATGACCTTCTTCCCTGAGCTCCAGCATGAGTGTCTGGAACTGTACTACCCTAATGATATGGATGGTCTCACCCAGAGTACCATGTCCAACACCTTAACTAGTATGACCTATATAAATCCAACTTCATTCCTAATAAGGGGTGTCCAACCCCCTTCATGCACTGGGTACCTACCTAAAACCTTTATCCATGTACAACTGTCGAGGGTTCTTGCAGAACCTTTGCACGTACCTCATTCTACCACACGCTTGACACTCAACTGGTGGTCAGGGACATTGACCGTGCATGTTCCCCGACCAAACACATTGATAATAGCACACACAATCTCTACCATGAGAGGCTTCCCCTTTGTTCTAACTACTATGCACAGTTCTACCCTTATAGAAACAACCAAAATGATGCCTCTTGCCCTCAGAAACTGCACCACTAGCTCGTCCAACTGGAAATAAAAATCCAACTAACTGAATCCCCCTTTAGGTTCCCTTCTAAGATAAGGGGGCCTCATACACTACCTCTAAAAACCTATTCAAATAGAATATGTTTTCTTGGGATGTGATATCACACTTAATCACATCTTGAAAACATTTCACCACAACTACGTCATCTTCTAACAAGGCTAGAATGAAGCATCACAATAAGTGAAATGACTAGCATGATCCATTATTGACATTCCCCTAGGTTCAAACTCATAAAATCTACATATTTTATTTCCTAAAGGTCTCTGGATAGAAATTCTCTAGAAAACTTTCCTGATAATCTCTCCATAACATCCCTTCATCATGTTTGGTCTGAACCATACTATCCCACCAACGCTTCACCTGACCTCTCAATATATAGGTGGACAACATAACCCTCTTCTAAAAAGGAATTTCTAAATGTTTGAGATTCATATGGATGGTGTCTATCCAAAACTCAACTACCTCTAGCCCATCCTCTCTAATAAAGGTTATAGGGTGCCACAACTGAAATTCCTTAGTCAACTCAAGCATGCTCGGCACAACCCGCCCTAGGTCTCGTTCCATCATTTGCATAAAGCGAGAAAGATTAGCATAGAACTAATATTCTATATAATCATGGATCATTACATTTTTTTATCCACTACTAGAGGATTATTCTCGGCAACACCCTCTTTTCACCTAACTAGGACTCGATGTCGTGGTTCCATTTCTCGATAATTCAAAACACAAGCTTTAGAACACATATCCTATAACTTCTATAGATTTAACAAAATATGGTTCTACACAAGCCACATACAACCATTTCACACACACTATTTAAACATAACTTATTAGATTCAAAACACTACCCTTGAACATACCCACCATGGGTCATAGCTAACACAGGGTAACTAACTCGCATGGTCCCAAGTCTTACTTTAGGCACCATTTCACAACTATTTCAATACTCACAATGTAACCATTTTTCTCTAGGATAACTTACCATTTCATAACTTGTTACATTCCACATTTCATCTCGATTAAAACTTAATTATACACCATTATTTAACTAATATTCAACATTGTTTTTCATTTTACCATTTGAATCATTTTATTGGACACCATTTTCATTAAATTTTCAAGGATGTGTAATACACTATACCTTTTATACCACACACACTCATCTCGTGTGTTCCTATCATGATGCATTACACCTATATACCTGGGTGCCTATAATGTTGATTGAATTAACATTCCCATTCCATTGATACTATGACAAAAATATCACAAAACGGTCACATTATATAACGAGTGCATCACCCAATGGTGAAATATCCTCAAATTTATCAATGAACAACAAGAACAACAATTATCATCTTGGGGAACTTGGGTTTTCCATCTTACATAGGGAATATACTCCCAAGAGAGAGCTCATTTCTAAGGTCCAAAAGTTTTTAATCCCCTATCTACAAATCCCATGAAAATAAAACCAACTTCTAATACTACTTTGTAACGTCCTAGACATGGGAGCCACCCAAAGGTTCCCTAAACCAGATCACCGCATGACCTCATGCATGCCTCCCCATATGCTAAATGTTGGTGACTAGCATCAAGGGTCTAATAAATCATGTGAGGAGACTATACCCTCTTTACCATAGTAAGACAAAAGAGAAAAATAAATAGATATCATAAAAAACATGAAATAACCAAGGAACATGCAGAACCAGCATCTCCCAAAATTGGCTATAAGAAAGTCAATAGTAAGTATGTCTATTTATACTAAAAAATGCCAAGTGAAAACTGAAAATAAAGAAAAACAATGGAATCCACAAAACGGTCTTTAATACAATGCTAGAATCTCATCCATGTATGTCCTAAGCCCTAATCATCTCCCAATAATAGGTCCCTTTCCACTCTCATGACCTGAAAACATGAAATATTCTCGGGAACCCAACAGCACCCCCAGAAGGGTGTGAATACAATTTGATAGGCCACCACCAATTATGTCTCCAAATTATCTAAACAACATATAGTTCAGGCAGGTCATAAGTAAGTACAAAGTAAATAACATGATTTGGGTTCCATTAGTTAACAAAGTTCACTTAATTCATTCATAGCATGATTACCAATTTCAATACTTATACCATATTCATTACCTAGTTCACATTCATCTAATTATCATTGGGTTTGACATTTTCATCAACTAAATCCATAGGGGAAAACAAATCATGTCCCCTATCTCACTAGGGATATTCACATCATCACATATACAACAAACTTGCTATGAATTCTTGGCCCATGTGGTCTCCTAGAATGAAACCATTAGGAGAATAAAATTCTATAACCTTCCCTAATTGGTGAATTTCGGGGTGGAGTTTAGAGCCTTAGTCTAACACGACCCATGGGCGTAGAACTTCATGTTAATACACCACTCTACCAATCCACATGCACATGATTATTTTTCCATTCACCAAACATATATCATACCACAACCAAACATAGCCAATACCAATAGAAATTGAATTCCATAATAATCAATATGCAAATTAAAATTATGACACAACCCCTTAACACAATTACCATTTACAATACATATCCATTTATCCCAATATAATTTATTATTCCTAAATCACTAAGTATATTCACTAATTCCCCTACGTCAAACCAATTAACATATCCATCCATTTTCATATGTTAATTCATTTAACACATTTAAAATTTCCCAAGGATTAGTGCACTTAAGTATTTCAAGTACACCTCACACTTCATTTCACACATTACCATTAATCTCATTTTAGCATGTTCATGTCAAGCCAAGAAATACCTTCTCCACTACCCACATATAAGAAAAAAAATACCCATTACCCTTATTAATCATCCAAATAATCAATTGACATGTTTATCTTCTGCTCTACTAAATTGTAAGTCTATTTCACACATAAAATTTCCATTAACCATGTTAGGGATGTCAGTAAAACCCATAGATAGACCTAAATTTGTCAAGTCATCCACCATTCAGCCCATGAGGATCATGAGGGGTTAAATGTTTTGTTTGGACACCCATTATATAAAATTCCACTAATGGCACCAATAATACAACAAGGGGAACTAAGAATACAATCTTTCATGTGAAAATCCTTATAAAAACTATGGGTTATAACTTGTAGATCACCTACCTCGAATATGATGATGAATTCACTCAAAACCATGACCTTACATCAAGATTCAAACACCCTTAAAATATTAAACATATTTTCCTTTTGAAAAATATAATTTTTTGGATTCATAAGAACATCACTCAAGATGAAATTTCTAATATGGAAAAGAGAATATATGAGAGGATTAGACTCACTCGGATCTTCGATTCAGAACCAATGGAGCTCTAAACAGCCTAGAATCGAGATGGAACCACCCTTAAGAAGATTTGGGGATTTGATTTTGTCACTAAGGTTATAGGGATGAGGAAGGGGATGGAAATGAAGAGAGGTTATTAAAGTCCCATAATGGAAAAGCTATAAATTTTCAAACTTTTATAGGGACACACAGTTTTTCCGCACAGTTTTCAAAATCATGTGAAAACCTTTCACAAACCACTATCAAAGGGAATTTGTGTTATAAAATTACCTAGTGAGACCTTCATGGTTTAAAAACCATTAATAAATTATGTGATATGAAATTTTCCAAAATTTCATGGCATGGCCTCCAACCCTGCACAATTTACATAGTCGTGTGCCAGCCGTGCACCTTACACAGGTTGTCCTGATTTTCCCTTATTTTGTGTTCTGAACCCCAAGAACACACTTTAGGACACTCAAACTCCTGAGAAATAATTCATTAACCAAAACTAGACATTTCAAACAAAAGTTTAAACAAGGAAATACCTCCATGAAGTCCAAGATCTTACATGAGGCCGAGTCACAATGTGAGTGTATGTGACAACAAGAGCTCCCAGTCTATATAAGTGGGGAATTTTTTTAATAAGAGTTAAGTAATAAAGGGGTATAAAAAATTAGGTGATGAATAATAAACAAATCGATGGGAAAATTTATTTCCACGAAAAATAATAAAATAAAAATATAAAAAACCATGGGTTACCTCCCATGAAACCTTAGGCTTTAATCCACAACCAGTCTCTCTTAGATAACTAGCCATAGTAACTAGGAAGATGATGTTTCCTAGTTATGAACTACCACGTGTGTGTTTACCATGTTTCTAGGTGAAAAATGTGTTTATAGGCCCCAAAACTAACTGGGAAACACGAAAAACCCTTCACACATGATAGATACCTTTGAAAAAACTTTTCACCAGTGGATACATTTTTTTCCACATCTTAAAATTTTATAGATTTGATAAAACTCAATTCTACATGATTGGAAAACATAAAATTATGTGTTTCTAGGGTTATGTAAGAGTTCCAAAATCTATCTTCTTTATTTTAGATAATCACATAATTAAAAAGAGTAGTGGAAAAGGATGAGATTAGAATAGAAGATTCAAGAAAAGAGTTATCAATTTCAGTTTAAAAAGAATTTAGATCTTTGAAACCAATTAAAAACAATCATATATAATTACCTCAACTTTAAAATTAGTCTTATACAACCCTATTTTCAATTTATTCACCAGTGGGAATTTTTTATTAAAAATGAATTAAATGTATCCATTTTGAATTATATTACATATACTCTACAAAAAGTTTATTGAACACATATTTATCACACTTTGGAGGTGTGTGTTTCACTTCCATGACATGAGTACTTAGCTAAATCTATTCATGTTTAATTTTATGAATAAATTTACCACTATGATTTTATAGAAATCTAATTTCCACATTATTTTCATGGAATATGATATAATTTAAATTCTTGAAATATTTATTTAGTTGATTGTTCTCTTTAAATTTTTTCTAAAAGTTATAGGACCTATTCTTGATTGATTTACTTTTATTTTTTTTTAATCAGAAAACATTTTCGTTTTACTATTCAAAAATTTAAATATCATTTTCTCCTTATCTATTTCAAAACAATTTTCTCCTAACATTTCATAATTACAACAAATAAGGAATTAATTGGTTTGTTTATCTAACTCATGTTAATATTCCTTTTCTAGTCTTTCAAAGAGGAAATGAATGATGAATATTAATGAGAGTTTTTTTCTGGGTATTTCCCTAAAACCCCATTGATTATTTCTAATGAATCACTAAATGTGTTATGAAACAACATGGTTTGACCCCGAACCACTCACTCAAGTCAGCCTGTAAGAAATCCCAAGAGGTGTTACTGATCCTCATGGGATGGAAACTAGTGTTGGGAATCAAATATACATAATTGAGAATGACTTATCTAATAAAATATATATAACTAAATATTCAGGTTCAAAATAAAAGATAAAATTGGCATAAGAAAAGAGATAAAAAATAAATGGATAGACATAACTCTATGTGACTCCATGGGACACCTCTAAACAAAGAACCACGATTTCTCTAATAGAAAACTAGAGCTGATACCTGGAACTAAAAAATGATAAAGAAAGTAGGCATGAACACTGAGATTCTTAGCAGTTATTTCAAGGATTACTAACTTCCTATTTTTTACCATTAAATTTATATCCATTATAGTTTCTTTTAAAATATAATATCTAAAAATAAAATTTTTCCATTCTTTTGAAAATAGGCAACAATAATACATTTTTGAGAAAAACCATAGTTCATTATATTTCTAAAATAGTTCCTAAAGTAAGAAATAAATTTCAAAATGTTAAAACATGTGCCTAAATATAAATAACAAACATAATAATTCCATTTTATATAAACTTAGAATAGAGAGAAACAAAATACTAAAAAAATAAGAATCATGAGATCACATGTGTTGGTTGAGATATAATTTGACTAAGCTCTAATATATCTCACACAACCAATATATACCAGTACCTTTAATTCATAAAAACCATACTAAAACTCAATAACACCCTCACCGGCTTGACTGAGGGGTGCATCCCATGGGATTTTAGGTTATCTACTTAGGGCCATGAGCCAGTGCGTAATCTCAACTAGTACAACAAGTGTACCTAGACTCCCACCTAAATAACCATGCTATCCCATTAAAATAAAATGAAGGTGGGTTTTATCATTCTATCATATACATGTATATATAAACTTCTTTACACAAAACCCATCCCCCTTCTCATCTCTGAACTCTCACCTTAAGAACATCCCCTTCTCAAAATACAAAAACAAGGCACTAGACCATCACCAAGAACATATATAATACCACACATCCTTTACACATTCAAAATATATCCATATAAAAAGAGGAATGCCTATGAGGGGTTTTCCATTCTTATTAAAATGAGTTAAATTACCAATTAGGACTCATAATTTCAAAGTAAAAAAGTTTTACTTTAGAAAACACGTTTGTACAAACCCCTATAAGATTATAAAACCATTCACCATTATTATGAAAACCAATTTTCAATTATTAAAAGCATTGAAAATCATTTAATGAATAAAATCATCTTCCCAAACTAAAATGAACTTCAAAACATGATTGAAACCAAATGAAATTCATTATAAAACCCAAAAGAGATGTTTAGAAGAAAAAAAAGAGAACCCATTTTCAAGGCACTGTGTATTTTACCCGGCTACCGCACCTTGATCTGACCTCGTGATCTTTTTCTCCTCTCTAGGTCAGTTTGAGAGAGTTGGATTCTTGAGGTTTTGGGATTAGCAGCTTGGTGGCCGTGGATCTTCAAGGTGTCTTCATCGTTTCTCTCTAGGGTTCCAATCCTCGGTCTCCCCTTCATATTTCTTGGTTTTTAATTTTTCTTGGGTTTTATCCCCCATTCTTCTTCCTCATCCGCCTCAACCTACTCTAATGTAGAGTTCCATCACTCCTCTCTAGGTCAGAATTGGAGCGATGAATATATTGGGGTTTTGGACTATGCGGTTCGACGACCGTGTATTTTTCTTTCAGTGATCCATTTTCGTCAGGTTTTCCGATCCAGGGTTCTTCTATCATGTGGTTCATGAGGGGATTGTTGTACTGTGTTTTTTTTATCTTGTGATGTATTTGATGATATTAAGATTTTCGGTCAATTTTTGAGTGTTTTTTGTGTTTCGGGGTCGGTGTTGGTCAAAGAAGAGGCATTTCCAATAGCGGTTCTGGAGGTTCTACTCATCCTGTGGTGTTCGGTGGGATGTTTTTTTGAAGATGACATTGGTGATTTAGGGATGATGATGTTGGACTCTGGTGGCCTTCCTAGTAGATCTGGTAGCATAAGGTAGAATAATCCATGTGTGAAGCTGGTTCAGCTATCGATAGGCGACAACAATGATGATGTTTGGAGTGTATAATAGCAACGTGATGTGAAAGACAACAATGTGTTTGGAAGAGATGATGACGATGTTGATCATGGGATTCACATGATTTTTACCAGGTGATGATTACTTTTGCCTTTGATTTTGAATTTTTAATTTGGTATTATTGAGGGGTTGATGGTATGCGCTTGTATTTTGAAATGGTTTGAAGATTGTAATTTGTATTTTGAAATCAGCTGGTGAATATTTTTTGTAAGGATCTCAATTTCCCTTAAATTGAAACTTTCAATAAAATAAAAAATGTATTTTATTGTAATTCACATGATGATGGAAACTCAAAATCACCTATAAGAAGCTCAAGGGAGGAAAGGGAACCAAGGAAAACCATAAAAGATCAAAACCACTAATTTAAGAACATGAAAACATGAACCCTATGTTATAGAAACTATAGGTTGGAGAAGAACAAGAGGAAAGTGAAAGAATAAGGGAGGAGGAGGATAAAAAATGCTTTACCTTTGGAGATCCACATAAAATCTTAAAGAAATATTAGTATTTCACCGTGGAGGAGAATATAAAACAAGGGGAGAGGTGTGGGGAGAGTTTCATGGGTGACTGAGGTTGAATGGTAGAATAATAGAGGGGATTTGGTTTAAAAACATAAGAGGGTAAAGTGGTGAATTACCAATTTTTAATTGATATGGAGGACCTCACAGTTTGGATACACGATCTTCTAGACAATGCACCAGCCATGTGGTATCCCTTCTCCAAAGGAGGAGGAAGCCACACACTTTACTGGGTGTGGCTATATGACCATGTGCTAAACATGCATTCTTGACAGTACCAATTTCTGGTCCACATGGTTTTAAAAGGGATGGTGCATAGTTTATTTTAATCTTGCGCCACCCATGCACCAATCATATTCCAGCCTAAAAAACCATCATTTCTCAAAAAATGATCAAGAATAATATGGGGAAAAATTAGGTAAAAATTAAAAAATAATAATATGGTCACATTGGGTCGGGGTGTAACAATTCTCCCCACCATCGACACTTTATTCCATTGGAAATTCCTGAAAGATCTAGATAACCAAAACCCAAGGAAAAAAGAAGCTCCACAAAAATGAAACTTAAAGTCTAGATGAAAAATGGATGGAAAGTACATCATATCCAGAAGCCAAAATGTAGAAATATATATAACTAGTAAGAATAACCTCAAAGAACCAATTTTAAAACCATAGTAATCACTAATAAAACTAGAAAACCAAAACTTACAAACAAAATAATGAGGGTTGAGGGGGCCACAACACCATACAAAATTTCAAAAAATGGAACATCCTGGCCCCTAGATGAGAAAATTTATAATAAACTCACCATAGTTTATTTAGAATTTATATAAGTATCTTCTATATATACAACAAACTTGGTTAATTAATCATCATGTTCAAGGTTAGGCGGTACAGGGCTAAGAGTTGTCCCATATTGAGAACCAGGTAACTAAGATTACCCTGATCCCTTTCATAATGTCCACCCCACCATTTTAGGATCCCAAATAATCACGGATTACTTAAACCATAACAAGATCACTAATTTAAATTGAAACTAATAGATGATAGACTAAATGATAATGACACTATCTCACAACAACAAGAATCAGAACATCCCAAAAAGATATATCCATTAAGAATAAGACTTACCAAGGGGAATAAAAAATATTCCCTTATTCCTAAAAAAGATCACACCACTATTCTTAACATCCTAAGACAATATAACATTTAAAGCACAATGGACTCTAAAAGAATCTGCATCATCGCCAGGATTCTCCAAATGGGATGGGGGTCCTTTGAAGATGTGGATCTAGCTCCACATCACTTCTGGGTAACATCATAATAAAACCATTGTAGATGAACCAGGAATCCATAGGTATAATAATACTTTAGTGATTCTGGACACAATGACTTCTTGTTCCCCATTTTCCCACACTGATGGCACACCCATAACTCACTCTTGAATGACTTTGGTGAGAAGAAACATGACATAAACTTCATAAAAATTCTGAGAAGGATAGATATAGCTTTATTCCCTTTCCCTTTACTGGATCTACACCTATTTCTCCCAAGAATAGTTGAGACATCCACCATTTATGGCCCTTCATCTTAACTAGGCTTGATCTGAATAGCCTACCTCACCTCTTCTTCATAGGAGTCAGGTAAGAACAACACTACCTAAAACTGTTCTGGTTGAATCCCCTTTTCAATGAATCAGTCCTTCAAGGGCCCATCTTCATCAAATTCTAGAAGATATGGAACCAGATCAGCAAAAGTCCTAGAATAAACCAAGACCGATGAGTCGCCTTACCTAAGATGGTACAACTTCATCTCATTCGGCACCCTCACAACATAATAGAAATACTAGAAAATGAACAAGGCCTTGAAAACATTTCAATAACATCCCTTTTGTGATTTATAATGTTAAAAAAAATTCCACCACATCCAGCATGGGCCTTCCAACATAAACTTTAGAAACTTAATCTTAATAGACCTAGGAATATAAATCTAAATGAAAATCTCCTTAATGTTTGGAAACTATTATTTGGTTATACCAGTCTACGGATATTTAAGAAAATGGGGTGGGTTCTTCTCCTGGAACTTCTAGATGAATTAAAGATACTAAAGAGCATTGGGCTCCATATTCTAGACAAAGTAGATTATTGTAGTATGACATTACCAATTAACATACACACAAGGGAAGGACCAAACAAAAAGGCTTTTCAAACTCTCGTAGAACTCTGTGGGGGGGGGGGCACACCCTGAAAACAAGAAAAATAATACAAAATCAAAACACAATGAAATAATTCTCTATATCTCAATCATAAACCACTATCCCAAAATCATAAAATTTCAGCACCACACCCAATATTACAAAACAAAGGTGTTAAAATAAATCCCAAAAAATATAAAGAAAGAATCACTCCATGCCCATTTTCCAATGTATTAAATCCTCTTTTTGAAAAACACTTTCAAAAAACTAGAATTCCTTAAAAATTAAACATCTACCATTGGTGTTCCTTGAAACCTCACACATCCCTATATCCCTACAAACCCAGGAATTCCTCTTTACCTACCACCACTAATCAAGATGTGTGAGTAATCATAATAATACCAAATGTCAAACCAAGATATCCACACATAAAAAACAAAACATTCAAACCTGATTCCAAATTCACAAATTACATCCCATTATCCATTTTATAAAACTGATCAACAGCCAAACAAAATTTCCTTTTTGCATTAAAATATATGATTTTATTTCCTTAAATAAACATATTCATTTTAGAAATAATTTTAAATAACCCAAACATCATTTTAGTGTCCAAAAGAAACACCTAAAAACCAACTCAAACCCACAACATGAATAAATGATATAAAATCAACAGTAAATGGGTAAAAGATACCAAATCATAGAAGAATAACTTCCAAAAATGGCTTGGAATCATTGTTTGGTAGACCATGTTCCATTCGTATGTGCATACTAGAAGTCGACCGAGGTAGTTTCATGTTTTATTCATGGTTTTATAGACCGTTCATAGAAACCATGAACCCTTTTTTAATTCCTCCAATATAACCATAAAAACCTCAAAATAAACTAGTAACACTCAATAAACATCAAAATCCTCAAAAACATATGATATCTAATCACTAATTATAAGGAAAAACCATCCAAGGCCACCCTAGAAATTCAACATTCCTTATGAATAGGTGGTGATCTAGAAAATACCTATGACTGACCACTTGAATTGCAACAATATTCTCCCTAAAATACCAGAAATCCCTAAATAACAAGGTATTAACCTACTTAGATAACACTTTTTCATGAACCAACCTGGGTCGACCACAAACAAGTTACCTACGTTGGCCCATAATAAGTCCCGAGAGGCATTACTGATCCTCCCAGACTAGAAACTAGTTCATGAAATAAAATATAATTAATTGGTAATGATTTATCCCATAAAATACATATAATTAAATAAAAAATATCAGAAAAATAAATAAAACTAGAAGAATAAAAGAAATAAAAAATGTATAGACATACCTCCAAGTGAACACATGGACCACCTCCAAACAATGAACCACACTTGCTCCCAGAGTCAACTAGATCTAGGACATAGAAATAAAAAATGACAAATAAAGTAGGCATGAACACCAAATGATCATTAGGGACATAATGGATAACAAAAAACTTATTTCTTACCTTTAAAGTGAAATCCATTCTTTCTATTCTGAAAATAAGATATATAATAATAAATTTCATCCATTTTTAAAAAAAATGGAAACATGATTCCTTTTTTAAGAAAACTAATATTTCATTAAATTTCTATAATAGTTACCAAAGAATTAAATAAATTTAAATGAAATTATATAAAAAGGTAATCGGTTCTAAAATAGGTTCTTCAATATAAAGAAAAAAAATAATAATGTCTTTTTATAATGAAACTAGGAACAAAGATAAATAGCATACTGGAAAAAGGAATAATGGGATCTCTGGTGATGGTCGAGATGGACATGGAAAAATATCCAATACA
This sequence comes from Viscum album, assembly GCA_963277665.1. NCBI lineage: Eukaryota > Viridiplantae > Streptophyta > Magnoliopsida > Santalales > Viscaceae > Viscum > Viscum album. The sequence goes on along the minus strand of OY728161.1, from coordinate 1,907,241,410 downwards.
TCTTACACAACAAATCTATATCAGTATCAGTTACCCAAAAACACTACCCTAACACTCGATGACACCCACACTAGCTCGACGGAGGGCCACATCCCATGGGTTGTCAAGTTATATACTTAGGTCCACTAGCCTGTGCACAATCTCAACTAGTGCATAATGTGTACATGGGATCCCACCTAACTACCCAAGTTATCTAATGATATCCAAATAGAGGTGAGTTTTATCAATATATCATATACATGTATATATCACATTCTTTATACAAACCCATCCCCCTTATCACCATCAAACTCCAACATTAAGTTCATCCCTATTTGAATATACAAAAACAATGCACTAGCCTATCACTGGGCACACATCTCATAACATACATCAATTACACATACACCACATATCAATGTACAAAAGGGAATGAATTAATATTGGGTTTAAATTCTTATAAAATGGGTCAAAGTTCCAACTAGGCCTCACCATTTAAATGAAACACCTTTACTTTAGAAAACATGTTGTCCTAAAAACCCTTTTTTGATTCTAAAACTATGTCCTGTTATTGGGAAAAACCTTTCATCGATTATTCAAACCATTGAAAATAATTTGATAAATAAAATAATCTTTCCAACCAAAAATGAACTTCAAAACATGATTGAATCCAAATTCAATTAAAGATAAAAACCAAAATATTAGTTTTGAAAGATAGAGAGAACCTATTTCCAGGGATCGCAACACTTACATAGAATATACATTTCATTTAATATAAAAATACCAATTAAAAACACTTAGAAATTATGGAAATAAATCTAAAGGCTTGGACATAGGGAGAACTAACCTCAAATTTTTATTCTCATGATGATGGAAACTCAAAATCACATATATATAGCTCAAGGGAGTGAAGAGGAACAAGGAAAACCCTATAAGATAAAAAACACCAATTTAAGAACATGAAAACATGAACCCTAGTTAATAAAATCCCTAGTAAGAAGAGGAATAAGATGAAAGTGGTATATGAATGGATGAGGAGGGGAAAGGAGGGATTAACTTTGGATATCCACATTAAATCTTAAAGAAATACTAAAATCTAACCAAGTAGGAGGAGAAAAACTAAGGGGAAAGGCATGGGGAGAGATCCAAAGGTGTTGAGGGGGTCAAATCGGGGAATAATAGGGTGATTTGGGTTAAAATTTAAGATGGTAAAGTGGTAAATTACCAATTTTAATGTGACCTGTAGGACCACACATTTTTATCGCACTATCTACCAGACTATTCACCAATTATATAGTAGCCTATGTATAAAGGAGTAGGAAGCTGAAAAGTTTGCTGGGTGAGGCTACACTACCATGAACCAATCATTCAAGCTTGATAGACCCACAACCTGGGCTACTTTATTTGAAAAGGAATGGTATAAATTTTCTTATAACCACACACTACCTAGATTCTGGCCTAAAAACTACCATTTCTCAAAAAATACTCGAGAAACTCTAGGAAACTAAAATAGATAAAAAAATGAAATAAATAAAAGGGTTACGTTGGGTCAGGGTGTGACAATATAGTGTAACATCCCATAAAATGTAATACTTAGAAGGATAAATGCTACTACCTATGATAACAAGATGTTCCTATCTTTTTGGGAGCCTACTTGATTATAACTCCAAAGTTAATCATGCTTGGTTTGGAGTAGTGATTAGGATGAGTGACCATATGGGATGTTTCCTAGGGTGTGTGTGAGTGAATAAAAAACACACTGAAAGACCATGTATTGGCTTGTGGGGACAATCATTAGTCTCATAAGTGACCCTAGTGGGTAATATCTTGTGGTATACTTGAGAGGAAACTGAGGTATTATAGGATACCCATAGGGTTAAATGGCTAGGTTCATGGACTGGGGAATATTGGGTCATGAAAAATGGTATCAGATCTAGAACCTAGCTAGAAGTGTAGAGGCACTTCTTAAGATTGAGTCTTGGGGTCTATAATGAGGGTGTTATTCTTTAAAGTGGAGGAGAGTATAACACACCAGGAAAAGTGAGACTTAAAAGGACAAATGTTAATAACCATTTCAACAAGGTGAACTTTTATTTTTGGGAGCCTACCCGATTATAACTCTAGAGTTAAGTTTTATTAGCTTGGATTCTTGATCAGGATGGGTAATCTTCTTGGAAGTTTCCCAATGTGTGTGTGTGTAAGGAAAAAACACACTAAAAGAATATATTTTGGCCTATGGTAATATTCATTAGTATGATAAGTAACCCTAGTGGGTAATAGCTTATGATGCATTCATAAGGAAACCAAGTTATTACAGAAGACCCATGGGGTCATATTACTATGTTTATCGATTAGGGAAGGTTGTGTTGTAAAAAAATGTTTCTTAATTTTATTAAATACAAAAAGTAATTATTTGTGAATATATTATATTCTATTTTATAGTGTTAAAGTATATTTTCAAATCTCTATTTTCATAGTTCAATAAAAAAAATTATATTATGTTAAAAAAACTCATTGTAGATTCCTTTTCAAAAAATGGAGTCCCAAATCAAGTGAACAAGTTAAAAACCAGAAACCAGATTTAAATGTTAACTATAGTAAAAATAATAATTTTATCATTCAGTTATTATAAAGTTAAATCAAAATAAAAATATAATTTTTAGTGTTTTTAGTGGTAATTTCATTAAATACTCAAAGAAAATAAACATTCACCTTTCTAAAAAACCATGAAATTTTTTTATACCCATTTTTGTTGATATAAAAATATCATTTATATGTCATAATCTCACTAGTATAGTGGAATGAAGGGTCAAACCCAAGGGAATGTGGGTGAGCACCATAATGAAATAATTCAATACTAAAATACTAAAATAGTGAAGGAAAGTAGATAAATCAAAGAGGGAGTGTAAATTCATAATTTAAATGGGTGGGAATTGTGAAATTTTAGTAGTGATAGTCCATAAACTATAGGTTATAGAAGGAGGAATGCAAAAGCTAGTTGGGGAAAATATTATTAAAGTAGGTTGTTTGAAATTCAATGTTTAAAAAATAGTTTCAATATAAAAAGAAAACTGGATTACTAAAATTATTTATATTCACTATTAGAAATATAACTACTATTGAATTTAATACAATATCTATCATGATTTTTTTTCATTTAGTCATGATGAAAAATAAATCTGAGGCTATTCATATGGAAAACCATCATTTCTTTATGAATTTCCATTCTTTGAAATCCAACATGCTCAATCTATTGATAAATTTCAAGGGGTATAATGAATTCAACCTATCTCATTACTTACTTTTTTTCTTTTGATTTATCAGAAAACTCATGAAATGATAAAAATTGAAATGGAAAAAATAAGGAATTATTCTTAATAGAAATATTAAATCAAGAATAGAAATGAAGAATCATGAAAAAATAATTGAATTCCCCTCACTGTGTTTAAGAACAATACGTTTAAATTATTGAAGAAAAACATGAGTAAAATGATACATAAATCTATTTGAAAATTAAATGGGAAGAAGAATCCTTATCTATTGAGTTTTAATTTAATCCCCCATAATATTTTTCATTCTCTCTTCTTTCAGTTTAAATAATGACTTCGGCTCATTCCCATATGTTTTAGAAGTTAGTTTTGAATATATCTCTTGGTATGAAGTATCCTTGATGAAAAATGATTATCCCAAATATAAACCCTTTTGAATGCATTGTGCCAACTCTTTATTCCACATCTCATAGTTAACACTACTAGCCTCAAATTACTAAAATCTTTATGAAAGTAATTCACTATTTATTGAATTCAACATGATGAATCTAAAAAATAAATCTAATAAAATATGCATTCCTCATTTGGGTTGGATTCAACTCCACATAATATGTAACTAGAAACAAATCCTAAATCAGTTCAATTCCCTCAAGAATTTATAAAAATATAAATTATATTCCTAGTATTATACTCTATTTGATTGATTTTTTCATTGAATTAAATTTTCCATTTTATAATTTATGGATCCTCATGATTTGATAATACTCCTAACCTTTACATACCCCACACTTTACCCTTTTGTAGCCTTTGAATCCATTATGCTCCCTTTATGTATCCTTTGAAAATCTCAGGTTACCTTGACATAACTCTCATATAACCTTAACAAGAGTGATGCATGTGTAAGTTACACTAACAAAGATCTGGTACTATGATGTGAGGTTTTAAATTCAATGTTTACCCTTATACAAGTACATATACGCAACTTTTGAGAGGTACAATGATACCCTGACATAGATTGTGAATCACAAAGTTACCTTGTTGTGACATTTGATGGGTATGGGGGTAACCTGACATAACACTGAAGCACTGTAATACCCTTAAACATGTCTTCTAAATAACCTTTACATAGTTATGAATCTCAATAATTACTCTAATGCAAAACTATGCTAAAATTTAACCAGCCTACCTGAAATTTTTAAAAACTGTTACACAGGTCCCCATATTTCTAAAACTGAAAATTATGTGACTTCCCAAAACAATTCATAATTAAAACATTAGTGAAAACTAACAATATTTAATATAAATATATATTCCAATAATTATACATTAAAAAACAAGGGAATGTAAAAAAATATTCCGAGCACCAAAAAACCTTTGAAAAATTTCTAAAATAATATTTCAATGATAATTTACCAAATTTTTTTTAAATATATTTATTCTTAAACCAAATAGAGATTAATTCAAGAAAAATTTATCAATTATTATCCTAAAAGCATCATTTTCATGAAAATATTGAAAAATTATATTTTATATAAAAATGACCCAAATTCAAAATATTATGAATTAAATCACAGTTTACCATTAATCTATTAAAACATAAAAAATGGTGTAAATACATGTATACAAAAATAACCACTTCAATAATCTCTAAAACACCTTATCCAAGCCCATACATGATCTTGAGCACCCATCTCACGTCAAAACATCCAAATAATTAATTAAAATAATTTATAAGTAATTATTTATGCCAATTCCAATGTGGTAGAAACACCAACAACTGACTAAACATTTCCCCTTCACTGAAATCACACCGAACTATGTTATTTAACCTTATGGGACTGTAGTTATCCATATTCATAAAAAGATCTATTATCCTCACTTGATTTTACCCTAATTTTTGTGGAATTGGCACCAATACCCTAGCCAAATCACACAAAAATTAGTGGTTTATGAAGGGGGGAACCAAAATATAGAAAGAATGGAAGATATTACCTCAAATAAACACTAAAAATCAACCAAAAACCATCCCATGAAATGTTGGATTGAAGGATGATAGATAATGGGTGGATTGTTGAGAATGACACCCCCATGTTCCTGTTTTCCCCTAAATCATGAAAGGGGCTAAAAATAAAAATATAGGTATCCCCCTAAAAATACCACCAGGTTATTAGACATAATATGAACAGAGTGTCATTGTGTTACAAGTACCTTTTCCCAAAAATGTCATAGCATGACCAAGGGATGACATAGTATGGTACTCCTTTGGAAAAAGGGTATGGACCACGGTTAAACACTGTCACGACTCAACTTGTGGGTCATGTTATGACCACTTTTTGAGGATCATCAACCTACTTTGTATTGTTCATGGTACCAGTGTGATTTATCCCATCAAGGAATGAAATATTTCAAAAGACTCATCCCCTTATCCAAAAAACAATGAAACATACCACATTGTGAATCCCTTAGTCCCAGTGTAACATTTCCTCCCTATAGTATATCCCGATGCACCCTGAAATTGCAACAGTATTTTAGCAAGTCCTATAGGACTTTCTATTCCACTCATATGAGAACCCATAACACCAACCAATCCATTTTTCACATCCAAAAACATATATTATAGATGTTCCAATTCCTTGATTTCTAATTAATATACCAAATAATGAAAGGATGATAAAATCACAAGGTTGTTACAAAATCACCACTATAATTCTTATCATTCCTGAGAGTATTTTATAGCTATATAACCATCAAAATTGACCTACCACATTTTTAAAATCACAAATTGATCATTTATTTCTATCCTTGAATGAAAAATTCAATTCTAGTTCAGATATTCAAACATCAAGATGCACCATTCCCTAAAATCGCACCCAACTAATCATCACTAACCCCAACACCAAGATGATTATCAACCAAACATATCTGCCATGAGATTCAATGTTGTCCCAAACCAATTCATCCTAAGATTATAATTCTCCCCATTCTAAGGTGTCAACTAAAAATAGATTTATTTTGAACCATGATGTTCCCCACCATAGGAATCTATTTTTGAAAAACAATTCTTACATATAATGGTAAAATGACACACTTGATGTGGTTTCCACCTCACCAAATCCAATTCCACATAGATCACCATTCATTCCCCCCCATTCATATTTTTATAAAAATTATTATCCTTTAATACCTAAGTACTAATTCATCAAAAAACCATAATTCTCTAAATCCTAAAGGCATCACATAATCACTGGAACACCCATACTAATGTACGAACCCAACCCTTTATGTAATTCAAGGGATGGATCCTCAACCAAATAAACCCAACCATTGTGACCTATCATGAGAACTAATGAATCTCAATCTGACTCTCCCTAAAATCACACAAAAAACATCCAACATCAAATACAAATACCAAATTTGGTATTTATCATGGGACTGGATCTCAATATATCTTACCAAACACTATCATCCTCATGCCATCTCAATCATCCACTAACCAGTATTCCCAAAAACACAACACTTATGACACTAGATCCATAAAACCATGGACAATTAGATACTCTCCACCAAGGAGTATCTCCATCATCTCCCTAAAGAACCCAAATTACCATTCTACAAGGACTGCATTCTTCCCATTACCAAACATAATAAATAAATTTGACTAACCTTCTCATACCAGAGCACCATTAAAAAAACCAATCACCACTCATTACTATATAATTAGTAATTTCATCCTCAAAACTATCAAAAATTCTCAAAAAATGAGGTTCATGAATTATAATAACCAACAGTTCACTCTCCACCATATCAATCCCCTTACATTTCTCCTCAAGCATAATTCTTGACAAATTCCAACACTACACACATATCACTCTTCCCAAGCCATTCTGACCCATTCTATAATCCTTGAAATAGTCTATCCCCAATGTCACCATAGGTTTCTAGGGTAATATATCCAATCCTTATAAAATACCCTAGGCCACCATTCTCATAAGTGTTTCATTAAACCCATCGATCTTTGACCTAGACATGGTCGTTTATTGATCGAAAATCCAAATGGGCACCACATGCTAATAGTGATCACTTTCTCTCACACATTGATACACCCCCCTTGAAAAATGACATCAATTATTACTCTCCTCTTTAATCCATATTGATCCACTAATAACCCCCCTCATCATATCTAACCCATTATCTATGTCTATCTCACCCAAACCCAATGGGTGTTCAATCCTGTACAATCTAATCACTAAATCCAAATTATGATTCCATGAGTTAGGTCTTATATAACCTATGATCACACACATAATACACTGATCTTTCCTACTATATATTACCTCATTAAATATCCCAATACATCTCACTCATTCTAAGTCTAACCACATGATCACCCACCACACATGAATCATTCCAAAACTATGATAATATTCCTACACTTCCACTGACCCATCAAAAGTGAATCCAAACTCAATGTGGATAACATCTAACCAATATTCCCCTCTCATATGACCTTAATAAAAAGTTCATGGAATGCACATACCTTTCATAAAACCACTTTGGGGTATTCACAAAACCACTTTGTTTAATTAGGCAGAATACCACCAAGAAGCTATATGGGAAAACACTATATAGGTTGTCATTAAAACATAACAAAACCCCACATCCTCAAGTTAAAACATTTAAATATTTATATCATCCCATTGTAATTAAAATATTTTAGAAAACTTGATAGGATTCCATCGTTGAGGAATCTAATACCTATATTGACCCACTATGGGTTACCATACATCCCCTACTTGGAGGGACTTTATAGCCTTCTTCAGAGATCATCCTATAATAAGATATATATGACTTTTCATTAATGAAAACACCATGGTTCCACTATGTATAATTACAAAAACAAGTTATATTGGAGACCACCAAATAATGTTTTTTTTCAAACTTTAACCAACTGAAATACTCATCAGAAATGATCACACACAAGCACACATATCTCATGTGAGTCCAACATGAAAACCATGATGTCTGTATAGAATCTTGATTCAAATAGTTCTAGAGGAAAACCATAAATAATAACCTTTAATAAAGAAATAATTTTTAATAAAATCTCATTCATTACAATAAAAACCAATAAAAGTAATCTTGCACCCCTAGTAACTAGGACTTACCACTATAAGGGTGTTCATGAATCTCCAATCCAAGGTCCATCAAAAGATTTCACACATTCATACACCACTTATTTACCATCTTCCCAAATATTAAAACAAAATAAAAATGCTTTCTGGATACCACTTATAACACCCCATCCCAGAACAACCGTCTGATCTAGAGTGTTCTGTATCCCGAAGAAAACCTCCCTATACTCCAAAGATTTCCAAAGAGTGTATAGGGCCTAATATATATAATAGAGAGACCATGAATTTGAATTAGAGTCAAATATATAGTGAAATAACCAAAAAAATATCCACAATATAATTATATAATGAAAAATTAATAAACAATAATGCCATAAAAATGTATCAAGTAGAATAATTCAATCATGCATCACTAATCACCCACTAGAACAATCATATATATATAATAAACCAAAAAAATAAACAATGGATCTACTTCCATCCCAAAGAAACACTAAACTCTTGTCTCTAGATACACAAAAGACTGTGTATCTCAGTCCATTACATATCCTATTCTATATCTGAATGAAAATATAAGATCTGTATGTGCACCAGGGTTCCTTTGTAGGGTGTGAGTAAATAACTCAGTAGGATCTCACCCAAAATATCTAACATACATTATTATATGAATTTGAATAAATCATGAATGATAATAGAATAAATAAACATGCTCATCAGTACGTTGTGTGTTAACTTGGCCACCATGACTCTTGATGACTTATAAAAACCCATCAGGTCACCATGTGTTAACCATCCCACCATAACATTCAATAATTCATTCTTTGGCACCAATTTGGAATATTTTTTTTGCATCATTTCATCCTACTCTTAGACCAACTCATACCAGATGACTTTGGTTAGAGAGTATCACTAAATCTCAACCCATACCCAAAGGTGTTGGAAAGGGAGTCTACTGAATCTCAACTACTAATTGAAAGAGTTAGGTAGGGTACTTCATCCAGGCCCTAGACTCACCTTAACAATTAAGGTAGTACTCTACCAATATATTATAACTCAATTTGAGTTCATTCATCCAGTCCCACTTCACATATAAACCCAGAACACCCAATCAAAAAAGTCCCATCATATAATCCCACATCAAATCAAAAAATTGACCACTTCTTATAAGAGGTGGTTTGATCACTACCTTATTTTTTAAGGTAAGGAACTTCATCAAATTTCATTTTTGAACACTACCTTATTACTTAGGGAAAGGTCCAAAAAACACCTTCTCACTCAAGGTCAAGCCAAACTGGTCTCAAGCTATATGATCTCACACATGGATGGTCAATAATTTATATATAATGAGGAATACATCTCACTCATGGATGTCTATTCATTTCCACATCATGCATGGAAATGTTAGGAATCATGATCTACATCACCCAAAATAAAATCCTTCACTTATCACAAAAACCATAATGAGAACACACATGCAATAATAGACAGGGCACATATCCCATCACAGAACCCCTCGGCTCTCCATAGGGTTCTAGTCACTAGGTACCTAACCCCATATCTCAAAGAAGGTATCATATTTCAATCAAGGATTTTAATAGGGTCCTTCCAACTCATTACAAAATTTTATCATCAGTTTTATCTCATGACTATCACTACTTTATGATACGACAACCTATTGGCTCTTCCTGACCCTTACATCAAGAGGTGGGTTCCAACTCCTCATCCAAATCCCCTATGAGATTCAAATACCAAGTATTTATGAATTTTTCAATACTTTTACCTAGTTATCATCTCATATATCATAAGGGAGATCTATCAGAAAATCATCTATATAAAGACCCTCTTTAGCACACTTGTCAAGTCCTAAAGGACTCATCCCACTCATCACACGCACCATGAAACTCCTCCAACATGAGGAGTGAGTTCCTAATCACTCATGAGACATTTGGTCATCTAGTTTGTGAGCACTAATCCCCATCCCTCTCATTCCTACACACTATACCTAGGAACACAACATAGGCTATCCATGTCACGTATCATACCCAAAGACCTACCCAATGTCTCACATTAACTTAAATGGTACCTTCACCCCCTTTGAGACATAGTCACTATGAAATCACTATTTATTGAAGTGATAAAGAGTTATATTTCTAAGTATTAGTGGAATAATGATAAACAATATATTCTTACTATGGAACTCATGGCCCATAATTCTCATACCCTAACCCATTTAATTATATAGGGATACATACTAATGTATAAAAACATATGATCATGTCATAGGGGTAAGCTACCTTCATATTGGAGTTACCACACAAGTCATAATTCCCACCACCTTAGTCAAAAATTTTCATACTCCCAAGAACTAATATCACATCAAAAAATCCAAATAATTAACTATAATAATTTATAATTAATTATTTTACCCAGTTATAATGTGGCATAACTACAAAAAAAATCATTGATTGCTTCACTAAGACCACCTAACCTCATGAATTTATCCTCCTTGTACCTCATCTGTTAAAATAACCATTATACTCACCTGATTCCACCATAATCTATCATAATCAAAACCAATTTTCGAGCCGAATCACACCATATTTAGAGGGATAATAAGGGAGAACCAACATAGATGAAGAATAAAATATCATACCTCAAACCACTACTGAAATGAGACAAAAATATCCCCATATTTGGGGAAATTAAAGAGGACGTGGGGGTGGGTGGGGGGAGGGTCAAATGAAAATAGTTCCCCTAGGCTTCCCTTTCCCCTAAATCATAATGAGGGATAAAACTAAAATGTTAGGTCTTCCCTTGGTAAAAAACCCACCCAGTCATTGGATGCAGTATATCCAGGGGGTAATGGTATGAAATTTCCCTTCACCAAAAATGTTGTGGCACAACCAAGGGAGATATGACATGACACTCTCAAGTAAGAGTTTCTAGACCTTGTCTAAACATTATCATGACATGACCTTTGGGTCATGGTGAAACTATTTCATAATGTCAATGAACCTACTTCAAAAGGTTTAGGTTGATGATATGATTACCAACATTGTAGAATGACCCATTTCATAAGGTTACTACACTTATAAAAAATCATGAAATTGACCACATCAGGAATCCCTCAGCCACAACATGACCTTAAGACCACAACATGCCATGTTTCTTTAGTGGTATTTAAACGAGGTCATATAGACATGCTTTGATAATCACTAAAGAATCCATAACACCAATAGGTCCATGTTATTCATCAAAAACCATTTTCAATATATTTTACAATACTCAGGTTCTTGATATGAATCCTAATTCACATAAAAACCCTATTCCAAGTCAAAAATTCAAACTCCCTTTAAAAATAAATGGCCCTAAAATCTATGGTCATAAAAAAAGTCCACACATAACTTTCTAAATTGAATATAGAATCTTTATGGAAATAAGATAATTAATTTCTAAAATGTTTCTTCACCATAAAACATTAAAAGAGACCATTGAAGAACACCTAAGAGTCTTAGCTCCAAATATTCTAAACACCCTTCTAGGCATATCCTAGACATTTATTTTATTTTTAATTGAAAAATAATTATATTTCCATAACTAGGTATTATTTTAAAATTAAATTTTTTATTCATAATTAATTGATGATATTACACATATGTGATTAAAGTATTGTTAAGATATTTTTTTATGTATGGTGTAAAATAATGATATTCATTTATTAGCTGAAATAATTTCATATTGTTTATTAAAATGGACACTAAGACAATTTTTAATGGAAATAATTAATAGAAAATAATTGTTTTATAAGAAAAAATCCAGTTGGAAAGATTTTTGTTATGATCATCATCAACTATTGTATGAGTTTATTCCCATAAATAACTTAAAGACTCATCTTACTGATTATAATCTTTCTAATATTACTTGGTTAATGCAGTTGAATAAAAATATGTAAATAAAATATATTATTTTATACCAATAAAATAATTAGAAATATTATATGAAATGATGAATATACCTAATGTAGATGATTTTTCTTTCTTCTTCTTCTTCAATTCACTGTAATTACTCTTCTAATGGACTTTCTTTCCACATAAAGAGAAAATGAACTCATTTTCATTTCTCTCCCTCTGAATCTTTTATTTCTTACATAGGCACCAATAAATCTAAGATTTTCATTGTCTTTTCATCCTTTTCTCTCACTATACTCACAAAAAGTGGTGAGGAATCATGTTCCTATAAATCCTTAATAACTTGGAAAACTATAGTCAAAAGATTAACGATTAGATTTTCAATACTATTCATTGTATACTTCATAATGTTTATAATCATCATGAATTTATCAAATAAAAGATTTATAGTATAGAAAGATACTACTCGGGGAGGCCTAAAAAAATATCGGCTGAGGGAATCCCTTATTACAAAGCTCATCCCCTTCAGAGTTAGGGAATTTAAATGTGTGAACAAGGTGATATTAGTGTCGAGAGAATCCATGGAAGCCAACAAATCCACAACTTTGTTCCCCTCCCTCCAAGTATGAAGAAACTCTATTTTGCAACCTAGATACCTTTTAAACCTTTTAAGGAGTTAGGAGATAGATGATGGAATCTTACCAACACCCAACAAGGATTAATAAAGAACTATGTAATATGCCTCCACAGCCATAAGAGAAACCAACATTTGGGGACTAAGATAAATCCCTATAAGCAACTCCATTGCTTCAACATAGATCTCATGGCCATTAAAAAATCATGCATTGAACACAAAAATGAAAGAGACATAGGGAACCTACAAAACCGCTACTCCTCATGATATACTCGTGTTATAAGAACTATTAGTACTAAGATTGAGGCCTGAAAGATGAGGGATCCAAAAAAACCAATTCAATTCCCAGAATCCAACAGTGGAGGAAGAGACACCTGCTTGGATGTGCCTGAAAGTGGAAGAGTCCTCCCCATTCTTAACAAAAATGGTTAAGTCAAGAAGTATACATTTGGTATGAATAATCATGGAATCACTATAGGTGGCCTACCATTTAATGCAATCTTAATTTCAAGCCCTCCAAATACACCAGCAACCCACTAGGAAAACCATGGATCTAATTTTTTTCTCCAAAACATTTTCACTTACTCTATGAAATCAAACATCAAGAAAGCTTGAATACTGAACCTCATAAGAATAAAAGACTATTAATTCATTGAGAGAACTCCATAATGAATACGCCCAATCACTTTTAATGAAGAGATAATGGGAGGTCTCTACCTTGCACGATCTATAGCATGAACACCGGGGGGCCATGAATATGATGATGTGTTGTATGTTGTCAATAGTGGCCAATGTACAGTTCCAAATTCTCCATAAATGGAAGTTAATTTTGGCTAGTATTTCCCTCATCCACAACGTCTCTTCCCATATGTCCACCTCTTCACTAGATAAAAGAAAACTGCGATAGTGCCTAGATGAAAAAACACCAAAAGTAAACCTTGTAAAAAAACATATATCTGGGTCCATACTAAACTAAATGTTATTATAGATAAATCATTGATTATGGTTTATAATAGAATCTATGAAAATCATAAAAATTTATATAATCCTTGAACATGATTTTAGGAATAGGACATCTAGGAAACCCAAGAATAGTTCTCACCTAGTTTTGGAACCAAAAAGATATATCACTCACTCCAATAATCCAAAAAGAGTGGCTTTTCAGAATCTAGATGTGAGGGTAAACCAAGGGCCATATAGAGGATGAGCTCCCTAATAAATTAGAAATATCCCTACATAATTTTCCTCTCATGTTTTTACCCCAAATAATTCAATCCCTAGGTACTCTCAGGTTATCTTTTCATGCATGTATTGTAAAATGATCGATAAATTAATGAAATTAATGCCCCTTTCCCTTGTCATATTGGTTGTTTTCCCCCAAAAACCCCAATGGTTTTTTACATCTACATGAGTATCCCAAATGAAGGAGGCAAGAATTATATCAATAGAATAGATCACCTTCTTGGGAGCCCTGACAGTGGATAACACATGGATATGAATAAAGGATAGGACACTATTTATAATGGTGATTCTTCCTCAGAAGGATGAAAACCAGTTTTTCTAGTTGAGAACTATAAATAAAATTCTCTCGAGAAGCTAATCAAAATGATGAATATTCATCTTCCTTAGAAAAATGGGTGCACCCAAATATTCCATGGGAAGGACTTCCTATGCATATTCAAAACACTCATTATAGAACAAACTCATTAATTCTAACACATATCCAAAATGTAAATACTACTCTTTGAGAAATTAATCACTTTCCTACTCCACTTGAAGTAGTCTTAGAGGAATCTATTAATACCTATGATATATATCTTACTATAATTCAGAAATATGAGCGTGTTGTCTGCAAACATAAGGTGAGAGACTCTGTTTTGATTCAAACATCACCTGTAAGGAAAAAATGGAAACCCTCAATAAGTTCCTTTTGAAAAGATAACTAGGAACATACAAAGATAGAATAAAGATATAAGGGGTTAGAGGGTCTCCCATCCTATGACCATGCACCACCTTAAAAAACCCAAAGGATCTCCCCTTAAAAGATATAGAAAACTAAGTAGAATTAAAACATCTAAATATAAGATCCGATACACTATTATATAAGAGCATTCCAAATAGAACCTTAAGGATGAAACTCCACTTGAATTGATCATATGACTTATCCATATTGAGTTTGATCACTATATTTGGTCCATAAGACTTGATGTTTATATTGCTGATTAGATCCTAATCTAGTAAAATCACCCATTGAATCGATATCCCCTTAACAAATCTATGTTGCTCCATTGAAAAACACCTAGAATGATGAAATTAAATCCTTATATTAATTACACTTGAAAACACCTTATATGAAAAATTACATAGAGTGATTGACCTATAATGGTGGAGAGTGGTGGGGTCTCTAAATTTTGGAAATGAGAGAGGTAACACTCACCACATGATGAAGGTTGGCTCCACAGAAAAAGTATTGTAGTGACAATGTAATCACTTTCCTGAAAAATATCCAAGAGCATTTGTGAATGCACTGGGAAAAAAATATGGACCCATGTAACTCTCTAGGTTGATACCTTTCATCACTTCACACACCTCTCCCTCATACGGTTCAACCTCAAAACAAGAATTATCATTGATGGATACTGAATGGGAAACAACAACCAGGAGATCCTCTTAACCCCAAGGATAACATTCCATCATGTGTGTGTTAGTCCCTACAATAATCTCACTAAAATGGGAAACATCCATGGCCCCTATCACATTAGGATCATCAGTATATGAACCATTACCAATAAAAAGGTTAGGATTAATGCATATCATTTTTCCTTAATACATGCATAAAATAAAGAAGTATTCCAGTCACCTTCATAAATCCATTTTATCCTTACCTTATCCTGGGCTATCTGCTTGTGCCGAATAATCATGTCTTCTAGAAACTCCTTCTTACTAAACAACTCACCAAAAACATGCTCATCTCATCTATCTTCCAAACTAGTCTCCAGATGATCAATCTCATTTTTGATCCAGTCCATATTTAGAGAACTTAGGGGCTGAAGTCTAATCCGTTCATTAATATTATCCTTAATCTTATGAATTTTGGAATGAAAACCCAGCCAGGAGGTACCCCAAACTAGCATACACCAAGAATTTTCAGCAGATTGGTGATAACCCTACATGTACACCCACAAGGGAGAAAGAGAAGTGGTAAATCCTCTCATTCCTGTGAGACAGAGATACCAAAAGTGGAGAATGATCAAAAATACCCTGAGTTAAATGTGTCACCTTTGTGTTATAAAAATAGGTGGTAACATGGTCATTAGCTAGACAATGGTCCAAATGACACCAGGAGTGAGTTCTCTACTTCCTATTTTTTCACAAAGTAAAGGGATCCCCAGGGAACCCCAAGTCTATAAGCCCATTGTTTTCCATAAAATGAACAAAACTTAAATTTTTTTCTCATGGGAAAATACCCTCTCCCTTTCTTCTAATTGATTTTTGAAATGCTATTGAAATCCCCAACCAAGATACTGGGATCAGTACCCATAGATAAAGCACCCAAAACACTCCAAAAATACTCTATTTTTTGTGAGTCATAACTTCTATAGCTGAATTTAATGAAACAACATTTGAAGTTTAGGGAAACTCTCATAGCGATGTGCTGATCTGAAGCATTAATGATATCCACCGAGACACCACCATTCCAAAATATCCTGATATTTTCATTGCATGGGCCTGCATGTAGAAAATCCCACTTTTTAATTCTCTGAGAAAACTCAAGAAGCTTGGAGACATTTTGTTTTGGTTCAGTAAAAACCATGAGAGAGGATTATAATTTATGGAATTATATGGAAATGAAGTTTTTCTTCACCTAGGCCCCAATACCCCATGAATTCTATGAAATTAATCTTAACATTGAACTGGGAAGCACCTGGTTTTTTCCCTAGATAAAGAGGCTCTTTTATGAATAGAAGAGGAGGGAGAGAAAACTTAGAAGTTATTATTTTTTTATCGGGTATACACTCCATTGGGAAAAGACTTGGACACCTACGAAGATAAATATGAGATATCGTGAAGATGGCGTGGGGACTTTTGACCCTTGGGGGAAGAGAGTAGTGGGGGAGGATCCATATTAGGAGCTTTCACAATTGGAAGTGGAGAAACCTTCTCCAAAGGGGCCCCATCCTTATCAGTTCCCCACAAGGAGAAGATTAGAGAACTATTGAGAGATGAACAAGGGGTGGATCTGAGGGTTGGAAGAGGAAGAACCATCCATCTGATCATTAAATAAATCACTCTTGAGGTTCCATGATCATGATTTCAGCATAGCGGTGGCCGCTCCACCCAAATTCCTACATTAAAACTCAATGATAATTTAAAGCACCCCGACAAGGGCTAAAAAAGTGCTTTGAACTATAGTAATAATCTAACTTATGTGATGGATGACGTTTTCTGACTTCATATTTTAATTAATGGATTTTATTTAATATATTCATAAATATTTTTTATATTATTCTTCATGATATTTTTAATATTAATGTGGAAATGACATGATTTATTAACCATGTTTGATGAAATTATTTACATATAATAAAATAATTTTATTTTATCTTAGAATTATTCTTGATTTATTTATCTTATATGGTCTCATTTGATAAAGGAAAAAAACAAAGCATCACATAATTAAACAAATAATTGTAAATTTAAAAAATAAAATAAATATATTATATTATAATGAAAAAATATCTCTTGGTTTCTTTATATAGAAATGATAAACCAACCTTTGAACTAAAGGTAAAAACTCCTTGAGTCTTTATATAGCATATGTTATACCATTTATCCATTCTTAAGTGTATCCTTTTAGTTGGATTCATCAAGAATTGGGTCTTGAATAATATACTATAGTTAGAAATTTCATCTTTTAAAAATGATACTTTCAAGTGAGGGGAACTAGGGGTATAGGTTTCATCAAATAAACATTGGACACACATACCCACACAAAATAAAGGTGTGTGGGATGATATGTAGATCATCATATTTAATTTAATAAATTTATCACATTAAATAATGAAACAAACAATTAAATTAAATAAATAAATTCAACAAATATATAAGTTAGTCAAGATCATGATCAATAACAACATGTAATGAATATGAATTTAGAATTTCAAGCATTCATTTTAATTCATTATAATTAATATTAATTTTCCCTAATTAGTAAATAAATCAACTAAATAAATAAATAATTATTTATCATTATATCCTATCTTATCATCCTTGATAAAAAATAAGAATCCTATATAGTATTATTTTAAATAAATTAAATATTTTAAATTTTAAATTTAAAACAATTATGTTCATGACATGCTTTTAAGAGGCCATACCGCATGATTGTTCAATGCCAAATTAATTTTATTTATAGTATTTAATACTCACATAGTGTGTAAAATCACTCGACATGTCCTGTGATACATGATTTTTATATCCCTTATCATGTACCATGTACTAAAATGGTATGTAATCATACATGTCATGTAATGATATACATGGAATGTAGTTTCATGCAACAATATTCTTAATCTTCATGACATGTATGACTAAAATACGTAGCATAAATATACATAGTGTGTACTGCTAACAATGCATGTGAAATAAATAGTGTGTACAATAACTACTACACATTATATAGTTTCATATTTTAAGTGGATAATAATTATTTAGTTTTTAAACCCATAAAAAATGTTGAGAATTATGTTGCTTGTACCAAGTGTGAAGAAACACCTGTCATATGAAATGTACAGTATTCTATACATTTTTTAGTTCATGTTTTTCATTAATTATTCCATTTATTTACCCATATGACACACTAAAAATTATTGGGCGTTTAACTTTGCATGGATAGACATGTGTTACACGGAGTTTACATAACCGAGACACACTATATAGTCCAAATATCACCCCTTTACTTGGATGGAAGTCAATACACTTCATGTAATGATGTCACACACTGACCACATGAAACCATGTGAATTCCATGGTGTGTTTAAGCATGTGTGGTTATATGATTTGTAAATCAGCTAAACATAATGTAGTCCCTATCAAACTATGTGATGTATTGAAAGTCAATACATGATGTTTAACGAAACCACGTGTTGAAACACATAGAGTTAAGATTTATGTGGGTTTTTTCTTATGTAATATGACTATATGTTCATGATGTATAATTTACTGTTACATTCTATGTATCTATTACACCCCCCCAGTGACCTTGTAACCTCCGGATAGGATCTTCTGGTATTTTTTATGTTTTTTTTCTGTTCTTGACCATAAAAACATGAGTGAACATGTTACCACAACCATATGAATAATAATAAAAGAATCTAAAATTTAAAAACCTGAAAATAAATTCATCAAATTGATCAAATACATTATAAATTATAATGTGACCACTCAGATATCACATAAAGGTTCTAGGGAAGATGTAGAAGTAGCATAGTTATATCCAATTTTTGTTTTTCATCATCTTCAAAAAATAACATCCGAAGAAAAATATGGGAACAACCTTGGAATATCTTAGAGAGGATTTTTCACATTTAATTTATAATTAATTTTAAACTATAATGACCACAAATTGAGAATTCCTTTGATCAAAATCTATTACTGCAGTTTTGTCACTAAATTCTCCCTTAAGAATCCGAATGACGAATCCTATATTTATATCCTTATATGCTCCCTGAGTCCCTAAATTAT
The DNA here is from genome assembly GCA_963277665.1 of Viscum album. Taxonomy (NCBI): domain Eukaryota; kingdom Viridiplantae; phylum Streptophyta; class Magnoliopsida; order Santalales; family Viscaceae; genus Viscum; species Viscum album. Next base: position 1,907,221,744 of record OY728161.1, on the reverse strand, counting down.
GTTCATGAATCTATGTGTGCTAGCATGATAAATTGAAGTGTTTCAAACCATTATCCTTTGATCACAAAAAACTATCATTTTCTCTATATGTTTTTGTGTGGGGGGGGGGGGATTTCTCTTGAGACCTAAGAAAATTCTTGAAATATTTCATTGTCCAAAAAAATTCTCATACACTCTCCAAAATGATATAATTCATAATTTTTACTTAGGGTTAAAATATTGATAATTTTACACCAAACTTTTATCAATTTGTTTATTCAAGGTAATCCCTAGGTAAAATAATGAATATAATATTTTAATTTTCATTACATATATTTAATTAAATATCAGTTATTAAATAAATAAATTGATATTTATATAAATTATATTAATTAAAATATATTATTTTCATCCGGCCATTAACTTGGCTCATTAGTCATATCATGGGTTTTACTAAACCATGAAAAATAAAATATTTATTTAAATAAATATTATTCATTTAATAAATATATATGTATTATATTACCTAAACTAATGAAGAATTATTTATTTTAATATCCATTTAATTAAATAATTAGTTATACTAATCTATTCACTAAACTTGTGAATAAATAATTATTTATCTATTACCTTGTGAATAATACATAAGAGATGAAATTAAGCTCAGATATTCTAAAATTGAATATGTTGTGATTGAATTTATGTGATCCACTTTAATGGAATAATTATTATCCCATAAACTGAGAATAATATTATTTTTTAATTTTAAATTCAATATAATATAATGACATTATGGATACACTTAGCATGTGACCCTTCCTACCCATTTCTCAATATAATTAAGTGAACTCACATAATGTTGAATATTATCATCAAACAACACATCATGGCACCCACAATGAAAAACTTTAATGTCACAGTAATAAAAACCTTCCTCTGAATACATCCATGAAATATAATATTTTTTTACCGATATATCATAAAAAACGATATATAATTGTGTCATTCTTCTATATGATTGATTTTTTTAATATTATTAAATGAACATGTCTATAAAAAACCATGACCATGGATATAATTAGATATTTAAATTTCTAGAGATACATTCTTCCAGAAACTTAGAAGGGAAAATTAATTTCTTGAAATATTAAATTAATGTCATATCACTTATGATTCACCCAACATATGCTATATCTATGTAAGAATACATCATCATGGTTTTCATATATGCATCAAAGTACATGATTAAGAGTACTCATTAATAATAATATCACGTCTAAGGACCAATACACATTTTCGTAGATTTAGAAATATAATAACATAAAAACATATGGAATTCATATTGGTTGGTCTATCCTCATAACCTCCCTTGTTAAATATCACGAAGTGAGAAGTTAGTGAGAATAACTAAAAATATCTTATGATCCCAGAAAAAATATTTTTTAAACATCTTTTTTTCGGATGAAAATTCTAACCCGCACCCAATCCACATTGTTTTGAGCCGATGAAAACCTATTATCCAAAGGAAGGTAGTCACCAGGTCTTTACCATTGTCATTGTTTAATGAGCATTGGTCGATAGGATGGGAAGTGAGGCTCATCCAAAGAAATTTAGGGGGAATTTTTACTTTCTATAAGAATATCATAGATATTTAATATATTTTCATGAATCCTTCCCAGATCCCAATGTAATATTGGTTTCCCCTATACTAGTGACTTAACCAAAATCATGTGTTGAAATGAAAATTTATATATATATATATATATATATATATTGGACACTATACATATTTTTCATTAATAAATAGTGATACTATGATCAATTAAATATGGTTTAAAGCCACACATCAGGGTTCTCTAGAGTTTAATGACATTCAGGGAGGTGGTGGGTTCTTATAGTGTTAGGATCACACCCATCAGTAGGTATTCTTATATATAAATACAAAATAAATCAAAAAATGCATATTTTGGTGCCTTTTAATATGAAAAATAATACCACCTAAGGTTGTTGGACAAGAACCATTATTGTTCCTTTTAAGGTCATGAAACCAATACCACTTCCCCATAGTTTAAAGTCCTTAAGGGTGTAATTTTAGATGAATGTTTTCAAAAAATGGTTGGTGTGGGACTAATTAATTAGTGGCCCTTTATGGTTGACCTTAAAGGGAATATGTACTAATTTGTATTAGTTTGTTTCATTTAGAATATTTTCCCATGAGATATGTGGTTGGTTTGGATAGTGGTAATATGGAAAATTGAGTTGAATATTGCCTTGTCAGGAGTTTTTTCAAATGAGAAAGGTTCCCATGGAAAATGGAATTAGTTAAAGTATGTCTACTATCATGTGGAATATGGAATTTCAAGGAAGTATATAGGTGATTTAAAGAGGAATATTCCACCATGAAGAAAGCTTCATTGGGAATATGACTTTAGTGATGGTAAACTAGGATCATAGAGGGAATATGGCCCAATTAGGAAAGATGTTCGAGCTCACATGTAATATAACATGACAAGAAATGATGTATATGGTTATGATGTTGAGTTTAAACCTTAGATATGTGTCCTATGTATCCTATTAGACAGTAGTCAAATCCTATGTCATTCAATATTCATAGTTTAATGTCAAGTGATAGGACCATATCATGTAGCTTATATTTATGTCATAAGGATGTTTCTGCATAGTTTTACACCTTCCGAGTAAGACTTATTTATTGTGAAAGGGGTGAAAATAGTATATTTAATGGGGATTATATATGGGTGTCCTATACATATATCATCTAATAGGTAATATGACCATTTTGAAGAATATGGTGACTCGTAGGGAATATGGCCCTTGGAGGAATGAGTTGGGGCTTATAATTAGTATGAGGCATAGATGTGTGCCTTCTTGTCAACTAATTATTTCATAATAAAGGATGAATGGGATCAGGGGTTATATGGATCCATGTTGAAGATGTTAGGGATTTTATAATGGATTTCTATGTGTTCTTCGCATAAAAAATAATTAGGATGTTGTGTATAAACATTATGGAGGAATCTGATGAATCTTGTTAAAACAAGAACTGAATCCCACATTGTTATAATTTCATAGTTTAAGGTCACTTGAATAGACTAGAAAAAAGCAATTTAATATCATGTGGTGAGGAAGTTTTCATGCCTTTTTATGTCATGTGGCTCGAAAGAAAATTTCATGAAAGGGATATAACAGAGGATTTAATGGGGATTATTTATGGGTAGATAATAAGTACCTCATATGATTGGAAATATGGCCCTTGTGAGGAATATGATGAATCAAAGGGAGTATGGAACATTGAGTAATGATTTGGGGATTACAACTAATAGTACTATCATATGTGCGACTTCTTGTCAAATAACGATTAGAAAATAAAGGAAAAACAAACTCATAGGGGATATTTCTCCATGAGGAAGAGGTTGGGGCTTACACATGAATATATGCTTTCTTGATGTGAATGTTCCTAGCTCATTGATGTATCCTATTGATGAAATCAACAATGATGACAAGATTCAGTCTTAAAACTATGATGGAATCTCATTCCCACATGGTTCATTGAATAAAATTAGGAGTTAGGATGTGCCTATTGATCTAGAAGGGACTACTCTAGTTTCCTCATAATAGTGACCCTTATTCTCAAGGGAATACATAATTAGGATAATCCCAAAGGGTTATACCTATCAAGGAGGATAGTTGTAAATCATCTTTTTATCTATGGAATACATGATCAATGGGGTCCACAGTAGTGTTCATGCCTTGATCCTATGCATTTTATGGTTTTAGAGTAGGACTTGATAATTGGATTCTTTTCTAGGAGACCCAGGGGAATGGATTCTATACTACTAAAAATAGGCTATACATGGTACCCTAGTATGGGAGATTAAATAAGTGGTTCACCTAGATAAAGGAATATGTAAATGTTTTTCACCCTAGTTGGGTCCTAGATGGAGGCTCTACCTCACCCTAGAACTAGCTAAGTAAAGGTTCTACCTCACCCTTTTTAATGGATAAGCGAAGGTTTGGATTCTATCTAATAAATGTATAAGAAAAGGACCTGATTTTTCATAGTGAAAGGCTATGTAATGGTTCTTCTTATCCCTAGTGTTGTGTTAAGAAAATGTTATTCTTTTCACTAGTAAAGGGATAAGTAACGTGTTCTATGATTTCCCCTAGTGTTGGGATATGAATAGTGGGTTTTAATTCACCCAAGTGGAGGGATAAGAAATTGGCCTCTAATGTGATGGAACTTTGGTGTGGCTTCACCGTAGTTAATTCCATTAGATTTTAAGCACAAAATTCTCCCTAAAGGGTGTTTAGATAGTAGGGTAAATAGAGATCTAGTTTTCTGTTTATCTTCTCTAGAAGTAATAAACAGTGACCCTTTGGGCCTTATTTATAGATTAAGATCCATACCTAGGTACACGGGATATGAGAGATGGTTTGATGTGTGATATTAGACTAGAGTGAGGAAGGTGGGTGCGGTAGTACTTCACACAGGTATACATGAGTAAATAACTCTTAGGATGCCATGATTTGTTCGAAAAAACACAGGTGTGTGTTTATAATAAAATTTTTTTTATACATTTTGGATATATTTTATTAATGTTTAATAATTTTTTACTTGATAATACAATAGGTTTTGATGTGTTTTTTGGGAAATAATAATTCAAGGATCAAAGGAGGAATATTGAAAGAATGGTAGAAGTAATCCTTATACGCCGTGAAACTGAAGTAAACAACATGTACTCCTCAAACATACCACTTACCAGATGAATTACATGATGTGAATCTCAAACCCAATGTGTGAACCAAGTACATGATGTGTATCCTTATTACATGTCCTGAAATATTTGAAGTAAAATATAAATATTGCAAGGCATGAAATCATTGCACAATGTGACAAGAACATAACATAGTTTCCACTGAAGATTCAACCTAAAAAATTCAATATGATAAAAAATGATCAGAGGCTTTGGCAGATCTAATGTACACAACGTGAAAGAAAGTTACACACCATATTGGTATCAAATAAGAAGCCACTTATACCATTATGTGATGTAAATACCTTATATTTTGTGTAAATTTAGAGCATATAAATATTTCATCACCCTTGACATAAAGAAACACCAGTCAAATTTCAGATGTATTTTATTCTTTCCTTATATTCTTATACATTTTTTCTATTTTCAATTATATTTGTTTATACTACTTTCTCTTATTATTATAAACATTTCTTTTCTTTAACTTTAAATTTGAATAAATGTTTATTTATCATTTTTGTTCCAACATTTTGTTTACAAACCTATTTTTCGTGTAACATTGACTTCTAATGAATTATTCATTGATTATTCATTAAAATTATTATTTAATTAATGTTGATTGATTTTAATTATGGATTGTTTGTTGAGTCATTTATTTTTTATTCCAAGCATGTTTTGATCTATTTACCTCATTTCATTCAATTTTTTCATTCGTGAATAATCCACTTAGGTTTAGTGGTTGATATTAGGGGTGGTTAAACCTAATGAATTTCCAAAAAAAATTTGGTAACCCTATGGCTAGTAAATAGGTTGAAAAAAAGTGTAAATATCATTATATTTCACAATCCCAGACCATCAGAGGTGAAAATTGAATGACCATGACCTAGTTGGAGAGGATTAGGGTAGGACTAACAACTTGTAATTCTTTATACCTAAAATTAAGATTCCTTCACTTAGGATTTATTGACCTGATGCAATGGGGCATGAGAAATAACTCCAAAATCCTTCCTAAAATATTCTAGGTGATGGATAATATCACCGATTCGGCATATCACACATATGGGTGGCCTTTTACTAAAGTACCTGCACACATTCACCCAAAAAAAACCTCCATGAAACAGTAAAATATATAAAAACCTGGAAACTAAAATGCATGAATACATCTATCACAAACTAGAGTAAACCATAAGTATTGGAATTGTAAAAGGGAAAAAAACCCACCCACCAAAAACTATAAAAACATTCAACTTGCTCAGAAGGATAAGATTTATGTCAAATGAATCTGATAGAAATCCCTTCGGACCAACACTAGTGAAAATCTTGGTTGGACTGGCTCACTAACCTCTACCTACCTTAGGTCCTCGGGGGAATCTGTCAAAAGGAACATGGTCTTCACAAGACACGTCACCTTCATAAAAATCCCATCCATGGGTGAGTATAAAAATACTCAGTAGGTTCCCAAACCCCCCAAAATAAAAGGGAGTAACTGAAAGATATCAATCTGATCGACCAAGCCAGAGGGAACCCGACCGAGAGAGAAACTCTATCTCGAAACATCAATGGATATACAAGACTAGTTAACTCAGTAACAAAGGGGTGTTAACCCATACACATGAAAAAAGAAGTACTCCCAGAATCAAACCACATATATTGTTCTTAGACTCCAAGTCTCAAGAGGTTTTGACCTCATAACCAACTTCATGTTCTATTCGAGGATCTAAAGAAACACTTAACCAGGAGAACACACTCCATGATCTCCATTGTCCCAGATTAAACTTTTCCAAGAGATAAACTCCATCGAGTGTAACCCTACCATAAATGATGGCAAAATTGAGATACAGTCTCCCTTGGTAACTGCTCTTTCATCCTTGATGGAACCTCCAATAGACAACACTCCATTGGGTATCACTAACTAATGGAACATAACTTACATCCCAAGGGCATGCTTCTGAGAGGTCACACTCGTTATCTCTTACAATTGATGTCAAGATGAAACTTAGCAGATCTCAATACTTAGATTAGGGATCTCCCCATCCCAAATATGGGATATTACAAACCCTATTGGAACCACAAAAGATTTGAAACCATATTGTGGGGATCACTCCCTTGATCTACTAGGGGACAGGAAAAACCTAGTCTAGAAAATCATAAAACAAATCTACTCAAATAGTAGATCCCTCCTAGGATATTCTAGGGGACATCGAAAACACAATTGGGTAACCCAAAGATCTCACTCAGATAGGAGATGACTCCCTGGATCCACTGGGGGACACCACAAACCAATCTAACATCTTAGAGATCATATCACTCAGAGAGAGGATCGCCTCTTGTGAAGTGTTGCTCATGATGATTCCAAAAAACCAATCTGGTACAAATAAAAAAGTAGGCTATCATATATCCGATGATTCAAAAACCCTAAATAAATTTTTTGTTGAGTAGGGGATCATATATCCAACGATGCCAAAACCCTACGGAAACCCTCATGTTGTATAAGGGATCATACCACAGATGATACCACAAAACCTATTGGGCTATCATGATAGACAAGGGATTTTATCCCATGTAGTGTTTTTCACAATGATTCTAAGAACCCAATCTAGGGAAATAATGTAATAGAGGATCCCACCCCGACCTCTCTTGAGGGAGACTACAACTCTAATGAAATGATAGAGGATTCTTTATTGGCCTCTCCAAAGGGAGGCTACAACTCTATCCAAGATCATCCAGTTGAGGGGATCAAAATCTTGTACCAAGGACATAATGTCACACTACCCTTATAGGGACAGAGCAAGGTAACCCACTCAACCCCCACTAGTCTAGACATCGCTAACCCAAGAAACCCATAACATCGCCTCACTTTGCACCTCCTAGAACCAAACTGTTTCCAAAATTGTGTTCTATTTGGAAACCTTATTAGGATAGGCTACTCATATAACAACCCATTATTAATGTACATAAGCATTACATAACTTTTATAGAATACTAAAAACATTATACAAATAGACACCCAAAGACCGTATTAGTTTAGTTCCTTTGGAAAAATCAAAACATAAACACTTGTACATGGGTGAGCTACATTATCTCCCACTAGGATCTCTAAGACTAGCACCCCTCCTAGACATATCATAAATAAAATACATTTTCACAACCCAGGAAGGAAATATAAAAAGGTGTGATCTATGATGCTCGGTAAGGATAAACATGGGATATTTTTAAGCATACAAATGAGCCTAAGGGTATGAGAACATGTTCATAACATTAGAAGATCATACCATGCATTTCAAAGATCATAATCATAAATCATGGAATAAGCATCGGTAGTTCATAACACAATAATCATAAGGGAGTCAAGAGAATTGGCCCTAAAATCATGACATTGGAGTAAGATATTTAGTTGTGGAATACACATAAACATATAAAATCACATGTCAAGGCTACCTACAAAGACCTTTATAACATATTAGTCATGGTAAATGACCTATGTACTTGCTTCAGGCTTAGGATAACAACCAATGTAACCTTTTATTCTTGGGATTGTGCTGCAACCCATGCACCCTCTTACACTCAGGCTTGGGATACAACTAGTGAACCTGCTTATTTTCAATCTTGGACTATAACCTATGTACCTTCCTATTTTCGATCTTGGGCTAAAAACCATCTATCTTATTATTTTCAAGCTTGTTCTACAACTCATGTACCCTTTGGCATCACATACCATTTATCATAACCCAATGAATTAGAGGGAGATATAGATCCCACCCATCACATAACAAAATCGTACACACATAAGATAATCAAACATTCATCATATAATGACCAAAAATAGAGTTGGGTTTCATAAAGAACAATCATAACCCCTGAAATGAAATGAGTATCATTAACATTTTATCACATCATAACCTATGAAAAATATATAGGTTTATTAATTATTTAATTAAAGAATAACTAGTGAAAATAAGTAGGATTCTAAAGAATATAACCCATGGAAGAGAAACAAGTGTCATAATAATCATTCATTCAAAACATAAATCACACAATAAACAATATGAATGGAATATTTGGATAATGATTATTTTCAATGGATATATACTTAGATAGAAAAAAAATTAAATATATTTTAAAAACATTTCATGAGAAAAATATTATTTATTCTTTAAAAAATGAACATTAAAACTTAAATATTTTTGAAAACAATTTTCTTAAATATAAACATGAATGATTATAAATAATGCTTCAAAAAAAATTGAAAACCATTTTTCTTGAAAATAATTTGAAAACTCATAAAGAAAACTTGAAAACATTTTGAAACACATTTATTTTAAAATGCACTGAAAAAATAAATTTCTATTATATTAGGAAAACATTTTATTTAGTAAAAATAAATTTTTGATATTGTAATGGAAGATTAAAGGGAATTTTGTTCATTATGGAAGACAAATATGTACATGATGTACATTTATTTTTTCACTGTAAAAAGATTTGAAAGGTGTATCAACAAAAAAAATGAAAATAAGATTCCTTATTAAATAAATTTTCTTTAAAAATGTAAAAGATATATAAAATTTTCTTTTAAAGATCATTGAATAATAATAAAATATTTTTGGAAATCTTTTATAAGAATTTTATTTTAAGGAACATAGATTTCAGAACAAAGAGAGGGTAAAGCCATGCTTTCTTAAAACCACTTTCTCAAGTATCTTTTATACCAAAGAGTGTAAAAATGGTAAAAATACATTAATATATAGTGACTAACCATAGGATAAGACATTGAATTAGATTTTTTAATATATGGATCAAAATATTTCATTCAAGGAAGCATAATCATACACAATCTTGAGACACGATGAGATTTTTTCAATAAACTCTTACTACTTGGTAACTTTGAAATATACACCCCATGCAGGAAAATGAAATTACATGAAGATTTAAATATCATGAAAAGAATTATATTCATGATATAACATGTTAAAATAATTTTATACATCTCACTGAAAAATATAAGAGCATAACATGACATGTGTCTCAAAGAAGAAAAATTGATACAAAATTACATTATCGATATGGTAAATTTTGGAACCTAAAACCCATGAAAAAATCATAAAAAGGATAGGTAAATAACAATAAATTTAAGTATAAAAATCATAAAATACATATATGGTTAGTTTATACACCACACAAAAGGAATGGTTTGTGAATAAAGCATGCATCTCATGAAAATAAAAAGTGAGATGAAATTCCCTTACATTGTAACATGAATCTCATTGTACTCGTTACGAACTACTATATAAAAAATTTAAGTTTATTATAAATATTATATAAAACCATATTATTATATATAATACCATATATGGTTTAATTATGACATTATATTACCTTATTTTCAACAATTTAAGGTTGCGCTATAGGTAGTATTCGCTTCGTTTTTCACTTGTGCCATTATTTGTTGTATCTTTGATCCTTATACATATATCATTATTTATAGAATATAAAACATTATATAAGCACCATTTATATTCATTATATTTTTATTATAATAATCTATAGAAAATAGAAGTATGAAATGGAATACACTATTAATGGAGACAGTAGGCCGCACATACGCATGAACATTGTTTTCATTTTATTATCGTATTGAAAGAAAGAAAGAAAATGAAATACATGTATATATTTATTTAATAAAATAAAATAAGAATTATTATTTCATATATATCATATAAGTTCAATAAACACATCTGTAATACATTCTTTGTAGCGTGTGAACAAATAATGTCGCTTTGAGGGGGTGGTAGTCTACACTTCATCAAATGAAATTATCGTATTTGCATAAGATGAAAAGTGTAAAGGTATGTTCTAAATAAAAATTAAATAAGTATAAATAAATTTTTAATATCACATATATCATATATAAATATATTTTCCACCATAATTTCCACCGTGAAAGGTGGTAAAGAAAATATGAACCATCGTCGTTTCATGGGGCAGTAGTTCATCGTACACATAAACAATATATTTGTTTCCCATTAGATAGAAGTATGTATAAGGATAGGTATAAAACATAGCAAAAAACCATCCTCATATATTTATTATATTTTTTGTTATAAAATCATGGAATAATAAGATTTTAGGGGGTGGATAATAGAATATGAAAGAAAGAAGCTTAAGGAGGGATGTTACATCTTCATGGGGTAACTCCTTTTGGTTTTCACCAAAGGGATTCCTTGGATTGATTTATTTCCAAAGTGATGATTCAAGGAGGAATTTATGTATTATGGGAAGTGTATAGGGATTATATAGGTAGATCCAATGTGGTTTTTGAGGTGTAATGAAGGAGGATAGTACTTTCCATTTTATAGTGGAAGGGGACTGTCACTCTTTTAAATACCAAAAGGAATTCATTAATGGGAGGTATACCATATAGAATGTGCCTAAAAATAAAAAACTAAAGGATTAAATGGTAATAATGATATATAAAAACATCCATCACACAAAAATATGTGAATTTTAATAATTTGGTTCCTTAACATCTAAGTTACCCCAATTTTATCATTTTGGTTTTTATTTAAAACAGTAATTTTTTAACCTATGCAGATTAACCATTAAGAATAAATTAAATTGATATTATTTTTAAAATATTTATCTAAATAATTATAAATATTATACATAATTTATGAAGTAAAAATATCTTGTGTTTTGGAAATTAATTTCAAAACAAATGCATGTTACACACAAAAACACTACTTTAACCAGAACTGTGTAAAAAATATTTTTACAGTCTATGGGTTGACATGTTAATTATAAAAGATAGAATGGTCAATTAATATAATATAACAAATATATATTAACACTTAAAATCACTTTTAAGAGTTTTTTATTTTTATTAATTTTAAATCATTTAATAAAATATTATTTATTGTAAAGTAACATTAATGTCACATTTGACATTATTTATTTAATTTTAATTTTAAAATATCAATACCATATTGGAATTAAATAATATTAAATTTATAGATTTTTTACAAGTTATATTCATCTAAAAAATATTATAGACAATAATTCAACAAATTCACTTCACTTTTAATATTTATAGTATCATTTATTTTAGTTAACTATTAACTAAAGAATCACTACATTGGTGTTTCTTATGAATTTCAAGTTACTAAATCATATCTAAAAATTAATGTAAATTATTATGATAAAAACAATCAATTTATATTTAAAAAGGATATGTATAACCAAAAATATGATATTTTTACATATTCAATTTTTTATAAATTTTAAAGGTAAGGAAAGTTCCATTTTTTTCTTTTTTTCTTAAAACATTTTTACAGGTAACTTCCCTTAAATAACATCTCAATATCCTATAAAATTAGAACCAAGATGGTATATGTTCTAATTATTGATATCTAATGTTCTTTGGACAAGTTTCTAGGTCATTTTGGTTCTTAATATTAAGTTTTAGTCCCTTATTAAGCTTAATTTTACCTTAATCATCCTAATTAATTTCTATCACTTTCACTAATCCCTTTTGGTAAAAAATTAAGTAGATATTATTAGATAGAAAAATATTAAAATGGTTACAACTATGTATTTAAATTTTTTAAAATTCCAATCAAATAAGTGAGAAAATTATGTTTAAAGTTAATCTCACAAACATGGCAATAAAGTTAGTTTATAAAGTAAAAATTTCCTAAAGTTAAATAAGTGTTTATATCTATTTTCAAAATAAAAATGACTCAATTTACATGAATTATATTAATATATATATTATTTATCTATTTTTACATTAGAAAATACTTTAAAATATAATATAATATTAATAATTATTTAAACGAAGAGACGAGTTTTAACTAAAATACAGTATTATTCACTATTCATTAAAAAATTAAGTTTTTTAGAAAAGTCCAAAAAATTTATCCTAATATAATTTGGAAATTCTAAATTTAAAAAAGAAGTTTATTTTTTCAAATTCATTTTTTAAAAATTGTTTAAATTAATTTTATTTTTCTTTCATAGAAGGACATAAAAAAGTTTATTTGAGAAAATATGATTTTTAAACATATAAAGACTTTTCCAAAAATTATATTTTTCATAATAAATATTATTTATTTATATAAAACCATTATAAAAAATATTTTAAAAGTTGTAATCACTATTCATATTTCTATTTTTAAGGGATAGGTAATAACTATCTTGTTTAAAAAATTATAATAATAAAATGATATATCTTAGAAACTTAGTGTTTCATGTAATGTGCACCAAATCAGTGTTGCATGTAGTGAAATATTACCATAATGTAGTGTATATTAAAAGTGCGACTTAGTTTTAAATATAAAAAACTATTTCTAGTGTTGTGTGAATTACTAAATATAAAAAATATTAAATTAATTGCAAAAAAATAATTCACAAAATCTCATGTTGTCACATTCTACCCACTTAAAATGAATTTCACCCTTGATATTTGTCTGGGTTATAAATGGTTTAATACTTAAATGTTAATTTCATAGAAAAACACATCATAAAAATGAATCCAAAAACTTCCATTAAAAAAGTAATGTTGGGAACATAACGGTTACCCGATGTATCATATAATTAGGTTTCCACATAGGAGAAATAGGTGTCAGGTAAAAACATAGACTCGGAGGAAACGAGTAAATATTCATAGGGAGTGATTAAGGTCATAAATCACAAAAAATTAAATAGTCAATGAAAATTTTAGGGCCTAAGAGTCATAAATATATTATGATGTAAAATTCCATTGGTCTAATAAAAATTAGTATATTAGGACAACATTTTATTTCTAGATCATTTTCCTAAAGTTGAATAATTTGTATAAAAATATATACTTTCATGATTTTAGAATAACCTCGACCTTTGTTGTTCCCTGATCCACCATAACTATTTTTCAAAAAAGGAAGGTAAATTTTTCATTCCTAAAGTAAAAAATAGATTTTCATATCCATGATATGCCATCTCATTTGTCATCAGTTACCATCAACTCAAGGTTGTTAGAACATGTTATCCAATATGCATAAATCATCATGCGGTGAGATATTACTTTAATATCACAAAATTCATCTAAAGTTTAACTTAAGACCCTATATAAATGGTTAACCTTTTAGGTATTCTAGAATATAAAAATACAATACATTAGAAAGAAGTTCAAAAAATTAGCTTGACATTGATCCCTCATATATCATAAGTTATATCTTGGTTGTCACATTCCAAAATTGTGAATACCTTCATCAATAATACTCTTGAAATAGGGTAATGACCTAAATTACCACAAATCCTTATTTAAATCATGTATGTTTCCTTATTCCAATGATTATTGGAAACATTTTTAAATACAAGAAGTTGTAAACTTCATCCTTGATGACATAGACCACTCTTCCAATAACAAGTTCTAGGGTAATATGTATCATCCAATTTATTGCTTCATATCCATAATATCTCTTTCCAAATATCATTATCTCAGAATCAAAATTTAATTAAGGGTCACCTTCCCTTAATCAAAATATCACTTATTTATGTATTTTTCACCATTAAACTTATCCTTTTCAATTATTAATGAAAAAAATAAACTAAAAATACTTATATATTTCATGATTCATATAATAGAATCATTGAATTCCAAGTCATAAATACTTTATTAATCCGACATTATTCTTAAACCATTACACAGTCTTCATCAACTTATTCTTTGAAATATATTTCCATGAATATGAAATATAAATCATGTTTTAAGGTTCCTCAGCCTTAATATATTTATGCTTCTTATGTTAACAATACTCAAAGAACATAACATACCTTTTACATTTCATTTTCAGTCTCTCCATAATCAGTAGAAAAACAATTACTTGTACCCCCTTATTGATTCTCTTCGTGATCTGTCTACATAAGACTTTGATTTCCATAATTCTCTTAATTTTTACATCTAAAACATTCAATGTTAACTTTTTCCCTTTTATTTATCTCCATTGACTTAAACCATAAAGCAGTAGGTGAGAAACACATATCATATAAGAAAACCACATAATCGTGAAAAAATACTTATAGGATATCTAAATAATGACACCATTTTTTTAATCGATTAGACTATAGGTTTATCCTATGTTATTCATAGTCAACTTCTTTTTAAATACATCATGATGGTTTGTGAAGAGTTTTTGAATTCCCAAAGCATATGTTTCAAGAGTGTCAAACAAGGTTTGTATCAAGTCCCATTGTCGCATTCCATATTATCCCGAGTTAGGACCGAAAAATATTATCAGATTTGCGACTCCTAGGTATATATGTTCTTCATCTACATCGAATTTTATTATCTAGAAATGGATTTATTTCTAGTAAACCACTTACTCTATCCTTTATCAAAATTCTAGGACATTTTCCTATACTTTTCCTTATCCTTAAACTTATCCCTAGACATTTCCTTAGGGTCATCACTAAGGTTTTCTCATCCTTGATTCTAAAGGTTAAATAAACCTTTTCTCAGATACCATCTATAACAACCCAATATTAACATACATAAAAATTACGTAACTTTAAAAATTTATACAAATGAATTCCCAAAGACCATGTTAGTTTAGTGCCTTTGTAACCATGGAATCATAAACACTCATACATGGGTGAGATACATTATCTCTCACCAGGTTCTCCAAGACTAGAACCCCTTTTAGAAATATCATACATAAAATAAATCTTCATAACGTGGGGAAGGAAAAATAAAAAAGGGGTGAGCTTAGATGCTTAGTAAGGGTAAAAATGGGAGATATATAAGCCTAAACATGAGAATAATGGTATAAGAATGTGCACAAGAGCCTAATCACGGATAGTGAGGACTCTCAAAGTGAATACCAGAGACCTAAGTTCAATTCTATGTACATTCATATTTCAAGGTACTATATTAGTTCTGTATAAGGAAATGTAGCGGGTACTGTAGCAGGCACTAAATAGTACTGTTGCAACTGGAACTACTCTCTCATTTCATCTTTTGGGCCAACGGTTTGGTCCTTGGGACATATAAGGCCTTTGTTCCACCCAGGTCCATTGGGACAATAAGATTTTCAGGCCACCTCAAGAACTTTGTGCCACCTCAAGGCCTTCATTCCACATGTAATGTGGATAAAACCGAAAAGACTTCAAGGCACAAGGCTCCAAATGGGGATTCAAGAGCAGGGTCATTCACTAGAGAAGAGCTAAAAAAAATTGTAGTAATGAGAGTGTATGACATTTTCATTAGTGCCATGCATGTGTATCTCTACACAGAATAGCTATCCGACCATCCTTGTGAAGGTGGAGAGCTGACATCAATATATTTTCTAGGGATTGGTAGTTTCAAGTAGTATATTTGGGATGAATTCCTCTAAGGCCCCTAGGTCATGTAATGTGTGTCTAATCCTACAAGCCACGTAAGGGTTCCCCCTCATTACTTAAAAGGGGGATTATAAAAAATCAATAAAAATTGAAGGCCTTATTTCTATTAAAAAATGGTATTAGAATGTGATCATAACATTAGAAGATCATACCATGCATTTAAAATATCATACTCATAAATCATGGAACAATGATCGGAAGTTCATATGACATGAATCATAAGGTAATTAAGAGAATAAGACATGAAATCATAACATAGATGTACAACATGTAATTGTGGAATACATGTAAACATAGAAAATCCTATGTCAAGGCTACCCACCAAGATCTTTATAACATGTTAAGCTTGGGATATGACTCATATACCTGCTTTGAGATTGGGCTAATAACCTGTCTACCCTCTTATTTTCAAGATTGGGTTATAACCCATAAAACTTCTTACATTTAGGTTTGGGATATGACCCATGCACCTTCTTATTTTCTAGCTTGGGCTACAACCCATGTACATTCCTATTTTCAGTATTAGGCTATAACCCATGTACCTTTGTGTTTTTGGGATTTGGAAAGAACCCATGTACCTTTTAAGATAATATACCATTTATCATTACCCAATGAATTGGAGGGATATATAGGTCCCTCCCATCATAGAACAAAATCATACATACATTTTCTATAGGATAATAAAACTTTCATTGTATCATGACCCATAAAAAGAGATGGGTTTTATAAACAACAATCATATCCCACGAAATGAAATAAGTACCATTAACATTTCATCACATCATAACCTATGGAAAATATATATTATTTTTAATCATTTGATTAAATCATAACTCGTGAAAAAAGTGGGATTCAAAAGAATATAACATAAGGAATAGAAATGGGTTCTATAAGAATCATTCCATTAAAAAATAAACCATTCAACAAATAATTTGAATGAATCCATTGGATCATGAGTATAATCAACAAATGTAATCATAGATGGAAAATAATTTTGAAATATCTTTTAAAAAAGCTTGAGGAAAATATACTCTCTTCTTTGAAAAATGAACTTTAAAATATAAAAACTTTTGAAAACCATTTTATTAAATATAAAATTGAAATATTATAAAGAAATATAGAAAACCATTTGAAAACCACTTTCTGTGAAAATAATTTGGAAACATATAATGAATGTTTGAAAACATTTTGAAACCCATTTATTTTCAAATTATTTGAAACAATGAATTTATATAATATTAAGAAAAAATATTCTATAAAAAAATAAATTTTTAATATTGTAAAGTAACCTTCAAGTAAATTTCATTTATGATGGTAGATAAATCCTTACACACCGAAGATCCCTTTTTTCACCATAAAAAGTTTAAAAAGTTTCCTCGACTGAAAAAATACAAAAATATTAATTATTAAACCCCTTTTGATTAAAAAGGTAAACTAAGGGTAAGAAATTATTTTTAATATCATAGGTTAATAATATAATATTTTCAATAAACTTTTATAATACATGGTTTTCAAGGAACAAAGATTTACGACCGAAGAGAGGGTAATGTCGGGCTTTCTTAAAAACACTTTTTTTTAATTATCTTATGTACCAAAGAGTGTAAAAATGGTACCAAGACATGAATATATAGTGAATAAAAAGTGGATAATAAAATTCATGATATTTCTTAAGATATGGATCATAATATTTCATCAAAGGAAGCATAATCATAAATAATCTTGACAAGTGATGAGATTGTTTCAATAAACTCTCACTACTTAGTAACTTTGAACTATAATCCCCTTATAATAAAATGAAATTACATGAAGTATAAAATATAATTAAAATAATTATATTCATTATATAACATGATTGTGGTAGTTTATACAACTCAGAAAAATATAGGTGCATAACCTGGAATGTGTCACAAAGAAGGAAAATTGAAACAAAATTACTTTCCCGATTTGGTAACTTTTGAAACATAAACCCCATCAAAGAAATATCATCAAATTGATATGAAAATTACCATAAATATAAGTCTAAGAATCATATAATACATCCTTGGGTAATATATTCACCACAAAAAAGGAATGGGTGGTGAATAAAGCATGTGTCTCATAGAAATAAAAAGTGAGATGAAATTCCCTTACCTTGTGTCTTGACTCTTGTTGTACTCAATCAAGAAATATTGTATAAAAATGTATATTTATTATAAATGTTTTATAGAACCATATTATTATATCTAATAGCATATATGGTTTTATTATGAATTTACATTACATTCTAGTTAACAATTTATGGTTACACTTCAGGTAATATTCGTTTAGTTTTTCTCTTTTTTCCTAATTTGTTATATATTTGGTCCTTATACAAATATATTGATTTAAATAATGTAAAAAATGATTTAAACATAATTTATATTTATTATATGTGTATTAAAATAATATATAGAATATTTAAGTATGAAATGGAATACAACGTTCATGGAGACAGTAGGTCGAACGTATGCATGAACATTGTTTCCATTTTATTATCGCATTGAAAGGGAAACGAATATGAAATATATGTATATATTTATATATTATGTATGTAAGAACTAGAATATTATTTTTAGGTATGAATCTGGAATTTTTTCTTTTTGAGAAAATTGGAGTTTCTAGAAATTTCCGGAGTACATGTTGTGTACTTTAAGTACACGCCATGTACCCGGTTGTCACGGGTGACCGTGTGCTGGTCGTGTAATGGCCGAGAACATGGTCGTGTGTGGTGAAATGGAGAAAACCTAAAATGGAGGCTGGAAAAGGAAAGTACATGTCGTGTACTTTTAAATAACACACAGTGTACTTTATTTTTTAATTAAATGGGTTGCGGTCGTGTTTGATGGACATAACCATCTTCTTCTAGACCTATCTCATTCGGGAGAGAATGAGACCACCAGATCTTCACTGAGCCCCTGAATCTTCATCCGTAATCCATTTTGACCACCTTTAATTGCGTTGGAATTCCACAGTAATAACTTCCTTCTTTTAGAGCCTCATCTCTTGATTTATCCTCTTTCATGAGTTATCCTTTGTTGAACATTTTTAACATTTTTGTAGATCTATGGTATTATAGGGAGATTAAAAGCCTGAGGTTCATGTATATTGATCTCATGACACCGAGGTAGGTGGTTTGTGCCGTTCCATAGTTATTCCTTGAGTTATATGTTCAAAAGTGCCCAATACTCTTGTTCGAGGTATTGCGTGTTTATGGGTGTTTTCCCTGTTATTGCCTGCAATGCCTTGTTTGTTTAGATAGAGGTTAATTTTTTATGAATAGGGTTAACTTTTCCATGCCATGGATGTTTTCCCCATGTTTTCTTGTATTGACCTTTGGTCTAGCTTTGCCTGTTAGGACGCTTCTTCATTTTCCATGCCTAGTATTGTTAATATCGAGTGTTTTTATCTAACAAGCTATGATGTTTTAGATTGTTTATCCAAGTAGTTATTCAGGTTTACTTTGTCTTCCATGTATCATTTGTGCATGACTGACTTACATAGGGCCATGAGAACCTCATGTAGTAGACTATAGGGAGAATGGATGTTGAGGTCTTCTCTAGAGTGTCTGTTTTACTGTTACGTTTCAAGACCATAGGGAGGCATGACTTTGTGCTCCCTTAGAGTGTCTATAGTTTCCTCGATACAGGCCATAGTGGGAATAGGATGTTGAGTGCTTCCTCATATTTTCTATTAGTTACCAATACGAGACCACATGGGGAATTTATGGTGATTTCTTCTTCAAAGAGTCTTTGTTAAAGCTGAACAAGAGGGGTTCAATTATGTGTACTTCCCAGATACTTTCTTGTGGTTGTTTGGTTGGACCATAGGGTTTATGCTATGTGTACTTCTCAGAGGGTTAACTTGTTTTTATTGGTTTCTCTTGATATATAAAAATGAATGCAATTGAATTTGTAGGATTATTACTATGTGTGATTCCTTGTTTACTACTTTATTTTGTTTATTGCCTACCATATATATTCACTGACTATTAAGCATAGATCATTGGGTTGTTGCCTACTGGGATTCATCTCACACCCTATATGGGTCCTGCTTTTGGGCCCAAATAGATTATATTGTTGTAGGTATAGATAAGGGAAAGTGCCCTTCTACTTTAGGTACTTGATTGCTGTGGATCTGGAGATCATGGGACCAAGCTAAGGCTTGCGATTCTGTGGAGATGTTTACTTGCTTTTCATCGTACTTTGGTTCATTATTTTATTCTAGCATTGTGACTTGTTTGGATGCTTTCCTAGACATATGTTTCATGCATGATATATATTTATATGTGCTCAGTTGTTGTTATTTCCAATCTTCCTTTGTTTACTATTTTGTGGTATTATTACTGCTTCCTCTATTACTATATATTTTAATTCCATTGTGTTACTCTACCAATGAGGGCATTGTTTCCCCACTATCACACCCAAGGCCCTCACTTCTAGTTGGCAGCCTCTGGCATTTGGAGAAATTCTCTTAAGGCCATTTGACCAACTGGGTATGGGGCGCCTCTGGGTGGCATCCGGAACCGGAATGTTAGAAAGTGGTATCATAGTGATTCTTTTTTTCTTGAATTTGTGTTTGGAGCCTTTAGTCAGGGATAGGAAGGAATAGGTACTTGGTAATAAGATATGCTCAGAAGTAGCTAACCCATGTACAGGGAAAAGCCAATTTACCTCGTATATTGGGATTATTCTGGTTTTTCAATTTTATAGTTGATTTGATTTCACCATTGGGTGGTCCACATGTATTGTGTTCTTATCATTGATGTTATTGAGGTTCTATTTCTATTGCAACCTGATGAGATGAGGGTATCACATCTCATTCATCATATAGGCAGTTGTTAGAAATCACATGTCATGCATTCCAACCATGACATTTATGGTGGATTAGTGATTTCATGTGGTTGTGATAGATGTTGTGCTAGATATGCATACTGTTGTGATAGATGCCTTGATTGAATACCTGATTTTGATAGGGTATTGAATTGTGTAAGGTTTTGCATGAATGAATGCCAAACTTTGGTTCTTAAGGTGTTACAGGACCTCATGGATTGGAATTTGGTGGATCATTAAATTATTATTCCTTGTGTATGACATGCATAAGATTCCAAGATTTGATTTTTAGGGAGTATGGGCCCTCACTAATTGGAATCTGGCACTTCAATGTTTATTTCAGTTTTTTCTGCGCTTTCGGAGTAGTTTCTGATGCTTATTGTCTAGAAAACCCCAATATACATGGCGTGTAATGATAAATACATGGATTGTGTCCTTCTGTTTGAGAAGGAACTATTTTTCTTAAGTACACACCATGTACTATATGTACACGCCGTGAAGTCTCTAACTATGATACTGGCTATGTGGTCAGAGACATGGGGTTGGGAAATCTTTCATGGAAGACGTTGTGTTTCTGATGTACACGCTGTGTAGAGAAGACCCTGTGTCCACCTGTGTGACTAATGACATATATGGATAAAACATAAGTTATACATGCTGTGTCAAGTTTTAACACACCGTGTAGTGTAACCCATGTATCTGACCATGTAGTGAACAACACGGGTCGGTGAAATCTTTCTAGTAAACATTGTGTCTATCATAAACACGCTGTGTAGAGTCATATGTGTAATTGGTCATGTAACTAACAACACGGGTCAGTGAAATCCTTCTATTACACGCTGTGTCTGGTACTAACACACCATGTAGTCTTGTTTTAGGATAACCGTGTGGCTTATCCTTATAAGGGAACTTGGGCAGGGGAAGAGGATTGAAGTACACGCTGTGTGTTAGGACAACACATTGTGTGTTTGGGGTGTTACACGACCTGGGTTGGCATAAGTACACGCCCATGGTAAGGCTAAAGGGAACATGCCGTTTAGGCATTATACACGTCATTTATTCATGTTTTGAAAAACATGAATTCTTTATTTCTCTTGTTACCTTATTACAATTCTATGTTTCAGTCCCTATTAATCTTGATCTAAGGTGGGAACTTGACCTTGTCGAGTCATGCCATTGAGATGTCCTCCGGTTGTCTTCCAGTTATAGAGTAGCGATTAGACACAAGATATAGTCAATCAGGGACTACCATCAGATCCTCCAATTATGACAGTCTTGGCACCAGCCATCATTCCGGACATAGGTGATGACGCATAGTTCCAAGAGGGATTTATGAGGTTTATACATACCATCCGAGGAGTACCACATCCTACCCTTTCTATGGTAGTGTTGACACGGTATTTCCATCAGTAGCATCCTCCCACCTTTACAGGGGAAGGAGGACCTTAGGCTGTAGAGTCATGGTTAGAATCCATGCTTTCTATCTTCGAGCATCTAGAGACACCTCAAGAGAGGAGGGTGAAGCTCGCTACGTATATGATTTGGGATTACACCAAGATATGGTGGGATGTGATCTCACATGTGGGACGCCAGCATTTTATGGCGTTGGATGAGTTCCAGCATGCCTTCTTTGATTATTTCTACCAGGAAACATTGACGGTCGATTGATCCCAAGAGTTCATGAGTCTAGAGTAGGGTACTCTTTCTCTTATGGAGTATTCTTCTCACTTCACAGAGCTATAGCACTTCACACACATCCCAATATGTGATGAGTTATTTCTGGCGAGGAATATTGAGGATGGTCTTAGGTGAGACATCCGATCTTAGGTGAACGTCTTTAGGTTGACTTCCATCACTTCTATAGTCAACCAGGCGTTGATCACAGAGCGCAATCTGAGGGATTCTAGAGCAGTGATCTAGGGAAATTTGACATCTGGAGTTGGTATCCCCCTACTGATAGTAGGAATCACCATAGGGAGTCTACACATAGATATCGTAGTAGGTGGGATACTTCTTTTGGTGGTCAGGTGGTGTGCTACCAGTGCGGGAAAAGTGAGAATATGAGACCACATTACTCGAGACACCCAGTGGAGTGATGATCTTGTGACAAAATGGGTCATCTTTAGTACTTCTGTAAATTCTTCTCACCAAAAGGTAGTGATATGAATTCTTCTATGAATCTGCGTTCCAGAGAAGCACCACCAGTTTCTCATTAGTCAGGGAACTAGAGTTCTTATGGATGTTCAAGCCAAGGTGGAGGTCGTGACCATAGTATCCAGTCACCAGGACTTATAGCAACAATAGGGTGGATCAGTTCATGGTGGTCAAACAGGGTCATAGGGCCATGGTGCAGGTCAGACGTTTGCAGTGGAGCAGACCCTGCAAGAGTAGGATCCGAAACCCTTTACAGTTTGAGGTACGATCCTAGTTGCCTTAGTTTTAGATTCTGAACTTTTCGATACACGGGCTTCCCATAGCTTTATATTTGTCCCTGTTTTGGGGAGCCTTGGGCTCTGTATCTTTTCTTCTACTGATATCTTGACGTTAGACACTCCGTTGGGGACTAAAACTGCTAGTGTACATCAATGTAAGGAGTGACCTCTAGAGGGTGGTGGGAGTCACTTATTTTGGGACCTCGATATCATGGAGATAATGGACTATGAATTCATTCTCGTAATGTACTGGTCAGTTCCCTTTCATGCTATTTTTGACTGCTATCGTCATAGGGTGAGTTTCACATCACCAGTGGGCGGATTTTTTCTTCCTAAGGGTGAATGGGATGTCCAGGTTAGAATAGTGGGACCCGAGCATCATGGGTTGGGAGGATTTATAGCCCAAATTTATAGTCTATATCTAGATGAATTGGGGACTTCATAGATGGACATTCCTCCAGTGGTGGATCGTTTCAGGGATCTCTTTTTAGAGGAATTTTCATGTTTTCCTCTGGAGTGAGAGGTGGAATTTTCTATTAAGCTTATGCCAGGAGAGGCACCAGTGTCTACTCTTCCTTATAGGATGGATACACCAGAGTTGAAAGAGCTCAATAAGTAGTTGGAGAAGTTACAGGAAAAGGGTTTCATCTGACCCAGTACTTCTCCTTGGGGTTCGCCTGTCCTATTTGTGAAAAAGTCTAATGGTACCCTCAAACTTTTTGTGGATTATCAGAAGTTGAACCAGTTGGCGATCAAGAAATGATATCCCTTATCGAGGATTGATGATCTCATTGATCAGATTTGAGGAGCCTGGGTGTTCTATAAGATTGACTTGATATATGGTTATCATCAGTTGCACGTTATACCATCATATATACCACTTACATCCTTTTGGAGCAGGTATGGTCTATAGGAGTATGTGGTTATGCCATTTAGACTCACGAATGCGCTTTCAGTTTTCATGGAACTGATGAACCGAGTGTTCCATCCATACTTGGATTATTTTGTGGTGGTCTTCATGGATGATATCTTGGTGTACTCTCACACTCTACATGACAATGCCACACATATTGAGATCATTTTGATTACATTGCGAAAACATTAGTTACATGAAAAGCTCTCAAAATGACACTTTTGGATGGTCCAGATTCACTTCGTGGGTCATGTTATCTCAGATACAGGAGTATCAGTGGACCCAGAGAAAGTGAGATCAGTAGTTTCCTAGGAGCAGATGAAGAATTTCTTTGAGGTACGTAGTTTTCTAGGAAAGTTTGGTTACTACAAGTGTTTTATATAGGACTTTTTATGCATAGAAGCACCACATACTGGCATGAATAAGAAGGGTGTGAAGTACATGTGGTCAGATTATTGGGAGTTGGCATTTCAAGAGATGAAAGAGAGGTTAACTTCAACACCGATTCTAGTATTTCTTGATCCGGTTAAGAGCTATACTATTTACTGTGATTCATTATGTATTGGGCTGGGAGCAGTGCTTATGCAGGGAGAAGGGGTCATTGCATACGGGTCTCAACAATTAAGGCCACATGAGAGGAACTACCCAACTCGTGTTCTCAAGATGGATGCAATCGTTCATGCTTTACACTGTTGGAGACACTACCTGTTGGGAGAGCATTTTGTGGTTTTCAACGATCACAAAATTCCCATGTATATCTTCACTCAACATGACCTGAATTTGAGCCAACAAATGTGGGTTGAGTACCTTCAGTCTTTTGACTTTGATCTTACCTATATGCCTGGGAAGGGCAACGTAGTGGCTGATGCGTTGAGAAGGAGAACTCAGATACAGGAAGTTCAGGAGGCTAGTAGTGAGTGGAATCTTATGGCTCTATTCTCTAAGTTGAATTTGGAGGTGCATGATAGACAGGGGCATACGTTTCTATCTTCTATAGTTGTTACCTCTACTCTTCTTGATCAAGTGCGAATGAGGAAGCTATCCGATTCTAAAGGCCTAGTCTTATGGGAGAGTGTTTCAGGAGAGGACCCCATTCCTGGATGGAAAATAGGTGAGGATGAGATCTTGCGTTTTCATGGGCGCATATGGGTGTCAGCAGACATACGTGAGGATCTGAAGCGAGACTTTCATTCCTTAGTTTGGTCAGTTCATCCTAGTGTCACGAAGAAGTATCGTGATCTACATCGTCAGTATTGGTGGCCTGGTATGAAGAGAGATGTTGTTGGGTTTGTCATGAGATGTTCCACCTGTTAGTAGGTGAAGGCGGATCATCAGTGACCAACATGACTTTTTCCGCAGTTACCCATTCCCAAGTAGAAATGGAACGATGTCACGATAGACTTCGTGATGGGTTTATAGAGGTTGCCTTGATGGAATTATGGAGTTTGGGTTGTCATTTATATACTCACAAAGGTTTCTCACTTCTTTCCGATCAAGTATACTTTCAGTGTTGATGAGCTAGTATGGTTATACATCTGAGAGATTGTACGTCTACATGGGGTTCCACACTCCATTGTTTCAGACGTGGATTCACGTTTTACTTCTCGGGTCTGGAAGGGACTTCAGAAGGCTTTGGGAACACAGGTAATTTCGAGTATAGCTTACCACCCCTCGATAGATGGCCATTTCGAGTGTACGATTCAGGTGCTTGAGGACATGCTTCGAGCATGCATCCTAGATTTTGGAGGATTGTGGGAGAAGCACACACCACTTGTGGAATTTTCCTACAATAATAGTTTTGAAGAAGCAATTTAGATGTAACCTTATGAGGCTTTATACGGTAGGCTATGCTGATCACCCTTATGTTGGATGGAGGTAGGAGAGGAAGCTATGTTGGGACCTCATCTTGTCTAGGAGACCACAGAGCTGATAGAGTTGATTCGGAAGAGGATGGCTACTACACAGTCATGATAGAAGTCGTATGCTGATTGACGGAGATGACCTCTGGATTTCGAGGTCAGAGATCCAGTTTTCCTACATGTCACACTGAGGTTGGGACATAGGAAGATTAAGAGACAAGGTAAGATTTCACCGAGATACGTCGAGCCATTTTAGATGTAGGGGAGAGTCGGTTTGGTTGCCTATCGGTTGCAGTTAAATCAGAGGTATCAGGCTATGCATGATGTCTTCCATGTTTCTTAGCATTGACGTTACTTCTCAGACCCGTCTTAGGTTTTCCATCCTGAGGAGGTTGAGTTAGAGGTGGATGAATCTTTCAAGGAGTATCCTATCTAGATTGTTGATCATGGTGTGAAGGTTCTTTGTGGCCATTCTATTCCTCTCGTGCAAGTGCTATGGAAGCACAGGTGAGTACAAGACGAGACTTAGGAGAGGGAGGCTGATGTACGATCACAATGGCCAGAGCTATTCGAGGTTTCTTCTTCTACGCCACTTTTCTAGGGAAATTCGGGGAAGAATTTATTTAAGGGGGGAAGTTTGTAAGAAATCATATATTCTTTTCTAGTATAAATATTTCTTTAGGGTTTTTTTGAGAAAAATATGAGTTTTTGGAAATTTCAGGAGTACACGCCGTGTACTTTAAGTATACACCGTGTACCCGGTTTTCGCGAGTGACCATGTGTTGGACATGTAACGGCCGAGCACAAAGTCATGTGTGGTGACCTTGAGACCACCTAAAGCAGAGGATAGGAAAGGAAAGTACATGTCGTGTACTTTTAATGAACACATAGTGTACTTTCTTTTTTTTTCATTAAATGGACCGGGGTCACATATTATGAAAATAACCATCTTTTTCTCAACCTATCTCATCCAGGAACGAACAAGATCACCATATCTTATCTGAGCCCCCAACTTTCCATCCATTCTCCATTTTGACCATTATCGATTGCATTGGAATCACCATGATAAGATCCTCCTTCTACTAGAGACTCATCTCTTGATTCCTCCTCTTTCACAAGTTATCATTGGTTAAATGTTTTTAAAATTTTTGTAGACCTATGGTATTCATGGGAGATTCAAGGCCTGATGGTCACGTATATCGATCTCACAACACCGAGGTAGGTTGCTTGTGCCTTTCCGTAGTTAGTCCTTGAGTTATACGTTCAAAAGTTCAAAATACCCTTGTTCGGGGTACTGCGTGTTTATGGGTGTTAGCCCTGTTATTGCTTGATATTCCTTGTTTGTTTGGATATAAGTTAATTGTTTATGAATAGGGTTAAATTTTCCATGATGTGGATGTTTTTCCCATGTTTTCTTATTTTGACCATTTGGTCTAGCTTTTCCTGTTAGGCTGCTGCTTTGTTTTCCATTCCAAATATTGTTTGGATGATGTGTTTTTATTTAACATGCTATTATATGTTGTAAATTGTTTATTAAAGTAGTTCTTGAGGTTTACTTTGGAAACCATGTATCGTTTGTTCATGACTTACTTACACTGGACCGTGAGAACCTGGTGTAGTAGACCATATGGGGAATGGATATTGAGGGCTTCTCATGAGTGTCTATTTTACTGTTACTTTGCAAGACCATAGGGGGGGGGGGTGGACTTTGTGCTCCCTCAGAGTGTCTGTAGTTTCCTTGATACAGGACATAGGGGGAATTGGGCATTGAGTGCTTCCTTAGAGTGCCTATTAGTTAACGATACAAGACCATAGGGGGAATTGACGGTGAGTGCTTCCTCAGAGAGTCTTTGCTAAAGCTGAACCAGAGGGGTTAGACTGTGTGTACTTTCTAGAGGGTTGTTTATGATTTTTTGGTTGAACCAGAGGGGTTAGGCTGTGAGTACTTCATATAGGGTTACCTGTTTTTGATTAGTTGTTCTTGATATATAAAAATGAATGCAATTGAATTTTTAGGATTGTAACTCTTTGTACTTCCTTGTTTACTACTTCATTTTGTTTATTTTCTGCCATATATATTCACTGACAGTTAGACACAGATCTTTGAGTGGTTGCCTACTGGGATTCATCTCACACCCTATTTGGGTCATGATTTTGGGCCCAAACAGATTATATTGCTACAGGTATAGATAATGGTAAGTGCCATTCTACTTCAGGTACTTGATTGTTATGGAGTTGGGAAGCATGAGACCAAGATGAGGCTTGTGATGCTGTGGAGATGTTTACTTTCTTTTCGTTGTACTTTGGTTTAGTATTGTATTCTAGCATTGAGACTTGTTTGGTTGCTTTCCTAGAAATATGTATCATTCATCATATATATTTATATGTGCTCATTTGTTATTAATTCCATTCTTCCACTATTTATTGTTTTGTGTTATTATTACTATTTCTGCTATTACTATCAGTTTTACTTCTACTGTGTTACTCTGCTAATGAGGGTATAGTTTCCCCACTATCACACCCGAGGTCCTCACTGCTAGTCGGCAGCCTCTTGCATTTGGGGAAATGCGCTTGAGGCCATGTGACCAATCGGGTATGGCGTGCCTCTTGGCGGCACCCAGAACTGGGACGTTGCAATGTAACACCCCAAAATGATAAAGGGTTAAATGGATAAATTATATGACTCTTATCAACAAGGTGGACCTTCCTTTTTGGGATCCTACCTGATTAAAACTTCATAGTTAAGCATGCTTGGACTGGAGTAGTGATCAAGATGGGCGACCTTCTAGGAAGTTTCCCAGTGTGTGTGTGAGTGAGGATAAAGCACGTTGGAAATGACATGTGTTGGCCTGTGGGGACAGTTATTAGTCAGATGACCCATTCGGAAATGTGGGTGGACCCTTGGGTGGGGGCAACGTGTCTGCGGGGCAACTGGTGGTACCCGGGTTGCTAGGACCTGACAGCCATGTTAAAGCGGGTTGTTTATTCTGTCACCGGGACCCTGTTGTTACATTTGGGATCAGAGGTGGTACCCAGCCTTAAGTGTGGTGCATTTCCTAGGTTGACATGTAGGGCCCACAATAAAGGTGTTCTGCTCTAGGGGGGGATTGATTGTAACACCCCATAATGATAAAGGGTTAAATGGCTAAATGATATGACTCATGTCAACAAGGTGCACCTTCTTTTTCTGAGCCTACCTGATTAGAACTATATAGTTATGTGTTCCTAGCCTCAAGTAGTGATCATGATGGGTGACCTTCTGGGATGTTTCCCAGGTTGTGTGTGAGTGAGGAAAAAGCACATTGGAAATGGCATGTGTTGTCCTGTGGGGAAAATCATTAATTAGATGACTCATTCGGACATGTGGGTGGACCCTTGGGTGGGGAACACGTGTATGCAGGGCAACTGGTGGTACCTGGCAGGCCAGGACCTGACGACCATGTCAATATGGGGAGTCTGTGCTGTCATTGAGATCCTGTTGTTACATTTGGTATCAGAGGTTGTACCTAGACATAAGTTTGGTGCACTACATGGGTTGAGATGTAGGTCCCACAACGAGGGTGTTGTGCTCTGGGGGGAGGGGGGTGATTGTAACATCCCATAATGATAAAGGGTTTAATGGTTAAATGATATGACTCATGTCAACAAGGTGCACCTTCCTTTTCAGGAACTTACATGATTAGTACTCCATAGTTAAGCATGTTTGGACTAGAGTAGTGATCAGGATGGGTGACCTTCTAGGATGTTTCCCAGGTTGTATGTGAGTGAGGACAAAGCACACTAGAAATGACATGTGTTGGACTATGGGGACAATCATTAATTAGATGACCCATTCGGACATGTGGGTTGACCCTTGGGTGTGGACCACGTGTCTGCGGGGCAACTGGTGGTACCTGGCGGGCCCAAACCCGACGACCATGTTAAGGTGGGGTGTATGTGTTTTCAATGAGACCCTGTTGTTACATTTGGTATCAGAGGTGGTACCGAGCCTTAAGTGTGGTACACTGCATGGGTTGAGATGTAGTCCCACAATGAGGGTGTTGTGCTCTAGGAGGGGTGATTGTAACACCCTAGAATGGTAAAGGGTAAAATTGATAAATGATATGACTCATGTCAACAAGGTGAACCTTCCTTTTTGGGAGTCTAATTGATTAGAACTTCAATGTTATTCGTGCTTGTCCTGGAGTAGTGATCAAGATGGGTGACCTTTTAGGAAGTTTCACAGGGTGTGTGTAAGTGAGGAAAAAGCACACTGGAAAGGACATGTTTTGGCATGTGGGGATATTCATTATATAGATGAATCATTTGGACATGTGGGTGGACCCTTGGGTGGGGACCATGTGTCTGCGGGGCAACTGGTGGTACCTGGCGGGTCAGGACAAATGACCATGTTAAGGTGGGGTGTATGTGCTGTCATCGGGACTCTGTTGTTACATAATAACATTAAAATAGAATTATTATTTTATATATATCATATAATTTCACTAAACACATCCTTAATATATCCCATATAGTGTGTGAATGAATCACATCGTATTGAGGGGGTGGTAGTCCTCATTTCCTCAAATGAAATTATCGTATTTACAAAAGATGGAAAGTGTAATGGTATTTTATAAATAAAAATTACAAAATCATAAATGCATTATAAATATCATATATATCATATATAAATATATTTTCCATCATAATGTCCACTAAGAGAGGTGGTAAAAATAAAAATGAACAATAAACATTTTATGAGGCGGTAGTTTGTTGTTCACATAAACAGTATGGTCATTACCCATTAGATGTAAGTGCATGTATGTTTCGGTAAAAAAATTATCATAAAAACATCCTAGTATATTGAGGATAATGTTTTTGTTATACAATCTTGTAATAATAAGAGTTAAGGGAGTATATAATGGAAAAATAAAATAAAGAAAGGATCTTGAGTGACGTTACCTCTTCTTTGGGTAACTCCTTTTGGTTTTCACCAAAGGGCCTCATTGGATTGGTTTCATCACAAATGGAGGATTCAAGTAGGATGGTAGGGATGCTCGGAAGTTTATTGAGAATATATTTTCCAAACCTATGAGGTTTGAGATGTGTAAGGAATGAAGATAGTGATTGCCTTTTTATAGTGGAAGGGGAGTGAAACTCTTGTAAATATGAAAAGGTATTCATTAATGAGATGTATACCTTACCTAATGTTCCTCT
Source organism: Viscum album (assembly GCA_963277665.1). Classification (NCBI taxonomy): domain Eukaryota; kingdom Viridiplantae; phylum Streptophyta; class Magnoliopsida; order Santalales; family Viscaceae; genus Viscum; species Viscum album. The sequence continues at coordinate 1,907,190,373 of OY728161.1, read as the reverse complement.
AAAATAAAAAAATAAAGGATTAAAGGGGAATCATGGTCGAGATAAACCTTCACCACACATAATTTGTTCCTTTACCGAGACCCTATTATTACATTTGGTATCAGAGGTGGTACCCAGCCTTAAGTGCAGTGCACTAGACCCTTGGGTGGGGACCACGTGTCTGCGGGGAAACTTGGCGAGCTAGGACCCAACAACCATGTTAAGTTGGGGTGTATGTGCCGTCACCGGGACCCTGTTGTAACATTTGGTATCAGAGGTGGTACCCAACCGTAAGTGTGTTTCACTGTCTGGGTTGAGATGTAGGTCCCAAAATGAGGGTGTTGTGCTCTAAGGGGGGGGGGGGGTGATTTTAACACCCTAAAATGATAAAGGGTTAAATGGATAAATGATATGACTTATGTAAACAAGGTGAACCTTTTTTGGGAGCCTACCTAATTAAAACTTCATAGTTAAGCGTGCTTGGCCTGGAGTAGTGATCAGGATGGGTGAACTTTTGGAAAGATTCTCATGGTTTGTGTAATTGAGGAAAACTCATGATAGAAAGGACATTTATTGGCCTATTGGTACATTCATTAGTCATATGACTCGTTCAGACATGTGGGTGGACCCTTGGGTGGGGACCACGTGTCTGCGGGGAAACTGGGGGTGCCAGACGGGCCAGGACCCAACGACCATGTTAAGGTGGGGTGTTTGTGCTATCATTGAGACATTTTTGTTACATAATAACATTAAAATAGAATTATTATTTTATATATATCATATAATTTCACTAAACACATCCATAATATATCCCATGTAGTGTGTGAAAGAATCACATCGCTTTAAGGGGGCGGTAGTCCTCATTTCCTCAAATGAAATTATCGTATTTACATAAGATGGAAAGTGTAAAGGTATTTTATAAATAAAAATTACAAAATCATAAATACAATATAAATATCATATATATCATATATAAATATATTTTCCATCATAATGTGCACCATAAGAGGTTGTAAAAGGAAAAATGAACAATCATCATTTCATGAGGCGGTAGTTTGTTGTGCACATAAACAATATGTTTGTTTCCCATTAAATGGAAGTGCATGTAAGTCTTGGTAAAAAAAATATCATAAAACAATCCTAGTATATTGAGCATAATGGTTTTGTTATACAATCTTGTAATAATAAGAGTTAAGGCAGTATATAATGGAAAAAAATAAAAGAAATGATCTTGAGGAGTGATGCTGCCTCTTCTTTGGGTAACTCCTTTTAGTTTTCACCAAATGGACTCATTGGATTGGTTTCATCACAAATGGAGGATTCAAGTAGGAAGGTAGGTATGTTCAGAAGTTTATTGAAAATATATTTTCCAAACCTATGAGGTTTGAGATGTGTAAGGAATGGGGATAGTGATTTCCTCTTTATAGTGGAAGAGGAGTGAAACTGTTGTAAATATTAAAAGGTATTCATTAATGGGATGTATACCTTAACTAATGTTCCTCCAAAATAAAAAAATAATGGATTAAAGGGGAATAATGTTATATATAAACCTTCACCACACAAAAATATATTCATTTTAATAATTTCGTTCCTTAACTTCTAAGTTTCCCCAATTTTATCATTTTGGTTTTTATTAAAAACACTGGTTTTCTAACCTATGTAGTTTAACCATTAAATCTAAATTAAAGTGAGATTATTTTTAAAATATAGATCCATCAAATTATAAATATTATAAATAATTTACAATATAAAAGTATCCAGTGTTATAGAAATTAATTTTAAAACAAGCGCATGTGACGCACAAAAATACTGCTTAAACTCGAATCGTGCTTAAAATGTTTTTACAATTTATGTGTCAATATGTTAATCATAAAAGATCAATTGGTTCATTAATAGACCATATTTAAAATTTATTAACGCTTAAAATAACTTTTAATAATATTTTATTTTATTAATTTTAAATCTTTTAATAAAATATTATTTATTGTAAAATAACATTAATGTCAATTTTGACATTATTTATTTAATTTTAATTTTATAATATATAAACAACATTTTAAATAAAATATATTGTTATTACAACTATGTAACATGATATATTCATCTAAAAAATAATTATAGGCAACAATTCAATCAATTTACTTCACTTTTAATATTTATAGTATCATTTTTTTATTAAATTATTATCTAAATAATCACTACATCGGCATTTCTTATGAATTTTTTGTAACTAAATATTCTATAAGAATTAATGATAAATTATTATGATAAAAATAACCCATTTATATTTCAAAAGGATATATATAACCTAATATATGTTGTTTTTTAAAAATTTCAATGTTTTATAAATATTAAAGGTAAGGAAAGTTCCTTTTTTTCATTCTTAACCTATTATATTGGGCAGTTCCATTTAATAATATAACAATAACCCATAAAACTATAACCAATAGGGGATATGTTCTAATTATTTTAAGCCAATGTCTTTTTGAAAAAAATTATAGGTTATTTTGGTCTTTAAGATTAAGTTTTAGTCTCTTGTTATGCTAAAATTTACCTTAATCACCGTAATTAATCGTAATCACTTTTTGGTAAAAAAAAATTAAGTTCATATTATTAGACCAAAAATATTGTACTTATTACAACCATGTATGAATATTTTTCAAAATTCAATTCATAAAAGTTGGAAAATTAAGTTTAACGCTAATCTCACAAACATGGTGAGAAAACGGGTTTTTAAAGTAAAAATATTCAAAAGTACAACAAGTTTTTATATAAAATTTCAATATAAAAATGACTCCAATGAACAATATTGGATTCATATATGTATTATTGATCTATTTTTACTTTATAAAAGAAATTAAAAATATAATTTAGGAATAATTATTTTATAAATGAAGAGGTGATTTTTAACTAAAATACTGTATTTTTCATTATTCATCAAAAATGAAGTTTCTTAGAAAAATACCAAAAAACACCCTAAGATAATTTTGATATTATGAATTCCAAAATGAATATTATTTTTTAAAATTATATTTCTATATTTTTAAAAAATTAATTTTAATGTTTTTTCACATGAGGACATAAAAAGAAGATTATTTGAGAAAATAGTATTTTTAAACATATAAAGACTTTAACAAGTACTATATTTTTCATAATAAATATGTTTTATTTATATAAAACCATTATAATAATTATTTTAAAATTAGTTATTACTATTCATATTTATCTGTTTAATGTTTTGGTTATAACTATCTCTTTCAAATAATTATAATAATAAAATGATGTTTTGTTGAAACTCAATGTTCCCTGTAACATACACCAAGTCAGTGTTGCGTGTAGCACAATATTACATTAGTGTAGTGTATAATGAATGTATGAATTAGTTTTTAATTTAAAAAATCTATCTTCTGGTGTTGTGTTACTTTCTAAATATATAAAAGATTAAATTAATTCAAAAAATATTAATTCACAAAATTTTAGGGTGTTATAACTCACATGATTGAATCTGATCCCTGAAGAAAAACAATAAAAAAGGTTGAAGTCTCCAAACAAAATACTACATGACATGTAAGGGGGTGTACATGGTGTTTGATCCCACCAAAACACACAATCGTGTTCTCCGATTTAATGTTTGGTCTAGGAATGTGAACATTCATGGAATGTACTTGCGGTATATGACATGTCTAGCCTCACCCGAGCCTCGGTGGTGTCCTCTCTTCACATGGCTCAGAAAACTATGTCTCACACATGGTGTGTAACCCATGTTACATGGTATGTTCTGGCTAAACAACCCCTTATCCAAGTCATCAACCCATGCCCATGTCTGACACCCCGTGTAAGTGTACGTTGGCAATGTACTTTCACATGGCCATGTATGTTCACACGACTTCCATGGCTATGTCCCACAGACACATGAAATGGGGTCACTATATGACATGTGACCCCAATATACGACATGTAGTCCCTAAAATACATCTTCCATGAATGGTAATATCACACAATATGCTCCACTTTACTACACACTTTGTAGATTGGAATTATTTCATTGGTTTCCCTATCAGTAGCCCAAATCACCCCCATTTTCCACTGAAATACACAGATCGACCCTCACATGGTTTCTAGGATGTGTTTAAGGGCTCTAAAACCTTAAAAAGATACATTAAAAGGGGATCAAGACATAAAACTCAAAACTTACTACCTCATTGTGAATAATTTAACCTTTGTGGTCAGATCTGTGATCCAAAGCCATTGCACCATGATCTAGGAGAAATTTCCATCAAGATCAAAGATTGGAAACGCTTCTCCTCCTTGATTTTATCCTTGGTTTTTCTGTCACTCCAAAGGGGAACTGGGGGATGGTCTCTTGAAGTTTTCACTAAGGGGGATATAGGTAAGGGATTCTGTATTAGTTTTATTAAAACAATATCTTCCATTTAACACCTCACTGCCAACTCGCCTAAGACCCGACACCTGGCACGAAAAAATTTTATGTTTATCCAAGGGGAAAAAATGTTCTAAACTCAACTATAGTCTCAGAATTATGATTTAATACTCCACATGGGTGTTATTCTATGATTCCAAATAAACTTACCGTGTTTGATAAAATATTTTTAATATTTTTAATATCACCATACTAAGGCTCTTTGGGCACCATAATCTTGTGCCAAATTAGTTACTAGATCCGTAAATGTTATTAGAAATATTCCAAAGTCTTACTGGAGAAACAAATTATCAAAAAATACTCCCCACCTTAAGGCCTTTCATCCTAGAAAAGAAAAATACTATGCACTAAGGAAATAAATTGAGCTCTCAACTAGCACTCTCATGCCAACATGATCACCAAGACCACCACAAAGGCCATTATGGGTTCTGTGATGCTTAAGAATAGACACTAAGGGGAACCAAAAGGTCAAAACAAGCCCATTTTCAAATCATCCAGGTCAACATTGTTCAAAAATGGTCACATGTCTCTTCAACTATGGTAGGTGGAAAACACAAAGCCCCCAATCTATATTCAATCATAGGGTTTAGCGATACACCACCATACTTACATGATACGGAGACAAAAAACCCCTACTTAAACGACAAAGTCATAGAAAATTTTCCACCGTACATTAATACTATCTACTTTGGTAGGAACTGACTCACTCACATGGTTTTTTGTCACATATTAAGAGCACATATTAGTGGGGGAAGTGTCCTTAATTCCTAGGAGCCTCAAGCCATAACAAACTATGTCACACCCTCCTCAAACATATCGTGTACAAAACTGACACTGAGCATGTGAGGTTACCAAAGAAAAAATAGAGCTACCCAAGTGCATAGACTTGGTCTTACTAGGCCCATCGTGCAAACCTATAACACAAAACCATGACCTGAACACACAAATAAGAACGACTCATCCACCACACCGTGAAACTATCTATTTATGGTGGCACTGATTCATCTTTATGGTTTTTATCACATAAAATAAACATGTATCAATTGGGTAAGGATCCATCTTCCTCATGCATTCAAATCTACATGGAAAAATATTGACATAGGGTCTTACCAATGCCCCATTTCATGAAAAACTAACCATGAGAAAGAAGTGCAAAAGAGTACCAGATAATAGTGTCTACAAATACTACTAAAGAAAGTAGAAAGAAAACATTGTGTAACTTGATCCCTATGAGGATCCTCTGGTTTAAAGGTATTTTCATCCATCAGCTATCCATTCCCCAATCCTCTAGCCCCCTGATCATGGAATGGACATCCTAGGGGTGATTGTGGAAACTTGTATCATCTTCCACCTCCTGCTACTCTACCTGATACCCTTCCATGTCTTCTACCCTGTAGACCTCCTTGATCAAAATAATACCACTACTAATATGGTTCATTAACCATCTCCCTTTTAGAAGCTAGATGGGTCAGATAATATCTATAGGGATTTCCACATCCTTCACAATTGTAACACCACCTCTCCTGTGGCTGACCAAAACATGATTGGAAACCCTGAGCCTCAGAACATCCATTCAAGGATCTCATAATGAGGATCCTCACATTCCTAGATCCCTGAGCCTCCTTTAGGCCACCAGCTATTGAGGTATCATCTTAGTGTTCCCAATACTAATGGTTAGAGTCTTGTTAGATAGAAATATCTCTAACACAAAGGCCCGCTTAAGCGTACCAACATAGGTTGTAATGCACAATGACCCCACTGATGCTCTGATCTCATAGAACAAACCCGTCTTAAAGGTTCGTGCTCTGAAAAATGAATCCAAAACCATATCTAGGGAGTACCATGATAGGGCTGCAAACATTTCCAAGAAATCCTCTATGGTCATGCTATCTTGATGAAGTTACATAATCTACTAGATATGCACCAAAATTAATATGTATGGATAGAACTCATCTTTAGAGAACCACTCAAACATTTACTAAGAGAGTGTCACCTCATTGTGGGTCTTTGTCACTAGACTTCACCATCACCTGGCCGAACCCTATAGATGGTTCGACACTAAGAACACCATATGATCGAGAGTTGTCCTCACAAGAAGGAAAACACATGTGACTACCTTAAGCTATTCTTTAGTTTCTTGTGGGTTTGGATCATCCTGATACCTTAGATTTCACTACCTCTAGGACACGTGCAATGCACTCAGCCTGTGTACATCCTCATCCTGCACTTCCATCACAACATGCTTCTCAATGAGTGGTGTCTCGACCTATAGACCACACATGGGTGTAGCTTTTGAACAAGTGCCCTACACTAAAGCCTCTTCATGGGGAAGATTATCATCACAATTACACCATGGAACCCTTTCGGGCTATCATCATAGAAGAATACTGAAATAGATTCAAGATGCGCCATGGTAAATGAGTATATCTTAGGAGCTAACTGATGAAAGACAAGGAAAAACCGAAAACCCAGTCCTATATGTTGCATGTACCATTATTTCCCCAAGAATAATTTTCTAATGTACCGAGTCTAAAATAAGGTTATTAGATTCATGGTGAATGGATATGTTGACTTCCACATTGAAACTGGTGTCAATGGACTAATATCCAAACATGAAACACCCATTCACTATTGCTATGAATCCCAAACCAATATCATGACACTACAATCCCAAAGTGGAACATGATCTTGGGCAACTCTATCATGACCCGACCCAAAAAGGCCTCGAACGAAACTCCCCAAGCCCACCTCTAATAAGATAGGGGTTAGAGAATAGCACTGAGTAGGGATACCACATAGATGATAGGACTTTACCTAAAGTACATGTACGAACACACCCACCAACACCTCCATAAAATAGTGAAGAGATATAAAATGATATAAACTAAAATACATGGATACATATATCCCAAACTAGAGTAAAAAAGAAGTATTAGAAGCATAAAAGGAAAAAACACACGCCCCAAAAAAACTATAAAAGCGTACAACATTCATAGAATGAGGGGATCAATGTTAAATTTAATGACCAGAATTATATTCAGCCTAACTCTAGTAAAAACCACGGTCAGTCTAGATTGGTAAGATTCACCTTCCTCAGTTACTCTAGGGACTCCTTCAGAAGGCATCTATTCTGAACAAGACACAACACATGAAAAAAAGACCATTCAGGTGTGAGTATAACAATAATCATTAGGCTCCCAAAAACCCAAAAGAAAAGGGAGAAACTGAGAGGAATCAGTCTGTTTAACCTTTCTAGAGGGAACCCAAATGAAAAGGGATATCAACTTAGACATGTGAAAACACCTGAAGGACCAACCGAATCATGTAGATATAATCATCTCAAACTCCAAGTATCATGATGTTCCCACCTCATACCCAAATAAAGGTTATATTCAAGGCTATAAAACAATAATTAACTAGGATAACAAACTCCAAAAGCTATGTTATCTCAAATGAAACTATTACGAGAGATACACTCCATTAGGTACAAAACTACCATCCCTAATGGTATATCCGAGAGAAACACTCCATCGGGTATAGATATTCTATACATGATGGAACCTATGAGAGAAAATAATCCACTGAGCATCACCAACCAACGGAACATAACTATCATCCCAAGAGCATGCATCTCAGAGGTCATGATCTTCATATCCTACTTGTAAGGACCTAGCCCCAGTTGCCCAGAGTCGATGCCTTATTTGATTAAGTTGGAATACATACAAGGAATACAAATCCTGAAGGACCGAGTGGTTTAGTATTATTACAAACAAGTTACATACATAAGTTTATCATTACAACATAAAGGGAGAAACAACACTAATTTATGCCACTATCAACATCATGTCTCCTAGATTATGCTTTCATGTCATTCATAATTTACTTCTTCATATCCTGAGAAAAATGAAACATAAGAAAGGGTGAGCTCGAACACTCAGTAAGATTAAGAAATTAATCAGAAGATAATATAAACATTAGACATGATGAATTATTGAAAACACATGCCTTTAATAATAAACTTGAACACATTATGGCAGGAATATGAGCTGAGTAAATATTAACATAATAAAACATAATCAAGGGTATTCTACTAGTCAAATATCCACATGAACATTCAGTTACAAGCTTCATAATGATTTAAGTTCAAATGCTAGAAATTATAAATCATTTTTTCATGGCCTCGGCCAAGACATCTAGTGATTAAGGCCTCAGCCAAAATCCATATCACATTGGGAAAGGCCTCGTCCAATTCCACGTATATTTGTCTCATGAGACCTACCGATGCATCGAGGAGATATAGTGGGCCCCACCCGTCGCATAATAAGTCCAATTCATTCCTCATATGAGCGGGGATAAACATAAACAACTTATATATTCATATTGAAACTATCATATGAAATGTAACTATCTTTCCCCAATCGTTAAACACTAACCATTCAGAATTATATGGTGAATGTTTTTAGGATAGATCATCCACAATAGAGTTAGTAATAAACCATTAAATCAAATATGGTAGATGACTTCATGAATTATTAAACCCAATAATACCATGGAATCAAAAATAGTGTTTAATTAGATGAAAACACTCTTATAAAATCATTAAGCAATTCTGGAGATAAATACTCTTTTATTTTGAGAAGAAAAGTTCTTTTGGAAAAATCTTTATATGAAACCATAAGTTAATAAGATAGTATTTTCATAATAAAATGAGTGATTTTATAAATATAATGGTTTCCAAAAACATATTATATAGTTCCCTTGAAAATTGGTAAGAATTTGAGAAATTCCCTTGAATCCGGCTTGTATTTTGAAAATAGTTTTAAAAGTTTCTTTTAAAAACATGTAACGATTCATAAAACGAGGAAGGATTATGGTTTGTAAACATATATATGATACTCAAACAGAACATATTATGAGTAAATAACAATAAATGAGAATTACATCGAGGTATTTAGACAATGAAAGTATCCCGAATGAAAATGGAAGTTCGGGTGGAAAAACCCTTACCTTAACTCCAAACATGTTTTTCTCTTGTACTTAAGCTCATGTAATATGAAATTATACTTGTTAATAACTTATTTAAGAACCTATTAGACATTTATTTAGTTTAATATAATTCTTTTTAGTTCATTTATGTCTTTATTGATAAGTTATTGTATTGAATTTCATCGTTCTGGAGTGTTCGTTTCCTTTATTTTCATATTCGGTTCACTTGTTTTTTTGTAATGAAGTTCATGTGGAATAGTTATAAATATACAGGATTGGAATTATATATTATTAATGAACATAAATAATTGATAATGGTCATTTCTATAATTTAGTTATATGGAATTAGGATGAATCATTAGACGACCACCACTTTCATTATTCGGCGTTATTTGGAATATTATGAACTAGTTTTGTCATATAACTCAATTATATGTACATATTATGGTTCTTGAATATTAATTAGGTTATAAAAAATATATTATAGTCTGGTTAAACCATGAATATGGTTTCATGACTAGTAATTAAGAAGAAATTGAAGAACGAAACTTCGTCGTCCATGAAGGTTATAAATCAGAACCTCATAGATGTCGTTTTCGTTTATAAATTAAAAGGGAGGGAGTAAGAATATTTATGATAGTTCTTGCATTAAAATGAGATAAATATAGTATATAGATGTTAATGGTGTTATCATGATCATTTTGATAGAGGAGTTGAGGAGAGGATAGCAAAAGAGGATAAATTTAAATGAAACCAAATGAAAAAGAAGGGTGCTTTACCTCTTGAAATAACCTCCTTGGGAAACTCTTTAAGGGAAGGGGTTTTGGTCTTTTGGAAAAACCAGTAGCTTATTAGACATGGGGAGAGACTAGGGAAGGGTAATTGGGAAGAACTTTGAGGAGCATCAAGGCTTAGAGGAGTGAATAGAAGAGGGAGTGGTGATGGGTTTTTATAGTGGAGGAGAGGAGTAAAATTTTCAATATTTAATTCATTATTTTATTATTTCCCTCAAGAAAACCAATAGTATTTCTTCATGTGAAAAATAATAGAAATAATGGCATGTGAGTTCGAACCAAGTGGTATTACATCATCCTCGCATCACATATGATGCAGTAAATCAAGTTTTTAGCATTTATCGTATTTTATCATATTTTACTATTCATCAAAAATTATAGAATTTCTGAAAAATCCTAAAAATTCACCCCTACCATTTTTCGACATTTAGAATTCAAAAGTGAAGTCCATTTTTGAAAAATAATTTTTTAAATATTATTAATTTAACTTTTAAATAAAATCATACTTAATTCACAAATTAACAGTTCTAATTCTACAACTACTTTTTTATCACAATGAAAAATTAACCAAGATGTTATTACCATCTAGCCTTAAGAAAATAAAATATTAATAAAATTTACTATTTATTAGGGTCATATTAATATTCATAAGGGTATGTTACTAGTCACTAAAAAATCGTGTTTGTTCTATCAAACTCCAAATGACTTACTGAACACAACTCTAGATGACCATTTTTTTGAAATTCAAAACATAGAAGAGGCAAAGTTATGTTTAATGGTTAGATTATAAAATTCTATATTTATTTTCAAAATATCGGGGTGTTACATTCTCCCCTCCTTAAAAAAATTTCATCCTCAAAATTCGCAGAATATTACCTAAAAAGATTCGGGTATGTCTTTAACATAAGATCCTCTGACTCCCATGTTGCTTTCTCCATCTTACGGTTCCTCTATAGAACCTTCACCAGATGAGTTGTCCAATTTCTCAATACTTTTTCTCTAGTATCCAAAATCTTGATAGGATATTCACATTAAGATAGATTAGTCTCAAGTTCCAATTCTTTATAAGTGAGTACATGTGTTGGGTATGGCATGTACTTTCTTAACATTGACACATGGAACACATTGTGAACCTTGGAGAGACTTGGCGGCATTTCCAAATGGTAAGTTACGGCTCTAATTCAGTCCAGAATTTGAAAAGGTCTGATATACCTGGGACTTAATTTTCCCTTCTTAATGAATCGTATAATACCCTTCCATGGAGATACCTTTAAGAAAACGTGATCACCTTCTTGAAATTCCAAATCCTTCCTTCAATTATCAGCATAGCTATTTTGCCTACTTAGATCTATTTTTATATGGTTATGGATAATCTTCACCTTTTCCATAGTTTATTCAACAAGTTCTAGGCCCACAAGCTTTCTTAAACCAACATCATCCCAGCAAGTTGGTGTACTACATCACCTTCCATATAATGCTTCATAGGGTGCCATCTGTATACTTGAATGAAAGCTATTGTTGTAGGAAAATTCTATGAGAGGTAAATACTGACCCCACATGCCTTGAAAATAAAGTGAACAAGACCTCAACATGTCTACCAATGTATGAATAGTCCATTCTGATTGTCCATCAGTTTGTGGGTGGTAGGCAGTGCTCAAACGAAGATCATTATATAGGGCCTTCTGAATACTTTTCATGAATATTTATGTAAAACGTGGATCATGATCAGAAACAATCAATAGGGGTACTCCATGAAGTCTCACAACTTCATTAATATATAGTCTTTCTAGATGTTCAAGTGGTAGATATTCTCTTATAACAAGAAAATGTGATGACTTGGTAAGACGCTCAACAATAACCCATATTGCATTGTTCCTTCTATGAGTCTTTGGTAGTCCTATGAAAAAGTCCATCATGATATTATCCCATTTCCACTTAGGTATGGGAAGAGGTTTCAATACTCCTCCAGGGTGTTGCCTTCCAGCTTTCACTTTTTGACAAACCATATATCTTGACACAAAATCAGAAATCTCCCTCTTTATGTTGTCCCACAAAAAATGTTTCTTCAAATATCTATACATCTTAGTGCTACCAGGTTGTATAGAGAAATTGGAACTATGAGCATCATTCAACAATTCCCTTTTTAGATCAGGTACCTCAGGAACACAAAGTCTCTTCCCAAATTTCAAAATTCCATCTTCATATATGAAGTCACTCAATCTCCCGTCATTCATAGCTTTAATCTTCTTTTGAAACTCCTCATCATCAGCCTGAAATTTTTTTATCCTTTATAGTAAAGATGGTTTGGCCACCATTTGAAAAATCATTTATGTTTCACCTTCCATGGTTATTCCCATATCCATATTTACTAGATCCATGAAAATAGGTTCCCCTTAAACTCTCATCTTGTTCAAAACTCCATGATCCTTTCTGCTCAAAGCATCTGCCACCTTATTTTCCTTCCCCTGGTGGTAGTGTATTGTGCAATCATAATCCTTGAGGAGTTCAAGCCATCTCCATTGCCTCATTTTGAGTTCTTTCTGTGAGAAAATATACTTTAAACTCTTGTGCTCAGTATAAATATCACATTTTTCACCATAGAGGTAATGTCTCCATATATTCAAAGAAAAGATTACAACAACTAACTCAATATCATGAGTAGGATAGTTTTTTCTCATGAATTTTTAGCTGTCATGAGGCATAAGCAATAACCCTATCATTTTTCATAAGGACACAACCAAGTCCTTTCTTTGAAGCATCACTATAAATAACAAACTCGTCATTCCCTGATGGTAGAGTCAATATAATACCATTGAATGATCTTCTCTTCAGTTATTTGAAACATTATTCACAATATTTTGTCGAAACAAATTTAACCCCTTTATATGTGAACTTCGTTAGCGGGTTAGCCAGTCGGGCAAAATTCTGCACGAAACGCCGATAATAACCTGCTAAGCCAATAAAACTGCGTACCTCTGTTATGTTTGTTGGAGTGGGCCAATCATGGATTGCCTTTTTCTTCACATGATTTACTAGGATTCCATCCTTAGAGACAATATTTCAAAAAAAAGAAATCTCCTAAAGCCATAATTCACACTTTCTAAACTTCCCATATAATTCATGTCTTCTAAGAGTCTTTAGGATAATGCACAAGTGATTTTCATGATCTTCGTAGCTTTTGGAGTATACCAAGATATCATCAAAAAATACCACTACAAAATCATTGAGATATTCTTTGAAAACTCTGTTCATTAGATCCATGAAGACAAAGGGTGAATTAGTCGATCCAAAAGGCATTACTGTAAACTCGTAATGCCCATACCTGGTTTGAAACGCGGTTTTCGGAATTTCTTCCTTCTTCACACTCAACTGATGATATCCAGATCGAAGGTTAATCTTTGAAAAGTATTGACCTCCATACATTTGGTCAAATAAATCATCAATGCGAGGTAGGGGATACTTGTTCTTTATTATTATAGCATTGATATCCCTATAGTCGATACATAACCTCATAGATCCATCTTTCTTCTTAACAAAAAGGACAAGGGCTCCCCATGGAGAAACACTAGGGTGGATAAATCCCTTATTACTCAATTCCTCTAGTTGTTTCTTTAGTTCTACTAATTCCACAGTGTCCATTCTATAAGGGGTCTTCGATATGGGCCTTGAACTAGGAATTAAATCAATGGAAAACTCACTTTCTTGTTCTGGAGGAGGTCCAGGTAAATCTTCTGGAAACACATCAACATATTCCCTCATAATAGGTACATCCTATATTTGAACATTCCTTTCCTCACCCACTGTTATTTCATTCTCTTCCTCCCCAATAACTAAATTTATTTGAGCTATTGGGGGTGGATCTAGATAAGAATCAGGTGGTGAAAATTCTGCTCTAAAGATAAGGTGTTCCTTATCATCGTCATCAAAAATCATAACCTCCTTCTTCTTACAATAAATTTTTTCTTCATGATCCAAAATACAATCCATACCAAGTATTATATCAAATTAAATCATGGGTATGATGATGTGATCAGTAGATAAAGAACATTTATATACCTTAATGGGAACTCATTCACAGAACTTTTTGGAAATGATACTTCCCTTAAAAGTTTTGACTGACAACTCCCTTGTTAAATAAAATTGGAAATATCTAATTTTCTTAACAAACTGGGAAGATATGAAACAATGCAATGATCTAGAATCAAATAAAGTATTGGATAAACATGAGGAAACAATTTAATTACCTGCCACCACGTCATTAGGAACTTCAACCTCTGCAGTTGTGATTGCATAAGCTTGTCTCTGATCCCTTTTCCTTTTCTGTTGCATATTTCCTTGACATTTTGGATAATCATTAGCATAGTGTACCATATCCCGACAACTATAGCATTGAACATCATTGGCTTCATTCTTCCCTTTCAAATCACCAGCAAGATGGCCTTTCTGACTGCATTTGTAGCATACTCCTTTTCCTTTTAAGAATGCACCAGGGTGTTTCCTTCCACAATTGTCACATGGTGGAAATTTTACTCTTCCCTTCTTCCTCGTTTCCTTATTTCCTTTCCCAGGGTTTTCAGCAGCCCTCTCATTTTCTTTCTTTCCCTTAAAGTCATAAGACTTAGAGAATTATTTTTATGTCTTGATGGCACATGAAACTATATCCTCATATGATGAAAAACTTTGGGAGACCAGTGCCCGCCGGAGCAATGGCTTTAGTCCATCATAGAATCGATCAATTTTGCTCCTTGTATTTCGTATATAGTCTACATCATGTCTTTATAATCTTGTGAAGTTAGCTTTGTACCTTGTAACATTCTCATCTTCCTTCTACCTCAGATTCAAGAATTGTCTCTCCAGTCACTGCCCACGAGGGAAATATTTTTCTAAGAAGATTTCATTAAAATCCCTCCATTCCATCACTTCTATATCTTCCTCCTCCTTTGTGTTTTGGATTAATGAGCAACACTGATCCTCATCTCCTAATAGACGATATACTACCATGACAACCTTCTATCTTTCATTACATCCCAAAGTGAGAAATATCTTCTCAAGGGAACCTATCCACTGCTCTGCTACAAATGGGTTTGTAGTCCCATTGAATGACGGAGGATGTTGTCACATAAAGTGATCTAGCATGGCTCCTCCACGTGGTGGATCCGGATGCTCCATACGAGTAGGGTTATTATTCATAAACTGATTAAGTTTTCCTAGTATAGTTATGAGTTCCTCAGCACCAGTCACAGCACCAAATCCAGCATCATTGTCTTGTGTTGGAGGAAAATCCCTACAGGGGACATGTGCATTCCTGAGATTTCCATTCCCTCCACTAGGAGCCATATCTGGACAATGGCATACACTATATTAGGTTATGAATCATAATGTATAATCTTAACTTAAAAATACTCAGAAAAATTAAGATCCTACGCATGGATAATCCCATATTCACGAAAATGGTTTCTTTGAGGAATATTTAACATTTCAATACTTCATAATGGCTTGTAAAGAAAATTTGAATTATACTAAGAGTATACCCCGGGAGTGTCATGACCAAAAGTGAATCAAGGCCTGTTTTCATGCACCATTTCCCATTTGAGTCTAACCCAAAGTGGTGTTTTTGGGTTTTACCCCTAGATACATCTGTGCTGAAGCCGCCTCTACCTGCTCGTATCCACACAGAGGTGTATTTCTTGCAAGATCCACATAATTTATTCCTTACCAAAATACCAGGATGTTATTGTATGTATTTATTCAAATACTAACTTAGGGACTCTTCCCTAATTATACGTTTTCTAAATATAGTTTCCAAGTATTCTACTAAACTTCCTCTGATGCCAACTATAAGGACCCAATCCTAGTTGCCCAGAGCCGATGCCTTACTTGATTAAGTTGGAATACATACAAGGAATACGAATCCTGAAGTACCGAGTAGTTTAGTATTATTGGAAAAAAGTTACATACATAAGTTTATCATTACAACATGAAGGGAGAAACAACACTAATTTATGCCACTAGCAACATCATGTCTCATAGATTATGCTTGCATGTCATTCATAATTTACTTCTTCATATCCTGAGAAAAATAAAACATAAGAAAGGGTGATCTAAAATGATCAATAAGAGTAATAAATACAGCAAAAGATAATATAAACATTAGACATGGTGAATTATTGAAAACACATGCCTTTAATAATAAACTTAAACACATTATGGCAGGAATATGAGCTGAGTAAATATTAACATAATAAAAAATAATCAAGGGTATTCTACTAGTCGAATATCCACATGAACTTTCAATTACTAGATTCATAATGAGGGAAGTGCATATGCCAGAAATTATGAATCATTTTTCCTTGGCCTCGTCCAAGACATCTAGTGATTAGGGCCTCGACCAAAATCTATATCACATTGGGAAAGACCTCGGCCAATTCCACATCTATTTGTCTCATGAGACCTACCGATGCATTGTGAGGCTATAACAAGCCCCACCCATCACATAATATGTCTAATGCATTCCTTATATGAGTGGGGATAAAAATAAACAACATATACATTCATATTGAAACTATCATATGAAATTTAACTATCTTTCCCCAATCGTTAAACACTAACCATTCAGAATAATATGGTGAATGGTTCTAGGATAGATCATCCACAATACAATTAGTCATAACAAATTAAATAAAATATTGTAGATGACTTCATAAATGATTAGACCCAATAATACCATGGAATCAACAATAGTTTTCAATTAGATGAAAACACTCTTATAAAATCATTAAGCAATTCTGGAGATAAATACTCTTTTATTTTGAGGAGAAGAGTTCTTTTGGAAAAATCTTTATATAAAACCAGAACTGAAGTAAGATAGTATTTTCATAATAAAATGATTTATTTATTAAAGATTATGGTTTCGAAAAACAGATTATAGACTTCCCTTTAAAATAGGTAAGACTTTGAGAAATTCTCTTGAATCCGGCTTGTATTTTGGAAACAGTTTTGAAAGTTTATTTTAAAAACATGTAACAATTCAAAAAATAAGGAAGGATTATTGTTTTTAAACATATATATCATACTCACACAGAACATATGATTAGTACATAACAATACATAATAATTACATAGAGGTAATTAGACAATGAAAGTATCCCGAATGAAAATGGAAGTTCGGGTGGAGAAACCCTTACCTTAACTCCAAACGTGTTCTGCTCTTGTAATTAAGCTCCTAGAATATGAAATTATACTTGTTAATAAATTATTTCAGAACCTATTTGACATTTATTTAGTTTACCATAATTCTGGTTAGTTCATTTATGTCTTTATTGATATGTTATTGTATTGAATTCTGTCGTTCAGAAGTGTTCGTTTCCTTTATTTTCATATCCGGTTCACTTGCTTTTATGTAATGAAGTTTGTGTGGAATGGTTATAAATCTCTAGGATGGGAATTATATATTATTAATGAACATAAATAATTGATAATGGTCATTTCTATCATTTGTATACATGGAATGAGGATGAATCATTAGATGACCACCACTTCTATTATTCGGAGGTATTTGGAATATTATGAACTAGTTTTGTCATATAACTCAATTATATGTACATATTCTGGTTCCTAAATATTAATTAGGTTATAAAAAATATATTATAGTCTGGTTCAACCATTAATATGGTTTCATGACCAGTAATTAAGATGAAATTTAAGAACGAAACTTTGTCGTCCATGAAGGTTATAAATCAGAACCTCATGGATGTCGATTTCGTTTATAAACTAAAAGGGAAGGAGTAAGAGTATTTATGATGGTTCTTACATTAAAATGATATAAATACAATATATAGATGTTACTGGTGTTATCATGATCATTTGGATAGAGGAGGTGCGGAGAGGATAGCAAAATAAGATAAATTGTAATGAAACCAAATGAAAAAGAAGGGTGCTTTACCTCTTGAAATTACCTCCTTGAGAAACTCCTTAAGGGAAGGGGTTTTGGTCTTTTGGGAAGACCATCAGCTTCTTGGACGTGGGGAGAGAGTAGGGAAGGGAAATTGGGAAGATATTTGAGGAGATTCCAGGCTTAGAGGAGTGAAGAGAAGAGGGAGTGGTGATGAGTTTTTATAGTGGAGGAGAGGAGTAAACGTTTGAATATTTAATTCATTATTTTATTATTTCCCTCAAGACAACCAATAGTATTGTTTCATGTGACCACTAATAGTAATAATGGCATGTGAGTTCAAACCAAGTGGTATTACATCATCCTTGCATCACCTATGATGCAGTAAATCAAGAATTTAGCATTTATCGTATTTTAACATATTTTACTATTCATAAAAAATTCTAGAATTTCAGAAAAATCCCAAAAATTCACCCCTACCACTTTTTGGCACATAGAATTAAAAAGTGAAGTCCTTTTTTGAAAAATAATTTTCTAAATATTATTAATTTAACTTTTAAATAAAAGCATACTTAATTAAAAAATTAACAGTTCTAATTCTATAATTACTTTTTTAACACAATGAAAAATTAACAAATATGTTATTACCTTCTAGACTTATGAAAATAAAATAATAATAAAATTTACTATTCATAGGTTCATATTACTATTCATAAGGGTATGTTACTATTCACTAAAAAAATCAAGTTTGTTCTATCAGACTCCAAATGACTTACTGAACACAACTCTAGATGACCATTTTTTCGAAATTCAAAACATATACGAGGCAAAGTTATGTTTACTTGTTAGATTATAAAATTATATATTTATTTCCAAAACATTGGGGTGTTACACTACTATTGAACTCACACTAACACTCAGTGGATCTTGATACTCATTTTGACAATCTCACCAATCATTGAGGGGGATGTTAGAAACCCTACTAGAATGACAAAAGGTCTCAAACAACAGAAAGGGGAATACTCCAAGGATTTGTTGGGGGAACTGACAATATGAGTATGAAAGACCATAAAATACATCTACTCAGATAGGGGATCATTCCTAAGATATTCTAGGGGACATTGAAAACCCAATCTGGTAACCCAAAAATCTCACTCAGATATGGGATCACTCCTAGGATCCATTAGAGAAAACCAAAACCTGATATCATTTCCTACAGATCATATCACTCAGATAGAGGATCTATGCTAATATAGAATTCATCATGAAGATTTCACAAACACCATATAGTACAAATTTTGGATTAGGGGAAAATATATCTGATGATGCCACAACCCTACATAAACTATCTGTTGAGTAGGGGACCGTATACCCAAAGATTCCACAACCCTATTAGAACCCACCGACTATGTAGGGGACCGTATCACTTATGTTTCCACAAAACCTACATGTTTATGATGCTAGATATGGGATTTTCACCCATATAGTGATTGTCATGATGATTCTGAGGACCCGAACTAGGGATAAAATATGCTACTGGAACCTACCTCAGCCTCTTTGAGGGATACTACCACTCTAAAAAAATGATTGAGGATCTCAACCCAACCTCTCTGAAGAGATTCTACAACTCTATCCATTCTAATTCTATCATGGGGATCATAATCATGTACTAATGACGTTATTCTACACTACCCTCATTGGTATAACCAAGGTTACTCACTAAACCATTACTATTATAAACATCGCTAACCCAAGAGACCTACAAAATCACCTCACATCACATATCTTAGGCCCAAACTGGTTATAGAATCTCATTCTATATAGAAAACTACTCTAGATATGCTACTCACAAGCCGGAATACAAGCCCCAATGAAGGAGATAAAAAATGCAGAAGTCTCCTACAATAAAAACTATATGTAATGTAAAGGGGTATATATGGAATGTAACCCCACTTGAACCCCCATCCATGACCTCTGATTTCATAGCTTGGTTGGGCATGTGAGCATCCATGGCATGTACTAATGGTACATGGTGTGTCATGCCTCACCCAGACCCTTTCCTTGTCTTCCATTCATATGGATCTACCAACCGTGTATCACACATGGCGTGTAGCTTGTGGTACACAACATGTTCTGGATAAACAACCCCTTGGATGTGTCATCAACTTATACCCATGTCTGGCACCTCATGTCCATGTACTTTAGTCATGTACTTTCTCACGACCATGTATGTTCACATGACTTCCCTAGCCATTCCCTGCAAGCACACAACCTAGGGTCACTACACGGTGTGTAACCTTAGTACACAAAGTTTTGTATCCAAAACATCCCTTCCCTAAATGGGAAGAACACATGGCATTATCCACTGTATTTCATGCTGAGTAAAAAAATTCCTTCAAAAATTTCCCTACGGGGAGCCAAAATCATCACTATTTTTTCCAAAACACATAGGTCAACCCTCATGGGGTCCCTATAAAACATCTAAGGGATCTAGAACATTAAAATGATGTATAAAAAATTGTATTGGGACGTAAAACTCAAAACCTCCTACCTCATGGAGAAACTCTAAAGCATCTAGGTTAGATCTGTGCTCTGAAGCCACTGCACCATGATTTGAGAGTGATTTCCATCAAGATCAAATATCTACAGTGTTTTGCTTCCTCGATTTGGTCCTCAGGTCATCCATTTATCTAATGGGGAAATGGGGAAGGGATATTTCCTTGTGAAAAATGGTATAGATAGGTAAAAGATATTGTTTTAATATAAATTAAACAATATCCTCAATTTATCACCTCACTACCAACTCACCTCCAACCAAGCACTCGGCGCTAACAAAGATCATGTCACTCCTAGGGTAAAAACGAAGTTCAGAACTCCACCTTGGTCTTATAGTTCTAATCCAAGACTCTAAATTGGAGTAATTCCATGTTTCTAAAGATATTGTGTACATGTGATATAGTATTTTTAATATTTTGATTGTCACCATACTGAGGCTCTCCAGGCCTCAGAATCCAGCACTAACTCAACGCTTGACTTCAAAAATATTATTATAAATACCCCAAAATCTTACATGTCAAATCCAAAGTCACTACATAGGTTGTCAATTAATATGTAATAATGAATAATTTTCATCTTAGGTTGATCCAATTGGTTGGACCAACTTCAATAGGTTTCTTTTGCACTACTTTACAACCTATTCCATAGGACTATTTGAAGTTATATTTTGGATTAACCGTTACCTTTAACCTAAAATTTACCCAAAAACGTTCTTTAATCTCTTTTAAGACCCAAGATACTTTGTTTTAGTCAATTCAATCCAAAGATAGTAAATGTGAGGAACCCCCCCATAAAGTTATGACCGCTGGGTTTCTTTCCGGATAGCTTTACCTATGGGTTCATCCCCACACTAATGCTTCGTTATTCCTTTATAGTAGAGGGTTGTTTGGGAATAATAAATATCTAATCTAATCATTCTAATAGGAATCAACAAATCCTTTTGGGTGTGTCAAATTTTGGCACCATTTCTAAGGATAGGCCATGTTAGGCAGAATAACTTACACTATAAACTTGGACTACCTCCCCCCCCGTCTTCTTATTCTTCTATTTTCTTTCCCCTTATACCTTTTAACAATTTTATGCTTATAGACTAGAACCTGCGTCCACTTTTATAATATTATTTCATGCGCTAGGGTCCGCTAACTTTCTCTAGGATCTTAGCCGCACAATAATTGCTTCCTTTCAATCACAAGAATGATAGAATTATTTTTTCACACTGACGCTTTTTAATGGCTGATCACAACTATCTTGAACTTCCCCATCCAAAAAACCTTCAATATTCACCACTTGATAATTATGGAGAGATTAAAACACCATAAGATCACACCATAATTGATTATGGATTGTCGTCCATTAGTGGTGTTGCTCCTATCATTGTGCACCCACTTATTCAAGCACACACATTCGAAATTAAACTTAGAATCATTCACATGATCCAGAATATGGGGAAAATAAGTGGGATTTATAGAAAACACCCCCATGGGAATATTTCAAATTTCATAGAGGTTTTTGATACCTTTATCAACGAGGGTGTTTCCTTTGATGCAATTAAACTGAGATTTTTATCATTCCAGTTGAGTGATAGAGCCAAGGATTGGATAAAAAGTCAAGCTCCTTTGTCCATCACGAAATGGGATGAACTAGTCAAGAAATTTATTGATAAATACTTCCCTCTAATCTGATCCTAAAAGGTTATAAATTTAATTCAAAATTTCAATCAGGCAGATGGAGAATCGGCATGGGAATACTGAAATAGATTCAAGGAGCTAATCCAAAAATGCCCACATCATGGAAATGATGTCCAGATTTAACTTTAGAGATTCTACCTGAGACTCAAACCAACCACCAATACTTTTTTATACACCAACACTGAAGGTGGGATCATAGTAAAGAAATTAAAGTTTAGTAGATCTTGGTTAGATTAAATTTATTAACAACTCTATTCTACGGTAGAGTGATAATGAACCATCCAAGAGCAGTATGAATCATGTTGAAGAGATTACTAACCTCGGAAACCAGGTTGAGGCCCTCACTAAGAAATTGAATATTTTGAACTACTTTCCCCACCATCACCCTTGGAGATCCAATATTTTGCATTGTGTATAAGAACACACCCATATTAGGAATGTATATAAAGTATAGTTGAACATCAATGTCAAGTAAATTTTTATATCAATTACGATCAACAAAATCAGTAGCTTCTGCAACCTCAATAGTACTAGTAACAATGCTATTAGGAAAGGTAATCCCGATAGCTACAATAATAAAACCAAGGTTATTTTCAACAGTGGAGTCTAAAAGTACCACTAAGGTATCAGATACTACCGGGGTATTCTCTATACATTTCATTTCCTCAACTATAACAAAAATTTCAACAATAACCTTTTCCACCAACTAAATAACAGTAATTCTAAAAGGTTATATTCATACCACAAAACAAGATCCACCAATAAAATATAATATAGAAAACATACTCATCACCTTCATGCAGATATTAGATCAGAGAATAGAAATCTAAGAAACTGAAATAAAAAACAAAAAAGGTTCACTACTCAACCTTGAGCACTATGTTGGGAAGATATAAAAAACATTAATGAAATAATTACCAATTACATTTTATTAATAATACTAAGATACATATAAAAGTGCTGGGGGGAATATATGGTCCTTAGGAGTGAAAAAATGATACATTTACATTATCCATGTTTAGGTTATGAAAAAAAACTTATAGAACCTGAAAATTGAGAGGCAATCGTTGTAAATAATAATGATGATCACACAATTAAAGTTTTTTAGCAAAAATAACTAGAATAATAACCCATTATAAAAGCTAGAGTTCATGATAAGACTAAAAAAGAAGAAGTTTATGGGGAACCACCACCTTACAAGCCCCCTCTACCTTTTATCGAGGGAATGAGACAAAGAAAAAGATAAGAGCAATTCAATTTTTTTGGAAATATTTAATAAATTTCACATTAATATTCCTCTTGCAGAAGAAATTTCCAAAATTCTACTATATTACAAATTATTTAAATAATTTATCCCAATTAAGTGATAAATTGAATACTTAGGAGTCATCTCCTTAAATGAATAATGTTCCCTATTTTTTCTGCAAAATATACCCCCCCAAGATGCGTGACCATGGAATTTTCTCTATACTGTGCACTATAGGGACATGTAATTTCTAAAGATCCTTGTGAAATATTATTGAGAGAATAAATCTCAGGAATATGAGTGTCCTCTAGAAACTGGGGATCAAATAGTTGAAACTAATGCAAGTAGAAATTCAACTAGATGATCGATCAGTCAAGTACCATTGAGGAATTCTCCAGGATATCTTAGTCAAAGTTGGAAAATTCATCTTCCCTATGGATTTCCATATCTGGGACATGGGGGAAGAGGGTGATATTTATATAATACTAGGGTGACCATTTCATTCTACTAGTAAGTGTTTGATTGATTTTAATCAAGAGATAATAATAATTAGATATGGTGATGAACAAGTGATGTTTGAATTGAAAAATCCCTCAAATAAAAGAGACGACTCATTTGACTATCAAGCCATATTTCTTACTAATGAGAAGGATAATTTTATTACCTTTGAGAATAATATAGAGTCCCAGTATCTGAATTCTGATCAATGTAGTGACTATGATGGAATAAATTACACTAAAAATATGACAAGGGATTCTATCCCACCATTTATACCCTTAGTCATCAAACCACCGACATTGAAACTAAAACCTCTAACAACCACCCTAATGTACTCATTATTAGAGACTACCGCTATAATTAAAGTAATTATAAATGTAGAACTGAGAAAATTATAAGAAGAAGAAATCTTTGCATTCATTGAAAGACATAAAAATTTTATTTCCTAGAGAGTGTTTGGCCTTAATAGAATTATCCCCATGATATGCACCCACAATATTTTATTAGAGGAAGGTTATAAGACCAAAAGTTAGCCTTCAAGTGAATCACCCCTACGATTAATTAAGTAATCCATAATTATTTACTGAAACTTCTCAAAACTAGGATAATATTTTCAATCTATGACTACTAGTAGGTGAGTCCACTACAAGTTGTCCCAAAAAGGAAACTTACCAGTTTTTAAAAACAATGAAGAGGAGTTAATATCAAATTGAACCATGACCAGATAGAGAGTGTGCATTGACTATAGGGACATCGACATGGAATCCTGAAAGAATAATTTTCCATTACCTTTCCTAGATCAAATGCTAGAGAGACTATCTAGTCATGATCTCTATTGTTTCCTGGATGGTTACTCCATGTACAATAAAATAATAGTGAAACCATAAAAATACTCCCAGAATATGTTTATATATCATTTTTAATCCTTTCCTATAGAATAATTTCATTCTGTATGTTAAATGCACTGGAAACTTTTCAATGATGCATGACACATATATTTCATTATATGGAAAAAAATTAATGGAGATATTTATGAAAAATTTATATGTTTATGGAAGATTATTTGATGTGTGCCTAAGAAATTGTGATATTGTATTGCAATGCTATGAAGAAATGTGTCTTATATTAAGAAGGGAAAAATTATAATTTGTTTTCTGAGGAGGCATATTCCTTGGAAATATCAAATAAAGGCATGGAAGTTGATGAAGTTAAAATTACATTCATTAAAGAATTACCTGATCCCAAAATTGTAAAAATCATAAGGAGCTTACTAGGACATGTAGGATTTTATCACTGCTTTTTTCAAGACATTACATGAATATCCCACCTACTACTAAACATTTTACCAAAGTATACTCCTTTTGAGTTTACTGATGAGTGTCGATGGGCATTCAACAGTCTAAAAAATATCATCCAAACTACTCTTACCGTAATATCACTAGATGGTGACATGTACTTGGAACTAATGTGCAATTACACTGAATTTATTCGTGAGATTGACTGTGAATACACTGGAATTATTTCTTGTTTTAATTATGATAGGTGAAATGTTTCCTGGAAAAAATTATTCAAACTTGAAAAATATTTACATATATTTAAATAAAAGACAAAGATAGGGTATATATTTGAGATATATTTTTACTATTCGTGTCATTTTTAGCATGATTTATGATTTGAGTACTTTAATTAAAATTTTTTATTTCTACAATGTATTTTGACTAACTTATTAATGGAGACTATACCCTGAGTGATTTTTAATTATTTTTTCAATACCATTCTCGAGAGGATTACATATGTACACTGTTATATTATTTTCTAAGAATATTTTTTGAGAGATAATTGAGGAATGAAAACCTATCAAAACTTTCGTTTAGATCTTATTAAGGGTATGATTGAACAAATAAACTGTTTAAATTATTGAGGTAATATTAGATGATCCAGTTTTCTTGAGAACCACCTTTACAACTTTCCTTCTTTTTCCAATAGTATCCATGAATAAACTCGTAAGGATGGATCCATTTCAATCCTATTATCCCTTAATACAATGATTTTAGTATGATGCATGATTTTGCATTGCAAATATGTGGGGGAATTTTCACTATTGATGGAAAAAAGATGTTTATATTGAGGAGGCATGCAATGATGATTTTAAAAGAATTATATGATACGATCCATGATTAATTTTATAATTGTATACACCTCCCATATTCCTTTGAAAAAAATATAAAAAGGGAGATATTGGTTTGTGTATTAAGATGATCAAAAATCACCATTTTCAGTTTGAAGAATCCTATAATTGATGATATGTGGTTAGGTTATATATGTGTGACTTGTTATAGACAGGAATTTTGAAATTTAAATAAAAAAAATAAAAGAACATGTTACATTATTGAAACTTACATGATATGTTCATGCACACACTTTGTGATTTTTGGAGCGTGGACTCATTTATTCAAGGAGGATTTACTTCATTGTACTATTCAAGATTATCATGAATTTTACATAAGATATTTCCCTCCTCCTGAGCTTTATTTTTATCATTTTACCACCTTCCCTAAGCCTTAAAGACATTATAACCTTATTTATTGAGTGATCATGATTATTTTTTTAGAGTGGAGATGTTAGAACCAATGAAATATTGTGGTTAAGAAAATGTATTCAAGGCATGAGCATAAGTTTAGTTATATTTTACATTTTGTGATGAGAGAAAATTCATTATGATTTAAATTGAAAAATGTGTATATCTTATGAGTAACAATTATTTAATTTTAATTAAAATAAAAGATAATATGAATAAATAACTTGAATATGAGGCATGAATGATTTTATTCGCATGATTGATTTAAGAGAAATTACTTTTTCCTATCACACTTAGTTTTATTTTCATTTTTATAATCCATGTTTCTTGTTTAAGGATTGTTTTATTTGGATTAAGTATTGATATTATTTTTTCATCAGGAAAAGAAATTGTTCATGTGTGAGAGAATTTGATAAGCTAAATTTATATATAAATTTTCGATGCATTTCATTAATGTCTAATCATGATTTATTTGATCATAAATTTTGTTTTATGCTTTTTTCTTGGAATGGGTAATTCGAGGTTCAAAGGGGTAATGTTGAAATAATGGTAGAAATCATCCTTACACATTGTAAAACTAAATTACACAATATACACTCCTCAAACAGACCAATTTCCATCTTAATTACAAGCCTTGAATCCTGAATACAAAGCATGAACAGAGTACATGATATGTATCCTGATTACACATTGTGAAATATTCAAATTCTAAATATGAATAATGTATTTAATGAACTCATTTCATGACATGATAAGTTTAAAACCTATTTTTCACCTATAATTCTAGCCAAAAAAATCATGAAGATAAAAATGTTCAGAGGATTTGGTTGATCTAAAGTACATAGCGTGAAGGATAGTTACACACCACGTAGGTGTCATAGAAAAATCCACATAAAACATTAAATGATGTGAATAAATTACAAATCATGTACCTCTTGAGATTATAATTATTTCATCACCCTAAATGTGTAAAAAAACCACTCTGAGTTCATATGTCTTTTCTTCTTTCCTTATGTTCTTATCTTCTTTTATTATATTTTAAAATCCCTTTATTTAGACTCATTTATTTTATTATTATATGCATTACTTTGCTTCCACATTCAATTCTAAGATTATTTTGTTGTTCATTTATAATCCAATATTCCATTTCCAATTCCATTTTCCATGAAACTTTTATTACTATTGTGTTATTCATTGATTATTCATTCAAGTTAGTGTTTAATTTATTTTTCATGATTTTAATTGTGGATTGTTTTGTTTGGTGTCGTTCATTTTTTATTCCAAGAATTTTGTGATTTATTTCCCACCTTCCTTAAATTCCATCATACGTGACTAATATTCCAAGGGTTAGAGTTCAAGTTTAGGAGTTGTTGAACCTAATGAATATCTAAAATTAAAACTTGGTAACCCTATGGAATGTAACAAGGTTTAAATACAATTTCAATCTCATTGTCTTGGACTATCCCTGGCCATTAGAGGTGCAAGTTGAATGATCATGACCTAGTTGGAGAAGATTAGGGTTGGACCAATATCCTATAATTTTTTCTACATAAAATCCAGGCTTCTTACAATTAAGTTATCAATTAATCTAGCCCAATGATTCTTTTACAACATATTTTGGTCCAATTTTTTGGAGAAAGATCGATTATTTTATTTTTCACCACTTTAAAAACTATTTCATAAGTCTTTCCCAAGTTAGATTTTGGATCAAATTTTTCCTTCACCTTGAAATTGGCCCCAAACCCTTACTTTAAAATGTTTTATGACTTAAAATACATATTTTTAGTCAATTCATACAAAAGTAAGTAAACATGAGAAATCTCCCAAAAGGTTTTGACCACTATGTTGTTTGTCTTCCAATTGTCCCTATGGGTTCAACCCCGCATTGTCGCTTTCCTATGTCTTTATAGTCGAGTGTATTTTTGGATTAATAAATATCTAATTTGACCATTCCCATAGAAATCAATAACATCTTCTTAACACATCATGTGCTCTTGGGTACTTGGGTTAATCACTTGAATTATTCCCAGGATCACAGACCTCCACAGTACTTGTACTTTTCTTATCAAAAGTAGTTCCAAAAAATCCCCCCTTATAATTGGGTATGATTGTCCTGAAGAAGACCCGATTCTAAGGATGGCATGATTAAGCACTCAATATTGAGCACTTGGTCATGTGCACCCATTGTAGGGTACAACATGCAGGTGCTTCTACCAAAACACACTAACTAACTGTAACTATAAATTAAGGGGTACCACCCCGCTTACCCACACCTTAATAATGTGGGTGAGCCCTAAAGATTTCATGATCTTTTTTATCTAGGGACATATTCACTTATAAATATATGAGAATAATTTTCCATAACTTTATCACTACAACCTGAGCTGGTCATTCACTCATACTCAGGTGGAAGGGTCAAGGTGGAGGGGTTTGGTTTAATGACTTTCATGAAGCTAGTTTAAACAAACATGCTTGGATATGTAGACATATGAAAATATAGAAAACTGTTTAGACCTAGGTAAAATATTTAATTTTTCAAATTTTCACCTAGTGACTCTTGTGACCATCTCATGTAACATATTCTATAATTATGTTGCCTACTGATACTATTGTCTGTCTTTTTTGTAGGAACACGGTGTCTTACACCTCCTCTACCATCTTTGATTCTACTTATATAGACCAAATAAAACATTTGAATCAATATATATTAGATGTTATGCCAATGAGTGAAATCTAGTAATTTATTATCTAGTGAAATTTATGTTGAATTATCATTAGGATTACTTGGCATTAGACTTTTCACACTTTTTTTAGGTGTTGTAGACTGATGTGGAGGTTCTGAGGCCCAATGCCAACCTATTGGGATTGTGGTTCACTTCATAATGTTGGAGTTGTTTCCCTAGAAAAACATATAAGAACATTATGATTAAATTTATTTATTATATTGGATATTAATATTAATTTCATATCAAATAATTATTTTTCTTTTATGTGACTTAGTTGTGATAATTTCAAAGTGTACATATCACACTGAAGGGTCATAATATTTCTCCGCTATGATGAGAACCTAAAAGTTTTATGAAATTACTCTTAAATATAAGTTATAAATTTGAATGATATCATTTAATGTAGAAAATGATATAGGTTATCAGGGATGGTGACTCATATAACATTGAAACGTTTTCTCATGGTGTATGACCCTAGTAATCTTCAGTGTAGAAGATTATGATACCATGAACCACCAATAGAAAATAAACCTTTACATTTTTTATTGGATACCCTTATTTGTGGATTTTAGAAATGATCATTATACCTTAAAATTATTATTAAAGTGTGTCATGATTCATCTACTTTGATATATTGAAGAAAATCATGATGACATATGCTCATGATGAGGTAAGATACATTGGGTGTGTCATGATTGTTGTTTTTTTACTGAATAATGATAGAATGTAATTATCCCTTATGTTATTTAATATAATTTTATATATCAAGATCTTTAATGGGAATTTAACTTCATGATTATGTTCATGTCTGTGACATTGTTGTTGGAATATTTATTGATAGAAATTCAAGGAAAGATACACACAGTACATAGGTTGATGAAACTATCATAAAACCTACTTTATTAGAGATATCGAGATAAAATTATTTTATTACACAATGTACATTCATAGGAGGATACAGTTCATTACAACATTGACTTGTTTCTCCATAGGAGACTTGAATTTTTTTAGATGTTAAAATTTTATATTAGGTAATGTAACCTAATACCACTAATAATGGGGCCCATCAGGCTACATATTAAATATATTTTAAACTTTAGTTAAATTCAATTTGAATTTAAGATGAGGGATCAATATATTTCTAACATGTGGTTTAGTAATTATTCATGTCAATTTGATCTCAAATAATCAATCACCTGTTATTTGAGAGAATATATATGTGAGTTCAATATTTTGTAAATACTTATTCACTTTGTTATTATTTATTTAATTACATGAATACATAATGATTATTTATTTTTATTTATTCACAAGTTAACAAAAATAGTTATTTATTTAGTTAAACTAATAATTAATACATATTATTCATTAATTTGTTGAATATAATATTTAAATATTTATTATAAAAAAATGAAGTGATATTTAATTAATCAAATAAACATGAATTATTTAAGTTTTGATAAATATTTCATAGGACTGATAGACATAGTTTAATTATAAGGCCCGATCCTTAAACATTACTTAATCTTAAGATAAGTCAATAATATGACTTTAATTCACATCGAGGATCTTTTCAAGTTTATATAATTAAAGAATTAGGTCATAACTTATACATAACAACTTGAATATTAAAATTAGACACTTCTACTCACTATCTATTTTTTTTAAAATAAAAACTCCTAAAAAAAGAAACATATTTCAATTTATGTTTTAAATAGAATGAATTTTACCTAATCCTATCCTTGACTGTATTTTTCTTTATGTACTATGAAAAACATTTCAAAACATGAGATGAGCATTAAAATCTTAGTAAGGGATACACAAAGAATGAAAATTTTTAGTCTTGGGATAACATGAAAACCATGAATACTTTATAATAAAATAACACTTTTCACCTTTAAGAAGAAGTAAATATACTTCACTGAATATAATCTCATTTCTTACACTTTTTTTAACCAAAATATTACTATAAATCCCATATATAGAAATATATATCATATAAAGGTAACTTAGGACATAAAAATACTTGAATGGAATAACCATAAAATCGACTTCCACACATATCACTAAATGGAATAGCCATACGACCAACTTCCATACCCAATGCATTGGAGGTTATAACATAACCACCCATTCTTAGTTTATCACAAAACTACCTTTCATTTGGTCTATCATGTAACCACCTATCTTGGTTTATAACATAACCACCCATCGAATGTCCAAGTAAAATTATATAATTATAACACATAAAATATTTCGAATATCAACATTTCACTAATAACATTTCATTTTAAATAAAAAATAATTATTTGAAGATATTGAAATATTCAATCCATTTCCGAAAACATTTTTCAATACCAAAATAGTAAAAAAGGAAATAAATTATTTCTTTTCCTTTTAAAAATCATTAAGTCTTAAAGGGGAAGCCAAATATAAAATAACAGCTACGACAATGGAGTCTTTGTTGCCACATACGTTAAAAATATTCATTTTTTTCATTTAGTAAAATTATTTGTAGAAAAAAGATTCTATTTGAATGAAATTAAAATTAAAGGGGATTTATTGTACACCATATAAAAGAAGGAGCTGTATATTATCAAAATATTCCTCAATGAAAGGATACTGAGATGAAGTCCCTTACCTGGAGTCTGCCTTATCTCGTTCATTCTATATAATCCTAAATAATAAACTTATGATAATTTATATTTGATTAAGAACCTCTTTCAAGATTATTATTCATTTTATATTACTTATCATCATGTTATAACAATTACATAATTTTTCATGTTTATATCAATCAGTATGTCGCTATTCGGTACTTGAGTCAAAAATGAACTTGGTTGGTGTAAATTGTCCATGTGGTCAAAAGTCCATCATCTCTAAAATATTATTCATGATTTAAATATCATATAAACACAATATATATGTACTTATAATATCCATAATATTTTGAGATAAGAAATTAAATTCAAAGCTCATGGAGACGGTAGGTCGTACGTACTCATGAACGCTACTTTCATTTCTTTTTCATATTTAAAGAATAATAATCAAATTATATTAATGTATATTATAATAATAGTATAATATTTATATCATTTATGTATCATAGTTTTATTAAAACCATCAATTATATATTCCATGTATAACATGAAGTAATCATATCAGTTTGAGGGGGTGGTAGTCAACAGTTCCTCAAATGAAATTATCATATTTACACATCATGGAAAGAATAAAGGTATATTGTAAATAAAAATTATAGAATCATAGAGAAAAAATAAATATATTATATATCATATATAAATATAGTTCCATTATAATGGCTACCATGAGAGGTGGTAGATAAAACTTGAACAATCATAATTTCGTGAGGCAATAGTTCATCTTACACAGAAATAGTATGTTCAGTTTCATTAGATAGAGGAGTCGGTAAGTGTAGTTATAATACTTATCATAAAAAAATTCTAGTATATTTTGGATATTTTTTTTGTTATGTCATCAAAAAATAATAAGATAATAGGGAGTGGAGAATGAAAATAAAAGAAAAGAACTTCAGAGAAGACATTACCTCTAAATTGGGTAACTTCTTTCGATTTAAGCCAAAAGACCTTCTTGAATTACCTCTTGCCCAAGGTAAGGCTTCTAATTGGAAGGGAGGTATTTTGGGAGATTATTTGTGAATTATTTGGATGATTTAAGGGTCTTGATATGTGTGAGTAAGTTGGTAGATGTGGAGGCCTTTTATAAGAGGGAGGAGGGGCACTTTAGGAAAACCATGAAGTATTATTTTATTATAAATTCAATTTCAATTAAAAATGGTCAAAAATTTATTAAATTATAAGATAATATGATTTTGGTTTGAATAAATATCAACCAATAATTTTTATACAATTTTTGAAATTTGTTTATCCTTATCTTTTTTGTTTAACCTTTATTTTATCCTTTTTAATCTTATCATGATATCATGTTATTTACACATTGTGAGTTAATGTAATTACCATATCATGTCAGATGACCCAAAAAAAGTCCTTTATGAAATATTTTGACTTATCATAACCATTTGGACGAATATTATATTTTTAGGAATTTAATATCATTTAATAAACTATTTTATACCATTAGTTATGAATTATGTCAATTTTGGTCTCTATTCTGCTAGATTTTTTAAATATTCATAAAAACCTGATTCCTTCAAAAAAACATTTAATAAAACCTAACATGTAGAATTCACCGAGAAAATTCTTGGATGACATAAATTATTTCAATTTTTTTAAATATTGATAATATCATTTCTTTGAATTCTTAATTAACGAATTAATCACTCCATCATCATTATGTCATAATTAAATTTATTTATTTAATGTTTAAAAATTATAAATAAAATACAATGATTTAGGAAATATTTTTCTATTTAGAATTAATATTTATAGTCTAATATATAAATTATATAACCTCATATAAAAAATTGTTTTAGTAAAAGATACATGTTTATGTAATATTACTATTTACTTTAAATTAATTCGTATAACATGTTATTATCACACCCAAGTAGCTACATGGTGTCACAAAATCGACCCGAGGATGCCCAGGGTTGGAAATATCTCATCCAATAGGATTAGTACATGTGTTATGGTAGTTTAATATTATTATAATATTATTTTTTAATTTTATTTTTCAGATTTACCCTTTAACCAAGGTAAATAAAATAATTACTGAAGTTACTATTCATAATGTCTAAAAATAAAAAGTACCTATTTAAAAAATTTGGAACTTATGATTCCAAATATGGAATCCATTTTTCCAAATTCAAAACACATATTTAGAAGAAATTAATTTAAAATTAGTTTCCATTGTCAAAACCACAAGCGGGTTTTTATGAAGTAAAAACGATCAAAAGAGTGACATGTGTTTATGTCTAATTTAAAAATTAAATTACTTACATTAACAAAAAAATGGATTAAATTATAAAAATGTAATCCAATTAAAATTTAAAACAAATTAAAATGAAAATATAACTATATAAATAAATTAGATGAAAATGCTGTTTTGAATTAAAATGCAGTATTTTTCACTATTCATTAAAAAATGAACTTTATCATAAAATTACCAAAAAAATTATCCAAAGTAAACTTTAATGTCCCTCTTCTGTATAAGAAGTTTTTTTTTCAAATATAACAAATAAAACTGAAAAAAACAAGAGTTAAAATGAGTTCTCTATCAAAATGTGGGAAAACTGCATTTTTAGAAAAATACTTCATTTATCTGAAAAAATGAATTTTGTTCTTATATCATAACTAGAAAACATATAATATGAATTTGAAACATTAAATTTAATATATAACATATATTTTTCATTAAATAAAAATCCATAAAGAGATATGATTTTATAAACACAATTATTCTCTATTAAATATGTTTTCCTAAAAACACATCCCTTATATTAAATTGGTTTTTATTTCAATTTATAATAAATTTGGTAACCAAAGAATCATTATTTAAACATGTTTAAACCATATTTTCATAATTCAATCCATACTATTTGTTCCTACTATTTCATTTTCTAGACATTAACTACTATTTAAAATAATAATATTATTATTATATCATTTTTCGGTATAACTTAATGTTGTTGGAAACGTAAGATTTTGGAGAAAACCATTGTTACATGTCAAGTATTCTATCAGACAAAGTGTCCCCTTTAACATAAAATTAATATCTTATACATAAACATTAATAGATATGAAAAAATATTTTTCTATAAATACCTGGGATGTTAAATCATTCCCTTCTTTTGGAAATTTCTTCCTCAAAATTTTATAATTGGGCTCAGAAACATTATTAAAAATCCTACATTGGAAAAAGATTCAATAAAAATATCACTTTAAAATAATGAAACAGAAGTACAAAGGTCACCCGAGAAAACACATACTAGGATTCCATGAAAACATTGATATGGAAGAGAAAAATAACCATCACGTTATGATGGAGAGTGATAGAAAACATGATCAACAGAAAGTTAACAACAAGAAAACCATAAACTTGTGATGTATTAAATGGTCTTGATTTCATAGTAGGAAAAGTAAATTGAAAATGTTTTTTTAATATCCTTTTCATAAAGATGAGGAATTTATTTATGATCTTGACTAAGAACATAAGGAATCATACTTACTTGTTAAGTAGAGTTTCATTATTTAATATATTTCTACCACAAACTCATCTTTTATCCAAATTAGGAGTATTCAAGAAGACTTTGTCACACCTGAAGTGCTTGAATCAACTTCTCTGGAGACATAATTCTCAAAATATTAACTATCTATTCATAATGTCGTAAAGTATTAA
The DNA here is from genome assembly GCA_963277665.1 of Viscum album. Lineage (NCBI taxonomy): Eukaryota > Viridiplantae > Streptophyta > Magnoliopsida > Santalales > Viscaceae > Viscum > Viscum album. Next base: position 1,907,154,654 of record OY728161.1, on the reverse strand, counting down.
CAAAAACCAAAATGATTTGTAAAAGATCAGATAATCCCCAAAAAGGATAATCTTTTATAAAAATAAATAATACTCTTAATCCTTAAAATTCAATAAAAAATACTCCAAAGTTCAACAAATACCATTCAATAGAAAACTATCCTTAAAATTCTTTAAAGTAATCCAATCTATGATTGAAACCCAAAAAATCAGAAGGATTTGATCACCTAGTCTTCCATGATAAATATCAACATTTATCTCCAAATAACATCAATTACTCATAAAGTATCATACTTAAAAGAAATTAACCTAATCAAATATTCTCCATGATAGGTTAATAATTTCCATAAATAACCCAAATCATCATTTGTCTCTAATAAAAACATAGATTCTTCCAAAATAAAATTCAATCATTATTCCCCAAATAAAATCCCATAGAATTCTATTTTTCTTAAGCATATAATGTTCCAAAAGAGTGAACATCTTCTAAAATAACATTTATCACTTAATCACAATGTTTTTCCTATACTAAGGATATCTATTTGATAAATCATAAGTTCAAAAATTCAACATATTATTGATCCATAAAATTAGTAACTAAAGAGAATAAGTCATACTAACCAGGGGCTTCACATAGAATAATGGTAGGCGATACACCCTTATCTCCCTTCAGTTGAGGGTTTAATTCCTGTGGCCTTGTCAGACGTGATGGGTTGTCACCCTTACTACGGGTTGTCCTTTTCATAAAACTATATAATTCTTAAAACATTCCCAAAATGAGATAAAATCTTCAAAAATAACCATAACATATTTTATCCTCAAAGGTTATCTCATACCTCACATTTTGCATCCCAAAAAGTAATAGCCATTTATTGCCTCAAATTCCAGGATCATATTAACCCTAATGGTTATTTATAACTATATCCACAAAAGAGACGACAAATATTAATAAATTAACATTTTTATATGGAAAACATAAGGGTTAAAAATACTAGAATTCTTACAAAGTAATCCCATCATTAATACATTTAAACATATCATCATCCATAAATCCAACATAACTCTTCAATTCCTAAAATGTAGTCATCTTAATCATCAAACATTCTTCATGATCCTTTATACATGTTTTTCAATCATATTATTTTATACTTATTTCCTACAAAAAAAATCATTCATAATGTCCTAAGATTTAATAATGTCACAACATGAGCTAAGAAATAATCCATACCTTTCATAGGTCATTTTCAGTTTCCTCATCTTTAATTGGAATGACATTAGGTATTGGTAAACATATATTTGTATGGTCCTAGTGACCCCATTCCCAAACCTTATTCTAAGTACATCTATTTGTGTAATTCCCATGCACACCACATTTAAAACATTCAATTGATCCCTTAGAAATAACTTCTTTCCCTTTCCTAGAGTCAACTGAATGCTTCCTTTCTAAATAGAAGGTTATTGCTTTATGACCTTCATTACCACATCTATAACATCTTCCTATACCTTTTAAATATTTTCTTAAGTGTTTCTTTGTACATACTTGACACATAGGTTTTTTAATATACTTACCTTTATGATTGCTACCTAAACTTCCATAGGGATTCTTTTCTCACATATAGGATGCCTTAGAAAAATCACCAAGGTTCAAGTGGTCAATCATGACTGCAGATAGTTGGTTAAGAATAACCAAAATAGTTCTCATTGCAGCTCCCATTACATTTGGTTTATTATTCAGAAAACCACCACATTTTCCTTCAAATCTATTGTTACTTTAGTTCTTACTAGATCCATCCATTTACTAAAACAAAAAAGGTTTCTTTGAGTATATCAATAAAATAATCATATACTATCTTATGATGAGGGTAAACACTAAGATAATCTTATTCATGTTATCTTAAACTCATTCAATTTATCTAAAATGAATATGACACTTTATAATATGATAACCAATGTGGTTATATAAAACATGTCACTTATGCTTAAATAACACCCTAACCACTAAAGTTATCTAAACTGACCTATGATACCAAATATAAGGCCCCAGCCTTAAACATTTCTTAATCTTGAGATAAGTCAATAATCTGACATTAATTCACACTGAGGATCTTTTCATAATTAGAGAATTAGAGAATTAGTTCATAACTTATACATAATGACATGGATATTACAAGAAGACACTTCTACCCATGATCCAATTTTTTTCATATACAAAAACTCATAAAAAAATAAACATGTTTAGTTTCATGTTTTAAACAACAGAACTTTTCCTTGATCACATCCTTGACTGTTTTCTTCTTTATGTCATATGGAAAACATTTCAAAACTTGGGATGGGAATAAAAATCTCATTAAGGGATACACAAAGAAGGAAATATGTTAGTCTTGGGATAACAAGAACACCATGAATACTTTATAATAAAGTTATACTTTTCACCTTTAAGAAGTATTAAATATAATTCATTGAATATAATATCATTGATTACCCTTTTTAACCAAAATATTATCATAAATCTCATAGAAATAAAAATATAACACATAAAGGTAACTTTGTACCTAAACATACTTGAATGGAATAACCATATAGTCAACTTCCACACATATCCCTAAATGTAATAGCCATATGGTTGACTTTCATACCCAATGAATTGGAGGTTATAACATAACCAAACATCCTTTTTTATCATAGAACCACCCATAATTTGGTTTATCAAATAACCACCTGTTTTGGTTTATCATGTAACCACCAGTCAAATGTACAAGTACCGTTGTTTAATCACAACACATAAAATATTGCAAATATCGACATTTTAGTAATAACATTTCATTTGCAATCACAAATAATAATTTCAAGATATAGAAATTTTCAATCCATTTAAAAATAAAATTTTCAATACCAAACACCCCAAAAGGAAATAAAGGGTTTCTATTCCTTTTGAAACCCATTAAGGCTTATAAAGTAATCCAAATATTAAATAATAGTTATAGAGGCAAAGTTATTGTTGCCACATACATTAAAAACATTCCTTTTTTAATTTATTAAAATTAATCATAGAAAAAATATTCTCTTTGAATGAAATTAAACATCAAATGGATTTATTATACACCGTATCAAATTAGTAGGTTTATATTATCAAAATATGACTCAATGAAAATAGATTGAGACGAAGTCCCATACCTTGAGTCTGACTTGTCTCGTTCATTCTATATATTCATGAATAATAAACTTAGGTTAATTTATAGTTTATTTAGAACCCTTTTCAAGATTATTATTCATTTTATAATAATTATCATCATGTTATAAAAATTACATAATTATTTAAGTTTATATCAGTCGGTTTGTCGATATTCAGTACTTGAGTAAAAAATGAACGTGTTTGGTGTAAATTGTACTTGTGGTAAAAAGTATATCATCTCCAATTTTTTTTTCATGATTTAAATATCATATATATACAATATATATGTACTTATAATATCAATAATATTTGGATATAAGAAATAGAATGCACTATTCATGGAAATGGATGGTCGTACGTACGCATGAACACTAATTTCATTTCTTTTTCATATTAAAAGAATAATAATCAAATGATATAAATGTATATTATAATACCATTATTATATTTATATCATGCATGTATCATAGGTTTAATAAAAACATGTTTTATGTGTTCCATGTATAGCATGAATGAGTCATATCACTTTGAGGGGGCAATAGTCAACACTTCCTCAAATGAAATTATCATATTTACACATGATGGAAATCATAAAGGTATAATGTAAATAAAACTTAAATAAGAATAGAGGAAAAATAAATATAGTTTATATATTATATAAATATAGTGCCATCATAATGGCCACCATGATAGTTGGTATAGAAAAATTGAACAATCATCGCTTCGTGAGGCTGTAGTTCACCATACACAGAAACAGTATGTTCTTATCCATTAAATGGAGGTGTGTGCAAGTGTAGTTAGATTCATTATCATAAAAATTAATATTATATTTATGATAATGGTATTTTTATGTAATAAAATAATAATAAGAGCATAGGGAGTGGATAAATAAAATAAATGAAAGGAACTTGAGAGAAGACATTACCTCTAAATCGGGGTAACTTCTTTAGATTTGAGACAAAATGCCTCCTTGAATTGCCTCCTACCCAAGTTAAGGTTTCTAGGAAAAAGGGAGGTATGTTGGGAGATTATTTTAGAAGGGGTTGGATTTTCAAAGGGGATTGATAGGTGTGAGTAAGTTGGTATAGGTGAAGGCCTTTTATAAGAGGGAGGAGGGGTACTTTAGGAAATCCTTGAAATATTATTTTATTATAAATTCAATTTCAATTACAAATGATCCAAAAATAATTTAATTATAATATAAGACAATTTTCGTTCGAATACCTATCATAAAATAATTTTTAGATAATTTTTGAATATTTTTATATCCTTATCTTTTTGGTTTAACACTTATTTTATCATTTTTAATCTTACACTGATATCATGTTATGTACATATTGTGGGTTAATGTAATTACCATATCATGTTAAACAACCCACAAAAAATCCATTTATGACATATTTGGACTTATCATAACCATTTGGAAAAAATTTATATTTTTAGGAATTTAATATGATTTAAAAAACTATTTTATATTTTAAGTTATGAGTTATGTCAATTTTGGTCACTATTCAATACTTGACTTTTTTAAGAATTCATAACAACCTGATTCCTGCAAAAAAACTTTGAATCAATAAAAACATGTAATATTCACTTGGAATATTATTTTATAAAATGAATTATGTACTATAAGAACCCGATTCTTATTTTTGAGGTACGAGTTTCTTCTTTTCTCTTTTCCTTAAGTGTTTTTGAGAAAGTAAGAAAAGTGGGGGAAAATCTCAAATTTTGAAAGTACACACCGTGTACTTTTCCACAAGCCGTGTACCGTTGGCCGTGTGGAATGCGTACACAGGGCGTGGGGCCATGTTGGCGATGAAGGGTGTAGGGGGGAAGTTTGTAAGAACCCGGTTCTTATTTTTTAGGTACGAGTTTCTTCTTTTCTCTTTTCCTTAAGTGATTTTGAGAAAGTAAGGAAAATGGGAAAAAATCCCAAATTTTGGAAGTACACACCGTGTACTTTTCCACACGCCGTGTACTGTTGGTCATGTGGAATGAGTACACGGGGCGTGTGGCCATGTCGGCGATGAAGGGTGTAGAAACCGACTACACGTCGTGTAGTGGTCCTTTACACGCCGTGTAGTCAGTCGATAGGCTAATAGTAAGGCGGTGGCCAGCTGTGCGACAGAACATGTCATGTACTCAAGAAGACACGCCATGTAGTCATGTCGGCAGCTGAACAGTACCACGTTGGTGGGAAGCAGTCAGAGGAACAGTTAAAAATAGGAAGTACACACCATGTACTTAGAAATACACGCCGCGTACTTTTTTTCGCTTAAAATGGGCAGTATCCTCCAGTGTTCACAGGGAAGGCTTAGAACCATACGAGAGATCGAGAGGGGACATCCGAATCTTTGAGGATCCGTCGATCACGAACTGGGAATCTGATTCCACCTTCGTCGATCTCGTTGGAACAGCACGGGTAAGCCCTCCCATCTCCTTGCGTAGTTCTTTCCAATTCTTCCTCTAAGAGAAGTTATTTGGGTTTAAGCGAGTTTTCTTTCACCTTAGATCTACCTCGTTCTAGGAAGATTCATGGATCATCATTCGATTATACTGATCAGGGGTGTTTAAGGTAGGTGGCTTGGTGTTTATTTTCCAACTGTCGTGCATTTTGTGTGTTTTTGAGCTACGAACCCATGTTGGGGTGTCATGTGGATGAGGCTGTGGCTATTTTAAATATCTAGAATTGTATAAGTAATTAAATGTGATATTAAAATGTTGATTGGGATCGCTGCTTGGATCCAGGACCACCCCGGGGGTGCGTTCCTCTGTTTAGCCATTTGGCCAGGATACCCGAGGGTATGCCTTGTTTATATTATGCATTACTTTTTACTTGAGAGGAATTGTATTGTAATTGCTTGTGATATGTTGGTCATGACCCGGTTACTTTTTTAGCATGAGGAAAGTGTTTTACATAGCCTGAGGGAAGTGCATCTTTAGCCTAAGGGAAAATTCTTCTGTGCCTATGGGCAATAGACTATGTGCCTGAGGGCGACACTACGTACGCCTGAGGGCAAAATCTGTTATTCCTGTGGGCAATTACCTACGGGTTACGTTCCTGATTACCTAAGGGTAATGGTTGAGGGTATGTGAACACTGACTATTTACTTATAAATTCACTGTGGTGTTTTCTTATATTAAATGGATTAAATGAATAATTATATGGAAATATAACTGGTAAGTTAGTTACTTTTGAGTACTGCTTAGTTTATTGCATTTTACTTTTACACACTGTTGGGCACGGGCCTTTGGTGGGTGCCTACAGATATATATTTCTCACACCCTATTTGGGTCATGCCTTTCGGCCCAAATAGATTACATTTCTGCAGGTATTGATAGGGGATAGTGCCCCTATACAGGTACTTGATTGCTGCTGGGGTATAGGAGTGCATGGGACCGCGCATTGGCTCGTGATGCCGCGGGTTGTTCTGTTTTGCTTTTCTGTTCCTATACTTCAGTTGTATTGTATTGATTGTGTAACATGTTCTGGCTATTTCCATAGAATTGAGGCTTGTTTCATAGTTACTTATATACTAGTTGGTTATCTCTACTGTAGTTGTTTATTTCAGTTGTGTATGGTTATTGCTTCCGCTATTGTTGTATGATTTTTATTTCATTCCGCTGCGCTACACTTTGAAAAATGAGGGAATAGTTTCCCCACTATCAGACCTGGGCCCTCGCTTCTAGTCGGCTGCCTCTAGCATTTGGGGAAATGCGCTTGAGGTCACGTGGTGAATCGGGTTCGGGGCACCCGTTGAGTGGAACCCAGATTTGGGACGTTACAAAGTGGTATCAGAGGAGTTCTTTTCTTTGAAATACTCTTTGGAGCCTTAGTTAGGGATAGGAAGGTAATGGTAGTTGGTAATAATTTGTGCCCAGGCGTAGCTAACCCATGTACGGGGGAAAGCCAGTCTACCTCGTATTTTTTCAATTCTTTTGATTTTTCAAATTTTACAGTTGATTTGATTTCACCGTTGGGTGACGCACTTGTGATTGTGCTGTTTATATTTTATCCATGTGTTCTATTTTATTGAATCCCGATGAGATGAGGGTATTCCATCTCATGCATCATTTAGGAACATGCTAGGAATCACATGCCATGGATAGTTTCCATGCCATATAGGTGCATTAGAAATTTCATGTTGTTGTGATAGTTGTTGTGCTAGAAAAGCATGCTGTTGTGATAGATGCATGATAAAAATACCTGCTATGTGATAGGGTATTTTCTTGTGTGAGCCAGTTGATAGAATGAATTCCAAAATTTGGTTTTTGGGGAGTATGGTCCCCCATTTACCAGAATTTGGTGGATCATTGACTGTTTATTTTGTTATAACACAGATAAGATGTCAAACTTTGATTCGTGGGGAGTATGGGTCCTCACGGGTCAGAATTTGACGCTTAGGTGTTGTTTTTTTTGTATTTTCTGGGTTCTGGAGAAGTTTCTGAGGCATACTGTCCGGAAAACCCAGTATACACGTTGTGTAGTACCTTAAACACACCGTGTATGTTCTTCTGTTTGTGAAGAAAAATATACTTTTTTAGTACACGCCGTGTACCCTGAGTACACGCCGTGTAGTCTCTTCCCATGTCACAAACCATGTGGGAGGCATCATGGGGAAGGGAAGAGCTTGGGCGAACACGCCGTGTAGATTCTATACACGCCGTGTAGTGTTGACCCAGATTCCACCCGTGTAACTAACAACACAGACGAAGGATACCTTAAGACATACACACCGTGTCCACTATGGAACACGCCGTGTAGTCTGACCTGGGGACCCGACCATTTAACTAACAACACAGGTCAGTGTAATCATTTATAGTACACGCTGTGTGTATATAGAACACGCCGTGTAGTGTGAGCTGTGTGTCCGGCCGTGTAACTAACAACACGGGTCAGCGAAGCTCGTCTAGTACACGTCGTGTACCTATAGGACACACCGTGTAGTCTTGTTTGAGAACAGACTGTGTGGTTTTAGCCGTGTGGCTGGGGAAACGGGGTGGTGTACACACTGTGTGAGGGTGTAACACGCCGTTTAGTGTCATGATGAGTAGTCGAACATGTCACAAATGACACGAGGTGTTGGAAAATTACACCATACAAACCGTGTAGATGTTATACACGCCATGTAGTTTTGTTCAACATGATCTGTGTGGCTTAGCCATGTAGAAGGGCCCGGGTAGGGGAAGAGTAGTCAGGTACACGTCGTGTAGTCAGTATACACACCGTGTAGTTTTGTTTTTAAAAATTTAGAATGCCTTCTTCCTATTGTTCCCTTTGTGGTTCCTTCTCTTGTAGTCTTGATAATCCTGAATCTAAGGCATGTTTTTACCTTGTAGTGTCATGCCGCCTAGACGTTCACGCGTTTTTTTCCAGGAGAGCGGCACCGATTATACTCCAGAGATGATGGGCCATGGGCTACCAGTGGACCCTCCAGCAGAGCCAGATGCAGCATCAGCTGTTATACCATACACAGGCGTAGAGGCGCAGTTCCATCAAGGCTTTATGTGGTTTATGTAGACCTTTCAGGGAGCACCGTCGATAGCCACATCTATGGATGAGATGACTCGTATCTTCCAGCAGCAGCATCCACCTACGTTTTGAGGGGATATCATACCACAGGCTGTGAAGTATTGGCTAGGATTAATGTAGGCTATTTTCAAGCATCTTGAGACACCTCCAGGGTAGAGGGTCAAGCTTGCGACGTATATGATGCGTGATTCCACCAAGAGGTGGTGGGATATTACCACCCAGTCAGAGAATCACAGGGACATGGAGTGGGAGGATTTTCAAGCTGTCTTCTATGAATTCTTCTTTCCAGAGACACTGAGGCAGATAGGGATCGAGAGTTCATGAATCTGCAGCAAGGCGCTATGTCGGTGATGGAGTATTATTCTCACTTTACCGAGCTTCAGCATTTTTCACCCATTCTGGTGGGTGATGAGACGTTGAGGGCTAGACGCTTTGAGTATGGTCTTCGATATGACATCAGAGCGTTGGTGAATGTTTTTAGGTTTCCTTTAGTACATGTTATTATGAATCAGGAACTGATTAAAAAAAGGAACCTGTGGGAAGCTAGTGGTGTGGGCCAGGGCGGTTCAGCACCAGTTTATGGTACTATTTCTACTGGTAAGAGGAAGAGACAGATGGACTTCTCTCAGGGTGGCAGTACCAGTCATAAGAATGCTTCAGGTGGCCAGGTCATGTGCTACCATTATGGTAGAGAGGGGAACAAGATACCGTAGTGTCTAGGAGACCCAATGGAGTGCTGAGCTTGTAGCAAGATGGGTCATCTACAGTGCTTTTGTAGGGCCTTTCCACCAATGTCTAGTGATATGGGTTTTGTGCAGAGTCCGCGTGCGGGAGCAGGACCAATGGATTCTTACCAGTTAGGGAACTGAAATACGTCAGGGCGTGCAGGCAGAGATGGTGGTCGTGGTCGTGGTAGCCAGACACTAGGATCTCAGAGGCACCAGGGTGGGACAGATCAGAGTAGTCAGGCTGTGTCGCAGGGCCGCGACACTGGGCAGGAATATGCAGTGCAACAGACCCAGCAGGAGTAGGATCCCAGACCTTCTATAGTCAGAGGTACTATTCTAGTAGCTTATGTCTTATCTTCAGTACTTTTCGATACGTGTGCTACACATAGCTTCATATCTGTACCTGTTGTGGAGAGACTTGGGATCTGTTATTCTTTTTATTCTGCTGGTATGATGCTAGAAACTCTGTTGGGGACTAGAACGACTGGTGTACGTCAGTGCAAGGAGTTCCCCCTTGAGGTTTGTGGGTGTCACTTTCTTTGGGACCTCTATGTCTTAGAGATGACAGCTTATGACGTCATTCTCGGGATGGATGGGTTGGTTCCCTTTCGAGCCTTTGTATATTTCTATCATCGCAGGGTGAGTTTCACGTCACCAGAGGGTGGAGAGGTTCTATACAAAGGTGAATGAGATGTCCAGGTGAGTCGAGTTGGACAAGAGCATCGTGGGCAAGGTGGAGTCACAACCCAGATTGATAGCTTATACCTGGATGATCAGGGGACTTTTCAGACAGATTTCCCTCCTGTGGTTGATCATTTTAGGGATGTCTTCCCAGACAACTTTTCAGGTCTACCTCTGGATAGAGAGGTGGATTTCTCTATTGAGCTTGTGCCAGGATCAACACCGGTGTCCATTACTCCTTATAGGATGGCTACACCAGAGTTGCTGGAGCTCAAGAGGTAGTTAGAGGAGTTACATGCAAAGGGTTTCATCTGACCCAGTACTTCTCCTTGGGGTTCTCCGGTCCTTTTTGTAAAGAAGGCGGACGGTACCCTTATACTCTGTGTGGATTATCAGAAGCTGAACCAGTTGATGGTTAAGAACTGATATCCCTTGTCGAGGATTGATGATCTTTTTGATCAACTTAGTCGAGAACGAGTGTTCTCGAAGATTGAGTTGAGATCACGATATCATCAGTTGCGCGTGAGACCATCGGATATACGGCTTACAGCTTTTAAAGCAGATATGGTCGGTACAAGTACTTGGTTATGCCGTTCGGACTCACGAACGCGCCAGTAGTTTTCATGGCTCTGATGAATCGTGTGTTCCATCCTTATCTGGATTCTTTTGTGGTAGTATTCATAGACGACATCTTGGTGTACTCTCACACTCGACACGACCATGACACCCATCTTGAGATCATATTGAGTGCACTGAGAGATCATAAGCTATATTCTAAGCTCTCAAAGTGCCACTTTTGGATGGACCAGATTCACTTCCTGGGTCATATCATCTCAGACGCAGGAGTTGCAGTAGACCTAGAGAAGGTGAGAGTATTAGTTTCCTGGGAGCAGCCTAAGAACGTGTTTGAGATACGAAGTTTCTTAGGGTTGGCTGGTTACTACAGACGATTCATCCCAGACTTCTCATGCTTAGCAGTGCCGTTGATGGGTTTGACTAAGAAGGGAGCGAAGTTCGTTTGGTCAGAAGCTTGTGAGACATCCTTTCAAGACCTAAAAGGAAGGTTGACATCAGCACCAGTCCTGATACTTCTAGAGCAAGGGAAGAGCTATACAGTTTACTGTGATGCATCAGGTATTTGGATGGGTGCAATGTTGATGTAGGGCGATCGATTTGTTGCGTACGGGTCTTGGCATTTGAGGCCACATGAGAGGAATTACCCGACGCATGATCTCGATTTGGCTGTAGTTGTGCATGCGTTGCTCTTTTGGAGACATTATCTATTAGGAGATCATTTTGTGGTTTTCACCGACCATAAAAGCCTCAAGTATATATCTAATCAGCGTGAATTTAATCTGAGGAAGTGAAGGTGGGTTCAATTCCTTCATTCCTTCGATTTTGAGCTTTCCAACACACCTGGTAAAGGTAATGCAGTAGCTGATGGATTGGGCAGGAGGACTCAGATACAGGTTATGCAGGAGGCCAGTGGTGAGTTACAGCTTATGGATTTGTTCTCTAAGATGCACATGGAGGTGCACGACATTCAGTGGAAAACTTATCTTTCATCTTTAGCTGTGACTTCTACCCTCCTGGATAGAGTGAGGATGAGACAATTATCTGATTTAGAAGGACTAGTTCTATGGGAGTCGGTGGCAAGTGAGGACCCTCCTCTCAGTTTGGCGATATGCGATGGAGAGATTATGCATTTCCATGGACGAGTGTGTGTTCCAGAAGATATACACGAGGAGTTGATGCAAGAGTTTCATGCTTCAGCTTGGGAAGTTCATCCCGGGGTTACCAATATGTACTGAGACTTGAAACGTTAGTACTAGTGGCCGGGTATAAAGAGAGATGTAGCTGGTTTCGTTACGAGGTGTACCACCTATCAGCAAGTGAAGGCGGAGCATCAGAGACCAGCTATATTGTTACAGCAGTTACCCATCCCGGAGTGGAAATGGGATGATGTCACGAGGAACTTCGTGACTGGGTTTCCAAGGTCACCTATAAGAAATGATGCCATGTGGGTTGTTGTGGACAGACTCATGAAGGTAGCTCAATTTTCTCCGATCAAGGAGACCTTCGGAGTTGATGAGCCTAGGAAGTTGTATATCCGAGAGATCGTACGTCTTCATGGGGTTCCTCATTCAATCATTTCAAATAGGGACACCCACTTTACGTCTCGTTTCTGACAGAGTTTTCAAATGGCACTGGGTACACAGGTGCTTCTGAGCATGGATTACCACCCTCAGACCGATGGCTAGTCAGAGCATACGATATAGGTGCTTGTGGGCATGCTACGTGCATGCGTCCTAGACTTTGGTAGATCTTGGGAGAAGCATATAACCCTAGTGGAGTTTTCCAATAACAATATTTTTTCAGGAAACTATTTAGATGGCACCATACGAGGCTTTATATTGTAGGCCATACCGATCACCTTTGTGCTGGTTAGAGGCAGGTTAGGCAGTTTTACTGGGACAATGTCTCTTGCAGAAGACATCTGAGTAGGTCCAGTTGATTCAGAAGAAGATGGCTACCGCGCAGTCTCTTCAGAAGTCTTATGCTAATCACCGCAGATGACCCTTGGAGTTCATGGTTGGGGATCAGGTTTTCTTGCGTGTTTCACCAAGGTTGGGACATAGGCGGATCAGGAGACAGGGTGAAATTTCACCGAGGTATGTGGGGCCATTTGAGATTCTGGAGAGAGTCAGGCTGGTTTCCTATCAGTTGTAGTTACCACAGAGGAACTGGGCCATGCACGACGTGTTCCATGTATCTCAGTTGTGCTGCTATCATTCAGACCCATCTCACGTCCTTCAGCTCGAGGAGGTTGAGATTCAGATAGATGCGTCCTTTGAGGAGCATCTGATTCGTATCGTTGACAGGAGCACAAAGGTTCTCCGAGGCCAGTCAGTTCCTCTCGTATGGGTGCTATGGCAGCATGGCCAAGTGAAGGACAAAACCTGGGAGTAGGAAACCGACGTATGTGCTCAGTGGCTAGAGTTGTTCTGAGCATTATCTTCACCACCCTTGAAAGGGAAATTCGTGGATGAATTTCTTTAAGGGGGGAAGTTTGTAAGAACCCCGTTCTTATTTTTGAGGTACGAGTTTCTTATTTTCTCTTTTCCTTAAGTGTTTTTGAGAAAGTAAGGAAAATGGGGAAAATCCCAAATTTTGGAAGTACACACCGTGTACTTTTCCACACGCCATGTACTGTTGGCCATGTGGAATGAGTGAACAGGGCGTGTGTCCATGTCAGTAATGAAGGGTGTAGAAACCGACTACACGCCATGTAGTGGTCCTTTACACACCGAGTAGTCAGTCAGTAGGCGAATAGTAAGGCGATGGCCAGCTGTGTGACAGAACACGCCATGTACTCAAGAAGACATGTCGTGTAGTCATGTCGACAGCTGAATAGTGCCACAGTGGCGGGAAGCCGTCAGAGTAACAATTAAAAAATGGGAAGTACACGCGGTGTACTTGGAAATACACGTCGTGTACTTTGTTTTCTTCACTTAAAATGGGCATTATCCTCCCATGTTCACAGGGAAGGCTTAGAACCAGATGGGAGCTCGGGAGGGGATGGCCGAATCTTCGTGGATCCGTCGATTGCGGACCATGAATTCGATTTAGCCTCCTTCGATCTCGTTGGAACCGCACGGGTAAGACCTCCCATCTCCTTGCATAGTTTTTGACAATTCTTCCTCTAAGCGAAATTATTTGCATTTAAGATAGTTTTCTTTCACCTTAGATCTACCTCGTTCTAGGACAATTCGTGGAACGTCATTCGAGTATACTGATCAGCGGCATTTAAGGTAGGTGGCTTGGTGTTTATTTTCCAACTGTCGTGCATTTTGTGTGTTTTTGAGCTACGAACCCATGTTGGGGTGTCATGTGGTTGAGGCTGCGGCTATTTTAAATACCTAGAATTGTATAAGTAATTGAATGTGATATTAAAATGTTGTTTAGGATCGCTGCTTGGATCCAGGACCACCCCGGGGGTGCGTTCCTCTGTTTAGTTGTTTGGCCAGGATATCTGATGGTATGGCTTGTTTATATTATGAATTACTTTTTCCTTGAGAGTAATTGTACTAGAATTGCTTGTGATATGTTGGGCATGGTCCGATTACTTGTTTAGACCAAGGGCAGTGTTTTACTTAGCCTGAGGGAAGTGCATATTTAGCCTGAGGGTAACTTCTTTCGTGCCTGGGGGCAATAGACTCTGTGCCTGAGGGCGACACTACGTACGCCTGAGGGAAAAATCTATTATGCCTGTGGGCAATTACCTACGGGTTATGCTCCTGATTACCTGAGGGTAAGGGTTGAGTGTCTGTGGACACTAACTTTTTACTTAGAAATTCACTGTGGTGTTTTCTTATATTAAATGGATTAAATGAATAATTAAATGGCAATATAACTGGTAAGTTAGTTACTTTTGAGTACTACTTAGTTTATTGCATTTTACTTTTTCACACTGTTGTTTCATGTTTACATACAGTTGGGCACAGGCCTTTGGTGGGTTCCTACAGAGATATATTTCTCACACCCTATTTTGGTCATGTCTTTCGGACCAAAAAGATTACGTTTCTGCAGGTATTGATAGGGGTAAGAGTCACTATACAGGTACTTGATTGTTGATGGGTGTAGGAGAGCATGGGATTGAGCATTGGCTCACGATGTCGTGGGCTGTTCTGTTTTGCTTTTCTGTACCTGTACTTCAGTTGTATTGTATTGATTGTGTAACATTTTCTGGCTGTTTTCATAGAATTGAGGCATGTTGCGTCGTTACTTATATAATGGTTGGTTATCTCTACTGTAGTTGTTTATTTCAGTTGTGTATGGTTATTTCTTCCGCTATTTTTGTATGCTTTTTATATCATTCCGCTGCGCTACACTTTGACAAATGAGGGCATAGTTTCCCCACTATCCGATCTGGGCCCTCGCTGCTAGTCAGCAGCCTCTGACATTTGGGAAAATGCGCTTGAGGTCACGTGGCAAACTAGGTTCGGGGCACCCGTTGAGTGGCACTCGGATCCGGGGCGTTACATGTACAATAATATTTATTTTAAAATTTATAATATCATTTATTTGAATCCTTTATTAATGAAGCAATCACTTCATCATCATTGTGTCATAATTAAATTTATTTATTTAATGTATAAAAATTAGAAATAAAATACCATTATTTAGGAAATATTTTTATCTTCCTAATTAATATTTATATTAGAAGTGATCGATTATATAAACCCATATAAAACTTTTTTTAGTAAAAGATACATGTTTATGTTATATTTCTATTTACTTTAAATTAATTCTTATAACATGTCATTATCACACCCAAGTGTCTCCATGGGGTCCCAAAATAGACCCAAGGATTCCCAAGGTTGTAAATATATCATCCAATATGATTAGTATAAGTTTTAGGATAGTTTAATATTATTATAAAATTATTTTTACGCTTATTTACCAGATTTACCCATTAACCAAGGAAAATAAAATAATTACTGAAGTTACTATTCCTAATGTATAAAAATAAAAGGTACCTATTTATACAATTTGTACCATATTATTCCAAATATGGAATAAATTTTTTCAAATTAAAAACACATAATTGGAAGAAATTAATTTAAAATTAATTCCCGTTGTCAAAACCAAATGTGGGTTTTTAGGAAGTAAAAACTATCAAAAGATTGACATGTGTTTATGTCCAATTTAAAAATTAAATTACTTAAAATGAACAAAAATGGATAAAATGATAAAAACATAATCCAATTACACTTTAAAACCAATTAATATAACAATCTATCTATATAAAAAAATTATATGAAAAGGAAGTTTCGAATTAAAATGATGTATTTTTCACTATTCATTAAAAAATGATCTTTATGAGAAAATTACCAAAAATTTAACCAAAGTAAATTTTTATGTCCAGATTATATATAAGAAGTTTATTTTTTATAAATTAACATACAAAAGTTACAAAAACTGGATTTAAAAAGGGTTCTCCATCAAAAGGCGGTAAAACTACATTTTAAAAAAAATTCTTCTTTTATCCCAAAAATTGAATTTTGTTCGTATATCATATCTAAAAAATATATAAGATGAATTTATAACATTAAATTGAATATATAACATATATTTTTCATTAAATAAAAATTCATAAATATTGATTTGATTTTATAAACACAATTATACTCTTTTAATATATGATTTCATAAAAACACATCCCTTATATTGAATTGGTTTTTATTTTCATTTATAAAAATATTGGTAACCAAAGAATCATTATTTAAATATGTGTATAACATATTTTCATAATTCAGTTGATACAATTCTTTCCTTCCATTTCAATGGCTAGGCGTTAACCACCATTTAAAAAAATAATAATATTATTATTTTATTTTTTGGTATAACTCAATATTGTGTGCAACGTAAGATTTCGAAGAAACCTGTTTTTTCATGTCAAGTACACTATCATAAAAAGTTTCCTATTTAACATAAAATTAATATATTATTCATAAATATTAATTGTATGAGCCCGTAAGGGGAGACCTATAGGTTTTATCCTCCTCATCGCCGCCGCCTTGCTCTTTGGGTTAGCTGTTCATCCTTCCCTTGCTCGGCGAGATCGCGGTAGCAGTTCCCTGTTGCGGTGGAGTCACTCCAGCCTCACGGTTTGTGGAATCTCTATTCATTATCTGTTGTGTGTGTGGGGGTTTGTGCCTTCTAGAGAGATCATCTTGGCGGCGATGGGATCTGTTCTGCAATAGCGACGACCTCTGGGTGATGTTTTCTGTTTTGGTCCTTTGTAGTCATTTCTGCTTTGATGCATTCGAATTTGTGAGTCGATGTTGGATCTGATGAGTTCCTTGAGGATGAATCTTTGAATCTGATGTGGCGACGCCTGAGGGGTTCTCTCCAGTGATGAACGACGAAGTCTTGAAGGTGACAATGAAGGGTTCGATGGAAGCTACGCGGCTCGAGGGAAGGTGAGCGGCCCAATTGTAGGTGCGCAGACAGGGACACAGCTCGATGGCAGGTGTGAGGATCGAGGGCATCAGTATCATTGTTTTTTGTTTTGGAAATTTGAAATTGAATTTGAACTGGTATGAATATGAGGATGTTGTTGAATTTTCTATGTGGTTTTTTGGTGTTTTCATGCGTTGTTGTGGTTTTGGTACGGTGAAATCAGGATGTTGTGTTGTGGTGAAGTGGATGTGGTGAAGTCATGTAATGGGTACCTGTAACCCTTAAACTGGCCTTTAGAAAGAAAAAAAAATATTTGCAGGTTTAATAGATTTGAAAAAGTATTTTTCTATAAATACCTAGGATGTTACATTAATGGACTAGTGGGAAATGTCATGTTAAATATTACTTGATAAATATTAATTCATTTATTCAAGAAAAGTAATATTTATTTTTTCTTTAATTATAGAGCTTGTACAATAATTAAAAATAATTATGTTATTATTTAAACATGTGGATGATTAAGAATTAAGAAAATAATAATGTCCCTTGCATAATTTTTATTTTCTAACACAAGAACTATTTAAAAATCAAAATGAAATTTTCATATATAGAGAGAGCCACATTCATTCATTCTACACAATGAGTTCTAACGAGGTTTCACTCAAGTCCTAGAGAGATATTTCCTATAACTATCTAAAGAAAAAAATGATTTTATCCACCATCACTAAATAAAATCTCTTCTCCCTTGATGGATTAAATTTCATTGAATATCTATCATCACAATAATTAGAACCATATGTACTAGAACCCAGAGAATTATATGATGATGATTAGAGGTTTGCAAGAACACATAGATCAACTCTCTATGGAATCTAGAATTGATTCCTATAATTAAATAAAAAGTTGACAAGATTTATTCATCCAATAATTAATAATGAAAAAATAATTCAATGAAAGGTATTTTTTAATTAAATAAAATTAATTATCATTGATATGTGAGAAGATCATATCTTCTTGGTTCCAAATCATAGTATTAATTCTATTAGTAACGAAGATTATTCAACATGTATATCACATTATATTCATGGGTTATGATAAAAATATGAATTTTCTATGACCCACCATATGATTCTACAACACTTGAAAGTTGTAAGTGGTGTTATAGTGGTGACATAATAATTTATAATTACTTATTATTCATTGATCGATAAAATACAATTATTTTATTTTTTCACTTCTGGTTAATTCATTCTTTAAAATTGAGTTTAATTAACATGTTTTTGATATATTAATATATTTTGTTCATATTTTACATTATCTTAAACAAATTAAGAACTGATGAAGAATAATAAAAGATTTTATCAATAGGTGCTAAGGATTCTTGCTGGTAGACATAGATACATGACGTATAATCGAAAGTACACATTGTGAAACCAAGTTAACTAGACTTGAATGTGTCATGGGATACATGATGTTACTCGAAGTAATAACACATGGTGTATTTAGTATTCACTATTTGTTGTATGGGAAAACTTGGATCACGGTCCGTCGAATCACACATTGTGTAACTGGTGTACATGTAATGTATTTTATATAGTTTAGGAAGTAAAATCACCCTAACTGTGTGGTCAAATATGCATAATATTCCCTTTGAGACTGATAGGCTGCATCGCTAATGAGATACGCAACATGTAGCTAGAATACATGTCATGTGACCCATTTTCCCCATTTCCGAAGAACACACTCAGTTAACTAACAAGTTTTACAGATACACGACAAGAAGAAAACATAATGTGTATCTCATTTTTACACGTATTGTATCCCATATGATAAAAACACTGATTCCGTAGGAATTTTTCCTAGATACATGAAAAGAAACAAACATGACATGACGCTTATTAGTATATGTCATGTAGTCACCTAGTAAAGAACAAAATTAAATTATGTAATGAATAATGAATTGAAAAATTAAAAACAAAATTACATTATATATATCTGATGTGTTGACTATATAATAAGGTTTTTAGAGTTAATAAATTCTTCGTTAATTATATTTAATTATCTATAAATATTGTTCAATCCATTTATTTTCCATGATTTATTTATTATGGGTATCTATAAGAGACTTTGTATGGTCAATTAGATAAAATTAATGAATGAATAAATAAATTAATTTATTAATAGAAATAATTTAAGAATTTATATCTTAACAAAAAATAATTAATTGTAGTGGATGCTAGCCATTGTACTTTTTCATACTCATTTCATGCAAGTGGATAACCAGGAGATTAAAACATTCCATTTATATGATTTATTTATTTAATTTATTATTATTGAAATGTTTAATAATAATTTATTTAATTAAATAATGTCTTGTGAGTTATTAATTTTATCTAATTATATAAGGGACTATGTTCCATCCATTTCTTTTAGGTAATCCCCTTTAACAAATCCTTTGGCCCCCCTTAGTTAAATGAGAGTAAAATTATGTAATTGATGGAGCACCTGTGTGAGTGGAGGTGGTTCGGGTTCAATTCTAAACTGAAAACAACCCATAATATACATTAGAGAAGAGGTGGAATGAAGAAACATGAACCATTCTTGGTTCCTAGAGTTAATTAACTATGGTTACGGGTTGGTTTATTATCATCTTGAAAAACCAAAAATTTGAGAGGCCCATGGTCATTCCACATTATTTATTTTATTTTAGTGATTTTCATGGTTCATTATTTAGGGATGTTTAAATCATTAAACTAATTAAAGTATTTAAGATGTAATTAAAATAAATATTACAATATGTGTAAAATTTATCTAGACATGGTTAATCACTTAAGTGAAATATAGTTAATATTAACAGGAATGAAAAAGATAAAATGTATGTTTACACATAATGATAAAAATACCTCAAGATAAATATTAAGTCACTCTATCCTCCCACTAACTGAATTAAAATAGAACCATAGTTCAAAGTTATTCACCAAACCAAGTAAGGTTGATTTCAATTATTAGGTAATTCTAACTTGAGTTTATAGGTTGAATTAATTTTGTTCAAATCAATGGTTGACTACCTAAGGAGGACATAGAGAATCTTAGAGAAGTTTTTTGAGCAAATTATTATCTAGTATTTTAAGATTGGGGAGTTTACCCAACAGATCAAGGATCTATGAGTTAATACAGTTGGTGAGTTACACCTACCTAAAAGCTTTTAAATAACTTGTTAGGACCATGTATAGGTTATTTGAAAGGGAATTTAGATCCTTTCCACTATAGTATCCATTAATTGAGATATTTAAAAACTAATGGTGAGGGATATTAGTTTTCCATAAAATAGTGGGTGATTAATAAATTTAAATTTTTATCTAATTAAGTACTAAAATCATTCTCTTATTTAATATAGAAATGTAAACCAAGATGAATTTGACTATATTATTGCTCTATTTTATAAAAAAGGGTAACCATATCAGTATATTGAATTTCCATGATATTTATAGTATTTTACACATTATGCTACCCCATGAATGAAAAATTTTTGTGCTGGAAAAACATCTTCCTAAGGCACCTGAAAAAGAGGTTAGTGAGGAAGAATTGTATCTCAATATGAAACATTTGGACTATTCCCCATATATCCAATATCTCATGCTATCATCCATGTGAAGTGATCATTTAATGAAATATGAGGATATGGATTCATATATCATCACTTCTGACCTTCATGATATTTATCAAAAGAAGGTGACACAAGGGAGATATGAGATCTCTAATGAACTAGCCACATAACAAGATGGAGAGTTGGCACCAACTGCTCGTCAAATTGTTAAGATTATTAGACACATTGATCATTTTGACACCATGGGATTTTTGATCCCTAAGGATATATGAATA
The DNA here is from genome assembly GCA_963277665.1 of Viscum album. NCBI lineage: Eukaryota > Viridiplantae > Streptophyta > Magnoliopsida > Santalales > Viscaceae > Viscum > Viscum album. The sequence goes on along the minus strand of OY728161.1, from coordinate 1,907,133,713 downwards.
AATATAATTATATCCTCACTACCTAAGATCTTATCTAGTTTTATTATTATTTATAATATAATAAATAGTTAGAATACTCTTTAGGAACCCCTTAATCATATTTTCCAAGTTGACAAATACATGGGGTGTAAAAAGCCTACTGTAAGAACCTGGTTCTTCCTTTAAGGTATGGATATAATCTTTTTGGGTTGAACTCAAGAAGAAAGAGGAAAATAGGTCGAGTACTAGCAAAAAGACAATTACAAAACTTGAATAGGGGTTACACATCATGTAATCATAGTACACATCCTGTAAGGATGTCGTCAGAACTAATTTATGATGTGGAAGAGAAGTCAGAAAAAAGAGGGATATTTGGAATAACATGCCATGTATATTCCAGTACACGATGTGTGCATTTCTAAGAATTAATAAAATGGGCAGTAGCCACATTTTCCCACTTCTAGATGAAACCTCACTCGGGTTTTCCCAAATAGTAGTGTCAAGTAGGGATTTTGCTCCCTATTTTTCATCTGAACTCCAATTCAAATGTTATTGGATGTATTGGAACCCAATTGGAAAGCTCTCGATTCCTATTGATCAATTCTCTGTTATTTATTCTCTCAACCTAGTTATCGAACCTTGAGATTTTATGATTTTTTATTGATCTACTCTATTCTAGGTTGAATTATAGGCAGACACTAGATGAGGAGAGTCATACTACTATGAGTTAGGTAGTCTAATGCATTTCATTAAATATCAAGTTGATTATATATCCTGGAGTTCCACCGACCCATTTTTTAGTGTCTCCATGATTGATAATTAACCTATTTTATTGCCTCTTGTTTGTTTATGTAATTGTTTAAGTGATTAAAAGTATGAATTACATTGTTTACATTGAATTAGAGACACCCCATGGGTGTGTTTCCCTTAGATGACCGATTATGGATGTTTGGCCTAGTATGCCTTTGAGGAATCCCCTGATTTCCATTGGTGGGCTATTTAAAAATGATTTTGATTAATAATGAAGTTTCCTTGTTGTTAAAAAGGTATTCAATTGGCATATGGTATGGGAGAGATGAATTTCCCCTTGACCCGTGTTTATCGTTATTCCTATTTAAGCATGTTTAGAATTTTCTGCTCCAATTGTGAAACTAACCATGTGAGTTCAGTTATGTTAATGCCTTATAATGGTTTAGATTACATAGTAGGCATGTTATGAAAATTGTTCCTAGGTTTTTTTATCATTAAAAGGTTGGGGTCGAAGACTCATTTTGTTATTAAAGGAAATCCTCTTTTTGTCTGGGTAGAGGGAGACCCATTACATTTCCCAAAGGCCCATGGCCAAGTGGCTTGAATACAAGGCTTGAAATCCCATTTTTTATCCCAAAGGTCGCTTCGGTGTACAGTACCACTACAATACCCAATCTTCTATAGTACTTGATAAATTACCATTGCTGCTTCAATTCCTGCTATAGTGCCTCCGCCTCTACAGTTTCAACGCTGCTACAGTTTCATCACTACTACAGTACTGCTGTAGTGTCCTACTACAATGTTGCTATAGTACCAAGAAATTAATCCTTTCCCAGATTTGATCCTAGGTATTTTGATTTTATTAATGTTAAATCCATGTAATAGTTTAATTTATATAAGCTTCTTGTTATTTGAATTTTGCTCACGTGAGTTTATTAGCGCTAAAGCCATGTAATAGTTTAAATTTACATGTGTGTTTATGATGAGAATTGTTCCCATGTGAGTAATTTAAAGGAAAATCCTTATGAGGTTGGTTAGGATATTATGTTCAAGCCGTGAATGAGCCACATGTGTAGTGGTCGGGCTCATGGAGGCTTTAATTATTTTTCCAAGTGAAACATGGATCGTTGAGGGATTCCATGGATGAACTCTATTTTATTTATGGTCATGTCTTCAGTGATACCTGGGGATTCTTTATAGGACCTCTAGTAACAGTATTATTTGACATGGACTTATAACACACTTAGTTTTATACTGGAATTCTATAGAGGTTTGCTGGGATGGGATTATAGGATGTTGGTAGGTTTGCACCGAGAGTCGTATCGGGTTTCCTGATAGGTTTGTCAGGATGGGCTTGTAGGTTGTAGATAGAATTGAACCTGGAGTGATACTTGAATTCCAATATACAAATTCCATGGATGGTCTTGGGTTATAAATTGAATATTTAAATGAAATAATTTATAACATGTTTGCCAAGACAAAAAAAATCTTGGATTTGGTCTTCACTAACTTGTTTGGATAGCCTTTTGAGGTATATGTTATTCTTTCTTTTACACAGTGGTTATCAGGCTTAGGCCAGATCTCAAAACTTTTATAATTCAATGTAATTGAATTAATTAATGAACATGAAATTAATGTAAATGAATACTATTGCTTGATGGACTGTTTACTTTTGAGTACTTCCTTACTTACTGCTTTCATTATTATACAATGCCTATTATATATATTCATTGACAAACATGCACAAATATTGGGTGTTTGACTACATGGATTTAGTCTCACACCCTGTTTAGGTCATTTTTTTGTGCCCAAAAATAGTATATTGTTTTAGGTTTTGATAAGGGTAAGAACCCTTCTATAGTTACTTGTTTTTATATTAGCAGCAGGAGAGCATGGGACCAAGACGAGGCTTGTGAGGTTTCTGATTTATTTTATATATATTTTTTACTTTTTGTAATTGTATTGTGTATTTCTTCATTGCATCCTATTTTGGCTGTTTTCCTAGAAAATGTGACATGAAACATCATCCTTTTATGCCATGACATCTGGTTATTTTTATTATCAGTCTACCACTGTTTACTTCTATTGTATGGTATTAATTCTTCTTCTATTTTATTATTATTATTTTTGATGTGTTACACTCTGCCAATGGGGTATAGTTTCCCCACTATCACACCTAGGACCTCACTTTTGGTCAGTATACTCTAGTGTTTGGGGAAATGTGCTTGAGGCCATGTGGCTAAACGGGTACGGGGAACTTTTGAGTGGTATCCAGATCTGGGATGTTACAAAATTGTATAAGAGGGTTTCCTTTTCTGGTTCGCCTTACTATTTGGCGACATTATACAAGGATAATAAGGAAAAAAGATTTTCTAATAAGTCATTCCCAGGAGTAGCTACCACACATGCAGGGAAAAGCCAAATTTCCTCAAATTGAATTGTGATTTTTTGATTTTGAGCTGTTACAATTGATTTTATTTCACCTTTTGGTGAAACACTTGTATTGTGTTATTATTATTGACATTATAGTGATTCTATTTTTCTTCAAACCGATGAGATGAGGTATTCCATCTCATTCATCATAAAGGCACTTGCTTGAAATCACATGCCATGAATTTTTTCCATGACATTTAAAGAGAATTATTGATTTCATGATGTTGTGATAGATTCCATGATATATATGCATGTTATTGTGATAGGTACCATGATAGATATACCTTATGTTGTGATAGGTGTATTGGTACGAGTCATAGTTCAAATTGGATGGATGTCAAACTTTGATCCCTAAGGTGTATGGGCCCTCTTGGATCAGAATTTGGTGGATCGTGTTTTGGACTTAGATTGTATATGATGTGCTATATGTGGATGCCAAAATTTGATTTGAGAGGATTATGGGCTGTCATGGATCAGAATTTGGTATACCATTGGCTTACATTGCCAAAACAAGGGTTTTGGGGAAGTTTCAGAGGTTTACTGCCTGGAAACCAAGACAACATGACGTGTGATGCTATGAACACATGCCATGTCTCCTTCTATTTGGGATGAAAACCTTTTTAAGAACACACCGTGTACTATGTGTATACAACATGTGGAAAGTGACCATGTGTTTGTCCATAGAAAGAAGAACGTGAAATAATGGTCTTAGATAAGTACATGACCTTGTAATTTTGGTTGAAACTGTGTAGTTTTACATAGGCATACCCCAAGTGAATTTGATCATGTAAAAGAACATTGCCAGGATGGGAGAATTTTGTACATGCCATGTACCATTCCTATATGCCATGTACATGGGGTTTTTACATGCCCAGGCCAGCTGGAGTACACAACCATGTGAGAACTTGAGATTTTACATTGTGTATGGTGTCTATACTCTGCGTACTACTCTTTTAATAACCTTTGGGGTTTTTCTTATTTTATCCCCCTTTAATAGTTTTAGACCTATGAGTAGTCCTCTCTAAGAAGCTTTCCACGTAGATCATAATGGTGAAACCCGTGGAGTATTTAGAGGATTCCTAATGGATGTTTTGAGGATTCTATCTAAATGGATAGGTTTTTCCCCCAGCCATCATTTTCAGTTTTCTACTGATAGTGAGACGAATTCCTGAATGATTGGTTGGGTGTTCTGATCAAACTAGTCAAGACCTATGATATGAGATGAGATTTGTGATATCTCTCATGACCTATGATTTTGAGGATGTTTCCCATGTGAGACATTTCCTTCTAGCCTATGAGGCCATGAGACCTGTTGCTTCTAAGGATCCCCTAAGGGATTCCTTTTCTTACATGATGATCTAGGGAGTCCCCAGTAGGATCCCCTGCTTGTGTATTGTTAAGATCATCCCTGTTAGAGGATGACTTTGTTGTTTATCATTCAAGTATCCCTTGTAGGATTCTCTTACATACATTTTTTCAAATTGTTTTTATGAAATAAATTGATTATGTGCCCATTCTTCATTTGGTTAAAAAATTTCTATTGGGCTTCCCTTTTGAGGACCCATGCTGGTTTAAAGAGACCCTCATAGGTTGACTTGGTTGTTAAAAAGGAAATTACATGTTAACATTAAATTTGTGATGTAATGTCAAAGTTGTTAAATGTTTTAAAAGGAAGTTTATGAGACTTACTTGTTTTGCTTTGAGCTATTAGCTAGAGTTTCCAAGTTCCTTATTTTGTAGAATGACGCTTGAGGTGTTGATTAAAATTTCTTTCAAATGTTTAGGTATTTTGAGCCGATTAAATCATTTTTCGCGTGACATAGTGATGGGGGTTGACGCCTATGCTTTGTAATGGACTATACTATGGTTGGTAGCATCCTTAGAGATTGTTTTCTTGGTTTCACTTATGAGTGTTTTGACGTTGGTTCTGCATAGGTGTCATTGTCCAAAGTATTATGTTCAATTTTTTAAATAGAACGACCTTGTATGGATGGGTTATCATTGTATCTAGACCCTTAGTATGGAAATTAACATTGAGGAATGATTGGTTCGGTTGGTTAGACATGCCTCGGGCATGGATAGCTTCTTAAGAGGCCATGTGAACCTTCCTTTCCTTAAATGATCGGTGACTTAGTACATATTCATCCATGTAAATGGTTGTTTAGATGATGTGATTTTGAGATAGTTATTGTGAGAGACATCTAGCACTAGGTTGCATTGGGTGGAAAAATTATACATAGTACCTAAAATGTGTTGTTTGCTCTTGTAAACTTGGGGTAGTATATATTGACATACGTGGTACCTATCGAGTGTTAAATGTTAAAATGAGCTGTTGAGATTAGTTAAATCATTGAAATTTGAGTTTTTCTGTTTTTTATCAGGTTATCTTAGAGTAGAGTGACCAGGGCATTATGGAACCAAGTTTATCCCACTTCTTTGGAGATCTTTTCGGTACTTCGGTGTTTTGACATGCCTTTTAGTTTAATTTAGGATTTCATGCCAAGTGATATGAAATGGTGATCATGGTGCATGGATTGTCATGACGGTTCTGTTTAAATGTTTTCTTCTAGGTAGAAGGATCATAATCAAGGACCATTTAGAAATGGTCGATTCTACATGAATGAATTTGAGGTTTAAGAGTATTGTTTCATGTTGATGATTTCTTGGCAGCACGATGTTGTTGTGGTTGGTTGTGTGTGAAACCCTTGTTAGGAAATGATGATCATAGATGATCCCTGGTGGTTAAGCGTGAGCTATCACAAAATCCCTTGGGATTAGTACATTATGGTTGGTCAAATGACGATGTGTTGGCATGTGAAGCCTAGTTTCATTCAGAAGGATGACCTGTAGTGGTTCAGATTCCTTTTTATGGTAATCCTTGAGATTCTCTTAGTGTTCTCTTTATTGGGATATGAGAATGTCCCCTATATTAATTTCATACCAGATGCACTAATAGAGCTTTAGTTATACATTGTGAAATAGTTGAAAGTTATTGGGCTAGTTTGTGATCTCTTTCAATGTTGTGAACTGGATGTGTGGTTTTATTTGAGGCTTGGTTAATCCTAAGTGATAATTGGGTTATGGTGTAGGAACTCCTTGAACAGACTCTGGATTCCTTCTTCTTACCTTGATGTGACCTCTAGGCGGATGACGCTCTGGGTTCAATTAGTTCTCTTATGTGGAGTTGCAGCCATTTACCAAAGTATCACTTGTAATGAGGAGTATGGGCCACCTTGGTGAGTTCCTTGGATTCTGGGTTAATTAATATGAGGTTATCTCAGACTTATAGTTGGTCGCGAATGTGATTATTTTAAAAGGGGTAATGATTATAGTGGGATGGATCTGGATTATGCTTTTGTTCATGCTACAACATGATCTTATTAAATGATCAGGGGATGGTTTGAAAAAGGATATTTACTGAGAGACAAGTATGGTCTTTGCAGGATGGGTTTTTTGTGGACATGTGGTGGCTTGGGAGAAGGCATTGTGTTTCTGTTACAACATTTTGGCCACCTAAGCCGGGCCTTTTGGTGATAAGTCATCCAATGATAGTTTGACTCGTTATCCTTTTTTCCCTTGTGTATAGTTTGAGTGAACTAGTTTGAGCACTCTACCAGTTTAAGGTGCGTGTGGTGTGAATTTCTGAAATTTATTTTGAGGGAAGATTGTGTGATCAGTTTTGATGAGGTCGATCAGGGTTCAACCATTCATTACAACGAGGTCACTGATATGACCTTAGTTGTGTTCAAGTTCACCCAATTAATGGAAAATCACATCGATGACATCGTTGGGATGCTCAGGGGAATGATTTTTGGGGTTTTTTATAGAGGATGTGTCATGGTAATGATGATGTATGAGTTTTTCTTGACAATCTCATGAAGGTCACACATTTTCATGCCAATTAGGGAAACCTTCAGAGTTAATAATATTAGGGGGTTTGTACTTCCATGAGATGGTATGAATGAATGGGGACCTGCATTCTATCATTTCAAATATGGAAACCTGGTTTACTTCTCATATCAAGAATGGGGAATATAGGGAGCTATGTACATAAGTGATTTTGAGCATAGCTTACCACCCTTAGACAGATGGCCAGCCAGAATACACGATACAGGTGCGGGAGGACATGCTTCAAGCATGCGTCATGGATTTGGGGGTTCTTGGGAGAAATACATAACTTTGGTTGAGTTCTCATATAAAAAATTATTTCATGATACCATTATTATGGTTCCATATGAGGATTTTTGTTGTAGGCTATGCTGATCACCCCTGTGTTGGCTGGAAGTAGGAGAGACAATTATGCTGGGACATCATCTTGTCCAAGAGATCACTGAACAGGTGAAGATGATTCAGATGAGGATGTCTACTGCATAGTCTCACAAAAAAATTTATGCCAATTACCATAGAAAACCTCTAGATTTCTAGTCTGGGGATCAATTTTTCCTACGTGTTGCACCGAGTATGGGACACAGGAGGATTAAAAGATAATGTACACTTTTGTCGAGGTACTTCGGGCCATTTGAGATTCTGGAGAGGGTCGGTCTGGTTTCTTATTAGTTGTAGTTACCTCATTGGTACATGGATATGCATTAAGTATTCCACATTTCTCAGTCATGACATTAATTTTCAGACCCATCTCATGTTTTTCATCCAAAAGAGGTTGAGTTGGAGGTAGATGCCTCTTTTAAGGAGCATCCTTTTAGAATTGTTGATCATAAAATAAAGGTTCTTTGTGGCTGGTCTGTTATTTTATTATGGGTGCTATGGAAGCATAGACGAATATAAAAAAAGATCCGGGAGAGGGATATTGATGTATAATCATAGTGGGTAGAGTTGTTCTAATATGTTACTTCACCATCATTGGAAAGGAAACTTAGGGATAAATTGCTTCAAGGGGGGAAATTTGTAAGAACCCGATTCTTCCTTTAAGGTCCATATCTTGTATTTTTTATGTTGAACTTTATAAGGAAGAAAATAGGTTGAGTACCAGTTGCATTACTGTTACAAAATGTGAATTGGGATAACATGCTGTTTAATTCTAATACACACCGTGAAAGGATATTTGAAGGACCCATTTATGCTGTGTAAGAGAAGTCATAAAAGCATAGAAATTTTGGAATATAATGGTGTGTATATAAAAGTACACAATATGTAATTCTCTATGAATTTATAAAATGGGTAGTAGCCTTATTTTCCCATTTCTAGAGAGAACCTTTCCCTGGTTCCCTTGAACAGCTACGCCAAGCATGAAATTTTCTCTTGATTTGTCATCTGAACTCTGATTCGAATTATGTCAGATGTGTTAGAACACAATTATTAAGCTCTCAATTAATCTTGATCCATTATTCCAGATTTATTTTCTCGACCTAGTTATAGAACCTTAAGCATTTATTCTCTTTTTGTAGATCTACTCCATTCTAGGTCAAATAAGAGGCCAACGCTGGACGAGGAGAGTCGTACTACTTTGAGGTAGGTGGTCTCATGCATTTAATTAAATGTCAAGTTGATTATATGTGTCAGAGTGCTGCACACCAATTTATTTTTGTCTCCTTGATTGGTAATTAACCAATGTTATTTTCTATTATTGTTTACTTAATTGCTTAAGTGATTCAAATCATGAATTAGGTTGTTCACCTTGAATTAGGGCCATCCCATGGGTGTGTTTCCCTTGGATGGATGATTATGGCTGTTTGGCCTAGGATGCCTATGAGACATGCCTTGTTTCCCATTTGTGGGTGGTTTAAAAATTTATTCTATTAATAATGAAGTTTCATTGTTATTAAAAAAGTATTCAATTGGCTTAGGGTGTGGGATAGATGACTTACCCCTTGACCAATGTTTATGGCTATTCTTATTTAAGCATGTTTGGAATGTTCTGATCCAATTGTGCAACTGCCCATGTGATTTTAGTTATGTTAATTACTTTTAATGGGTTAGATTATATAATAGTCTTGTTATGAAAATTGTGACCATGTGGTTTTATCATTATTAAACCATTTAATATTTTAACTTACATGTTTTTCTAATTAAATGAAATTTGACCTTGTTAGTTGTCTAATGTTAAAGCCATGTAATAGTCTAATTTACATAAGTTTCTTGTTATACGAATTTTTTCCACAAGAGTTTATTAATTCAAAAGACATTTAATATTTTAATTTACATAAGTTTCTTGTTATGCTAATTGTGCCCACATAAGTTTATTAATTATAAATACATGTAATAGTTTAAATTTACATGTGTGCTTGTTATAAGGAATTTTCCCATTTGAGTAATCGAATGTCCAAGTATTATGAGGTTTGTCAGGCTATTACATTCAGGTCGTGAGCAAGCCACTAGTGTAGTGGTTAGGCTCATGGAGGCTTTACTTATTTTTCTGAGTGAAACATGGATCATTGTTGGATGCCATGGATAAACTCTTTTGGATTTGTTGTCATGTCTTGAGTGATACCTAGGGATTCCTTATAGGAATCATAGTAACAAGATTAGTTAACATGGACTTATAACACACCTAGACTGATATAGAGATTCATGATAGGTTCATTGGGATGGGATTGTAGGATGTTTTTTGGTTTTCACCTAGAGGGATACCATATTTCTATAGAGGTTTATCGGGATGGGCTTTTAGGTTGCAGATTGATTTTCACCTGGAGTGATACTTGAATTACAACTTATGAATTTCATGGATAGTATTGGGTTATAAATTTATTATTTAAATGAAATGATTTATGACGTGTCTTCCAAGCAAAAGGGAAAGTTCAGATTCGGTCTTCACATACTTATTTAGATAGCCTTATGAGGTATATATTGTGATTTCTTTTACACAATGTTTATTATGCTTAGGTCAGATCCTGAGACTTATATACTTCAATGTAATTGAATTAATTAATTAACATGAAATGAATGTAAATGAATACCAGTTCTTTTAGGATTGTTTAATATTGAGTATTCCTAGCTTACTACTTTCATTATTGTACAGTACCTGTTATATATATTCACTGAAAGAATATCTCATATTTTTAGTGGTTGCCTACTGGGATTTAGTGTCACACCTTGTTTGGGTCATGTTTTTAGGACCAAATAGATAATTTTTTTCTAGGTTTAGATAAGGGTAAGAAACTTTCTATAGGTACTTCTTTTGCTGTTAGCTGCGGGAGAGCATGGGACCAAGCCAAGATTTGTGATTTTTTCTGAGTTCTTTTGTCCTTTTTTGTAATTTTGGTACTTGTATAGTGTATTACTACAGTGTATCCTATTTTTTCTATTTTCCTATAACATGTGACATAAAACATCATCCTCGTATGCTATGATAACTGGTTATTTATATTATCAGTCTACCGCTATTTACTTATATTATATGATACTATTGCTTCAGTTATTGTTTAATTTTTATTTTCACTATGTTACACTCTTCCAATGAGGGCATAGTTTCCCCAATATTACACCTATGCCCTTAATGTTAGTTGGAAGCCTCTTTCATTTTGTGGATATGTGCTTGAGGCCATGTAGCAAATCAGGTATGGGGAACTTTTGAGTGGCATCCAGATCTGGTACATTACCCCAACAGTCCTTATGGTGAATAAGAGGAAGAATAAGGAAACAGGGACCAAGTCTCATTACATGTATAAGGATTCCATGAACCATCCTTCCAATAAAATAAAGGCCCAAAGGAAATTAGAGGAATGGGATACGATATGTTTTACATGTGAAAAACTAGGTCACTGGAATAACAACTACATCATATTAAGGACAGAAGGAGAAATATTCAGGTGATTTCTTTACCAGGTTTAATCTTTCTATATCCACATATTGGTTATTAAATAAAACTATTGGTTATCACATATGTATTCAAATGCATGAAAAAAGTATATTTTGAAATATTTATAGGGGATCAGAGGATTTACATCCTACCAATGGTGAGAGGTCAGGTTTTCTATCCCTTGGGGACAACCTCCTTTCACTTCCAAATGGGATGGTCTTTTTTAAAATATTGTTATTATATACCAACCATTAACAAAAAAATAATTCATATATCCTTCCTAGATTAATATTGTTTTATTTTAATGTTTATAAATAAAATCTATTTTAATTAGAAAATATGTTATGTTATAGAACATTTAAAAATGGTATTTTGTATTAAATTATGAAAACCATGTATTGGAAATTATTTATGAATCAAGTTAGCATGAATCATTTCACACTTAACTATGGAATCACTATCTTGGTTATATAAAGGAAAATTATTTGACAAATATCTATCAAGATGGATACAAATAGTCTTTTGAGCTAAAAATAATTGATAGATCTGATGATCGTCTACAAGGTAAAATGACCAAGTCACTATTTAGTGGACAAGGTAATAGGGATACAGAGATTCTAGAATTGGTATCCACTAATTTTTAAAGACCATTACTTTTAGAATCCAGATATGGATATTCTTACATCGTTACTTTTACATATGATTTAAGTAGATATGGATGTGTCTACTTAATGATGTATAACTTAGAATATTTTTTGAAATTTAAAGTGTTCAAGAATTATGTAGAGAATCAACTTGGTATGAAGATAAAGAAGATTTGATGTAATCCATCTAGTGAGTATCATAATAAAGAATTTATTGAATTTTTATGGGAGTGTGGGATTTTTTACCTACTCACATCTCTATATGAACAACAACAGAATGGTGTCATTGAATATAGGAACTATACCTAGATGGACATAGTAAGATTAGTGATGAGACATAAAATTATTCTACTATTATTTTGGGGATATTCATTAAACACTATAGCACGTACACTAAATTTTATACCAACTAATGCAGAAAAAGTTATTAATTTTTTGTTATAGATTGAAAATAAATCCACTTTGTCACAGATTCATGTATGAGGCTGTGAGAAGTTTGTTAAGGCAAACTCAAGAAAAAAAAAACTAGCAACCCTTGGCATAAAGTTAATCTTTATAGGATATCCCAATGAACCAAGATGATTCTATCTATACAAGTCATTAGACAATAAGGTGTTCATTATAAAAAAACCATTTATCTTTAGAGAGAGAACATGATGAAGTTAGATAATAGGAGAAAGATTGATTTTGATGATGATTATGCTCAAGATACACAAGAGTTGTTATATGAACATATTATATAGGTCCAAATTGAAGATATTGTTCCAAAAATACAAGTAATACATTAGAGAACTATAGATGTTAGAGAACTAAAAAGAGAATGTTTTCTAGTCACAAAAATGGGGACTCATTATTGGTTGAAAATGATGATTCTATTTCCTACAAGGAGAAAATATATAGATTAAAATATAAAAGATAATAAGAATCCATAAATTTTGAGATGGATTCCATGTATTAAAACCAATTCTGGGTTCTGGTCAATTCACTAGTTGATGTAAATCTCATTAGGTGAATATGGATATTCAAGAAAAAACAGGACATGGAAGGGAATGAAAATGCCTATATAGCACAACTATTGGATAATGGGTTTAAATAATATCAAATAATTGACAATGAAGAAAACTTTTCTCTAGTTTTTGGGATTTAATCCATCAAAATTCTACATTCCATAGCAATTTTCTATAACTATGAGACTTGAAAAATAAATGTCAAAAAAAATTCACTAATGGAAACCATCATGAATTTTAATATATAACTCAACATGAAGGTTTTATGACACTAGTATTTTTTAATAATATATGCAAGTTACGTAGTTCCAATTATGGGTTAAATCAGAAATTTAGTTAACAAAAAATTCAGTTCGTTGAAACTGTAAGAGATTTTGGTTTCATAATGATCGAATGTGAGACATGTGTATATAAGAAGTTTAGTGGTTGTGGTTCCATATTACTAGTTGTATACATGAATTCCATATTAATTATTGGAAATGAAACACTATTCTTATAGTTAGATAAGGATAGGTTAAACAAGTTCTCCTCTATAATGGAATTAGGTGATGTAGCATATATTTTTTGGAATCGTGATTGTTTCTAATTGATCTAAAAGGCTATTTGGACTAAGTCAACATACAAACAATAACTATACCTTCCTGAATGGTCATAAGGACATCTTTATTTATATTTTATTATGGATAATCCCACTTTTAAGGGTTGAAGGGGAACCCGTACATGACCTGTAGGCCCAAGGCACAAGGCCCGAAAAACCCACAATACATGACCCGAAGGCCCAGAGGCATACCATGCCCAATACATGACCCGTAGGCTTATCCCACTTGAACTACCCCTCCCCAGCTTTCTGTGTCATTGATCTCCTAGCACCCCATCTTTCGTTGCTGATCGACTAGCATTGCCCCGTACAAAGATGCCCGGTGCCCGGTCCCGATGGCAGCTGCCATACCCTCTCATTCTTCCAATCAGGTTTGCTCTGCATCTTGTGGTTTCTACTCATGTTGCTCTTATCCTCTTCTGGGGCCTGTTCGGTGTGAACTGGGCTACTCCATGGTCTACGTGACCCGAAGGCCCTCTAGCCCTCTGGCCTTTGATGACTCGAAGGCCCTGGAGACCCGTAGGCCCAAACCAGTGGCCCGAAGACCCAAATAGGGTGAATAGTTCCATCTGATACAATACCAAACAGTAACTGCTACAATAGCAGCTACAGTTGCTGCTATGGTAACCAGGAAATTTGCCTCCACCCAGTTATGAACCCAGGTCTCTTGGATGCCAAGAAGGAGCCCTTACCACTCAGGTATGGGCTCGTTGGCCACACATTAACTATACAGTTAATAGATTGAGTGTTGAAAAATCTAAGAGGGTATTAGTTTGAGTGTCACATGGTATGCATCTCTCCAAGAAAATGTGTTCTCAAACACAAAAAGAGATAGGTAGAATGAGAACTATCCCATACACATCTGCCAAAGGATCTATCATGTATGTCATGTTATATACTAGGATTGATGTTCCCTATGATTTAATCATAGTATGTAGATATCAAGATGATCCAGGATAAAAACATTGGTCTCCTATTAAGGGTATCATTAAGTATATGAGGCACACTAAGGATATGTTCCTGGTATATGGAGGTGACAATGAGGTTGTCTTTAAAGGATATATTAATGCTAGTTTTGAAATATATCAAAATAATATAAATTCTTAGTCAATATATATCTTAAATCTCAAATAAGGAGTTTTGAGCTATAATAATTCAAATCACCTAGTTATCATTGATTCTATAATGATTTTTGAGTATATAGCAGCTTATGGTACAAAAAATAACTAGTTTAGATTTTATCTTTTTTCAAGATAATTATGTGGTTCCTAGTAGAAGATATCCTATCACATTGTAATGTAATAATATTGTGGTGTTGGTTCTTGAAAATGAGTCTAGATCACATAAACACATGAAGAAAATACTCTAGAAATATCACAACTTGAGAGATTTTTTCCAAAGGGGTGAAGTATCTTTAAGCATATTTTCCGCATAGGATAATATGGAGAACCCCTTGTCTAAATATTTATCTCAGTAAAAGTTTAAACATCATATAAGAGCTAGAAGGATAAAGGATCTTAGTAGTTGACTATAGTGAAAGTGGTAGTCTATTGGATTTGGGGCCCAAGAACCAACTTTCATGTACTTTATGATTTTTAGTATTTATTGGTTTGTATATTAATATAAAGATCTTATAACATCATGATAGTTATTATACCTGAAATAGTATGTCATAATGTCTTAAGTGTACATGTTACCTAGAAATGTCATAGAAATTAGCCACATTGATAAGAACCTATAAGTGACACGACAAGTACCATTATATAATCATAACCACCCATCTTGGTTTAACACATAACCACCCATCAAATGTCCAAGTACCATTATATAACCATAACACATAAAATATCACAAATATCAAAATTTCACTAATAAAATTTCATTTCAAATCATAAATAATCATTTCAAGATATTAAAATATTAAACCAATTTCAAAAAACCATTTTCAATACCAAAACACCCAAAAAAAGAAATAAAGGATTTATTTTCCTTTTAAAAATCATTAAGGCTTATAAAGGAATTCAAATATCAAATAACAGTAATGGCGGTGGAGTCATTGTCACCACATACATTAAAAACATTTTTTTTCATTTTGTAAAAATATTTATAGAAACAATATTCCCTTTGAATGAAAGTAAAATTCAAAGGGCTTTATTATACATCTTATAAAATAAATAGGTGTATATTATCAAAATATATCCCAATGAAAGGAGATTGAGACGAAGTCCCTTACCTTGAGTCTGAATTGTCTCATTTATTATATATTTTCCTGAATAATAAACCTAGGTTAATTTATACTTGATTTAGTACCTTTTTCTAGATTATTATTCATTTTATATTACTTATCATCATGTTATGAAAATTACATAATTTTTTAAGTTTATATTGATCAGTTTGTCGCAATTTGGTACTTGAGTCGAAAATGAACTTGTTTAGTGTAAATTGTCCATGTGGTCAAAATTCCATCATATATAGAATATTATTAACGTTTTAAATATCATATAAATACAATATATATATACCTATAATATCCATAATATTTTGAGATAATAAATGAAATTTACAGTTCGTGGAGACAGTAGGTCGTACGTACGCATGAACGTTACTTTCATTTATTTTTCATACTAAAAGAATATTACTAAAATGATATAAATGTATATTATAATAATTGAATTATATTTATATCATTTATGTCTCATAGTTTTAATAAAACCATCCTTTATACATTCTATATATAGCATGAAAAACTCATATCACTTTGAGGGGGCGGTAGTCAACACTTCCTCAAATGAAATTATCGTATTTGCACATAATGGAAAGCATAAAGGTTTGTTGTAAATAAATATTACAGAAGAATAGAGACAAAATAAATATAGAATATTTAATATATAAATATAGTTCCATAATAATATTCACCATGATAGGTGGTAGAGAAAAATTGAATAATCATAATTTCGTGAGGCAGTAGTTAGTCTTACATAGAAACAGTATGTCTCTATCCATTAGATGGAGGTGTGTGTAAGTGTAGTTAGAATACTTCTCATAAAAAAATCCTAGTATATTAAGGATATTTATGTTGTTATGTAATCATACAATAATAATATCATAATAAGTGGAAAAGGAAAATAAAAGAAAAGAATTTGAGAGAAGACGTTACCTCTAAATCAGGTAACTTTTTTTATTTGAGCCAACGGACTTCATGAATCGACTCATGCCCAAAGTAATTATTTTAGGAGGAAGGGTGGGATTTTGGGATATTATATGAGAATAATTTGGATGAGTTAAGGGGATTGATATGTGTGATCGTTTGGTATATTTGGAGGCATTTTATAAGAGGGAGGAGGGGCACTTTAGGAAAGCCTTGAGATATTATTTTATTATAAATTAAATTTCGATTAAAAACGGTCAAAATCTCATTTAATTAGATGATAATATTATTTTTGTTCAAATACCAATAATACAATAATTTTTAGACAATTTTTGATTTTTATCCTTATATTTTTTGTTTAACCCTTATTTTATCCTTTTTAATATTACAGTGATATCATGTTATTTACACATTGTGGGTTAATGTAATTACCATATCATGTCATACAACCCAAAAAAAAGTAATTTATGAAATATTTGGGCTTATATTGACTATTTATATGAATCTTATATTTTTAGTAATATAATATCATTTAATAAACTTTTTTATATTTTAAGTTATGAATTAGGCGAATTTTGGTCACTATTCGGACTTGATTTTTTTACAAATTCATAACTAGCTAATTCCTTCAAAAAACATGGAATCAAAAATAACATATAATATTCACCTATAAAATTTTTTTATCACATAAAATATGTCAAAGAATTTTGTTAAATATTGATATTATCATTTCTTTGAATCCTTTATTAAAGAAGTAATCACTACATCACCATTGTGTCAAAATTAAATTTATTTATTTAATATATAAAAATTATAAATAAAATACCATGATGTATGAAATATTTTTATATTTATAATGAATATTTATATTCTATTAAATAAATTAAATAACCTCATATAAAAATTGTTTTAGTAAAAGATACATGTTTATATAATATTTCTATTTACTTTAAATTAATTCTTATAACATGTCATTATCACACCCAAGTGGATCCATGGGGTCCCAAAATCGACCTAAAGATTCCCAAGGGCAGAACTAAGTCATCTAATAGGATTGGGACATGTGTTATGGTAGTTTAATATTATTATAATATTATGTTTTACTATTATTTACCAGATTTACCCTTTAACCAAAGTAAATAAAATAATTACTGAAATTACTATTCATAATGTCTAAAAATAAAAGGTACATATTTACAGAATTTGGGCCTTATTATTCTAAATATGGAATAAATTTTTCCAAATTCAAAACAGAGATTTGGAAGAAATTAATTTAAAATTAATTCCATTGTCAAAACCAAAAGTGGGTTTTTATGAAGTAAAAACTATCAAAAGAGTGACATGTGTTTATGTCTAATTTAAAAATTAAATTATTTAAAAAAACAAAAATTTATTAAATGATAAAAAAAATCCTATTACTATTTAAAACCAATTATAATGAAAATATAAATATATAAATAAATTAAATGAAAAGGCAGTTTTGAATTAAAATGCAGTATTTTTCACTATTCATTATAAAATGAAATTTATCAGAAAATTACCAAAAATTTAACCAAAGTAAATTTAGATTTCCTGTTTATATATAAGAAGTTTATTTTTTTCAAATAGAATAAATAAATTTGACAAAAACTAGATTTAAAAAGGGTTATCCATCAAAAGGTGGTAAACCTACTTTTATTGAAAAATACTTCTTTTATCCGAAAAATTGAATTTTGTTCTTGTATCATATCTATAAAACATATAAGATGAATTTAAAACATTAAATTGAATATATAACATATATTTTTCATTAAATAAAAATCCATAAATAGTGATATGATTATATAAACACAATTATTCTATTTTAAATATGTTTTCATAAAAACACATCCCTTATATTAAATTGGTTTTTATATCTATTTATAATAAATTTGGAAACCAAAGAATCAATATTTAAAAATTTTTAAACCATATTTTAATAATTTAGTTGATACTATTTTTATTACTATTCCAATGGCTAGGTGTTAAATACCATTTAAAATAATAATAATAATATTATTATTTTATTTTTCAGTATAACACAATGTTGTGTGAAACATAATATTTCAAAGAAACCCGTTCTTTCATGTTCAGTATGCTATCAGACAAAGTGTCACCTTTAACATAAAATTATTATCTTGTTCATAAATATTAATAGATATACAAAATTATTATTCTATAAATACCTAGGATGTTAAATCATTCCCTTCTTTTGAAAATTGCATCTCCAAAATCATATAATTAGGCTCAGAAACTTTATTGAAAATCCCACATCAAAAAAAGAGTCAATAAAACTATCAATTTGAAATAATGAAAGAGAAGTAAAAATGTCACTTGAGATAACACATAATAGTATTCCATGAAAACATGGATATGGAAGAGAAAAATAACCATAACTTTCTAATGGAGAGTGATAGAAAATATGACCAGGAGAATGTTAACAAACATAAAACCATAAACTTGTGATGTGATAAATAGTCTTTGATTTTATAGTAGGAAAAGTAAACAGAAAACATTTTTTTTTTAATATCCTTTTCATAAAGTTGAATAATTTATTTATGATCTTGATTAAAAATATAAGTAAACATACTTACTTGTCAATTAGAGTTTCATCCTTGAATAAATTTCTACTACAAACTCATATTTTCTCCAAACGATGAGTATTCAAGATGACTTTGTGTAACGACCCAAACTTTAATTAATGAAAATTCCTCTTTCTCTTATTAAATGTCTTATTATGGTTATAAAATGTGAACTTCATTGGTTTTATGTTCCTGGATTTTAAAATACCATTATGAATTGTGACTGTTGCTAATATAGTCGTTGAACAGGGATCACATGATTAGTATAAATATAGGGATTTAACACATCCAATTTACTCAGACAAAGGAAGCGATGTCCTTATCCAGTATACTTTCCCCATATAAATCCCATTTTTCAGAGCTTGGAAAGGAGGTGGCATCATTGGGATTCATTCTTGACCAAGGCCAAGCTAAGCTCGAATATATTAAGCTCGAGAGGAACCACGTACGAGAGAAGTGGAAGTCGATAGAGATTACCACCTGAGCAATGTTATCAGATCCACCCCAAGAATCAGTCACCATCGTACACCTTAACCTTCGGTCTTATGTGGGGTGTTATAAGGGGTTATGTAACAAGACATTAGAACTATTAATATGTGCATTATTTTTGTATATAATAATGAATATACACTCATTTCATTATTGTTAACTTGTAAATAGTTTTTAAAGAACAAATAGTATTTTTAGTTAATGTTCAACTAAGAAATCTATTTTGATGGATTAACGGATTTTTTAATTAAATAATATTTTAATAAAATATTATTTTTATTATTATTAAATTAATTTTTATTAAATATAAATTATCATATAATTTTATGAATGCAATTGTAATTTTTATTAAGGATTGAAAGCCATTTTTGTCCAAACCCATGAATTTTTTATAAATATAGGTTTTTATTTTAAAAGTAAAAATTAACATATTTAAAAAATTATTTAGATAAAATGAATATTATTTTTGGAATTAGGATTTCAAAATTATCCAATGGTGAATTTTTCATAATTTTCTGAGACAGCCAAATTTTTTGAGAAAAATTAAATACCGTTTAAATATATAATGTGTTTTATGACATCATAATGACCCAATAGTGATGTAATAAAATACTATAAACTTAATGTTCGTCCAATATATATTTTACCATTAAAATAATGTGATTTTAGGTTTGTTTGATTTTTTTTACAAAGCTTTAGTGGACCCTTCAAGACTTATTAAACATTTTGTATTTTTAAATTATTTTCCTTGGGAGTGTGACTCACCTCCACATAATAAACCCCATTGTTTTAAGAATTTAGAACTTTGGCCTTATAAAATATATTTTTTCACTTCCCTTGTCAAAAACCCATGGGAACAAACCATGGGATGGTTGTGGTTTCGATTAGTTTAATGTGAGGTGTCCCAAACTTAAATAATAAAGAATTCCCTCACCTTTCCTATATAAACGCACCCAAGATCCCACTTCCTCCTTACTCAAAGCGTTTGGAGATCTACCAACCCCTGACCTCCTCTCTCAATAATCCTCCCATGGTGACCCAGGCTCCCAAGAATCCTCTCTCAAGCCTCTCCCAAGCCTTTGGTATCACATTTCCAAGTAAGGGTTTTTCTTTATTTCTCATTTTTGTCCAATATTCTTTAAATTGTTATGCCCTTTTAATTCCAATTATAAATGTTGGTGTATGGTTTAGAATCTCCCCCATACTATCCTCTTTATGTTTGGATGATGGGATACCCCTTTCTCTCTCATCAAATCCTCCCATGTACACCCGTTACTATGCCGAAATTTTGAAAGGAATTTCTCTCTCCTCATTTACATTCAAGCAATTCTTTTGTATCATGAATCTAAATTCCATTAAATTTGATCGGAAATGTATCTATATAACCCTATTAATTTACATGTAATTTAAATATGATGATACAACCCTTTCTCATTCAACAACCATTTTTATGGGTTCTTATGTCATGTCGTTAGGCTGCCGAAATTGCACCGCGCTTTTCCAAGCCAAAGTCATTGTGTAGTGAATACCATGCCCATTTATATATCAAGGGTATTCACCTTTATGCACATTTACTTATTTCTAAAATAGTTTCATTTATTTATTATAAATTCTTTTATCATATAATGAATGATTATGTTGAATGATTCAATGCTTTATGATCCATGTGGCACACTTATGAATGAAATGATATGTTTAAGAAGGGTGTGCCCTGATAGTGCTCCAATGCATTGGGTAAAGTATAGTATCATGATACATTATGTGCAATGGTTGTTGAATCATTCTAATTCAAGTTCAAAGAGGTTTTACTTGTGCTTCATGTGCAATGAGAGTTTACTAATGCTTCATGTGCAATGAGCCTTGGCTCATGCTAATTCCATGTTAAGTGTTGTTGCCACATTTCCATGTTATGATTATCATGCTTTATCATGCCGTTATGTTCATTTTTCTCTTTTTCTCCTTTGATATGCCTATTTTCTAACATGTATTTTATTCCTCATTTTATTCCCTGTTTGTTCCCTTACTGGTCTTTATAGCTCACCCTTTTCTTATGCATGTCCTCAGGTTATCCCATCCAATGCTATGTATGATGGAATGTAGTGGTCATGTAAAGGAAGTTTTCAATAAAGATACTGTATTTAATGTTTTAAGTTGTTATTTAATGATCATAATCCCCAAAGACACTAGACCTTTCAATCTTAGATGTTTTATCAAGTGGAGTTTATGTAATTTATCATGTTTAAGTTTGTAATAAAGAGTAGGGTGGTCAAACTTTGTCACACCTGAAGTGATAGAATCAAATTCTATGGACTCATAATCCTTAAAATATTAACTATCTATTCATAATATCTTGAAACATTAAACAAAACCAAAATGGTTAGTATAATATCAGATAATCCCCAAAAAGGATAATCCTTTATAAAAATAAATTTAACTCTTAATCCCTAAAATTCAAAAAACAATATTCCAAAATTCAAAAAAGACCATTCAATAAACAATTGTCCTTAAAATTCTTCAAAGTAATCCAAACTAATATTGAAACCCATGAATTCATAAGTATTTGATCACCTAGTCTTCCATGATAAATCTTAACATTTATCTCTAAATAACATCGACTACTCTTAAAGTATCATACTTAAAAGTAATTATCCTAATCACATATTTTTCATGATAGGTTAATCATTTCCATAAATAACAAAAATCTCAATTTGTATCCAATAAAAACATAGATTCTTCCATAATAAAATTCAACCATTACTCATCAAATAAAATCTCAAAGTATTCTATTTTCCTTTGGAATATAGTGTTCCCAAAAGAGTAAACATCTTCCAAAATAAAATTTATCACTTAATCCCCAAACAAATTTCCTATACTAAGGATATCCATTTGATAATCTATAATTTAACAAAATAAAATTATTCTTGATCTATAAAATATGTTAACTAAAGAGAATAAGTCATACTAACCTAGGGATTCACATAGGACATTGGTAGGTGATACTCCCCTATCACCCTTTGGTTGTGGGTTCAATTCCCACTGTAACAACCCAAACCATTATTAAAAGAAATTCCTATTAATCTAATTAAATAAATTATTATTTTAAATGGAAATATAACATATGAAATTCTTTGGTTTTATGTTTTTGGATTTCAAAATATCGTTAAGAATTGTTACTGTTTCTAATATAGTCGTTGAACAGTGATCACATGATTAGTATAAATATAGGGCTTTAAAAATCCAATTTACTCAGACAAAGGAAGTGATGGCCTCATACAGTATAATTTCTCTATAATAATCCCATTTTTAAGAGCTTGAAAAGGAGTTGTAGTCATTGGGATTCACTCTTGACCAAGCCCAATCTGAGCTTCAACACTTTAAGTTTGCACAGAACCGCCGACGTGAGAAGTTGAAGTTGATAGAGATTACCACCCAAGACATGTTACTTCAGCCACCCCAAGAGTCTGTCACCATCGCACACCTTACCCTTAGGTCATATGTAGGTTTTATAAGAAGTTATGTAACAAGACCTTATAACTAGGATTATCTGCATTATTTTTGTATAGAATAAAGAATATACATTCATTTTATTATTGTTAATTTGTAAATAGTTTTTAAAGCACAAATAGTATTTTTAGTTAATACTAAACTAAGAAATATATTTTGATGAATTAATGTATTTTTTAATTAAATAATATTTTAATAAAATATAATTACTAAATTAATTTTTATTAAATGTAAATGATCGTATAATTTCTATGAATACAATAGTGATTTTTATTATGTTTTGAATGATGTTTTTATCAAAACCCATGAATTTTTGATAAATGTCGGTTTTAATTTTAAAAGTTAAAAATCACATATTTAGAAAATCATTTTGATAAAATAAATATTATTAGTTTAATCATGATGTCGAAATTATCCAATGGTGAATTATTCATAATTTTATGAGACAACCAAATTTTAGGGTAAAAATTAAAAACCGTTTAAATATATAATGGGATTTATGACATCATAATGACCCAATAGTGATGTAATAAAATACTATACATGATATTTTCGGCCAATATATTTTTTACCATTAAAATAATGAGATTTTAGGTGTTTTGGATTTACTTTACAAAGCCTTAGTGGACCCTCTGAGACTTATAAAACAATTTGTCATTTTAAAATGATTTCCTTGAGAGTGTGACTCACCTATACATAATAAATCCTAATATTTTAATAGGTTAGGCCATTGAAATTATAAAATAATGTTTTTCAAAATCCTTTTGAAAAAACCATGGGAAAAAACCAAGGGTTAGTTTGTGGTTTTGATTAGTTTAATGTGTGGTGGCCAAACCCTAAATAATAAAGAATTATCTCTCTTTTCCAATTTAAACCGAGCCAAGCTCCCACTTCCTTTTCACTAAAAGCCTTTGTAGCTTGACCAAAATCTGCCCTCATATCTCTAGAATCCTCCCAAGGCACCCCAATCTCCCAATAATCCTCTCTCAATCCTCTCACAAGCCTTTGGGAGCACCCTTCCAAGTAAGGGATTTCTACCTCTCTCGTTTTTTCCACGTTTCTTTATGTTGATTTACCATTGTATTTTAAATTAAAATTATTGTGGTATGATTTTGAACCTCCCCCATACTTCCTTATTTATGTTTGAATAATTATATACCCCTTTATCTCTAATTAATTCCTCACATGTACACCTGTTACCATACTAAAATTCTGTAAGGAATTTCTCTCTCCTCATTTACATTCAAGATATTATTTTATATTGTGAGTATAAATTCCATTACATATGTTGGGACATTTATCTATTTGACACCCTTACTGTCCATTTCATGTACATATTATGAGATACCCCTTTCTCTCTCATCAACCATTTTTATGAATTCTTATGTCACACTGTTATACTGCCGAAATTGCACTGCAAATTTCCAAACCAATGTCATTGTGTGGTGAATACCATCCCATTTCTCTATCAAAGGTATTCACCTTTATGAACATTTAATTATTGATTATAGAGTTTCATGTATTAATTCCACATTCCTTAATCGTGGAATAAATGATGATGTATAATGAATCCATGTTATATGATCTATGTGGCACACATCTACATGAAATGAAATGATTAAGAAGGGTGCACCCTAATAGCACTCCAATGCATTGGCTATAGATTGGTATCATGATATGTCAAGTGAAATTAGGGCTTAATCATGCTAATTCAAGTGAAATGAGGTTTTACTCATGCTCCATGTGCAATGATCCTTGGATCATGCTAATATCTTGTTAAATGTTATTGCTACATTTCCATGTTATGATAGTCATGCTATATCATGCATTTATGATCATGTTTCTCTTGTGCTCCATTGATATTACTATTGCCTAAAATGTACCTTATTCTTCATTTTATTCCTTGTTTACTCCCTTACTATTTTTTATTTCTCACCCTTTCCTTTTTCATGTCCTCGGGGTATCCCATGCAATGCTAAGTATGAAGGAATTTTGTGGTCATGTAAAAGAAGTTTTCAATAAAGATGTTGTGTTTTATGTTCTAAATTGTTATGTAATATTCCTAAGACCCAAATACACTATAAATATCTATCTTATATCTTGTATCAAGTGATGATTTTATGTAATAAATTATGTTTAAGTGTGAAATAAAGAGAAGGGTTTTTATAGTTGGTATAAGAGGATAGGTTTAGTTATTTTTGGGATTGGGATTAGAAATCCCTAGTGAAAGCCTTAGGGATAAGACTCAGAAAAATAAAAACATCCCTAAATTCTGTTGAGTATTGAGTAGTGTTTTATCAAGAAAATACAACCCTATCTGGATATGATTAGGTAGAGGCACCTCTGGCACAGATGTATACTAGGGGTAAAACCCAAAAACACCACTTTGAGCTAGACACTAATGGGAACTGGTGGACGACAATGGAACTTGATACACTATTGGTTACGACACTCCAAGAGGATATGATTTGGTAAATTCATAATCTTAGTACGAACCATTATTAATGGAATAAAAAAATGCCCCTAATAATATATTTTGGGAAGTAGATCATGGATATCCTATATTGAAGCCTATAAATTCATAAGTTAAGGAAATAAAAGTAATTTATAAGTCGTCCATTTTGTCTTTGGATTACCCTTTATGTGTTTCCTCTAAATTTCCTTTTATTCCAACTAATGTATGGTAATAGGAGGACTCAGGATAACAACCGATGTGAAGATCAATGTGACAATTGTTCTAACTAGATGTCTAATCTAATGGGAACGGGAATCACGAACTTTGTTATGATACTCTCTCAGTTAACTCAAGTTTGGAATAGAAACATGGTTCAATAGGAACATTCAACCCCCTAAGAATGAATAATTCACAATCTAGAGATTAATGATACAAAGGCCTCCTACTTTAAATGGATCATTTGATCCCTCGATCATCGAAAAATTGATCAACTCCATTGAAAAGATCTTCTCCATCCTTCAATGTTCTGAACAAGAGAAGGTTCTTCTGGCTTCTTATCATATAGAGGGTGAAGCTGATAAATGGTGGACATTGATCAAAAATATGAATCTTGATGAGGATATCGAGGCATTTTAATGGAAGGATTTTTGAAAGATGTTTTTTGATAAATATTTTCCACGCACCCACCGAATTAAGATGGAAGGGGAATTTCTTGACCTCAAACAAAAAGATGACGTATCCATTAGAAAGTATGAGGAAAAATTCAAAAGGATTGTATGATATGCCTCCATATTTTTTGTTACCCCCGAATGTGAGGTTGATGGCTTCTTTGGTGGGCTAAAACCTAGCTTACGGAAAGCCTTAGCGATCTGTGATATCGATATATAGCTATGAAGAAATTGCATGATGTGCCCTCAAAGTAGAAATGGAGATCAGTGAATCTAAGGGGTATCATGGGGATAAGAAATGTAAGGTGGACTTCAATTTTGGTGATCTTATGGATAAATCCAATATTGCTAAGAAAATACAACACCCCATATGCCAACAGTGTGGAAAGAAGCACCCCAAAAATTGCCTGAAGGAGATGAGGAAATTCTTCAGGTGTGGAAGAGAAGGTCACCTAGATATTAACTTACAACACGAGAAACCCTTGCCTGAAATAGAGGAGATTAATGCTCTATTTGACCCTCAATGTGTTGTTCATTGATTATACTACAAGGAAACATGGAATTTTCCATACCAGTTCCCTAAGCCAAGGGTTTTCAGAGGA
Source organism: Viscum album (assembly GCA_963277665.1). NCBI lineage: Eukaryota > Viridiplantae > Streptophyta > Magnoliopsida > Santalales > Viscaceae > Viscum > Viscum album. Next base: position 1,907,107,080 of record OY728161.1, on the reverse strand, counting down.
ATCCAACAACCTCCAAGGCAGCAGGGGAAAGTTTTTTCCATCACTACCACCGAAGTGATCCCCGACAATGAAGTAGTGATAGGTACGCTAGTTATTCATTCATTAATAGTGAACATAATTTTTTATTATGGTTCTAAACATTTTTTTATATCCATAATATTTTGTATAACAATCGCAACATCACCACAAATAATGGAAGTAAAGATGTTGGTGAGTACGGAAAATGGGGAAATCATTGCAACCCATGAGTATAACTCCTCCCCTATCAAAATTTGTGGATTTAACTTCCCAGTGAACCTAGTAATACTCCCTCTAGTGTAATTTTATGCATTTATTAGCATGGATTGGATTTCCTTATATATATCCAATATAAATTGTTGTGAGAGGGAAATCACTCTCTAGATAATGAATCATACCCCTGATTCTTTACAAGTGAAAGGAGGAGGATGAATCTTCCTTAGAACCATCATCTCAATCATGGATATTATTTCCCTATGAGAATGAATATCTATCTCAGATGATTAACTCCAAGGAATAAACCATCATTGAAGACATGACAATTGTGAGGTAATTCGCTGAAGTGTTTCCTAAGGAATTTTATGGTCTTCCTCCTAGAAGAGATATTGAATTCTCAATTGATCCTATACCTGGGTAATCTCAAATATCCAAGACTCCATATAGAATGGATTTTGTGGATCTTGAGGAGCTGAAGAAACAACTCCAGAAGAATTTGGATAAAGGGTTTATAAGCCTAAGTGCTTCACCATGGGGTGCACTAGTCTTCTTCGTCAAGAAGAAGGATGGGTCAATATGCCTTTGCATTGATTATAGTGAGCTCAACAAAATATCAATAAAGAAAAAATATCCTCTTCCCCGAATTGATGACTTGTTCGATTAGTTATATTGAGCACAATACTTCTATAAGGTGGATTTGCGGTTGGGATATTACCAAGTAAGGGTGAAGAAGGAGGATATCCCCAAGACTATTTTTCATACAAGATATGGGCACTATGAATTCTTAGTAATTCCTTTCGGTCTCATTAATGCTCTAGAAATCTTTATGGAATTGATTAATAGAGTCTTTAGATATTTCCTCGACAAATTTGTGGCAGTATTTATATACAATATTCTAAAATACTTCCAAACCTAGGAGGATCATGAGGAGCATCCAAGAATTGTACAAGAGACCTTCCGAAAGGAGAATCTCTATGTAAAGTAGAGAAAGTGTGAGTTCTGGTTTAAGTAGGTCTCGTTCTTGGGCCATATCATCATAAGCAATGAGATATCTATGGATCCCTCCAAGATAGTTTCAATTGATGGATTTCTGAGGCCAACATCAGTAATGGATATGCATAGCTTCTTGGGGTTAGCTGGATATTATCACCGATTTTTGAGAAACTTCTCACGATTGTCAAACACTCTTACCAAGCTACCTCAGAAGGGATTCAAGTTTTCTTTGAGGGATGAATGTGAAGAGAGCTTCAAGGAGTTGAAAAGGAGTCTTATCACTACACGATTTGTGTTGATGAAAAATGACAAAGTCATTGCCTATGATTCAAGGAAAACGAAGGTTCGTGAGTAGAACTATCCAACACATGATCTGGAGTGGGCTGCGGTGATCTTCACATTAAAAATTTGGCGAAATTACCTCTTTGGGGAGAAGTGTGAAATATATATGGATCACATAAGCCTCAAGTATATATTCACATAGAAATAGTTGAATATGAGCCAATGAAGATGGTTAAATATGATCAAAGACTATGACTGCTCAATCCATTAACACATTGGGAAACCAAACAAGGCGGTGGGCGCTCTAAGTATAAAGTACCCAACAATTACATCATTGATGATAATTGAAAAGGATCCAATCTTCTTATATTTGATGAATATGGAAAAGGGAATCATAAAAAAGGGAACTTAATCAATCCTTTCAAAAATGATTTCTCAGCCGTCTCTTTTGGAAAGGTTGAAGGATACTCAAAAGGATGATGTGGGAATTAAAAAGAAAGTGGAAACTATCAGAAAAGGGAAATCCTCAGAGTTCAATGTTAATGATGAAGGAATTGTGAGATTTGGGTCAAGACTATGTGTTCCATCAAATCTGGAGTTGAAGAAAGAACTTTTGGATGATTCCCATAGTTCCAAATTCTCCATTCACCTAAGGAACACAAAGATGTGTCGAGATCTATGAGATAATTATTGGTGGGAAAACATGAAGAAGGAGATCACTGAGTATACATCAAAGTGCATGGTATGACAAAAAGTGAATGATAAGAGGAAAAAATCTAAGGGGATGATGCAACCATTACCCATACCAGCATGGAAATTGGAGAATATCACCATGGACTACATCACCAGACATCTGAAGCCATCCAAAGGAAAAAAATTCTATATGGGTTTTTGTGGATCATCTTACAAAGATTGCAAAATTCATTGCAATTTGGGAGGATTTTTCATTGGATCAACTAGCACAGATATATATCTAAGATGTGGTAAGGATGTATTGGGTAACACTATCTATTGTATCTGATTGCAATCAAAGATTTACCTCTATGTTCTAGAAGAGTTTCTAACATGCTCTAAACACTGATTTGAATATTAGTGCAAATTGTCATCCTCAAACTCATGGTCAATTTGATTGGATTATCCAAACACTTGAAGACATGTTGAGAGTATGCTCAATGGACTTCAAAGGTGGACGGGATCAACATTTTCCCCTGTTGAGTTATCTTACAAAAAAAGTTTCCACTCAAGCATCCAAATGGATCCTTATGAAGCCCTTTATGGGAAGAGGTCCAGGACACCAGCATGTTGGGATGAAGTTGGGGAGCGAAAACTCCTAGATCTAGAAATGGTCAAAGAAATGGTGGAGAAGGTTAAGACCATCCAGTAGCACATTAAAGATACTCAGAGTTGACAACAGAGTTATGTTGATAATCATCGATGAGACCTAGAGTTTTATGTCAGAGATATGGTATTCCTCCACATATCACCATGGAAGAGAGTAATGAGATTTGGGAAGAAGGGAATGCTTAATCCAAGGTATATCAGACCTTTTGAGATACTTCATCACATTAGAGTAGTGACCTATCGACTATCACTCCCACCGAACCTATCTCAAGTACATGATGTATTCCATGTATAAATCTTGAAGAAGTACATACCTGGCCCATCACATATACTCAATCTAGAGGTGGTACCATTAGATAATGACCTCTTCTATGAAGAGAAGCCAATGAAGATCATAGATCATAGGGAAAAAGTTCTACAAAATAAAACAATTCCCCTTGTCAAGGTGTTGTGTCGAAACCAAAAATTTGAAGAAGAAACGTGGGAATCATAGGAAGTGATGAGGAAGAGTTTCCCACATCTGTTTTAGTGTGAGAAAAGGAAATTTCAAGGGATAAATTTCTTAAGGGGGGATGATTGTAACAACCCAAACCATTATTAATGGAAATTCCTCTTGATCTAATTATATATATTATTATGTAAAATGGTTATATAACATATGAAATTCTTGGGTTTAATGTTTTAAGATTTAAAAATACCATTAATAGTTATTACCATTGCTAATATAGCCATTGAATAGTGATCACATGATTAGTATAAATATAGGGCTTCAAAAAATCCAATTTACTAAAACAAAGGAAGCGATGACCTCATCTAGTATAATTGATCCATATGAATCCCATTTGTCAGAACTTGGAAAGGAGTTGGTGTCATTGGTATTTTCTATTGACTAATCCCAGGCCAGGCTTCAACAAGTTATGCTCGAACAGAACCACCTATGTGAGAAGTGGAAGTTGATATAGATTACCACCCGAGCAATATTATCTGAGCCACCCCAAGAGCCTATCTCCATCGCACAAATTACCCTTAAGTAATATGTGGGTGTTATAAAGGGTTATGTTACAATACCTTAGCACTATGATTATGTTCATTATTATTCTATTGAATAAAGAATATACATTCATTTTATTATTGTTACTTTGTAAATTGTTTTTAAAGCACATATTGTATTTTTAGTTAACACTCAATTAAGAAATCTATTTTGATGAATTAATGGATTTTTTAATTAAATAATATTTTAATAAAATATTATTACTAGATTAAATTTTATTAAATATAAATGATCGTATAATTTTTATGAATACAATTGTGTTTTTTATTAAGGTTTGAAAGCCATTTTTATTAAAACCCTTGAATTTTGGATAAGTGTCGGTTTTTATTTTAAAAGAAAAAATTCACATATTTAGAAAATTATTTAGATAAAATGAATATTAATTTTTGAATCAGGATGTCGAAATTATCCAACAGTGAATTTTTCATAATTTTCTGAGACAGTTGAATTTTTGGGTAAAAATTAAATACCGTTTAAATATATAATGGGTTTTATGACATCATAATGACCCAATAGTGATGTAATAAAATACTATAAATGATATTTTCGGCCAATATATGTTTTAACAAAAAAATAATGTGATTTTAGGTTTTTATTTATTTAATTTACAAAGCCTTAGTGGACCCTTCAAGACTTATTAAACATTTAGTCATTTTAAAATGACTTCCTTTAGAGTTTGACTCACCTCCACATAAGAAAGACTAATATTTTAATAATTTAGGTCATTGGCCTTATAAAATAATGTTTTCCACTCCCCTTTTTCAAAATCCATGGTCAAAAACCATGTTTTGGTTTGTGTTTTTGATTAGTTTAATGTGTGGTGGGAAAACCCGAAATAATAAACAATTTCTTCTCTTTTACTATAAAAACCCAACCAAGCTCCCTCTTACTATTCACTAAAAGCCTTATGATCTCGAAAAACCTCTTCCCACATCTCTCTATAATCCTCCCAAGGTTCCTCGAGCTCCCAAGAGGCATCTCTCAAGCCTCTACCAAACCATTGGGATCACACTTCCAAGTAAGGGATTTCTTCCTCTCTCATTTTTGTCCAAGTTTATTTATATTTCTTTACCCTTATATTTTAAATTACACATTTTGGGGTATGATTTCAAACCTAAACCATATTTACCTATTTATTTTTTAACGATGATATACCCCTTTATCTCTCATTAATTCCTCCCATGTACACCCGTTACCAAGTCGAAATTCCGTAAGGAATTTCTGTCTCCTCATTTACATTCAAGCTATTATTTTAAATTGTGAATAAAAATTCCATTAAATATGTTGGTACATGTGTCTATATGACCCTATTAATTTCCATTTCATGTAAATAAGATTATAAACCCCTTTATCTCTCATCAACCATTTTTATTAATTCTTATGCCATGTCGTTATGCTGCTAAAATTGCACTGCGATTTTCCAAGCCAAAGTCATTGTGTAGTGAATACCATTACCATTTCTCTATCAAGGGTATTCACCTTTATGAACTTTTAATTATTTATTATATAGTTTCATGTATAAATTCCACATTAATTTATCCTATAATAAATTATTATGTTTAATGAATCCATGTTATATGATCCATGTGGCACACTTGTGAATAAAATGAAATGATTAAGAAGGGTGCGCCCTAATAGCGCTCCAATGCACTGGGTAAAGATTAGTATCTTGATACATCAAGTGAAATGAGTGTTTAATAATGAAAATTCAAGTGCAACGATGGTTTACTCATGCTCCATGTGCAATGATCCTTGGCTTATGCTAATATAATGTTAAATGTTGTTGCCACATTTCAATGTTATGATAATCATACTATATCATGCCTCTATGATCATGTTTCTCTTGTGATCCATTGATATTCCTATTGCCTAACATGTACTGTATTCTTCATGTTATTCCTTGTTTACTCCCTTTCTAATATTTATATCTCACCCTTTTCTTATGTATGTCCTCTGGTTATCCCATGCAATGCTAAGTATGAAGGAATGTTGTGGTCATTTAAAAGAAGTTTTCAATAAAGATGTTGTGTTTTATGTTCTAAGTTGTTATGTAATGTTCCCAAGCCCCAAAGACACTTGACCTCTCGATCTTTTATCGTGAATCAAGGGAATATTTTAGGTAATAAATTATGTTTAAGTGTGAAATAAAGAGAAGGGTTGTTATACCCACGTCCTTGTCGGACGCGATGGGTTGTCACCCTTCCCACGAGTTGTCCTTTTCCTAAAACTATATAATTCTTAAAACCATCAAAAAATGAGATAAAATCTTCAAAAATAACCATAACATATTTTATCCTCAAATTTTATCTCGTGCCTCTCATTTTTCATCCCAAAAAGTAATGATCCTTAATTGCCTCAAATTCAAGGATCATATAAACCCTAATGGTTATTTATAACTATATCCAAAAAAGAAACGATAATTCTACATCAATTAATAATTTTATATAAATAACATAAGGGTTACAAATACTATAAATCTTCCAAAGTAATCCCATCATTAATACATTTAAACATATCATTATCCATTGATCCAACATAACTCTTCAATTCCTAAAATTTAGACATCTTAATCATCAAACAATCTTCATGATCCTTTCTACATGTTTTTACCATATTTTTATAATTATACTTATTTCCTACAAAGAAAATCATGCATAATGTCCTAAGATTCAATAATGCGAAAACATGAGCTAAGAAATAATCCATACCTTTCATAGGTTATTTTTAGTTTACCCATCTTCAATTGGAATGGCATTAGGTATTGATAAACATATATTTTTACAGTCCTAGTGATCCCATTCCCAATCCTTCTTCTTAGGACATATATCTGCATAAAGACCTTGCACACCACATTTAAAACATTCAATTGATCCCCCAGAAATAACTTCATTCCCTTTCCTATATTCAACTGAATGCTTCCTTTTTCCATGGTAGGTTATTGCTTCATTAAATTCATTACCACATCTATAACATCTTCCTTTACCTTTGAAATATTTTCCTATGTGTGTATTTTCACATCCTTGACACATAGGTTTTTGAATATACTTACCTTTATGATTATTACTATAACTTCTATAGGGATTATTTTCTCACATATAGGATGACTTAGAATAATAACCAAGGTTCGAGTGGTCAATCATGATTCCACATAGTTGGTTAAGAATAACCAAAAGAGTTCTTATTGCATCTCTCATTTCATTTGGTTTCTTATTCAGAAAACCACCACTGTTTCCTTTACATCCATTATTACTTTGGTGCCTTCTAGATCCATCCATTTACTAAAACCAAAAAGTTCTGTGTGAGTATATCAGTAAAATCATCATATACTATCTTATGAGGAGGGTAAACACTAAGATAAACTTATTCATGTTATCTTAAACTCATTAAATTTATCTGAAAAAACTATGACTCTTTCTAATATGATAACCACTTTGGTTATATAAAACATGTCACTTATTCTTAGATAACACCCTAACCTCTAAAGTTATCTAAAATGACCTCTGATACAAAATATAAGGCCCCAACCTTAAATATTAATTAATCGTGAGATAAGTAAATAATTTTAAATTAATTCATATAGAGGATATTTTAAGATTTATAGAATTAGATAATGAGGTCATAACTTATACATAATAACATGAATATTAAAAGAAGAAACATCTAATCACTATCCATTTTTTTTTCATAAACCAAAAAATATTAAAAAAATAAACATGTTTTGATTCATGTTTTAAAGAACATGAATTTTCGTTGATTACATCCATGACTATTTTCTTCTTTTAAGTCCTGTGAAAAAACATTTCAAAACATCAAATGAGCATAAAAATATCACTAAGGGATACCCAAAGAAGGAAAACTATTAGTCTTGGGATAACATAAAAACCATTAATAATTTATAATAAATTAATACTTTTCACCTTTAAGAAATAGTAAATATACTTCACTAAATATAATCTCATTTCTTACCCTTTTTGTAACAAAAATATTACCCTAAATCCCATAGAAAGAAATATATAACATATAAAGGTAACTTGGGATGTAAACATAATATCGAATGGAATAACCATACAGTTGACTTACACACATATCACTAAATGGAATATCCATATGGTCAACTTCCATTCCAAATGCATTAGAGGTTATAACGTAACCACCCATTTTGTTTTATCACGTAACCATCCGTCAAATGTACAACCACCATTATATAATCATAACACATAAAATATTGAAAATATCAACATTTTACTAATAAAATTTCATTTGAAAAATATTGAAATATTAAATCCATTTCAAAAAAACCATATTCAGTACCAAAAAACCCCAAAAGTAATTAAATTATTTTTTTCCTTTTAAAAACCATTAAAGATTGTAGAGGAAGCCAAATATCAAGTAATTGTTACGGCGGCAGAGTCATTCTAACTACATACATTAAAAACAATCATTTTTTTCATTTAGTAAAAAATTTAATAGAAAAAAATATTACCTTTGAATGAAATTAAAATTAAAATTTCTTTATTATACACTGTATAAAATTAAGAGGTGTATATTATCAAAATAGACCTCAATGAAAGGAGATTGAGATGATGTCCCTTACCTTGAGTCTAAATTGTCTTGCTTGTTCTGTATATTAATGAATAATAAAAATAGGTTAATATCAACATTCATAATAAAAGTATTCAAGATTCTTATTCTTTTTATATTACTTATCATCATGTTATAAAAATTACATAATTATTTAAGTTCATATCGGGCAGTTTGTCGATATTCGGTACTTGAGTTGAAAATGAACTTGTTCAGTGTAAATTGCCCATGTGGCCAAAATTACATCATATCCATAATATTTTTCAGGATTTAAATATAATATATATCCAATATATATACTTATAATATCCATAATATGTAGAGATAATAAATGAAATGCACTGTTCATGGAGACGGTAGGTCGTACGTACGCATGAATGCTACTTTCATTTCTTTTTCATATTAAAAGAATAATAATCAAATGATATAAATGTATATTATAATACCAGTATTATATTTATATCATGTATGTCTCATAGGTTTAATAAAACCATCCTTTATTTGTTTCATGTATAGCATGAACAAGCCATATCACTTTGAGGGGGCAGTAGTCAACACTTCCTCAAATGAAATTATCGTATTTTCACATGATGGAAAGAATAAAGGTATGTTGTAAATAAAAATTATTGAAGCATAGAGATAAAATAAATATATTTTATATAATATATAAATACATTTCTATCATAATGGCCACCATGATATGTGGTAGAGAGATATTGAACAATCATCATTTCAAGAGGCAGTAGTTCACCGTACACAGAAACAGTATATTTGTATCCATTAGATGTAGGTGTGTGTAAGTTTTGTTAGAGTCATTATCATTAAAAAAATACTAGTATATTTAGGGTACTATTTTTTTGTAATCGAACAATAAAGAACAACATCGGTAATTGATAAGTAAAATAAATGAAAGGAACCTGAGAGAATATATTGCCTCTAAATCGGGAAACTTCTTTTGATTTGAGACAAAATGCCTTCTTGAATTGCCTCCTGTCCAAGTTAAGGTTTCTAGGAGTAATTCAAGGACATTAGGAGATTATTTGAGAATAAATTTGACTAGAAAAGGGGATTGAGAGGTGTGAGTAAGTTGGTATAGGTGGAGGCCTTTTATAAGAGGGGAAGGGGTACTTTAAGAAAACCTTGAAATATTATTTTATTAATAATTCAATTTCAATTACAAATGGTCAAAAACAAATTTAATTAGAATATAAGATGATTTTGGTTATAATACCCATAGTCTAAAAATTTTTAGAATTTTTATTATTATTTTTTTATCCTTAACTTTTTGGTTTAACCCTTATTTTATCCTTTTTAATCTTATAGTGATATCATGTTGTTTACACATTGTGGGTTAATGTAATCACCATATCATGTCAAACGACCCACAAAAATTTAATTTATAAAATATTTGGACTTATCTTAACCATTTAGATGAATTTTTATATTTTTATTAATTTAATATGATTTAATAAACAATTTTATATTTTAAGTTATGAATTATGTAAATTTTGGTCACTATTCAATACTTTAATTTTTTAAAAATTCATAACAACATGATTCCTTCAAACAAAAAATATTGAATCAATCATAAAATTTAATAATCACCTAGAAAATTCTTTTATAAAATAAATTATATCCAATAATATTTATTCTAATATTTATAATATCATTTCTTTGAATCCTTTATTAATGAAGCAATCACTGCATCATCATTGTGTCATAATTAAATTTATTTATTTTATGTATAAATATTATAAATAAAATACCCTTTTGTAGTAAATGGTTTTTTATTTGTAATTAATTTTTATATTTTAATAGATCAATTATATAACCCCTTATAAAAATGTTTTTGTAAAAGATACATGTTTATGTTATATTTCTATTTACTTAAAAATAATTCTTATACAATGTCATTATCACACCCAAGTGGCTACATGGGGTCCCAAAATAGACAAAAGGAATCCCAGGGTCAGAAATATCTCATCAAATAGGATTATTACATGTGTTAGGATAGTTTAATATTATTATAAAATTAGTTTTTACTCTTATTTACCAGATTTACCCTTTAACCAAGGTAAATAAAATAATTAGTGAAGTTACTATTCATAATGTCTAAAAATAAAAGGTACCTATTTATACAATTTAAACCTTATACTTCTAAATATGAAATCCATTTTTCAAAAATCAAAACTTTTAATTGGAATATATTAATTTAAAATTAATTTTTTGTTGTCAAAACCAAAAGAGGGGTTTTAAGAAGTAAAAACTATCAAAAGATTGACATGTGTTTTAGTCTTATTTAAAAATGAAATTAATTAAAATGACCAAAAATGGATTAAATTATAAAAAAAATAATCTAATTACACTTTAAAATCAATTAAAATTACAATCTAAATATATAAATAAATTAGATGAAAAGGCAGTTTTGAATTAAAATGCAGTATTTTTCATTATTCATTAAAAATTATTTTTATGAGAAAATTACTTAAACTTTAACCAAAGTAAATTTTGATGTCCCAATTATATATAATATGTTTAATTTTTTTAAATTAACATATAAAAGTGACAAAAACTAGATATTAAAAGGGTACTCCATCAGATGGTGTTAAAACTACATTTAAAAAGACACTTCATTTATCTGAAAAATTGGATTTTGTTCTTATATCATATATAGAAAATAGATAAGATGAATTTAAAAAATTACATTGAATATATAAAATATATTTTTTATTAAATAAAAATCAATAAAGATTTATTTGATTTTATAAACCCAATTATTCTGTTTTAAATATTTTTCCATAAAAACACATCCCTTATATTGAATTGTTTTTTATTTCTATTTCTAAAAAATTTGGTGAGCAAATAATCATTATTTAAACATGTGTAAAGAATATTTTCATAATTCAATTGATTCTACTTGTTCCCGCCATTCCAATGGCAAGGCATAAACTACTATTTAATATAATAATAATAATATATTATTTTTTAGTATAACTCAATGTTGTGTGCAATGTAAGATTTCGGAGACACCTTTTGTTGTGTGTTGAGTATGCTATTGGAAAAAGTGTTCCATTTAAAATAAAATGAATATATTATTCATAAATGTTAATTTATTTGAAAAAGTATTATTTTATAAATACCTGAGATGTTACATTAATGGACCAGTGGGAAATTTCATGTTAAATATTACTTGAATAAACAGTAATTAATTTATTCCATAAAAGTAATATTTATTTTTTCTTTAATTTTAGAGCTCGTACAATAATTAAAAATAATTATATTATTATTTAAACATGGGGTTTATTGGGAATTAAGAAAATAATAATTTCCCTTGAATAATTACTATTTTCCAACCCAAGCACTATTTAAAACTAATTTTGAAATCTTTACTTATAGAGAGAGCCACATTCTTTCATTCTATACAATGAGTTCTAAAGATGTTTCTCTCAAGTACTAGAGAGATCTTTTCTAGAACTCACTAAAGAACAAAATGATTTTCTCCACCTACACTAAAGAAAATATCTTATCCCTTGATGGATTCATTTTCAATGAATATCTATCATCACAAGAATTAAAACCATATGTACTAGAACTTGGTGAATTATACGACGATGATCAGAGGTTCAAAAAGAACACATGGATAAACTCTATATGGAAATCAGTATTGATTACTATTATTAAATAAAAAAATGAACTGATATATTCATTTAATTATTGATAATGAAAAAATAATTCAACAAAAGGTAGTTCTTTAATTAAATAAAATTAATTAAAATTGATATGTGAGAAGATCATATCTTCTCGGTTCCATGTTCTTATGAATTAATATTACTATTAATTCTATTAGTAAAAATGATTCTCTAACATGTATATCACATTATATTCACGGATTATGATAAAAATATGAATTTTTTATGACCTACCAGATGCTTCTTCTGCACCTGAAACTTTTAAGTAGTGTCATAGTGGTCACATAATAATTTATAATAATTTATTATTCATTAATCAATTATATAAAATTATTGTTATTTTTTTCTTCAGGTTAATTAGTTATTTAAAATGGAGTTTAATTAACAAGTTTTGATATATTAATATATTTTGTTCAAGTTTTACATCATCTTAAACAAATTAATAACTAATTAAGAATAATCAGATATTTCATCAATAGGTTCTAAGGATTCTTGCTGGTAGACATAGATACATGACATATAATCAATAGTACACATTATGAACCCAATTTAACTCGAATTGGGAATGTCATGGGATACATGATGTGCCTAGAAGTAATAACAAATTGTGCATTTAGTACACAATATGTGTTTTATGGGAAAACTTGGATCACAGTCCTTGGAATTAAACATTCGGTAACTGGTGTACATATCATGTATTTTACACAGTTTAGTAGGAAAATTCACACTAAAAGTGTGGTAAAATATGCAGAATATTCCCTTTGAGACTGATAGGCTGCATCACTAATGAGATACACAATATATACCTGGAATACATGTCATGTGACTCATTTTCCCAATTTCTGATGAACATGCTGAGTTAACTAACAAGTTTTACAGACACACAAAAAGCATAAAACATGATGCATATCTCATTTTTACACATCTTATATCCCATATGATACAAACACTGATTCCCTTGCAATTTTTTGGGGTTACATGAGAAGAAATAAACATTTCATGATTCTCATTAGTATATGTCATGCAGTCACCTAGTAAAGAACAAAAATTAATAATGTAAATAATAATGAATTAAAAAATTAAAAACAAAATTACATTATTGATATATGATGTGTTGACCATTTAATAAGGATTTTTGAATTGATAAATTCCTAATAAATTCCATTTAAATATCTATAAATACTGACCAATCCATTTATTTTCCATGATTTATTTATGATGGATATCTATAAGAGACTTCATATGGTCAATTAGATAAAATAAATGAATGAATGGATAAATTAACTTATTAATTGAAATAATTTGAGAATGTATATCTTAATAAAAAATAATTAATTATAGTATATGATAGTTGATGTACTTTTTCTTACTCGTTTCATGCATGTGGATAACCTGGAGATTTAAATATCCCATGTATATGATTTATTTAATTTATTTTTTTTGAAGGTTTTAATAATAATTTATTGAATTAAATAATGTCATTTGAGTCATTAATATCCTCTAATTTTTTAAGGGACTACGTTCCAACCATTTATTTTATGTAATCCCATTTAGAAAATCCTTTGGTCCCCCTTTGTTTTATGCGAGTAAAATTATGTTATTTATGGAGCTCCCGAGTGAGTGTGGCTGGTTCAGGTTAGATGCTAAAGTGAAAAAAATCCATAATATACCTTTGAGAAGAGGCGGAATGATGAAACTTGAACCATTCTTGGTTCCTATAGTTAATTCCATATGGTTAAGTGTTGGTTTATTATCATCTTGATAGACCAAACATTTAAGATGCCCATGGTCATTCTATATTATTTATTTTATTTTAGTATGTTTCACAGTTCATTATTTATGCATTTTTAAAAAATTAACCTAATTAATTAACAAGTATTTAATATGTAATTAAAATAAATATTTCAATATGTGTAAATTTTTTCTTGACATGGTTAATCACTTAACTGATATATATTTAATATTAACAGGAATGAAAGAAGATAAAATGTATGTTTACACATAAAGATAAAATTACCTCAAGATAAATATTAAGTCACTCTATTATCCCACAAATTGCGTTAAAATCAAACCATGGTTCAAAGTTATTGACTAAAACAAGTAAGGTTGATTTCAATTATTATGTAATTTTAACTTGATTTCATGGGTTGAATTAACTTAGTTCACATCAATGGTTGACTACCCAAGGAGGACATAGAGAAACTAAGAGAAATTTTTTGAGGAAATTCTTATCTAGGATTTTAAGATTGTGGAGTTTACCCAACAGATCAATGAGCTTTGAGTTAATACAGTTGGTAAGTTGCACCTACCTAAAATCCTTTAAATAACTTGTTAGGACCATGTCTAGATTATGGGAAAGGGAATTTAGATCCTTTCCACTAGAGTATACATAAATTTAGATATTTAAAAACTAATGGTGAGGGATATTAGGTTTCTATGAAATAGTAGGCGATTAATAAACTTAAATTTTTAGCTAATTATGTACTGAAATTATTCTCTTATTTCATATAGAAATGTAAAACAACGCGAATTTGACTATATTATTGCTCTATTATATAGATAAGGGTAAATTTTTTAGTATATTGAATTTCCATGATATTTATAGGCTTTTACACATTATACTACCCCATGAATGAAAATTATATGTGCTAAAAAACGTCTTCCTAAGGCTCCTGAAAAAGAGGGTAGTGAGGAAGAATTATCTATCTATATGAAACATTTGTTTTATTCCACACATATCCAATATCTCATGCTATCATCCATGTGTAATGATATTTTAAAGAAATATGAGGATATGGATTCATATATAATAACTTCTAACCTTCATGATATTTATCAAAAGAAGGCGACACAAGAGATATTTGAGATCTCTAATGAACTAGTTACATAACACCATGGAGAGTTGGCACCAACTGGTCCTCATATTGTTAAGATTATTGGCCACATTGATCAATTGGACATCATGAGATTTTAGATACCTAAGGACCTATGCATAAATATAATTCTATCCTCACTACCTAAGAGAATATTTAGTTTCATTATTAATTATAATATAATAAATAGTAAGAATACTCTTTAGGAACCCCTTACTCATATTTTCCATGTTGATAAAAACATGGGGTGTGAAAAGCCTACTGTAAGAACCCAGTTCTTCCTTTAAGGTATGGATATTATCTTTCTTGGTTTAACATGAAAAGAAATAGGAATACAGGTTGAGTACTAGCTACAATACAATTACACAACTTGAATAGGGGTTACACATCATGTAATCATAGTACACACCATGTAAGGATGTCGTCATGACTCATTTATGATGTAGAAGAGAAGTCGAAAAAGGAGGGAAGTTTGGAATAAAATGTCATGTATATGAAAGTACACGATGTGTACATTTCTATGAATTACTAAAATGGTAGGTATCCACAATTTCCCACTTCTAGACAAAACCTCACTTGGGGTTTCTCAAATAGTAGAGCCGAGTAGGGATTTTTCTCCCTATTTGTCATCTGAACTCCGATTTGAATGTTGTTACTTGCGTTGGAACCCAATTTGAAAGCTATCAATTCTTATTGAGCAGTTATTTGTGATTTATTTTCTCAACCTAGTTATTAAACATTGATATTTTATGCTTTTTTGTAGATCTACTCTATTCTAGGTAAAATTATAGGCAAACATTGGATGAGGAGAGTCGTACTACTATGAGGTAGGTGGTCTCATGCCTTTCATTAAATGTCAAGTTGATTATATGTCTCAGAGTTCCACACACCCATTTTGGGTATCTCCATGATTTATAATTAACCTATGTTATTGCCTATTTTTTTTAGGTAATTGGTTAAGTGATTCAAAGCGGGAATTATGTTGTTTTCCTTGAATTAGGGCCACCCCATGGGTGTGTTTCCCTTGGATGACCGATTATGGATCTTTGTCCTGGGATGCCTATGAGGCATCCGTTGTTTACCATTTGTGGGATGTTTAAAAATGATTTTGATTAATAATGAAGGTTCCTTGTTGTTAAAAAGGTATTCAATTGGATTAGGGTATGGGATAGATGGGTTTCCCCTTGACCCATGTTTATGCATATGCTTATTTAAGCATGTTTGTAATGTTCTGCTCCAATTTTGAAACTATCCATGTGAGTTCAGTTGTGTTAAGACCTTGTAATGGTTTAGATTACATAACTTGCCTGTTATGAAAATTTTTCTCCGGGGAGCTTATCATTAAAAGGTTACGGTCAAAGATTCATTTTATTATTAAAGAAAAACATCTTTTTATCTCGATAAAGGGAGACCCATTACATTGCCTGAATGCCCATGTCCATGTGGCCTAAATATTGGGCTTGAAAGCCCATTTTTTTGCCCAAAGGGTTCTTTGGTGAACAATACTTCTACAATACCCAAGCTTCTACAATACCTGATAAAGTACTATTGCTGCTACAGTTCTTGCTACAGTGCCTCTACTGCTACAGTTTCACCACTGCTACAGTTTCCCCTGCTATAGTACTTTTGCAGTGCCCTGATATAGTGTTTCTATAGTATCGAGAAATTCATCCCTACCGAGATTCTATCCTGGGTCTTTTGAGTTTATTAATGCTCAATCCATGTAATATTTTAATTTACATAAGCTTATTGTTATAGGAATTATTCTCACATGATTTTATTATTGCTAAATCCATGTAGTAGTTTAAATTTCCATGTGTTTTTATTATGAGAATTTTTCCCATGTGAGTAATCGAAAGGAAAAGCCTTATGAGGTTGTTCAGGATGTTATGTTCAATTTGTGAGTGAGACACATGTGTACTGGCCGAGCTCATGGAGGATTTAATTATTTTTCCAAGTGAAACATTGATCGTTGAGGGATTCCATGGATGAAATCTATTTTCTTTGTTTTGATGTCTTGAGTGATACCTGGGGATTCCTTATAGGACCCTCAAAAACAGGCTTAGTTGACGTGGAATTATACCACACCTAGTGGTATATTGGGATTCCATAGAGGTTCGCTGGGATGGGATTATAGGATGTTGGTTGGTTTTCTCCTAGAGTGATACCGGGTTTCCAGAGAGGTTTTTTGGGATGGTCTTGTAGGTTGCAGATATAATTGAACCCAGATTGATACTTGAATTCCAACATACATATTCCTTGGATGGACATGGGTTATAAATTGAATATTTAAATGAAATGATTTATAACATGTCTGTCAAGACAAAGCACAAGCTTGGATTGAGTCTTCACTTAATTGTTTAGATAGCCTTATGAAGTATATGTTGTTATTTATTTTTTATGGAGGATGTCAGGATTACGATGGATCCCGAGACTATTGTAATTCAATGTAATTGAATTAATTAATGAATATGAAATGAATGTAAATGAATACCAGTTCTTGATGAACTAATTACTTTTGAATACTTCCTTACTTACTGCTTTCATTATTGTAAACTTCCTATTATATATATTCACCGACAAACTAGCACAAATATTGGGTGGTCGCCTACTTGGATTTAGTCCCACACCCTATTTGGGTCTTTTTTTTTTGCCCAAAAATATTATATTGTTTTCGGTTTCTATAAGGGTAAGAACCCTTCTATAGGTACTTGTTTTTATATTAAGAGCATGAGAGCATGAGACCAAGCTGAGGCTTGTGATGCTTCTAATTTCTTATATATATATATATTTGTAATTGTATTGTGTATTACTGTAGTGTATCATGTTTTGGTTGTTTTCCTAGAAAATGTGACATGCAACATCTTCCTTGTATGATATTACATCTGGTTATTTTTATTATTAGTCCACCACTGTTTAATTTTATTGTATAATATTACTACTTTTTCTATTGTTTTATTATTATTTCTGATGTGTTACACTCTGCCAATGGGGCATTATTTCCCCACTATCACACCAAGGCCCTCGCTTCTAGTTGGAAGCCTCTGGTGTTTGGGGGAATGTGCTTGAGGTCATGTGACCAACTGGGTACGGTGCACTTTTGAGTGGTATCTGGATCCGGGATGTTACAAAGTGGTATAAGAGGGTGTTTTTTCTGGTTTTCCTTACTGTTTTGTCACATTAGATATGGATAAGAAGGAAATAGGATTTGGTAATAAGTTTTTCCAAGGATTATCTACCTCACATACAGGGAAAAGCCAAATTGCCTCGAATTGAAGTGTGATTTTTGGATTTTGAGCTATTACAATTGATTCAATTTCACCTTTGGGAGACACGCTTGTATTTTTTTATTGATATTATCTTGGTTATATTTTGTTTCAACCTGATGAGATGAGGGTATTCCATATCATGCATCATAGAGGCACTTTCTAGAAATCACATTCCATGCATTCTTGCCATGCCATTAAGAGAGAATTATTGTTTTCATGATGTTGTGATAGATGAAATGCTAGATATGCATGCTATTATGATAGGTACCATGATAGATATACCTGCTATTATGATAGGTGTATTGGTATGTAACACCCGAGACTTTTATGTTATATAAATCATCAAAGGAATTTTTTTCTACACAACACTTGCTTGGCTTGCTTTACACGAAATCGCGACCTTCCTCGATAGCTTGCGTCGTACGCAATACCGAGTTTCACTAAACAACGATATGCTATTAAAATATTATTAAAACTAGCCGTTATGAATAGTAATAAACACTTTTTGAAATTTTATAAATTTTATTTTTCAAAATGGACTTCATTTTTGGATTCGGAATATCGAAATTAGCCTAGGGTGAAATTTAGGTATTTTTCTGAAAACTTTCAATTTTTGATGAATAGTGAAACCACTAAGTGGTAGTTAAAAAACTGAATTTTTTCATAAAACTTAATTTTACCACTTCTGTGAGTGGAATTTCAAAAATACGAGAGACACGGTTGATGTCAGTAAGTAAAATATGGTTCAATGAGATGAAAATAATTTTTTGGTGAATAGTAACTTTTTACTTTTTTTTACCACGGTAAAAAGTAAATAGGGTAATTAAGGGTAAAGATGATATTATTATTACCCTAACACATGTCCTAATTCTATTGGATAAGTCTAATTAGACCAAAAACAAACTTAGGAATAAAATATGACCATTTAGGCCCACTTGGATTAGATTAGGACATTTATTATTAATTTATTTAAAGAAGGTTTAAAATAGTTAAAATCAATTTTTAATAAGTAAATAATTTTTAATATGAGGTTATACATAAGATAAATTCGACTATAAATATTAATTAGAAAGATAAAACTATTTCCTACATAATGGTATTTTATTTTTAATTTTTAGACATTAAATAATTTAATTTATTTATGACACAATGATGATGCAGTAATTATCTTATTAATGAAATATTGACATAATTGATGTTATAAACACCAAAATAAATGTAATTTGAGACTTTTTATGAATCCCACTAATTTTATAGGTTAATATGAAATGTTTGTATTGATTTAATTAACTTGTTTAGAACTAATAATTCTGTTATGAGTTTCACAAAAATCAATTACTAAATAGTTTCAAAATTGACATAAAATAGTTTTTAAAACAAATATTATATTGGTAATTGTTATTTTATTCCAAAAAATCTACGTTTCGGCCAAATGACTTATATAAGGTTATATATATTAATAATAAACAAATTGGGGTTCGTTTGACTGCTTATAGTAAGTTTATTAACCTTATAGTATAAGAACACAAGAAGACATGGTAAAAGTAAAATTATTTAACTTAATGTTAAATCTAAATGATAAGGTTAAAATAGGAACCTAAACTTGTCTAAATTCTATTGGATGAGAGTATTTCGACCCATCCCCACCTTAGCTTCGAAATATATCAATTTGGAGCTATTTAAAACCGAACTTGAATTTATATTAAAATAATAGTTTTTGTTATTCCAAAGGTGCCCCTCTCCTCCCTTATAAAAGGACACCTCCTCCCCCTCTTCCTCACACCACTTGGAGCCTTCAAGCTCGGCCAAACCCTGCCTCTTTCTCCTCTCCACTTCCCTAGAGACATCCTATAGGTTCTGGTCTTCTTCAAAGACCAATTTTAGTGCCCTAAAAGAAGGTCTCAAAGAAGCACTTCAAAGAAGAGGTAATGTCCGTTACCGATTCGTTCATCTTTATTTCTTCTTCCACTTCTTCTTATTTAGTTGTCTCATTATGAAGTAATAACATCAGTATCACTCATATACTGATATGTTATTATAAGTATGAAACAACCCTATTTCACCATCTATCCATCCTACTGAAAAAGAAATCACCGCGCGTGCGTACGTACGGAATACCGTCTCCACGCCGTGGTGTAATCTATTTTCCACCACCACCTTACTTGGATGGGTATAATGGTGTAAATAATGACCATATATGACTATTATAAAGTGATATTGATTCTGAAATAGTATAAATATACTCCAATACAATTCCACGATCATAGGAATGATATCATCACTCGTGCGTACGTACGGAATACCGTCTCCACGATGTGATGAAACTCGTTCTACATGATCTTCATTTCATAATGATTATATAAATGAATTGAATGAATGAATATGATATATATTACACTAATACCATTATGTAAATGAGGTATCTATAACATAAAGAGAAAAATAAGAATTTATTCGACAAAACACGCATAAGAACAAAAAGTTATAAACACCCAAATAACAAGTAGCAATGAAATATTACTACTAAGAAGCTAAGAATATGACAATATATGATATCATAAAAATAAGTATGATTCTGGAATAAGTCAATAACATTATTTAAATCATTATACAGGAGGTTTGGACACTTACAAAGCAAGTCGGACCTAAGGTAAGGGAAATATCACAATCTCATTTTTATCCGAGATTGTTTGTACTTTGGTATTTACTGGGGTGTATTTTATCATCCACATCCATGTTTCCTCAATATGTAATATTTATATCCTTATAAAATATTTTATATCCAATTTTACCCTTTGGTGAGTTTTTTGTAAAAGATATGAAAGGAATATTTTGTCGTTTTTCGTACAAGGTACTTTTTGACTTTTCCGACAAAAGTACGAGAAGAATGTTTTTTTTAACTTATACGGCATGAATGGATTTTTAAAACATTATTTCCAAGAAGCATCCTTTACAAGTTTTCAAGTTTATTTTTAATCAACTTCTTTTAGTTTTGAATTGTATGACATGTTAAGAAAGGAAAAGTGTTTTTGAAGCAGAAAGGATATTTTCCTCAAGAATGAAGTTTAAGTGTTTTATCAAAATTATTTTCCATCTAAGATAATAAAGGGTTCTGTTTATATCCCTATTATTACATTGATTTGATTATGTTGTGATGGAAATATTTTTATGAATTCCTTTATCTTATATGAATTTTTTATGATGTCATGTTGTTTAAGAATCCCATTTTATTACATGGGTTATGCTATGATGTATGGTTTATGATTTTGTGGCACACATAATAATGGTATCATGATGAGATGGGTGGGACCAATATCTCCCTCCAATGCATTGGGTAAAGATTTTATATCTCATGAGATAGACATGGCTGGAACGGTAGGTTATACCGGTTCAGTGAAACAGG
The DNA here is from genome assembly GCA_963277665.1 of Viscum album. NCBI lineage: Eukaryota > Viridiplantae > Streptophyta > Magnoliopsida > Santalales > Viscaceae > Viscum > Viscum album. The sequence goes on along the minus strand of OY728161.1, from coordinate 1,907,085,364 downwards.
ACTGAAACGAGGGTGACTCAGTTCAGAAAGGGACATTGTCCACTAAGATAGTCTTGGCAATGAGTCTTGACTAACAAGAAATGATTCTATATGATTATGTGTGTATGATACAAAGTTTCATTTTTTATGTTATGATTATTGTGATTACATTTCACTGCCATGATTTATCCCATGTTATGAAATTATGATCTCTTTTGTAGGTTAAGATTTTCAAAAGTTATGTGCTTATGTATATGATGTGATTGATATTTCTTTTATTTACCCTTACTGAGCATTTGAGCTCACCCTTTTGTATGTTTTCTTTCCCCAGGTCAGGAAGAAGATTATTAAGTAAGATATGCCAAAAGGGACTATAGATATGATGAAATAAATGGGAGATATTGTAGACGCTTTATGAACCAGTTGTTTATGTTTCCCAGTTTCTAAAGACACTATACCTATACGGTCCTTTCGTGGTTTTGTTATATGTTGTAATAAGTATGATTCAATTTTGAAGTATTAACAATGTATGTAAAGTATGGGTTGTTATAGTTGGTATCAGAGGAAAGGTATAGTCAACCTTTGGAAACTAGGATGTGAAATCCTTAGTAAGAACCCTAAGGATAAGTCTAAGCATAGAACACAATCTTAGTGTTTTAGAAATGGCCATGAATAACCTAGGATAAAACCTTAAGTGTGAAATTTTATTCTTTATTATGTGGTTTTCCTATTATAATTAGTGTTGCTCACACTATTCTTCTTGGTTTTAGTCAATGGCTGGAACCCGAAGGAACCGTGTTAATGCGGAATGCGACGGGCAATGTAATGATTCTCCCCCTGAGCAACCAAACGCTATGGGAGCTGGAATGCAAAATCTTGTAGCCATTCTCACACAACTTTCTCAAGCTATGAATCATACAGGACATCCAAACGAGCAAAGGAAGGAGCAACATTCTGTTGAATCCTTCATGAGGCAGCATCCACCTTCTTTCAGCGGGTCTACTGGTCCACTAGTTTCTGAACAATGGATTAGTACTACTGAAAAGATATTTTCAGTTCTTCAATGTTCTGAACATGATAAAGTCATCCTAGCAGTGTATCGTTTGGAAGGAGATGTGGATCAATGGTGGAATCTTATTAAGAATACGAATCAAATGGATGAAATTGAGTCCATGGAATGGGACGAGTTCAAGAACTTATTTTTCAATAAGTACTTCCCTCGTATTCTCCGAACAAAGATGGAGAAAGAGTTTCTTGAACTAAAGCAAAAGGATGATGAATCTGTTGGTACCTATGAAGCAAATTTTACAAGACTTGCAAGGTAATCTTCTGGTATTATTATCCAACCTGAGAGTAAGATCGATCGATTCTTTAGTGGCTTAAAACCAAGTCTTCTAAGGGCATTAGCCATAAGGGACTTCAATAGCTACGAGGAAATCGTTCGATGTGCTCTCAAAGTCGAGATGGAGATTGGAGTAACCCATCAGTCATATGGGTTTGATAAGAAGAGGAAAATGGAATTCAAAGGAAAATCTAAAGAGCACACTGAAAATAAGATGAGCTTTCCCTTATTCTCAAAGTGTAAAAAGAAACATAGAGGGAGTTGTCTTAGAGGGACAAGTAAATGTTTCAAATGTGGAAAGGAAGGTCATCGGGCATTTTAATGCCGCGATGATGGGAAGAAGATGTCTAATGATGCAAACAAAGGAAGGGATACACAAAATGAACCTACTACACTTCAATGTTTCAAGTTCAAGGATATGGGGAATTATGCCAATAAATGCCCTAATCCAAGGGTTGATGATGATGGTCGACGTCAACAAACTCTTAAGGCTAAAGACAAAGGAAAGTCACATGTAATTTCTATCAGCGATGTGGAGTACGATAACAATGTGGTGAAAGGTACACTTATCATCCACTCTGAAGTAGAAAATTTTTTATTTGATTCTGGATCCACCCACTCTTTTATTTCTGAAGAATTTTCTAAGGGTATCACTGTATTACCTCAACAATTAGATGTTGAGTTAGCTGTGACAACACCTAATGGCACAACAGTCGCATCAAAAGTTTATAATTCTTTTCCGATCGAAGTTTGTGGGAAAGTGCTTCCTGCAAATCATGTGATCCTTCCTATAGTGGAATTTGATGTGATTCATGGCATGGATTGGCTTTCTTTATATGGAGCTCATATCAATTTCCAAATAAGGGAAGTCACATTTCATTTTCCAGATCAATCTATGATCGTCTATCAATGCAAGGATGAACATAACCTTCCAGTGGAAATTTCTTCCATCTTATGGGTATTGATTCCACTAAATGAAGGTTATTTATCTCAAATGGTTGGTGAGAAACTCACGATTAAGAATATGCCCATTGTACGGGAGTTTGATGATGTCTTTCCGGAGGAATTACCGGGACTTCCACCAAATCGTGAAGTTGAGTTCTCAATAGAACTCGTACCGGGTGCTTTTCCTATTTCAAAGACACCTTATAGAATGGCCCCAATTGAGTTGTAGGAATTGAAGAATCAACTCCCAGAGAATCTTGATAAAGGATCCATACGCCCTAGTGCGTCACCTTGGGGAGCACCTGTTCTATTTGTTAAGAAGAAAGATGTATCAATGAGACTTTGCATTGATTATCGAGAACTTAACAAGATCACTATCAAGAACAAATATCCTCTCCCACGCATTGATGAACTATTTGACCAACTATGCGGAGCTCAATACTTTTCCAAGATTGATCTTCATTCAGGGTATCATCAATTAAGGGTCAAAAGGGAGGATATACCAAAGACGGCTTTCCGTACAAGGTATGGACACTATGAATTTATAGTGATGCCATTTGGTCTTACCAATGCCCCTGCTATCTTCATGGATCTGATGAATAGAGTCTTTAGAGACTATCTTGATCAATTTGTGGTAGTCTTTATAGACGATATTCTTGTCTATTCAAAGAGCAAGGAAGAACATGAATATCACTTGAGAATTATATTGAAGACCCTGAGAAAGGAGAATCTTTATGCCAAATTTACCAAGTGTGAATTTTGGCTTCAAAAATTTGCATTTTTGGGTCACATAATCTCAGAAGAGGGGATATCTGTGGATCCAGCAAAAACAGAGGTTATCGAAAGATGGTCGAGACCAACAACAGTAACTGAGATCCGAAGTTTTCTTTGGTTTGGCTGGATATTATCGACGTTTTGTGAAATATTTTTCATGATTATCTAATCCACTCACCAAGTTGACTCGGAAAGGAGTTAAGTTTGTCTGGACGGAAGAATGTGAAGAGAATTTCAAGGAGTTGAAAAGAAGGTTATCCAGTGCACCTGTGCTCACATTGCATTGTAGTGGAGAAAGTTTTGTGATCTATAGTGATGCATCCAAGAAGGTATTAGGGTGTGTTCTTATGCAAAATGATATGGTGATAGCTTATGCCTCACGACAGTTGAAAATCCATGAGCAAAATTACCCAACACATGATTTGGAGTTAGATGCGGTAATCTTTGCATTAAATATTTAGAGGCATTACCTTTATGGTGAAAGGTGTGATATTTATACTAATCATAAAAGTTTAAAGTATATTTTCACACAAAAGGAGCTGAATATGCATCAAAGAAGATGGTTGTAGCTGATTAAGGATTATGACTGCTCAATCCATTACCACCCTGGGAAATCAAACAAGGTGGCAGATGCATTAATTCGACAAGACCATTCTAGTTTATCCATGATGAGGATCACAAAAGATCCAATATTTATGGATTTACAAAAGATGGATCTTGGAATTATAATGGAAGGGGAAAAATCTTATCTTTCTCAAATGAATGTTCAACCATCTATACATGTGAAGATTAAAGAGGCACAGAAAGAAGATGTCAAGTTACAAAAGATGGTGAGAAATGTTCCTGAGTTCAACCTTGATTGTGATGGGATAATAAAGTTCAAGAATCAGGTTTGTGTTCCTCCCATCCCCGAATTAAAGAAGGAGCTGCTGGATAAGGCTCACAGTTCTTCATTCTCTATTCATCCTGGAAGCACGAAGATGTATAGGGACCTGAAATAGTACTTTTGGTGGGATGGCATGAAAAGTGATGTTGCTGAATATGTCTCTCGATGCTTGGTTTGTCAACAAGTTAAAGCTGAGAGACATAAGTCTAAGGGGATGTTACAACCATTACCCATACCCGAATGGAAATGGGAAAACATTACTATGGACTTTGTCACAGGACTTCCTAAAACATCCAAAGGCAATAAAGCTATCTGGGTCATAGTTGATCGTCTTACAATGTCTGCACACTTCATTGCTATTAGAGAGGATTTCTCTCGGGATCAGCTTTCCAGGATATATGTAAAGGAAGTGGTAAGATTTCATGGAGTACCACTCTCTATTATATCTAATCGGGATCCGAGATTTACCTCAAAGTTCTGGGGAAGTCTTCAGCATACTCTGGATACAGAGTTGAGTTTCAGCACTGCTTATCATCCTCAGACAGACGGTCAGTCTGAGAGAACAATTCAAACCCTAGAAGATATATTGAGAGCTTGCTCTATGGATTTCAAAGGAGGTTGGGATCAACACCTACCTTTGGTGGAATTTTCTTATAATAATAGCTTTCACTCCAGTATTCAGATGGATCCTTATGAAGCTCTCTATGGAAGGAAATGCAGGACTCCAACTTGCTGGGATGAAGTTGGGGAAAGAAAGCTATTAGGACCTGATCTCATTGATGAAATGGCAGAAAAGGTCAGATCTATTCAACAACACATAAGAGCAGCTCAGAGTCGACAGAAAAGTTATGCCGACAGCCGAAGAAAAGACCTAGAGATTGAAGTGGGCGATAAAGTGTTCTTACGGATATCTCCCTGGAAGAGAGTCATGAGATTTGGAAAGAAGGGGAAGTTAAGCCCTAGATATATCGGTCCTTTCGAAATAATAGATCGTGTAGGGAAGGTAGCTTACCGATTGGCGCTTCCACCAAATCTCTCTCAAGTTCACGATGTGTTCAATGTATCTCTCCAGAGAAAGTACATACCTGATCCTTCAAATGTACTCAGCTCAGAAGTTGTACCGCTGGAGCATGATCTTTCTTATGAAGAACAAACGATAGAGATTCTGGATCGTAGCGAAAAAGTCCTACGAAACAAGACAACTCAATTGGTGAAAATTTTATGGAGGAACCACCAATTAGAAGAAGCTACATGGTAACTTGAGGATATGATGAGGGAGAGGTATCCTCATCTGTTTGTTACAAAGTGATGAATTTCGAGGGCGAAATTCATTTTAAGGGGGGTAGAATGTAACACCCGAGACTTTTATGTTATATAAATCATCAAAGGAATTTTTTTCTACACAACACTTTCTTGGCTTGCTTTACACGAAATCGCGACCTTCCTCGATAGCTTGCGTCGTACGCAATACCGAGTTTCACTAAACAACGATATGATATTAAAATATTATTAAAACTAGCCGTTATGAATAGTAATAACCACTTTCTGAAATTTTATAAATTTTATTTTTCAAAATGGACTTCATTTTTGGATTCGGAATATCGAAATTAGCCTAGGGTGAAATTTTGGTATTTTTCTGAAAACATTCAATTTTTGATGAATAGTGAAACCACTAAGTGGTAGTTAAAAAACTGAATTTTTTCATAAAACAAAATTTTACTACTTCTGTGAGTGGAATTTCAAAAATCTGAGAGACACGGTTGATGTCAGTAAGTAAAATGTGGTTCAATGAGATGAAAATAATTTTTTGGTGAATAGTAACTTTTTACTTTTTTTTACCACGGTAAAAAGTAAATAGGGTAATTAAGGGTAAAGATGATATTATTATTACCCTAACACATGTCCTAATTCTATTTGATAAGTGTAATTCGACCAAAAACAAACTTAGGAATAAAATATGACCATTTAGGCCAACTTGGATTAGATTAGGACATTTATTGTTAATTTATTTAAAGAAGGGTTAAAATAGTTAAAATCAAAGTTTAATAAGTAAATAATTTTTAATATGGGGTTATACATAAGATAAATTCGACTATAAATATTCATTAGAAATATAAAAAGATTTCCTACATAATGGTATTTTATTTGTAATTTTTAGACATTAAATAATTTAATTTATTTATGACACAATGATGATGCAGTAAATATCTTATTAATGAAATATTGACATAATTGATGTTATAAACACCAAAATAAATGTAATTTGAGACTTTTTATGAATCCCACTAATTTTCTAGGTTACTATGACATGTTAGTATTGATTTAATTAACTTGGTTCTAACTAATAATTCTGTTATGAGTTTCAAAAAAATCAATTACTAAATAGTGTCAAAATTGACATAAAATAGTTTTTAAAACAAATATTATATTGGTAATTGTTATTTTATTCCTAAAAATATAAGGTTCAGCCAAATGACTTAGATAAGGTTATATATATTAAAGATAAACAACTTGGGGATCGTTTGGCTGCTTATAGTTAGTTTATTAACCTTGCACTACTGGAAAAACGGGCTATACCCACGGTTCAAAACCGTGGGTATAGCCCCCAAAACCGTGGTGGTTCTTGAAAATTATCCAAGTTCACATCAACACATGAATAAAATAATCTACAAATATCACCACTTGATAGATTTTTTCCAAAGGGGAGAAGTCTCTTTTAGAATATTTTTCAAAAAGGATAATATAGAGAACCCCTTTTCTAAATATTTGTCTCAATAAAAGTGTAAACATCATGTGAGAGATAGAATGCTAAAGGCTCTTAGTATTTGGCTCTAGTGAAAGTGGTAGTCTATTGGATTTGGGGCCCAAGAACCAAATTTTATGTATTTTATGATTTCTAGTATTCATTTTTTTGGATATTAATATAATGTTATTATCACATCATGATAGTTATTATGAATGAAATAGTATGTGATAATGTATTAAGTATACATGTCACACAGAAATTTCATTGAAATTCACCACATTGATAAGAATCTAGAAGTGACATGATAATATTCTTTAATATAATTTCTATAGACGGATGATATCATTTAACGAGACCAAAATGATATAAGATATTAGGGGTAAAGACACAATGGGCTTTGAGAAACTTTTTCATGATATAAAACCTTGGTAATATTCAATTCATGAGATTATGAGAACATGTCCCGCCAATAAGAAATCAACATTTAAATGTTCCATTGGATATTCTAATATATGGACATGTTTAATGATCCTTATACTTTTAGATTGATATTATTACATGTCATGAGTTGTGTAATCTGATGTATTGTTGAAAACCATGTTGACATATGTTCTTGATGAGGTAAGATACATCAGGTGTCTCACAAGGGATTTTATAATATTAAATAATCTAAGAAAATATTTATCCCTTCTCTTATTTAATGAATGTTGATATTTAATTCCCTTTAATTAGAATTTAACTACATGATTAATTATATTTCCATGGAGATGGTTTTTGAAATTTCATTACTTCAAATTCAAAGAAAGATCTATCTACCATATAGGTTTATGACACTAGAATGAAACATCATTGATTAGAGGTATCAAGATAAATTAATTATAATACATAGTGTACGTTCATAGGAGGCTACATATCATTACCACATTAACTTATTTCTCTATGGATGCCCCTAAATATTGTTAGGAACTAGCCTTTGACATTAGGCAGAGTAGCCTAATTCCACTCAGAAAGGGGCATAGAGGGTCACACACGAAGTATATCTAGAACAAAATTTAAATTCCTTATGAATTTAACATGATGGATAAATATTATTTCCACAGATGGTTTAATAATTATTCATTTTAGTCTAATCATAAATATTCAACCACCAGTTATTTCATAGAATATATATATATGAGTTTAATATTTATTAATTATTTATTCACCCTAAAATTATTTATTTAATTATTTGAATATATAATATTTATTTTTTCTTATTTATTCAGAAGGTAATAATTTTTTTCTGATTTAGTTATATAAATGTATAATAAATATTTATTCAATTATTTAGTGAATATAATAATTATATATTTATTAGTGAATAATTTAGTGATATTTTTTTAATTAAATAAAGAAAAATTATTCAAGTAATAATAAATATCAAGGAGAACTGGTAGACTAATTTTAATGGTTGACTGAGAAATTTCATATTAAATATTATTTTAATAACCATTAATTAATTTATTTAAGAAAAATAATATTTATTTTATCTGTGAGTTTAGCGCATGCCAAGAGAATAATTATAATTATATTATTATATTAACATGGGGTTCACTAGAATTAATAAAATATTAAGGTCCCATAAATAATTTTTATTTTCTAACATTAGAAATATTTTAAACTGGTTATGATATTTTCTGATATAGAGAGTCATATTTTTCAATTGTGAAAAAATGAGTTCTAGGGAGGATTAAATCATTTCCTATATATATATATATATATATATATATATATCCATCATAACATTTTTAATATCATAGAGATGTTATCCTCCTCCACCAGAGAGAATTTATTCTCCCTTGAGGAATTCATTTTTGATCAACATTGATCACCGTAAGCATTAAAACCATCTTTGATAGCAACCAGATGATTCTATGGTGATGATTGAAGGTTTGTGAAGCACGTATATATCACTTATATTTTGATTTTTTATTCCTCTAATAAAATGATGGTATGAAAAGAGGTCTTCATTTGATCATCGACAATGATAAACGAATTCAATGAAACTTTATTCATCAAATAAATATATTAATTATAAGTTATATGTGAAAATATCCTCTCTTCTTGGTTTCAAGATTGTATTAATTAATCTTTGTATTAATTCCATTGATCAGGAAGATTATTCATCAAGTACATCAAAGATTATATTTGTATTGTGAAAAAAAGTTGTGTTGGTTACAACCCACTGAGTGTATCCACCGCACCTGGAATTTTCACATACAACCATCTTGGAGCCACAGATATATCATAAAAGGGGTCTATATCAGTTAAGGGGTGGTTAAGTCTGCATTCATAGCCAACCCATTCAAGACAATGAGACATTGTTATTCCTTAATTTTACATAAGTTGGTGACAAATCAATTAATGGGATAGATTGGGTATTAGGATATATTCTTCAGTTGTGGTGTGGATCCCAAGTGGATTTCGGTCTTCCATGTCCTCCAGGCATGTATTTAATTCAAAGGTCTACATTAATTTTTGGGGATTTATGGGGTATTCTAGATCACACAGACCTATGCTTATAAAACATTGACCACATTTCCAAACTATTTAGCTACTGGATCCAATAATCTAATTCATTTCACATGTTCCATGAAGAAGTATTAATAAAATTATTGGGAATTTATAAGAACTCAGGGGATCCAATCATAGGAGTTATGTACAAGGAGTTCTCCCCCACAATGTTTTCATGGGAGAGCCGACGATGAATGATCTCACTTGTCCATGTACATCTAAATGAGGTTGAAAAATCCACAAGGGAGGAACCACATACATGGGATGATGTTATCTTTGAATCTTGGATGAATTAATTGTTGATATCTCATGGTGATGGACCATCATAAAAATGTATGACTAGTTTTACCTCAACATAGAATATGGGATCTCCTGACACACATTATCTTGAACTGGATATGGGACAATATGATACATGGGGGTATGATGTCAATACCAACATCCCTCTCTCACCTTGAATAGTTGGGTTCCTTTCCATTTTAATCAGTAATAACATGATTCCAGTTAATTATTAAAATACTGGGGTTTGACCTAGTATTTTCACTGTAGCAACCCAATAGGAATAAGGAAACATCATAGGTCAGTGTTGGAAAACATACAATGGTGTTTATTACACATATATAAAGGGAAGTCTCTATTTTATATCCCTAACACATTTAAAGTGATTTAAGGATGGATATTCTAATAATCCAATGCATGAAAACTTATCAGAGATGTATAAATCCATGATTCTAGAGGAAGACCATTTATTTATATTGTTTTTGGCATTAGGCCTTTATAACTAAAGGATAGATGGGACCTGTGGATATTGAATCCGAATTCAAAGTTCATGTCCTCTCTCTATAGTATTCCAATCATCGACATGATAAAAAAAGATAATAGTAGTTGATAAGGTGTTCGATCCTACAAAATAGATTCACTGGATTATGTATTCAAAACTCAGATCAATTGTGATATCATCTAAAAATATTACACACCATAAAAATTTACCTAGTAGTTTTGGTGTATAAATACTTGGGTGGTGAAACCACTAATAGATTTTAATGAATTGAGACACCTAATGGTGGATATAAAACTCTGAGTGATGATAATATAAGAAGATAAATGATTCATAATAAAACTACCTTTAATTGATGTGTTCATTAGATTAGTACCTAGATATTCTTGATCATGGATATCATATTATCTAAATGGTACACTATCCACTATTATACCCATTATTATAACAACAAAAAAATCACATGAAATATGAATAAGGTATAGTAGGAAGCTTCATAAGAGAGGAGTTATTAGTGATGCTCCAAGAAATTTTGACCAAGCTCGTCTTAAGTCCTAATAATAACTTTCTACAGAGGAACCACCACTCCATGAGTTAAAGTAAAGGTGATAGTGTTGGAGACTATAGAAAATTACTTCCATAAAACATGATATTATTGAGAAATAACTAAATTCAAAGGATCTTGGGTCAGCCTTAGGTAAAAAGGAAAATCTAGCTGACAACCCCTTACAATATTTGAACAATGAGGTTGTCATGGTTTGGTGGAATAGTCTTGCCACTTCTACTATTCAGGTACAATGGACCGTCCTACAGGGTGGAATTCACATTCCTTAGATTGGAAATTTGAATTATACCTAGTAATTTCACATCAAAACCAACCCCATGAAGGTGGGGAAGTAGGTTATATAGTTGGATATATTAATCCTGGATATCGATATGAGGGTTCCCATCACTCAATAGGTTAAATATTTGAGATATTGGGGATCCCTTGAGGGAGTAAAAAACTAATGTATGAATGAAAAATGAGATTCAATCATCTAACATGAATATGTGAGTATGATACTCTTTTTTATGGAATTAATTAACACATAATTCATTTTAATTTATATTTTTATATTCAATATTTGAATTATATGAGTAGACACAGTGATGGAAAAGTCTCCCGAGTATGTTGTTAGGAACACTCCAGAATATGAAGTGGGGGGGGGGTCTCCAGTTTGGAATAATGGGATCTATCTTATGGAAAACAAATGAAACATTTGATGAAAAATAAGGGTTTTATTCTATCTTCCCTCATCTGGTGTTAATTCTATAGGTAACAAGGCTTGGTCTTTCATTATTAGAAATTAGGTGCTAGCAAAGGGATAAGTCAATATACAAGATGATCCATCCTTATAAAAGTGTTTAGTATCTATGAACATATTTGATTTGTTTAAAATATATTTGTATTGACACCCATGTGACATCATTAGGTCTTATTTGTTCTAGGATCTTACTCCTACAAAAGGTTTAAGAAAATTTATGAGGATTCTAACAAGGGTATCCTGAGTGAGGATCAAGATATTTCTATAAGGATTATCATACCCACAATAGAGGGAGCAGTAGGAATTTCCATTCCACCCATCCCCAATGGTGAATGGGAATATGTTTCATGTATGATGGCTAAACATGAACATGATGTCATGTAATACCCACTGAATTATTAAAATTTTTGAGGATGTGATAATAATCTAGGAACTTTTCTCCAAGATCGATGAGCATGCCTCACCCAATGGGATTAGAAACTCCAAAAATGAACCAAAAGGATGTAACTTTACAAAATTTTCCTAGCCACCTATACAAATAATTTATTGGTTTTAAAATTATTCTTTTTATAGATTCATTGATGGTTTGGGAACTAGTTGAAGCAACCCTACTAGAATTTCTTGAACAAAACCTTTAGTTCCCTTCCAGTGATCCACCCCACTCAAACATATATTCCCAATATACTAATGAGGATGCCACCATGAGAGATGTTCACGACCCAATGGGTGGCCTTGCTATAGTGAGAGGTGTAAATAATTTCATGAATTCTAATAATAAGACCATATATATAATGGAATCTTTTACAACTTCTAATGATGATGTACTTATTGGAGGGGATGATCACGTGGCTCCAAAAACTAGGGTGACACCAATCATGGAGATCAGATAGTCAAAAGAGGGGTGAGTATCTATATTACCTTCCTTTTTCCTTAAAAATATTTAAATAATATGTAATTATTGTATTATCTATATCCCTACCCCTAAAAGTGGGGGATCCATCCATATAAGGTCCTTACCTTGTGCTCTAGTAGCTGGGGAATACAGTGTCAAAGTCTGTACCTATGCCAATAAACTTAGAAGGGGTCAACCTGGTCGATTACATGAGTGTCATAGTTCCATAATATTTCATATTCTTCATAAGTGACTTTGAACTAGACCAAGAGTGCCTTAAAATCCACTATATTTTCATAAAATAGTCTTCGAATAGTATATAGAAACTAACTTTGGGGACTCACATAGGAGATATAAGCATGAAGATGCATTGAATTCATAATAACTTCATGTTTCTAGGAAGTGGGGGTTTCCACTATCAATCTATCCATGATGTTGTGAAGGATATTATTTTGGTCAGGGGGTAGGAGTAGAATGCTAGGAATTACTGTTAGAGGTAGAATCAATCAAATACTCTTCTAGACTTCAATAGATTAAATAGGAATACCACTATGTATAATTAGAATCAGTACAAAAAAGGGTTGGATGATAAAGAGTCTTCTCAAATAAACCACCTCTAGTAGAATATGTACATTACAAAAGTAAAATCTGAAGTATACCAATATCTCCTTCAATTTTCCAATACCAAGGAGAAAAATGAGGCCTCAAAGGCGAATAATCATGGTCCTATAGAAGAAAACTAGAGCTAAAAATCTTTCCAAGATTCATTACTATATTGACAAAGCCCAAAATACATTGAAGAACACTTTTCCTCTATGGAAGAAAAATCATAATATATCACTATAAAAAATGGAGTCTCTAACTAATGTATACTCCTATTCCACTTTTTTAGAATAAATGAAAATATATTTCTTTTATTTTATATCTATCTTTCCACCTTTGTTTTACTCTAAATATCACTTCATGATGACCTATGAAACCTTAAATGGGAAAACTTAGGATAACTTGAACCCAATTAAAAAATATAAATAAAATGGATTAGGTTAATAATAGTTTCCAAACACTTGAATAAGATATATTTCCTCATGGGAGTGGATTATAGATGATTATAGGCATGGATAGCATTATTGAAATAATAGATTTGGTCCATTCATATGTGGAGGGAGATTACTTTTCCTAATAAGGATCACAAAGTGGAATTTCTAAATGAGGAATCCAATTTATAAGAGTTATCAAGTACCATGAAGTCAAATATTTTTATATTTTACATGGATTATTCAAACTGATATAAGATAGGGAGTGGATGGGTTCTCATGATTTTTCCTAGGTCAAGGGACCTGGTGAGTACGGTTTTATTTTTTCTAATATAATATGGTGTACCCTACATGCCTTTTTCATCACATTTTAACCTAATTATTTTTTATGCCTCATATAGGGGAGACTTAGTAGGAGGAAACTCAACTTTTTCTACGGTCACCCTTTATGAGTTTTCAACCTAGTGAGTTTTATAACATTTCCTTTTTAAATGCTCATTTTTTCTAGGTCATACAATATTATTTTATCGCAAGTAGAGTCTCAAATTTTTTAGTGTACACCCTTTTTATGTTTTCCACAAGGAATGTATTATTTCTCCTTCCATTTCCATTTTATGTTTTTTCAAGTTAGAAAAAGGTATCTAGTGTCTAAGGTTAGACATCTTTGACAAAGCATGAGGTGGATCATATATAAACATGGGTGGAACTATCCCAATATGGATGGAGATCCCAACATAATGAACGAAGAAAACCTCAAGGAATGTTGAATACAAAATAATTTCATAGTGATAAGATTTATATGGTCTATAATTTATAGCCATATAAATTTTAAAAAAGGTAAGGTGATTTATCTAGTAGAAAGGGTGAGATAAAACAGATGTGAATAGAGAAAACATGATTCCACAAATACCAAAAAACAAAAATACATGTGCATAAAATTTATGTTCATGATACTTGGACTATTGAATCATTTATTTTAAGGTTAGGTTACTAGGACCAACTAGGAATCACAAGAGTATAAATACACACTAATGTCATGAAGATGGGTATGATGCATGAGTGTGTTACATTGAGGGTATTTAATCTTATTTAATATTTGGATTATAAATAATGAAAATCATAAATCAATATATTTGAATTAATGGATGGTTATATGAGACATGTATTTAAGGGATTACTATAAACCCAATTTGAATGATGGGTTCCACTGTAATGATGTTAGGGAATACAAATATTAGAGGACCTTGTCTGCAAGATGAAGATTACTATGGTTGGAAGGCTATATTGGGGGGTTCCTATATAGTTCCACATTAGGGTTGTGTATGATTAGCCAAATGGATGTGTCCCTTGGAGGCAAATAGAATCATTACTAACAAAAAATAAGAGGTTTTCTATGATTTTAAAAAATAAGGAATGATGTGTGATTACAAAAGGGTTGGTACTCAAGAAGGGTCAGACACCCTAGAGTTTACAACTCCATTTATTAAAGTCATATTGTGGGAATGGGGTTATGAACTGAAACTTTTCATATTTATTCCTAGAATAGTGGATCTAAAATGCATAACTTGTATTTTTTCGGTCTATATAATGGGACCTATAGTCTTCATTACATATCTTATTTTCACCCTATATTTTTCCTATCTCATAAAATGTGTAACCTAGTGAGTAGAGACTTGAATTATGCTCAATTCCATTTAATAGTTTTTTACTTGACGTGATTTATGTCCTTTTAAATTATAGTATTAAAGGTTATAAAATCTATACCATTTGGGGGATGTAATTTAAAGTCACAAATCTTTGACCCAATTTTATAAGGGGTTTACGGTCATTCATCATTAACCAAAAAGAATAATATTCTATGTAATAAAGGAAAGGAAACAATATAAATTAATGGAGGGTCTATTTTTATTGTATACCATCTCAAATGTGTGGAATAATTTTTAAGGTCGCGGACCTTATATTGATGGGTGAGGTAGTCCTACTAATGAGGTCACAAAAAAACCTGATGTGAATGGAAACCCATCATTATTATAGGACATCTCAAGGAAGTGCACCCAATATTAGGTCATAGTGCCTAAAAAGTGAGATAGTCTATGTATAATGAGTAATACCAAATACTGTTGTGAATTAAAGGGTCTAATATAACTAAAAACCATTTCAAAAAGGGGTGAACATATTTTTTGGTCATAGTGATCAGACTAATGTGGCTGAAATTTACGGTCACACAATATTGAATAAATTTTTATGTAACCTATATAGTAAAGGGAATGATAATAAAAACATGAATTAAGTGAACCCCTAACTAATGTAGATGATTTCAATTGATTTAATATTGTCTTAGGTAATGGTTTATTTTCTAAAAGTTGGAGGTGTGATATGATAACTCACATGGGACACTCAATCTAAGGGCATCCTGTTATCCTTGATTGAGGGAAGGAAAGAATGAAAATCATGGTCTGGAGTATTCAAATACAGAGTTTAAGATGGGTAAAGTATGACAAGGATGACCTTTAACTAAATTATAGTGATGAGTTTCACTACATCATTTTTAAATGTGTATAGATATTAGAGTACCTTCTCCTCAGGTTGAAGATTCCACCGATTGGACATACCGAATATGGTAGCACTGATGATCCTTAACAAGTAAAGGTGTACCTTGGAATTGAATACACCTACTATTAATAAACATGGGAGCTATATGTTGATACAAATACTTAATTAATAGAGTGTGACATATAGAAAGAAACATTATTTTAGTGGTTGGAACATCCCTATTCTAAACTAACGATGATTAGGCTATGAGGGATGATAAAAGAGTATACATGGATGTTGTCCTATGATCGATTCTAATATGAATAGAAGATATGAGTATCTTATATTAAAATTGGTTGAAAGAAAAAGATAATCCAAAATTACATATTGGACAATTCCCTAATTTATATCCAAATATAAATACATGGAACCCAAACACATTGAAATTCAGGTAAAGGGGGGAATTTTGACTTGGTTTGGGATCCCATGGGTTATGTGCCCTTATGTAGATTTGGATATAAGATAGAAGAGGTAGGATAGATAGAATGGACCAATATATATAATTTAAGAATTTTGATGATGTACCATATGTCATGTTGTTTATATTTCTACAATTAGGATAGAGTTATTCTATAGTTTAGGCTCATATGATGAGGAATTATAATATGTAATTTAACATCATGTGGAAATTAAATTTCTGAATACCTTAAAATTTTATAGAATCATTATTTTGTGAATCATTTAGGACATATATTAGAGGATCCATGACTCCTAAAAAAGAAAGTAAAACTATATACATAGAATATTTATAACAAATAGGACCTCTATGGATGTATGAATTCATATAACATCAGTTGAAGGTTGAAAAACTCTTTACTAAAGTATCTTTAATTGATTAGGATTTAATATTGTTGTGGGGAATTTTTATTCATAGAGGAATGATGAATAGAGAATTATGTGTTGGCGAGGATATTTCATAGATCTAACTTGTGTGTAAGGAGATATGACCACATGAGTTAGACCACTCAAAATAGTTTAAATTCATGTATGATGAACGATATATCATGCGGTTTATCATCAAGTGATATAGACTACGTGATGCAGAGTTCCTAACCATATAGCTTGGTCATGGATTTTTTGTTACTTAAGATCTTATAACAAGTACCTGATGAATTGAGGAAATTTTAACATATGTATAGGGTTATATATAAAGAACCGTGTGTCAAGGATCTTAAACTAATCTGACAATTTTTTTTAAAATATGTCTCTATCTCAGTGTTGTAACCATTTAAGGGAAATCCAATATGGATAAAAAGGATCCAAGCATCATGAAATAACATGGATTTGATTTAAACCTCATTGATTATCATAAGATGAGTGATTCTAGCCTCTCTAAATGTCCTAAAATATTAGGAATCAAGCCACATGTTGTTCCTGTAGAATACCCCTATAAAGATGAAACTCTTGCACAGGAGTATGAGAATTTTTTGTTCTTAGGTACAAAAAATCCATGCATCAATAATTACTATCTAGATCTATATATTATATAGGGTAATTAGGCCATACATAGTATGCCATTTTAAAAATTTTAAGGTCTTACATGATGGACCATACATCATGAAGTTTAATTCCATGAAACATGTAATGAAGCATTCCTCATTTTATTGCCATGCTACTCATATTTTGATAATTTTTCATTTGGGTTTAAGGAATCTATGGAATATGATTCACATAAGTAGGCCCACACACTAGTATTTAAATAAGAGATTTTTACCTTAGTTTGGGTTCATTGATAGAGAACCTTATTCTAATGGGGTCCTCCTTCATAAATATGGATTTTATATCAAAGAGTGTGTATTTACAAAATGGGATACTCTAATAATCTTAAGTTATTACAGGATATAATGTGGAATGGAATTTCTATCAATCTAAATCATGAAAAAAATTGGTATAGTTTCACCCCAGTGCTGATATCATGTAGGAAAACATTATGTGGGTGATGATTTCCAATCAATAAGATAATGTAGGGGGATATGGTTGGAATTTATGTATAGGACTAAGAAGGGAATCCAGGTGTCACAATATATCCTATATTATCAATAATTAAATAAAACATGTTAATTAAAATATATTATCCCTCTATAAATATCTAACATGTGTATAAAAGAAGATGAGTGAAATGGGAACCTTAGTGAGAGAATGAAAGAGACAACCGGACATGAATTGAGAAGGATCACACCACTAGATAAAAATCACTATGAGTATAATCTAAAGCTAGTCCTAGGACAATATATCACAGTGTCACAACATATCCCAAAATATCAAGAATCAATCCACACATAGTTCGGATATACAAGGGTAATTAGTGTCACATTGTATGAGTATGGAACAAGGTGAAGAGACCTAACTTTAATAGAGGGTTTTGAAACTAAAAAGTAAGGGAAATATTTTAAATTGAGATTATAACTAATTCTGGTAGATGTTAATTCATATACCATGGTATGATAAATAATCTTTTTATAGTTCTTAGGTACCACCCCATCATAATGTTTGATATAAGGGGACCCAATGTGAATAATAAGACCATACACAAGGAGGGGGTAAGATGTTGACTGTATTTTATGAATAAGCCTAGGATAGAAGATTTAGGCATCATAATTTATCCTAGGGAATGGGAATGAAGCCACACATAGTTCATATAATAAATGAATTTTATCTCAGTTCTAGATAACATATGGTGTATGGGGACATGTTCTGAGGACTCTTATATGGATATATCTCTCATGTATGGAGAACAATCCCCTTAAGCACTATAAAATAGTCTATGAGTATGTGCATGATGAATATTATATCATGAAATTTTACATCAAGAAACCAGAACATGGATACCTACCTTTAAACATGTTGCATATCAGTTATTCTAATCCAGGAAATTAACCAAAACTGATAATCTAACATGTTTAATGATTAGTTAAAGAAATAAGAGGAAATTGGAATATTACTCTTTCTCATTAAATAGAACATGGAAAGGGTGAATTCCTATAAAAAATTATGCAGTTTCAAATCATGTGACATGTTTTTTTAGTGTATTATTAAATCATCAAACAAAAAAAATATTTTATAGAGTTTAATATCATGTTACTAGGATATATGTTCCATATAGTATAAAATTTTGTGACTAGTATAGAAAATCTAAAAAGTTTAATGTTATAAAGTTAGGATAATGTAAACTCAACATGTAGTCATAAAAATCATTTCTAGAAAAATATTTTATTGTTTTGGAAATGATTCATTATCCATCCATTGTGATAATGGAGTAGGATCCATTAAAGTAGACCTTATGTAAGGAAAAAGGTACTCTCCTCTTTTGTTCAATCTTTTAAGGATTCATCCAATGTATTATTGTAGTTATAACATACAATACCATATCTCCTTAAATAAATGAATGGATACACACTCTCTTATTTAATACTCATGAAACATGGATTTGATGGACCTAATGGTTGTGTATTGTGGGGATCCTTTTACATTCCTACCATTATAATTTTTCTAGTTATTACTATGAAATTCCATCCTTAGATATATGATTATATATAGAAAAAAAGAGTTAGGGAAGATAGAAAATGATGGGTTTGAGTGCTTCTATTATATATATAAGAAACTTTTGTGTCTCTTCTGTTGAAATATGATTGGTGGTAAAATAAGCCTACAAAATATGTTGGTTCTTTACTGGACAAGAATTTTTATCCTTTTCCACCTGTTTTTTAGAGTATTAAACATGGTATTGTTGAAATCCATTATTTATCCACTAATTTTTTTTATGGTTGAGGGATGAGTGTTTATACTGAATATTGTACTAATGATACATCATTTTTAGCTTAGAAGAGTGTCAATTAGTGTCGTTTTCCATCAATATTATATAAAGGACACCAAATCTATTACTAATGTTTGACTTCAAGATATTGATGATAGCCTTTGTTTTTAATTACCTAAGGTATCTATCCTTAATCCACTTGGAAAATAATTCAATGGTAGTAATAAAATACTTGAACTATCTAGTTGTGGATATAGGGTATGGACCCATGATATCAATAACCCTTATACAAATGGGTTGTAGTATATGGAATTATGAAAAAACTCTGATTGTTGATAGATGAAATTGGAATGTGTCTAGTAGGAATGTAATTTCTAATATAATTACCTGAATTATTATGTCATTGATGACCAAAAATATCCAAACCTCTAGATTTGATGTGATATTTTGGCCACTGACTAATGAGTGTATCATGAACATGCTTGAAATTTCTATATAATAGTATCAATTTTTCTTCCATCAATTCATATGAAGAGGAACCCATCAAATGCTCATTATTATAGGGATCTATGAGAAATTGGTACATAAAAAAAGTTGAAATTTACTACTCATTTTCACATATGATCTTTCTTTTCTGGATCTGATGGATATGATCGGGTGGTATTTTATTATAGTGGAAATATATCCAATTATATTATCAATTGGAGAGGACATGAGATAAACCATATTAGTTGATATTCTAATTCAACTATTTTCTTATATTTCATTTGTAATGGATAGAAAATTATCCCATACAGTGCATGATACTAATTATTTTATCAACCTATTCTAGGTATGCAAGGTTTGTGGATACATTTTTTGTGCATTGAATATGGATTTTTTTGAATATAGTATATGGGACAGTTTATACTTAGTGGGTAATTATACCATCAATTAACATATATAATCATGTAGGGAAGGACTTAGATGGAGAAAAACTTCTCATTGGGAAGGTCTTTATTCATCAATGAATTCAATAAGATAGGGTGTTATATGTTGAAATAATCCAATGAATACCCTTTATTTCCATTTGAAGACATTAATTGGATATAAAAATATTTTATAATTAATTTCCATCATTCAAGATGTCTCTCTACCTTTGGGTGATAGAGAATATATTTAAGAGGGTCCATATGTGAGATGGGGTGGACCTTATGGTGGTGTAAGTAATTATTCAACTTCTAAACTATATAAATAAATTCTAATCCATACTTCTCAATGTAATATTACCAAACCATAACATCACACATGATTATTATATGATAAGAGATGTTATTATCCTTTCTAGTATCATTATCCTATGTGATAAGAACACTGAGTGATCATTATAATGTTTCTATATAAAGGATGAAAGGATTCCCTTCCATGGGTAGAATTAAGATTTGTGGATGTAGGAGGTAGTACTTGATCTCATTTAAGGATTCATGGAAACTCTCATACCACTAGAAGGTAACCCCATTATTCATCAACCTTTTGAAGGATAAACATATTCCAGTGAGTTTGGTAATAAAGAGTTTTATACAAGAAATTTTCCCCTAAATTCCCCTCAACTATTTAATATTTTATGGTTGAGTAATTTCAAGGACTGAATTAGTATTATTTGGATCAACATTTGTAGTATTATAATATACCATAAAGCCAAGAAAGTTTCCTAATGTTACCCAAAAATCACAATTTAGGGGGTTTATTTTCAGACTGTATTTCCGTAGAAGGTAACCCCATTATTCACCTACATTAATGTTATAATAAGTATAAGAGTATAGGGCATACCAAGATATACAAGTAAATATGAAGGTATTTTCATCTTCCACAAATATAAGAGAGGTGTCTATAGTTTTTAATGGTGTTTCTGTGTAAGAAACATTAATGGGGGAATATTTAATATCCCCCATTCCTCCCCACGATCATCAAGGACTGAAAAGATTACTACATACCAAGATCCAGGGGATAATACATGGATATATTATTATTTTAAAGATTATGGGAAAGCATTTTTATCAGGGAAATTATTATATTTTACATGGTAACATCCCTCATCCACACAACTATATTCAATGGATATTGTTAATATTAGGAGAATGGGAGTGATTATGCCAATTCCCTATGCTCATCTCATTCCTTGAGAATTTAGTCTAATTTCTATGAATATCATTGAATGTGTAGTATGAATATTTGTTAAAAATACCCCAACAAAGAGATTCTAAAAAATTATATTGAATCACAAAGATAGCATGTTTATTTATTCTTAAGTTAGTGGGAGCTTATCTATTATGTAGGTTACCTAAACATCATATGAAGGGTAGGAAATCAGATGTTCTGAACCTTCAAATGGGACCAATATAACTTGATAAATTCCTAAATATAGACCTATTATCTTAATATAACGGATAGGTGGCACATAGTATTCACAGAGGTCATTGAATGGGTTGACAAGAGCCTGTTCTAGACCATTGGGAGAAATAACTTGGAAGACATTGTCTATTATCAATTGCTTCCCTTCCTTCTGTAGAATTCTATATCAATATATAGTGTTTCTCATGATTCAAAGGTTTAACTATTGATATTAAACACAATTACTTGTCTATTAATAGAATATATGAGGCACTAGTTATATGATGAGGGGACAACCACTTGTTTATTGAGACATAACCTTTCCAATATGAAATTGAAGGATATGTCCTAGAAAAATACTATAAATTTATATTCAGATACCAGATAAAAAAACTAGACTTTGATTCTAATCCCCCAAGTGGTTTCTTCTCACTATTTTCACATCATTGAAATATTTTGTTTAAATAAGACAAATGATCCTTTTTATAGCCTAAGGGATGTAGCTTTCATACTAGGATGAGATTGATTCTATATAAGTTATCAATGAGGTATTGATAGAAATAAATTTCACCTGATTTTATAGATATATATAGTGGTCTCATATCCCTTGTATGGAGGTATCCTGATCTTGTTCATTGAATGAGATCATAGAATGACATTAAATAGAATAGATTTATACATGATATACGTCATCCATGAAAACATCATCCTCAAACTCATAAGGGATTAAGAGGGCAAAAATAAGTGATTCTTTTAGTTCCATTGAGAGATTATGTTCATTATGGATAGGTATATTTTCTAGAATAATGATTAACTAGTAAAATATTTCATACTCTTGTATGAGAGGCCTAATTTTTCCCCATGATATTGTTCTTTGTCTTGAGGATTGGAGGTTGATGCAGCCTGTGTTGATGGTCACTTCTCTAGACTAACATGCAAGGGAATTTTATTATCAAGTGGTTAGGCTTTGATTTCCTCTATATATCTTGGTTCTGGTTAAAAGAATCCATGTTCAGTAGTTATTCCCCCAAAATAATTGGAATCAAATGGGCTCAGGTTGATTTTGGGACAGTGTCTTGCCCATATTGAGCCTATTTAATTTATTTTATCTTGGTATCTATAGCATATATAGATTCATAAGAAACATTTTTTGAATTTTTGGTCCCCTGTTGATCTTGTCTTCCTATCCCCCTCATCCTTGGTGACCTCTGCTGCTTCTTCCATGATTTTGGGTAGGGGACTCAGGATTATAAATATCCTCTTCATCTCAAAATGGATCTTTAAGTAGATAACATTTCCAGAAGTGTATTATGATTCTTTATCGAATGAGGGTTCTGTTTGATTGGGTACTGCCTTTTGAATATTTGTATGGTATTGTTATAATCCTACAAATTATTTAGGTAATAAGTCTAAAAGGATTTAGACCATCTTAGGCCCCGATAATGAATCCTCTCATGACTTGTTTCACTGGTTGCAATTAAACCATTTCTTGGAGGACCAAGAGGATTAAGTTGTCACCATAGATACTGTAAAGGTAGTAGGGGGCCTCAACAAGATAATTTAGTGGATACTTGAATATTTTGTTTCTAAGATAACTGATTTGACATCCATTTAGTTATAAAACATTTGTGCATCTCTATCTGATACATTCTGCCATTCTCCTTCTAATGAGAAGACAACAGAAATGTTAGTCACTTTTTTAGAGGGTTTTATTAATTTGAAATGACTAGAATCAACCATCTTATAGATTATATCATTTATGATGAATAATTCCAAGATATTATTCTCCATAATCAAGTAAAAGGGATAAAAATCAACACGATCACTGAGATCAACCTCATTTTTGTTTCTCAAGATCTATAAATGTCATAAGATTATTTTTCTGGGCTTTGATGAAGTTCCCTAGAACATGTTCTCTTCAGAAAGAAAAAAGATTTTATTCTTATCTTCAAATATTTATTATCTCTTCTCATTCCTCTATTCTTAATAGGGATTCTGATTCTATTATCATTCAGGTTTATGCACTATGTGATACTATTTAGGTTTTGGTGATGGAGATTCCATCAACATAGGCTTAAATGAGTTACAAGTTAAGGGAACAGTTTAACCCATTACACTTAGAGTAAAGTCAAAAATCCACTCATTTTAATATTTATTATATTATAAGAGGTCAAATATTATTTCATTATTTATCATTTAGATTAATAATTAAAATAATTATTAGTGAAGAACCTAAAAACATGAAACAGACCATGCGAGAAAATTTCTCTACTAAACAAATACCAGTCCTTATAGGGTCTGAATAGAGATCTTGAATTCTTCTACTTCTTACTGGTATAAAATTCCTAGTATAGGGATACACTAAGAAAAAAATGGAGGTTTTTCTCTGGTTCACCCATTCCATTAGCTATGGAGGAATCAAAGTTCCCAAAATTAAGAGGAGGAGGGGTGGCCTGCACCTAATTAGGATTTGAATTTCTATTTGTATGTTTAAAATAATGCTATCACTCTATATCCTTAAAAATATTTGTAATTTATTTAATGGATTCAATGATCTCCAACTAGAATATCACATTGGTTGATGACCTAATAGAAAAAATGAGAATAAAAAGGAATAATTATTTTTCCCATGTTTGTTGCTGATGTCCAGCTTGCGTTGGCCTAGGGTATCATAATTAAAATGATTATATCGTCTTTCTATGTGGGTTTTTTTATATTAATCATACATAATGTCTAGGTTAAGAAATAAAATAGAACTAAAATTGGTTTTGTGGTTATATTCTTATCTTACTAGATGAGCAATTCCTTTCGGTTGGATATGTACCTTAGTAGAGATTCCATCTCTTAACTACAAATTAAACTATATGATAATATTTCATCTGAGTAATATGGAATTTATCTAATTCAAATATTCTTTCTAAACAATTTATTGGGTTCACCTTTCCTCAATTGAAAGTTCTTCAAATTCCTCAGGTGATGGGTGGGTAGTGGATGTAGCTAATACTCTCCCTTTCTCTTCGACTGAAGTATGAAGAATGGGTGATAAATGGGTATTTAGAGGAGCTCCTAAGTTCTATACCTATCTCTAATTTTTTTTCTTTACACCTACTTCTTAGAAACAAACCATTTATTGAGTAGATGTATCTTTATCACATGATTCCATGTAATGATTATTCATATAATTATTCATGATGTTGATGTCGATGAAATAAACTAATTCATAGCACACAATTAGAATAATTTCTTATACTACCTTTCAATAGAAAAAGTTTTTCCACCATCATATAATCTGTCTTGAGGAAGGACATGATACCACAAATAAGTTTCCTTTTTAGGGGACCATTGGCACTTAAAATAGTTTCATGGGTTCAGTTTCCCTTATTTATGTATGATGACCTTAATAGAGTCTCCCATAACTTTCAATGAGTGTAACCCTAATCAAGGAGACCAGACATGCAATAGATGGAATAGTGATGTTACTTCTTCCTATAGAGACTACCTTATCATAAGAAAGATGAATTTTATTTGGTAGGGGTGGAGAAGGTAATATAAATACCCCATCCTTTCAATATGTGGTTAACATAGTTCTACCACTATCATGTCCTCAAATTGACATGGATTTGATTACATGATGGGTATTAGTTATGTTAAAACTTCTTCTAAACCATGAGGCTGGGATTATTCTTACAATATTGTAGAACCAACTATTATCATAGACTTCATAATTTTCCGGGACATTATTTGGGAGTGGGTCGAGTGAATTTTCTTTTCTAGATATGAGTCAACTTCTATTTAGATTTAGTCTATGGTAATTATATTTTCATTCCTCAAACAAGAAACATTCTTAACTTTATTGATTTTTTAATGAAATTTTCTATCAATAGATGGTTCCTGTAAATTATTCCACTTATAAGACTTTATAGGGATAGTATTTCACTAGATAAAAAAACTAGAAATCATAGATCCTAGGCTTGAGAATTGGATATAGGAGACAAAATTTCATATTTTTCTCCCCTTCGAAAAAGGTTGGCCAAAATGTGAGGAGAAATGTAAGTGTCACGACCCGTCCTCGGGGCCCGTGCAGTGACTACCCCAAGCCCGCCTTCCATAGGCCAGGGGCTGGCGACAAGCACCAAGGTGTAAATCCCAACAAAAAGGGAAGGCATTGCCTTTGAAAAGTAAACAAGCACTACAGAGTAAGCAAGCGGAAAAGTAAACACTGAGTAAAAACTGTACAAGCTGTGCTGAAAGTAAAAGGGGCCGGAAATACAATCCCAACTGTAAAGTACAACTGAAGGAAAAATAGCAACTGAAAAGGGAAAACTACAGCGTCGAGCCGTCCTCCGGAAGTCCCACCTGAAGGGTGGGTACAGATAGCCTCCACTGCTCCTCGGGTCCACCTAACTGCACTGAGTACGTCCCGCCCAGTGGTCGACCTCCAGGTACTGTCCTGCTCCGCACGCCTCCTCCACGATCAGCGCTGTCTGTCGTCTGCAACCAACACCACGAAGTGCGGGCATAGCCCGTGCAGGGGTGAGTATAATCTACTCAGTAGGGACCCCGAGACCCCCGAAGGTCTCCCGAAATCCACAAAGGATAATCCACAAAGGAAAGATACAATCACGAAGTAACATCTGACACGGCTTAGGTATATGCCCATACATACACCTAAGTCTTTAGCTCCCGTTCGGCTCCAACGTCCGAGCCCAAGCACAACCCAGTCCACACAGGAAAGCAAAACGCATACCCACGCAGGATAGAACAACACAATCCACAAGGGAGAGTAAACAGTAAATCCACACAGGATAGCTCAACACAATCCACAAAGGAGAGTAACACAATATTCACCTCACACAGGTATACTTCTTCGGATGACGATAAAGATGATCATTGAACCATCTAAGTCGTCGGACCCACGAAGGATCGATAGGTACTAACCTTGAAGTGACCCACACAGGATCGGGCCCACGCAGGACCTGTAGAAGTTGGCTCACACAGAACCGCTGAGAGATGACCCACACAGGATCGGGCCCACACAGGACCGGGCCCACGCAGGACCTGTAGGCGCTGGCTCACACAGAACCACTGAGCGCTGACCCACGCAGGATCGGACCCACACAGGATCGGGCCCACACAGGACCGGGCCCACGCAGGACCTGAAGCACTAATCCACGTAGGATCGCTGAGTGCAGGAGTCGTCGCAGTCCGCTGAGGATCTCTGCACAGTCGTCGCCGCAGTCCACTGAGGATCTCTGCACGGTCGTCGTCAGAGTCCACGGAGGATCTCTGCACAGTCGTCGCCGCAGTCCACTGAGGATCTCTGCACGGTCGTCGCTGTCGAAGTAGCAGTCGCAGCCAGCCTAGGGTTCCCGCACACAGCAAGCTCGTTCGGGAGGGTCCGCTCCACGAGCCGAGGGGCTGATACATCAACTGACACGAAGTCCGAAGTTGATGTATCCAAAAGTTCCGTATCGTCAACAGGAACTCAACGTCGCAGACGGCGCGTCAAACGGACGCCCGGTCTGAGAGATATTGGCATTTTCGTCCCAGGGGCCCGGTTGGTTTTTAAGGCAAAACCAACCCGACCGCACTCCACCTGCGTCCAAACCTCGGGCGGAGTATGCCAAAAGATCCGTCTCACATAGAGGAATTCAACAAAACTGACGGCACGTCAATCGGACGTCCGTAGCTCAAGATATGAGCGTTTCCGCTCCGAGGGCCCGGTTGGTCTCGTGTACGAACCAACCCGGCCGAACTCAAAGTATTCCGAAACCTTGAGTGCGATATACCGAAACGACCGTCTTGATCCAAGGATCGCGTTGCCACTGACGGCGGGTCGTTTGGAGGCACGAAGCTCGTGTTACGGGCGTTTGAACGAAAACGTCCGAAGATGGGGGGGGGGGGTACGGGCCCGGGCCGACCCGGCCCGACCCCCCCTGGGTCGGCCCGAACCGGGTCGACCCGACCCGGGTCCGACCCGGCTGGCCCGGCCCGGCCCGGCCAGGGCCGGTCTGGCTCGGCCGGCTCGGCTTGGCCGAGCCGCGCGGGTGGAAGCCGCGGGCGCTGACCCGCGGCTTGAGGAAGGACCGCGGCCCGCGTGCGGGCCGCGCTGGCGAACGGCGGACGCGCTGAGCCGCGTCCGCCTGGACGAACCGGACCCGCCGCCGCGGGTCCGTTGGCCGCCGCCGCCGCGGCTTCAGCCGCGGCGGATCTCGTCCGGCGGCGCGCCGGGGCGCCGCCGCCTCCGGCCGCCGGCGACTTCCGCGGGCCTCCGGCGTCGCTCCGGTGGCCCGTTTTCCTTCCCGTCTGCGCCGTTGCTCCTCCCGGGATCCGTTCTTTACTGCAGAATCGTAAAACGTCCGCTGCGGCACGTTCCGTCGTCGACCGTCAAATCCGCACAAAACAAGAACGGCGGAGGGTCGTCGGGCCGTGTTCGTTTGGCCCGCGCCCTCCGCGTTAGAAATAAACAACTGGGAGAAAATGATTCCACACAGGAAACAACAATTTTGATATATTTAAAATTGTTTACAAACGGTTCTTTAATTTCTTTAAAGAAACAAGGACAGGAATTAATTTTAAAGGGGTAACTCCCATAAAGAAATCCCTACCTTGATGATCGTCGTGCGCGGGAGTTCTTCGCGGAAGAGATCGTCGCGGAAGAGGTCGATCGTCGCATCGTTGCGGGGAGGCGTCGCGTCGTCGCGGAAACCGGCGTTGAGTCGGTGAACTCAACGAACCAAGAACAACATATTTAAATTATAATTAATTAAATCTGTGTTTAAAACCAAAAAGAACCTTGAGAGGAAAATCCGAAAGCACTTACCTCGAATGGTCGGTGATCGGAGATCGGAGATCGGGGATCGGAAGAACGTCTCGGAAGAAGGCGTCGTCGATTTCTGGGTTCGGCGTTCTTCGCGTTCTTCGCGTTCTTCGCGAGGGAGCCTAAGAAACAGGGATCCTCTCAATCATCCCAAAGGATTTTTAGGTTGGTCTTATTTTATTAACATGCCAACATACGAAAACCGGTTAAGAAACGAATGAATTAATTTGTTGAATTAATTCAACGAAAGAAACGACCCATTTAATTCACGAAAGAAACAGCCCATTTAATGGTCTGTTAAGAATTTAAAAAAAACGCGTCGGTTGACTTTCATTAAGACGAGTTTTCACGGGTGCGTTTCTTAGCGGAAAGAAACGGCGGGGCTCGTGCGGGCCCCACCTCACAAATATCCTACCAAGGGGGTAGGATATTTCTGGATAGCATCTTATCCAGTTCAACTCAGTTCAAGCCGCCTTTAAGTGGCTTCAAGTGGCTTCCAAGTGGCTTAAGTGAAATAAAATAAAGTTGTCGCAAAATTATTTTATTTCTTAACTTTAAGCCCGAAAATTAAAAACCACACCCGAGCAAACGCAACTCCGGAAGAGGCGTTTCTAAGCGAATACCGGCGCTGCGATTTCATCGGTGCCCTCAGAATTCGATTCCGGGCACCGGTTCAAAAGTTAGAAAAACCCGCTCGTCCGTTCACTGAACATACCCGAGCCAAACTTCAGAAAATGATTCTGGGCACACCGGGCCTCGGAATCAGGCGCCGTCAGAAACTGCGATCTTGTAAAATTCCAAAGAAAATTAAGAAAAAAATTTCCTTGAAATTTACGGGTCTTTACATTACTCCCACCTCAGGACTTTACGTCCCCGTAAAGATACATCAAAAACTAGGGAAACAAATGTGGGTACTGAGCACGCATCTGAGCCTCCCGCTCCCAAGTGCTCTCCTGGAGGTTCCCGTGCTGCCATCTGATGCGCACAAAAGGAATCGATCGCCCACGTAGGACCCGCTCCTGTCGATCCTCTATCTCCACTGGGACCTCCGCAAAAGTCGCTCCATCATCCACATCTAGCTCCCCATAGTCAATGATGTGTGTCAGGTCGTGCACGTATCTCCTCAGCTGGGATACGTGGAAGACGTCGTGCACCCGGTGCAACTGAGGTGGCAGAGCCAGGCGATAATCCACCTCGCCAACCCTGCTGAGGACCTGGAAGGGTCCGATGAAGCGTGGAGACAACTTGCCGCCTCGTCCAAATCTCCTCAAACCACGTCGAGGTGAGACCCGCAAGAAGACGTGGTCGCCATCCTCGAACTCTAGTGGCCTCCGCCTCCTGTCAGCATATGACTTCTGCCGGATCTGTGCTGTCCTCATCTGCTCCTGGATGACCTGGACCTCCTCTGTCGTGGCCCGGACCATCTCTGGTCCCACAAGTGCTAACTCTCCAGGGTCTGTCTAGCACAAAGGAGATCTGCAAGGCCTGCCGTACAACGCCTCGTAGGGTGCCATCCCGATGGTGGAGTGGTAGCTGTTGTTGTACGCGAACTCCACCAAGGGTAGGTGGTCCTCCCAGCTGCGACCAAAGTCGAGGACACATGCGCGGAGCATGTCCTCGAGAGTCTGAATGGTCCTCTCCGTCTGACCATCCGTCTGAGGGTGAAAGGCGGTGCTCAGACGTAGTCGCGTCCCAAACGCCTCCTGCAACCCCTTCCAAAGCCGGGAAGTAAAATGAGTGTCCCGATCGGAGACGATAGTCGATGGCACACCGTGAAGTCGTACAATCTCCTGAACGTAGAGACGCCCCAAGCTCTCCACTGAGCCCTGCTCTCGGATGGGTAAGAAGTGTGCCGACTTGGTGAGTCGGTCAACAATCACCCAAATGGAATCGTGACCTCTGGAAGTGCGTGGAAGTCCAGTCAAAAAGTCCATAGATATGTCATCCCACTTCCACTCTGGGACCTCCAAGGGCTGCACCAAACCTGCTGGTACCTGATGCTCAGCCTTCACCTGCTGGCAGGTGAGGCACCGTGAAACGAACTCTGCCACAGCCTTCTTCATGCCCGGCCACCAGTGCTGTCGTCTGAGATCCTGGTACATCTTCGCCACTCCAGGATGTACCGCCAAAGGAGAAGTGTGATACTATCTCAGCACCTCCTCTCGTAAAGCGACTGGTACCACGGTACGTCCTCTGAAAAGGACATCGTGCTCCGCTCCAAGGGAGAAACCATCAGGTTCCTGTCCCGAGGATATCTGTGCACGTCGTGTCTCACTGTCAACGTCCCCATGCTGTGCCTCTCTGACCCGCTGAAGAAGTGGAGGAGAGACTGTGAGAGACTGGAGGAAGGCTGCTCCGTCTATATCCACGAAGGATATCTGCAAAGCGGCTAGCTGCTCTGTCGCCTCCTCAAGTAGCTGGATGCCCGTCCTCCTGCTGAGGGCATCAGCCACCACGTTCCCCTTCCCAGGAGTATAGACTATCTCAAAGTCATAGTCCTGGAGGAACTCGAGCCATCGCCACTGTCTCAGGTTCAGGTCCTTCTGAGAGAAGATGTACCTAAGACTCTGGTGGTCAGAAAAGACTGTGAAGCGCTCACCCATCAGATAGTGTCGCCATGTCTTCAGGGCGAAGACCACTGCTGCCAACTCCAAGTCATGGGTAGCGTAGTTCTGCTCATGAGGCCTCAACTGACGTGATCCGTAGGAAATCACGGACCGCTCCTGCATCAGGACACACCCGAGTCCGGTCCCTGATGCATCGCAGTAGACTACGAATCCAACTCCCTCCTTAGGCAACCTCAAGATAGGTGCGCTGGTCAACCTCTGCCTCAGATCCTGGAAGCTCTGCTGACATCTGTCTGACCACACGAAGGGTTTCCCCTTCTTCGTCAACGCTGAGAGTGGTGCCGCAACTCTGGAGAAGTCCGGCACAAATCTCCGATAGTATCCGGCTAGGCCCAAGAAACTCCGTACCTCTGTCACGCTCTTGGGTGGCTCCCAAGCTAGCACTGCCTCGATCTTCGCGGGATCCACTGCAACTCCCGCCTCAGAAATGACGTGCCCCAAGAAGTGGACCTCACGTAACCAGAACTGACACTTCGAGAGCTTGCCATAAAGCTGGTGCTCTCGGAGTGTGTCTCGTACAACACGCAGGTGGTAGGCGTGCTCCTCCTCCATCGTCGAGTACACCAAAATGTCGTCGATGAAGACCACGACAAATCGATCGAGGTATGGCTGGAAGATCCTGTTCATGAGGCTCATGAACACTACTGGAGTGTTGGTCACGCCGAAAGGCATAACCAAGAACTCATAGTGGCCATACCGACACCTGAAGGCCGTCTTCTGCACATCCTCGTCTCGAACTCTGAGCTGATGATAGCCTGACCTGAGGTCTATCTTCGAGAACCACCGTGCTCCCTTGAGCTGGTCGAAGAGATCGTCAATCCTGGGTAGTGGATACTTGTTCCTCACTGTCACCTGATTCAGGCGATGATAATCGACACACAGTCGCAAGCTCCCGTCCGCCTTCTTGGCGAACAAAATCGGGGAAGCCCAGGGCGAAACACTGGGTCAGATGAACCCCTTTCCCTGCAAGTCCTCCAACTGTACCCGCAGCTCTCGAAGCTCAGCGGGGGCCATCCGATATGCTGGAGTGGATATCGGGGCTGTCCTGGGGTACAGGTCAATATAAAAGTCTACCTCTCTGCGAGGAGGTAGTCCTGGAACGTCGTCGGGAAAGACGTCCGCATACTGATCCACCACTGCAGGAAAACTAGGACTCCGCACGTCAACTGCTCCCAGGATGAGGCTAGCCAACTGATGAGTGATGGGCTGACCTCTCCTCTGCGTGAGTCCATCCTGTGCTGCTAAGGCTCCCTTCTCGCCGGTGAAGGTGAACCTGCTCCCGTCGGTGCGCACACATCGCACCTTGCGCCTAATGCAGTCAATCTGAGCATGGACCGTAGATAACCAATCCATGCCCAAGATGACGTCGTAAGGCCTCGACGCTGCTACAAGAAGATCCCAGCCGAAGCTCTCGCCTCCTAGAGTAATCTCACACTGCCGGCACCAGTGCGTAATCGTCGAGTCTTCTCCCGTAGGAGTCTCTAGCCGTAAGGATCGAGCCAACGGCTCTGTCGGAATCTCCGAGCTCCGAACAAGGGCAGTGGCTATGAAAGAGTGACTCGCTCCTGTGTCTATTAGAACTGCAGCAAGGGTGGAATAGACACAGATCGTACCTCGAATCATCTCTGGCGCGCCGTGGTCGTAGGCCTCCGCTGCCTGGAGCTGAGCCTGTCTCTGCCCGCCAGCTCCCTGTGGTCGGGGCGGGCCTCCTGGTGGTGGTGGTGGCAGAGCCTCAAAGCATCGCCCACCACCTGATGCTTGGCCATCTCCTCTGCCTCGTCCGCCTCCTCCCTGCGAACCGCCACGGTCGACCCTCTGCCTCTTCCTGGGTGGCCCCTCTACCATTTTCTGCCCCTCGGTACGACGGGTCGGGCAGTCACGAGCCATGTGGCCCTGCCCGCCGCACTCGTAGCACTGTCTGCCTCTCGGAAGGCTGGCTCCGGGCCGGGTGCCCTGCACTGCTGAGCCAGCGTCCTGAGGTCGCCTGCCGGAAGGTCTGGTCCGCCTGGAACCCTGAGTCATCCGCCGGCTACCGGCTGCCGAAGACTCCGCTATCTGCCGCCCTGCGGTGGGTCTCGCTGTGGACTCAGCCAGGAAGCTCTCGATCAGGAGGGCTCGCTCCAGTACTCCTGCTTGGGTCCGGATGCTGAGGGAGATCAGTGATGCCCTAATCTCGTGTCTCAAACCCTGCTCGAAGGTCCGGGCCCAGAAGAAGGGGTCCCGTACCATGTCTGTTGAGTACCGAGAAAGGTCTGTGAACCTCGCCGCATACTGAGCGACCGTCAAGCTGCCCTGCCGCAGCTGAAGAAGCTCCTGGATGCGCACCGCTCGGAGGGTGGCCGGGATGAACTCTGAGCGGAAGAGTCTCTCGAAGTCCGTCCAGATGAGGGTGGACTCATCGTGTACCTGGAGCATCAGGCTCCACCAGCGTCCGGCTGCGGCGTGCAGTAGGCTCGCCACGAGGATCACCATGAGATCTGCTGGCGTCCTCACTAGCCTGAAAACTCGGATGACCGCCTCCAGCCAGTCCTCGGCTGCCTGGGGGTCCGACTCCCCACCGAACCTGGATGGTCGCTGGCGCTGGAACTCGTGCAAAGCTCCGAGGCGTCGTGCGTCATCAGCTACCAGTGCTGGAAGCATCGGGGGCTCAGCGGGTAAAGGTACCGCCGGTGCCTCTGCTGTCAACGGGCCCTGTACCGAGGCCTCGTCGCTCGGCGGGCTGTCGTCGCGCCCTACTCTAGGAACCCTAGCTGGCTGCTGTCGTCGTGCCATCCTGAAAAGGAAACAAGTATGCCACGGTCAGAACAGTATACCTGGTGAGCTGACACAAGTAATCACAAAGAAAACTTGAAACACACATGCAATCAATGTTTTCGCGCATTAAGTCGGAAATCAGAAGTCAGGGTCCTGGTGTATGGATACGTCGGCCGCCGCACCAACACTGGACTCTTTGGACTGATAACCACACTCAATACGCTAAACACTATTGCTTCACATAGAATAAAGATCAGAGTCTGCGGTAGAACCGACTCCTCTGATACCAATTTGTCACGACCCGTCCTCGGGGCCCGTGCCGTGACTACCCCAAGCCCGCCTTCCATAGGCCAGGGGCTGGAGACTAGCACCAAGGCGTAAATCCCAACAAAAAGGGAAGGCATTGCCTTTGAAAAGTAAATAAGCACTACAGAGTAAGCAAGCGGAAAAGTAAACACTGAGTAAAAACTGTACAAGCTGTGCTGAAAGTAAAAGGGGCCGGAAATACAAGCCCAACTGTAAAGTACAACTGAAGGAAAAACAGCAACTGAAAAGGGAAAACTGCAGCGTCGAGCCGTCCTCCGGAAGTCCCACCTGAAGGGTGGGTACAGATAGCCTCCACTGCTCCTCGGGTCCACCTAACCGCTCCGAGTACGTCCCGCCCAGTGGTCCACCTCCAGGTACTGTCCTACTCCGCCCGAGGTTTGGACGCAGGTGGAGTGCAGTCGGGTTGGTTTTGCCTTAAAAACCAACCGGGCCCCTGGGACGAAAATGCCAATATCTCTCAGACCGGGCGTCCGTTTGACGCGCCGTCTGCGACGTTGAGTTCCTGTTGACGATACGGAACTTTTGGATACATCAACTTCGGACTTCGTGTCAGTTGATGTATCAGCCCCTCGGCTCGTGGAGCGGACCCTCCCGAACGAGCTTGCTGTGTGCGGGAACCCTAGGCTGGCTGCGACTGCTACTTCAACAGCGACGACCGTGCAGAGATCCTCAGTGGACTGCGACGACGACTGTGCAGAGATCCTCCGTGGACTCCGACGACGACCGTGCAGAGATCCTCAGTGGACTGCGGCGACGACTGTGCAGAGATCCTCAGCGGACTGCGACGACTCCTGCACTCAGCGATCCTACGTGGATCAGTGCTTCAGGTCCTGCGTGGGCCCGGTCCTGTGTGGGCCCGATCCTGTGTGGGTCCGATCCTACGTGGGTCAGCGCTCAGCGGTTCTGTGTGAGCCAGCGCCTACAGGTCCTGCGTGGGCCCGGTCCTGTGTGGGCCCGATCCTGTGTGGGTCATCTCTCAGCGGTTCTGTGTGAGCCAACTTCTACAGGTCCTGCGTGGGCCCGATCCTATGTGGGTCACTGCAAGGTTAGTACCTATCGATCCTTCGTGTGTCCGACGACTTCGATGGTTCAATGATCATCTTTATCATCATCTGAAGAAGTATACCTGTGTGAGCTGAATCTTGTGTTACTCTCCTTTGTGGATTGTGTTGAGCTATCCTGTGTGGATTTACTGTTTACTCTCCCTTGTGGATTGTGTTGTTCTATCCTGCGTGGGTATGCGTTTTGCTTTCCTGTGTGGACTGGGTTGTGCTTGGGCTCGGACGTTGGAGCCGAACGGGAGCTGAAGACTTAGGTGTATGTATGGGCATATACCTAAGCCGTGTCAGATGTTACTTCGTGATTGTATCTTTCCTTTATGGATTATCCTTTGTGGATTTCGGGAGACCTTCGGGGGTCTCGGGGTCCCTAGTGAGTAGCTTATACTCACCCCTGCACGGGCTATGCCCGCACTTCGTGGTGTTGGTTGCAGACGACGGACAACGCTGATCATGGAGGAGGCGTGCGGAGCAGGACAGTACCTGGAGGTGTACCACTGGGCGGGACGTACTCGGAGCGGTTAGGTGGACCCGAGGAGCAGTGGAGGCTATCTGTACCCATCCTTCAGGTGGGACTTCTGGAGGACGGCTCGACGCTGCAGTTTTCCCTTTTCAGTTGTTGTTTTTCCTTCAGTTGTACTTTACAGTTGGGCTTGTATTTCCGGCCCCTTTTACTTTCAGCACAGCTTGTACAGTTTTTACTCAGTGTTTAATTTTCCGCTTGCTTACTCTGTAGTGCTTGTTTACTTTTCAAAGGCAATGCCTTCCCTTTTTGTTGGGATTTACGCCTTGGTGCTAGTCGCTAGCCCCTGGCCAATAGAAGGTGGGTTTGGGGTAGTCACGGCACGGGCCCCGAGGACGGGTCGTGACAGTAAGGCTATGTATTCTTCTCACCATATAATGTGGATTTCTTATGGAGCCCCAAAAATAATATGGTAGAGAACCTTTATACCATTGAAAAATTATCAATGGATGTCTCTGCATCTCCATTATGACCTTCGTTACTGGACAAATGAGACGGAATCTGGGTTGATATAGAGGTAGAACCTATACATTGCCTCAATGTGGTTAATGAATTTCCTATAAGACAAGTATTTTGTGTTGAGGTGATAGAGATTTTACTACAAGTTTTTGTGAATATGATGCATGAACTCATATATCAATGCATTTGGATCATCATATTGAGATGTAGTTGTGATCCCTAATATAACTAGTATTGTACCTTCAGCCTACATTTCTACATAACCATGTTTTTATACTCATACTAAATGAGATATTATTTGACCTAGTCTTACCGCATAGTTCAATTTCCTGAAATTCTTATCCAAGTAATCAAATTCATTAAAAGATCATTTAATTTTATCAAACGAGACTTGATCTGAAGGTGGATCATTCACTGATTCCTTCCTCAGACTATCCCTCAAATGGAAAAAATGTCACCCAAATGTGATGAGGAATTTGTTGTACCTAGTATCAGCCTTTTGCGTTTCTTTAAATATAAGGGAATTCCTAGAGTGGATTTAATAAGGGGAGGGGATTCTTGTTGAAGTGGGATATTACTAAAGGGATGACCTTTTTAGGAAAATTCCATGTGGATGATTTCTATGTGAATCTTTTTATTCAACATTTTGGGGATGACCTCCATCCTGGATATATTTCTAGTTACAAGGTGGGCCTATACAATATTTTCTCTAAAGAGGAACTCCAATTTCAATGATTTTATTCCTATGAGGTGGGAATTAATAAATTTTACTATATAGAGGACCTATTTTGTTACTGATATCTATACCATGGTGGTGACTGATAATATTTCCAAAATTTATGTCTTCTTTTCATTGTCAATTAAGCAACTAATTGATCCAAAACATGTATAATTAATTACTTTTTGATACATTTTGGAATCATGATGTAATTTAATAAATGTATTTAAATTTCATTTTAGTGTATTTATATATATATGGATTAATTGAAAATAAATTCCTTGATATTTGACTTTGGAATCACCTTGTTTAAAGAATTTTTATTCTAAGTTTCAATATTTTTATTAATTTTTATAACAATCTGGTTGATCCATACATTGTAATTTTTTTTGCATTTTAAGTTACACTTAATCTAGGTTTACATGCTACAAGAGGGTAACCAACATTCTACATAATGGTACCTCCTAAGGGAAATATAAAGGTCATATCATGCTTCTAGAATATATGTAAGGGTACTACATGGTGCTACATTAAGGTGAATTATTCATGGAGGCCATGTAAAGGATATCCACACTTTTGAAGAGTTGTGTAAACGTCTCCCAATACTATATAATGTTATCAGGTGCATTCTGAGAGTTTCATAATGGTAAATGGAATGATTAATTATCTATATAAGGGTTTATCTCCCTCCAAGACATTGTTTCATAGAATCAAAAAACATGTAAACGTAACAATTTGATTTGTCAAGGTATTCATATAGCTCGATTCACTTGTATAAGGGTCATTTTTGTGGAAGGAACTGCTTCAAGGTAAGAAGCTATGTTAAGGTAATCAATGGAGTTATGTAAGGGTAAAACTATTGAGAACTAAAATTTGGAAATTCCCAAAATAGAAAATGAAAATAAAAACCCATTTTCACTAGTTCAACCAAATCTGAGAGTGGTATACTAGATGATCCCCATGGTTATCATCCAAAAGAATAAAAAGGTCATGATCACAGGTATAACAAAGAGGAATTATTATTTTTTTGATATGTTATTAGTTTAATCCCTTATAATTATTGAGTTGTGTGTGTGAAACTAATATGAGGCTCATGGGAGTTTTCTTCTCAACACATAATGTGAGTAAGATGAGAAAGAAGGTGAACTCAGGTCTATAAATAGTTGTCCCCTCCAAATTTTTAATGTATTTGAGTCTATAAACATTATCCTTGACTTTATTAGTGTAGGAACTTATATATTTTTTTCCATATATTTTAATTTTAATTCAATTAT
Organism: Viscum album; assembly: GCA_963277665.1. Taxonomy (NCBI): domain Eukaryota; kingdom Viridiplantae; phylum Streptophyta; class Magnoliopsida; order Santalales; family Viscaceae; genus Viscum; species Viscum album. The sequence goes on along the minus strand of OY728161.1, from coordinate 1,907,046,855 downwards.
AATCATAATTTTTGGTCATCATGATTTCCATCCCCCCTATTTCCATATTTATCACTAATATCCATGATTACAAAGAACTATATTGAGGAATTGGTCCCCATGGTAGATTTCATGTGAATTCTAAATCCTTGTGTTCCAATTATGTATTTATTTTTATGATCCTTGACGTATCAGTTAGTGAGAGGAATTGGATAGTTGATCATTTTCTACTCATCTTTTTTTATTGTATTCTCGAGTTTATTATAAGTTATAACCTTCCCTTATCCTAATTTACAAAACATATGATTGTTGATATGTGGATTTAGAGATGAACAAACTTTTATTGGTGGTAGTTTTTGGTAAAATATATGCCTCAATAGAGTGCATTTATTACCTCTTCACTATAAAGGAGGTGAGTTGGATTGGCAGAGGCTACCCCCACCTATTTTATTAGTTTCCAAATTTAGTTAGAGAGGAGGAATCAATGATTTATTATGACTTGATTTTTGGTTACAAACAACTCCAAGAAAATTAAGGACCCTTGTGATCAAACTCATATACATTCCCTTTCAGTATTAATTTTTTTTATTAATTTTATAAAATAAAATACCAAACAAAAACTCAATTAACTATTTATTAAAAAATAATAGAAAACAGTAAAATAGAATTATATGTTCCAGAGTAGGGAATATCTAGTATAAACTCCTTGAGAAATATCCTTGGTCATCCACTGGGCTACATTTTATGAGTTTAATTAAATTTTTTATATAAGGACCATGGTATCCTTTATTTCAATGATGCATCTTCCCAAGATATGGGTTGTGTTTTTCCATTCTTTAACACATATTTATTTAGTGTTTTCTTATATAATTTGTTTTTACCTTTTTCCGTTGTTTTTTAATTTTTATTATTTAATTAATTTTCTCATTTTTATATATCAACTATGTTAAGAAAACATTTTAAACCATTTATCTCAAAATGGATCTCCATTATTACTCCCTAGTGGGATTATTTATATTTTAAAACAATACCTTGATAACTATATTGACTAATAATTTTTTCCAAACGTAAAGGAAGATAAGGATGAAGAAATATTCAATATAGATTAAATACACAATTTTATTAATAATGTTATATCCACTTTTCAAAACAAAAAATGTAAAAATAATTAAAATAAGACCAGAAGGTGGTAGAAGTTGATGAAACAAAACTAGAACATCTCTTATTCTCAACGGTGAAAGCGGAGGAGGATGTTGAAGAGGAAGACCCTAAATAGTTTAATATTAGAAATATCTACCCATTGGCCTTGGAAATTGAAGAGGAATTTAATTTTGATATCATTGAGGGAGACTCATTTACATTGAAATTTTATTTCCTTATTTTTACTAAAACTCAAATGTATAATGATTCTATTCTGTTGAAAATGAAAAAGAAAAATGATTCTTGTAAGACCTATATTTTCAATATATATATGTGTGTGTGTAAAGGTGGGGATAAAATTTGAGTAAAATTTTTAATTTCCAATTCTACCCCCATCTACACTAGAATATTTTCGAGAGGCATTGAATCAAGATAAAATACATTCTAAAACAAAAAAGGGGGATACCATTGAACTAGTCACATTTAAATTTAATTTTTTATAAGATTAATACTTCACTAATATTCTTAGTTTCAATTTTTTTGATTCACTTAAAAATATTCCTCTTTTTTATAATGATTAAAACACACCTGAAGGATTCTATTTTGATAAAAAAAGACCCCAAATCTTCAAAAATCACAACAACTATTTCAATGGGTTTTCCAGAAAAAAAGAAAAAAAAGATAAAATAAATGATGATAAATTATTGACATAAAATGAATTTCACTTAGATTTTATTGATTTTTAACTACATTATAATTTACCTTGTTATGAAATTTTAAATTTTGTTACAATTTTTCTAGGCCTTTTGAATATAATGAGGTTGTGGAGGACATAAAAGAAGAAACAAAGTGGTTTGCAATTGAGATTGAAGTTGTAAATGAAAAAAGGGTACTTCCATGATAAAAAATCAGTTCATGTTAAACATAATGTGAATCCATTTCTTGGAGATGGTTTCACAAACTTAGTGTGATGATTAATGGTGTCAATAGTTTAGGATGAGCTAGGTGAGGAATTTTTTAATAATTTATGAGGTTTTTTCTAGAGGAATTTGAAGGAGAAGCCACCATTTTAGCTATAGAGAATGTAGAATAACTTGTGAAAATGATTTAATAAGTTCCCTCTCAAGAACACCAAGTTGAATATATTTAGAAAGGAAAAGTAGATAAATATTTTCCTATGGCTTCTCATAATGAAATAAAAGTACAAAATAATAGATAAAAGAGGTAGAAATTTAATTTGAACTCAAATTGTTTTAATTTTATTAATTTTGACTTGGGTAATGACTATCTATTATTGGAACATGTATAAATAACATCATTTATGTAATCAATAAAAGAGGAAGAATAGGATATATAAGTGAGGAGGATCCATACATCTATCATCCATCCTCACATTGCAAGATGTGCCACACTGATTATAGGGTTGACATGGAAAATTATATCAAAGGGAACCTACAAATGGATGTGAAGATATGTAGATACTAAAGGGAGAGGATTTTGTGGTTTTAATTATAAAAACAACATCATATAGTAGACTGGGGAAAATCAATGGACTTTCTAGTTATGGATAGCCAAAATAAATCACCTCTTGGGAGGGATAACCTAATAACCATTCCATTTATCCTTTTATTTTTTTAATTTTATTTTTCTTCAATAAATTTATCATGTTAAATAATAATTTATTTCTAGAGGCTTACCAAGTGGAACACACCTAGTAGGATAGACCAAATATGTCTATAAAGAAACCACAAGAGAGCATAACTTAAACCAACAAAAATATACTAGAACGTAAATGGGGTAGTGTTGAAAACCTGTGGGGAGAGGTTTACAACCTATTTTAGATAATTTTTGAAGATATTTTAGTTATATTTTTTTGATTATCTAAATAATTTTTTTATATTACTTTTATTTTCTATTTCAAACTTTTAGTGTGTTTTTTTATATGAAAATTGAGTTCTCAATATGTCCTCCTACGTTGATAAATGCATTTTAGTTTTTAGGATTTTATATGTTCTAAAATGGATGAAATTGCATGATTAAAAAGTTAATATATCCATTTATTTCATGTCTGTTCTGTTTTAGAACTAGTAAATGGACTGGGATTGAAAATATTCAAGTGGAATTTAAAATATAACATGAGGAAACATGATTTTTGAACAAAAATTCAGGTAACATAGCCTTTGTGAAAAAGAAGACCTTAGGGAACTAACTTAAAATATAGTTATATAAGTCTTTTTAAATTAGATTAAAATAGTCAATATGGATCCCATAAAGATGTTTGGAGATAGTTAGGTAGTGGGTGTGAGATAAATAAATAAAGTTTTATATTCTATGAGTGTTGTACACAAACATGTCAGGGAAAAATAAAATGAAGGAAAATTATAAAAAATGAATGGATTTAGGTGAGGGGAACATTAACCTAAATCCATAAAGGGTGATTGACTTATAAGATTGTTATTTGAGTTATATCTTGAAAATGGAATATAGATCTCTAATAAAGGAACAATGGGAGATGGAAAATTGAAATAACTTCTTGTTAGAGTTTTTAATTCCACTAAAATCTAAATTGTTTTCACTCTTAGAATAATAACTTTGATCTAGATTAAATGTAGGTAGTGTGATAAATCCATAGAGGAGGTAATATATTTCAAAAAATGACTGAATTTGTGATTTTCTTCCTTTATAGTACGCATGGTTGAACCCACACAGGGTAATATTTTTATTAGATTGAATTCATTTTATTACCTATGATTGAAATACTGTATGTGTGGGAAGTGTTGAGAGTTAATATTTCCCAAATTTTGATATACCTTTCAAGGATAATAGACCTATGATTGATTTATAAATTGGGTAATTAATTAATTTTTTTTATATTTTTGGAAATCTTTTAGAAATTTGATAAATGGATTTAAAAATTATTTTTAGTGGTTATATTTAATGGCTTGGACCTCTCTAGTCCATTCCTTTGTGAAAATATTGTGTTTTATGTGTTCTAGGAGGTCAAGGTGACTTATCCCCAACACTTTTCCCATTTTATAGTTCGGTGAACAATTCCAATGGTAGACCGTTGTGAACAGTGCAACAGTGACCTTCTGTGAATAGTTCCAATGGTAGACTATTGTGAACAGTGAAATGGTAAACTTAGGTGAACAATTACAATAGTAGACCGTTGTAAATAGTGCAACGGTGACCTTCTGTGAATAGTTCTAATGGTAGACTGTTGTGAACAGTGCAACGGTAACCTTAGGTGAACCGTTCCAACGGTAGACCGTTGTGAACATTGAAACAGTGAACTTCTTTGAACAGTTCCAATGGTAGACCATTGTGAACAGTACAACGGTAACCTTAGGTGAACTGTGTCAACATTAACCTTCTGTGAGTAGTGTAATGGTAACCTTAGGTGAATAGTGTCAACATTAACCTTCTGTGAGCAGTTAAATGGTAACCTTAGGTGAACAGTGTCAACATTAACCTTCTTCGAGTAGTGCAATGGTAACCTTAGGTGAACAGTGTCAACATTAACCTTTTGTGAATAGTGCAACGAAAACATTAGGTGAACAGTGTTTCCAGAATGGTGAGGTTCCAACGGTGAGGTTCATGAAAAGTGTTTCCAGAATAGTGAGGTTCCAATGGTGAGGTTCATGAACAGTGTTTCCAGAATAGTGAGGTTCCAACGGTGAGGTTTAAGAATAGTGTTTCCAAAACTATGAGGTTCCAACAGTGAACAGTGTTTCCAGTTTCCTACTATTTCACCCCTTTAACATTTCCTTTGACATAAAATGCATTTAAAGCCTCATTTTAAGGACTCTAAGGCTTATTCAAAGGACATAACTCCTACATTAATTATCCCTAAGGATCGGGATGTTTTTACTTGGTTAAACCGTGTGGTTTAATGCAATCCACTTTTAATGGGAAATTAAGTGTATCTTAAACCATCACTCTGTTAAATCTTCTAATGGGAAGAGATATCTTCCTCCCTAATTCATTCTCCTTGTTCTTGGGTGTCAGATGCTCGAACATCCCATTCCTTCTCATAAGAGTTGCTCAATCAAACTTTCCTCCTCGAATTGGTTCTTCTCTATTTTGATGCGACCAAGCGATATCAATAAATCTTGGATATAAGGTATGTTTTATCGCCATTATTTTGGGGTTCATCTTCTCATGTTTATCCTTTCCATATTATATCATGTGATCTCCATGCTTCTAATGGAGTTTTCTTGTGTTTTGGTTGGTGCGGTCATACCGTGGCATCCTCGGGTGGATGTAGTTGTCGCGAGAGGAGGCGATCGTGAACCGTTGGGGTATAAAGAATGTCAAGAACCATTTGAGTTAGGGGATTAGTTGATTATCTTTTATTATATGTGCAACTTTATAGTTATCATGTTTTATCCCACTAGATGAAAATCAAATTGACATAATAAATATTTAAACCGGATAAATAAATTGATATCGATCGTATGTTATTACCTCTTGTTTTTCTAGATAGGGTGATATCTATGATTTCTTTGTTTATCCAATCGTTCGTGATGGAAATTGGTAAAGAAAGTAAATCTGAGAATAAATTGATAAGTATTTGGCTAAAGATAAAGAGGAATGAAATGAATCTGGTTCTTATTATTGTAATTTGATGTTAATCAAATTGATGTCATAAGCATGTTTAATAAATTTGTGATAGTTTTCTATTTAGGTTACCCATATTCAGAACCTAAAAATAATAGATAAGTCAACTACATATGGATTAAAGAACTGGCTATTTGATAAAAAAGATAATTCCTTGTATGGTTTTGAGTTACTCTCTTGATTGTTAAAGGGCCAAGATCCCATTTGTTAAGATATTTGTTTTTCTGCTGCTTGTGTTGTGATGTGAGCCTGGTTGGATATTGTGGTATGTGGGGACATGGAGACCTTTGGTTGTGGCAGCAGATGATGCCTATAGTGGCGAGATGCATCGATTTATAAATGTGGGTGTCAATGAGGACACTAGAGATGATGGAACAGGATGGATGTGATTGTTGGATGCTTTCTCATTCTTGTTGGTTGATTATCTTCTTTACTTTTCCCCATTTCTTATGTTAGGTGGTATTTCTTACCCTTCTTCTGAAAGAGGTGAAGACACGTGAGGTATGCCAAGTGATTTCCGTGTTTAGATTCTCAAGGGAGGATGGGCCTACGCTCTTGCTATAAGCATAAAAGACTTGATGGGTAGTACATCTACTCACCGTGTTAATCCCCCTTGTGTTTAGTAGCATAGAATGTTTTTCTAGAATTCCTAGGAATATGGGAAAGTAATTATGTAATGAATAATTGAATAAATGATGTTAACCCTTGGGGTTGGAGTTGCTGGAACATAATGATGAGGTTGTAATTTTAAAGGGACAGTGGACTTCGGGTGTGACGCTAACAAAGTTGAATGTGGAATTGTAAATGGTTAATTGATGTTTAAAGAATTAATTAACATAAAGTGGAACTGATAAAAAAGGGAATGAAGTAATCTAATAAATCTCTTTAAATGGTTGTGTGCTTATAGGATACCTAGTCTTAGAAGTGGAAGCCCGAAGTCTGAGAGATGTTAGCTTCAGTTGAGTTTAAGACTAGGTTATTCCCATAGTGTGGTTGTGAGATATAGTATATTTTGTAAGTTTTTTGTTTCTATACGCTCCTCCACCCTATCAGTAAGGGAAACTGACACCCCGGGGATTCTGAGCCCTGGGGGGTGTTTTCCCCAACATTCTGGTGGGAGGATGGATGGCTGACTACCCCCTTTGGCCCCGCTCTCTTCTCTTGGTAGATACTTGTTCTTGTAGGAACAGTGGTTAGTTTTCCCCATATATGTGTGTAGAGGGATATAATGGTTTGTGGTTATTCACACACATATATTCTAGATATAGTATCCTATGGACTACTATAGTTGTAACGTGTATAGGCTTTGATGTCTTGAGTATCCTTACTCTATGTGTGGGATGTAATGGCCTGAGGTATAATACCCAATGTATGATACACGTTATGCGAGCTGTGGTGGCTCCCGAAAACTACCTGGTTACTTTCTTGCGTAGACGTGGTGGTTTGTTGCACGAGGTGCATATTGTGGTGCTTCGCCCAGGTGTTTGCAGGCAAGCCTTTTTGGAGAGAGATGCTTAGGACGTGCGACTTTGGGGAAAAGCGGAAAACCAGTGGGGAAGTAGTAGCAGGGTACCCTTGATATTATTTATTATATGATATACTCTTGTATGTGTTACTTGGTGAGAGTAGCCATGGTGAGGTTGAGAACTTAGTATACCTGTCTATATGACGAGTTAGTTTCACCTGTTGTTCAATGTACTTTAGCATGCTTTATTTACTTTTGCTCGAGAGGCTCCAGGGAGGATCCTACTGAGTATACTCTTATACTCACCCTATGTATATATAAATTGTTTTTAGGCCACTTAGAGTAGGTTGGAGATCAAGCTGGTTTGTACTAGCTTGGGGTTGCAGGAGCTGTTCGGGCTTGTGGTTTCTGCTGTTTTTACTTTCTTTTGGGAACTTGCAGTTTTCCCCTTCCAGTTTTAGTACTTTTTCATGACATTAAATATGTTCCCTTGGTTTTTCTTTTATATTTCAGTTCTGAGTTGGAGTTAGTTGGTGTTTATCTTATCTCTCTCTTATGCATGTGTTCTCTTAGAGGGTAATGCCTCCCATTTGTCTGTTTACTATACCCTCGGTGCTAGTCACCAACCCGGGGCCTATTGGAGGCGGGACGTAGGAGTCATTATCTCCCTTCTCACATTTCCGGCCCAGGAGTGGTACACATTGTGGGGAGGGGGTCGTGACAGAGTGGTATTAGAGGTCTGGTTGAGGGATAGGATGGAGTTTGGAGTTTGGCACATGTGAGGTTGCATGGGTTGGTAGGGAAACGATGTCATTCATGTTTATAAAGTGATGTAAACAATGGATACCAACTAAGACACATGTGTTTAGGCCCCCTATGAACTGATGTATGGGAATTTAAGTTTACAGTGGCTACTAAACAATGTGATACTAGTTGCAGGGTAGAGACCTAAGAAAGGATTAGGCATCATTCTTCTTTGTTCCTGTGTTTGAATGGGTAGACCTTGGGATAGGTTAAACTAAAATCAATGAAAGAAAACAATTAATTAATTAATGTTGATTCTTTCATATTCCATTTTTAAGAGATCTAACAGTTTTTTATTTTACAGTTATGGCTTCAGTTCGACATCCTCATCAGGTTTATGCAAAAAATGTCCAGCAGGCTGTTCCAGCAGATCACCATAGGGTAGAGGTTGACGACAACGAAACTTAGAGAAAGAAAATCCAATAGTTTCAACGCCATAGTATACAGAAGAAATAGGGATCTGTTTCATATGCAGTCATGAAATACTGGTTGGAGGAGGTCAAGATTGGGTTCAGTTCGATCTGTGCTCGGAAGGAGCACTGGTGTCCTTGGTTGTGACGATGCTATGTGGAGTAGTAAGGCAGTGGTGGTTCTTGTTCCTCAGGGATCATGAGGAGTTAGTGATCTCATGGGAGGAGTTCTGAGACGAGTTTAGAGTCGAGTTTCTTTATTTGACAGTAAAGGTGTCCATTTTCCAAGAGCTTCTTACCCTTCAACAGGGGATCTCTAGTGTTCGAGAGTTTGGAATTTGTTTCAAGAAACTTTTACGATATGCTTCAGACCTGCTTCCAAATGAGGAGGCTAGGGCGCAACATTTCGAGGAGGATTTACATCCATAAATCCAGCGCCAGGTCACCCCATTTATGCTGAAAAAATATCTTGAGGTGCTGGTGAGGGAAGTCGTTTTCAAGAGGACTTTGGCCAAGACCGGATCATTAATAGAGAGGAATCTTCATGATTCTTCAGGAAGAAGAGCTCTAGTCTGGGGTTCCCGGTTTTTAGGGCAGAAAAGATTCTGTTCAGCTGAGGGTAGATCCCAGCCCTTCACATCTTGTTTCTTGAGAGGCAGCAACTCTCAGTCCTATACCAAGGGATCAGGTGCTTATTTTTTTGTTTTGTTCGTGGTCATCAGCAGCGGGAGTGCCTGACCTTTCAGAGTAGTCATTGTGCACCAGATGCTACACTCCAGGTTCCTCCATTGAGGATGTTCCAGCCGATGTTGTAGCAGCAGGTTGCACTAGCTTTAGATCATCAAGGGTAGAGGGGGCAGTTAGAGTATAACCCCATGATGCTCCCCATCCTTAGAGAGTAGAGTGAGGCCGTGGTGGTGGTCTTCATCAGGTTTGGAGAGGCCATGGAGGAGGTCGTGGTCAGATTCATGCTCTAGTGTTGCCAGCTCCAAGTGAGCTAGACATTATTCGAGGTACCCTTTGCTTGTTATCTACCTTGGTGTATGCCTTGTTTGATTCAAGAGTAACACACTCCTTCATATCACCTAATCTTTTCCATTCTTTGGGACTTGAGTTAGAGAGGCTTCCAGTGCTTGTGGCGTTGACTACGGGAGTTGGAGGTCATGCTGACTTGTTTGAAGTATGTAGAGATTGTGAGCTCGTGTTGGGGTAACACTGCTCTTGGTGTGATTTCCTATTTTTACGAATACAACCATATGATGTCATCCTCGGCGTGGATTGGTTGTATTCGGTGCGGGCTATCGTGGAATGCTTTAGGAAGAAGGTCATTTTCTTTGGTGCGGATGGAGAGTCGGTGGTGTTTTTTGGCGAGAGAGATCCTCAGATGGGTCATAATCGCATTGCATACTTATCATACATTATGGCTGAGATGATGTTGAGTTCTTCAGAGGTTCAGCAGATGGTGTTTCCTAGGGTCATAGAAGAGTACCCTGATGTCTTTCCAGAATAGGTTGTAGCATTACCCCCTCAACGAGAGATCGAGTTTGGGATTTAACTACAACCATGTGAATCTCCTATATCTATTTTTCCATATAGGATGTCCCCTTATGAGTTATGAGAGTTACATATATAGCTTGATGGTCTATTACAGTGCGGTTTTTTTCGGCCGAGTGTATCACTGTGGGGTGCACCAGTTTTGTTCATGAAGAAGGATGACGGCAGTTTGCAGTTTTGTGTCGATTATCATCACTTGAACAAAGTGAAAATAAATAATCTTTATCCTCTTCCACGGATTGATGATTTATTCGATCAATTGAAGGGTGGAATATGGTTCTCAAAGATCAACTTGCGGTCAAGATATCATCAGATTCCTGTGAAGGATGAGGATATCTCAAAGACTACTTTCTGTTGTTGTCATGGACATTATGAGTTCATTGTAATTCCATTTGGCATGACAAATGATCCAGCTGTGTTCATGGGATTGATGAACGTTGTGTTTTGTGAGTTCCTAGACAATTTCTTCATAGTTTTCATCGACAACATCCTTGTATACTCCATGTCTGAAGAGGAGCATGGACAACATCTACACGCCGTTTTGGGAGTTCTTCATCTACATATGCTATTTGGGAAGTTATAGAAGTGTAAGTTTTGGGCTCGAGAAGTCCGTTTCTTAGGGAATGTTGTGTCCCAGTAGGGAGTATCTATGGATCCACTGAAGATAGAAGCAGTTGTGTCTTGGGTAGCCCCCCAAGACAGTGTCAGAGGTGCGAAGTTTCCTTGGTCTTGCAGGCTACTATAGGAGGTTCATAGATGATTTATCAAGAGTTTCAAATCCCCTGATAGCTTTGACCAGGAAGGATCAGGCATTCGTATGGACTGATCAGTTTCAGGAATCTTTTGAGTATCTGATAGAGAAGTTAGTAAGTGCACAAGTTCTTTGTCTTCTAGTAGAGGGAGTTCAGTTTGATGTTTTCTATGACGCTTTGCATCTGGGGTTAGGCTGAATTATCATGCTACAGAGGTCAGTTGTTTCTTATGGGTCTCGGTAGTTGTGTTCCCATGAACATAACTATGTCACCCATGATCTTGAGTTGGAAGCTGTGGTTTTTTCTATAAAGTTGTGGAAACACAACCTCATTGGTGAGCACTTTGTGGTTTTCACCAATCAAAAGAGTTTGAGGTATGTTTTCTCCTAGCATGACTTGAACTTACGACATAGTTGGTGGATGGAGTTCCTACAGAAATACAACTTAGGCATATCGTATACCCCTAGAAAAGGGAATGTTGTAGCTGATGTGATGAGACGAAGGTCACATAGTGATGATGTGCCTGAATCCGGTGATTCCTGGAGAGTAATGGAAGAACTGTCAGCATTAAATCTTGATATGGGAGAAGTTGGGGGCATAGGTTGTCTTTTTTAGATGACGGTACAGTCATACCTAGTGCAGAAGTTGGAAGAGTCCCAGTTGGGGGATCTAGAGGTGGAGGTCTGGAGAGACTGAGTTCTTTGTGGCGAGTCCCCTAATGGTTGGTCAGAGGATGAACAACACTGAGTGTTGTATCATGGAAGGATTTATGATCCTTTGATGATGCGCAAGATGGTTATCAGATACTTTCATAGTTAGCCTTTAGCGTTTCATCCTGGGGTGAAAAAGATGTATCGGGCCTTGAGGAGCCTGTTTTGGTGGATGAGGCTAAAGCGTGTAGTTGCGGAGTTTGTGTCTCGATGTTTGGTCTGCCAGAAGGTGAAGGCTGAACACTGTCTTCCTGGTGGTCTTCTCCAGCCATTAGAGATTCCTCAGTGGAAGTGGGAGTACATCTCAATAGACATTTTTACTGGTTTACCTCGATCTTCAGGAGGACATGATGCTATTTGGGTGGTAGTGGATTGTTTAACAAAATTGGCCCACTTCATAGCGATCAAGGAGTCGAGCTCAGTGGAAGTTTTGTCGAGGAAGTATCTGGAGGAGGTGTTGAGACATCATGGAGTCCCAAGGATGATCATTTCTAATCGAGATCCTCATTTTACCTCTAAGGTGTGGAGAGTTCCCCAACATGCGTTCGGTTCTCAACTATGCCTTAGCACTCTTTTCATCCACAAATGTATGGTCAGACAGAGCGAACCATCCAGACTCTTGAAGACATGTTACACTCTTGTGTTCTTGATTTTGTAGGTTCATGGATGAGGAACTTACCCTTGGTGGAGTTTTCTTACAATAATAGTTTTCATTCTACCATCATTATGGTGCCATTTGAAGCTTTTTCTGGCCAACCTTTCCGTTCTCTATTGTTCTGGACTGGGGTCAGAGAGTCAGCAATTCTCAGACCGGAACTAGTGCAGAATATAACAGAGATGGTTCAGGTGATTCATGAGAGGATGAAGTGTCACAACCCCCTCCCCACAAAGTGTACCTCTCCAGGACCGACAATGTGAGAAGGGATATAAGGACCCCTGAGTCCCGCCTCCAGTAGGCCCCAGGTTGGCGACTAGCACCAAGGGTATAGTAAAGACACAAATGGGAGGAATTACCCTCTAAGAGAACACATGCGGAGAAGATAGATAAGATAGACACCCAAAAACTCCAACTCAGAAATGAAATATAAAAGAAAATCCTAGTGCACATATGTAATGTCATGAAAAACTACTACAACTGGAAGGGGAAAACTGAAAGTACCCAAAAGAAAGTAAAAACAACAGTAACCACAAGCCCAAACCACTCCTACCACCCCAAGCTTGTAGAAACCATCTTGATCTCCAACATGCTCCAAGTGACCTGAAAACAGTTTATATATACATAGGGTGAGTATAACGGTATACTTAGTAGGATCCACCCCGAAGCCTCTCGTGAAAAAGTAAAGGAAGCATGCTAAATCACAATGAACAACAAGTGAAACTAACTCCTCACCTAAACAGGTATACTAAGTTCCCAACCTCACCATGGATACTCGCACCAAGTAATGCATACAAGAGTATATAATATAATAAAGAATATCAAAGGTACCCCCTACTACTTCTCCACTGGTTTTCCACTTTTCCCCAACATTGCACGTCCTAAGCATCTCCCTCCAAAAAGGATTTCCCTCAGACACCTAGGTAAAGCACCACAACATGCACCTCATGAAACAAAACCACCACATCCACATAAGATAAGTAACCAAGTAGTTTATAGGAGCCACCACAGTCCGCATAACGTGTATCATACGCCAGGTATTATACCCCAAGCTGTTACAGCCCATACACCGAGTAAGGATCCTCAAGCCGTCACAACCTATACACATTACACCTATAGTAGTCCACATGATACTGTATCCAGAATTTATGTGTGTGAATAACCACAAGACATTACAACCCTCTACACACATATATGTGAAAAACTAGGCACATTGCCTACCATCACAAGTATCTACCAAGAGAAGAGAGTGAGGCTGAAGGGGGTAGTCATCCATTCATCCTCCCACCGGGATGTTGGGGAAAACACCCCCCAGGGATCAGAATCCCCGGGGTGTCAGTTTCCCTTACTAACAGGGTGGAGTAGCATATATAAATACAAAATGTACAGAATATACTATATCTCACAACCACACTATGGGAATAAACTAGTCTTAGACTCAACTACAGCTAACGTCTCTCGAACTCTGGGCTGCCACTTCTAATACTAGGTATCCTATAAGCACACAAAAATTTAAGGATCTTTATTAGATTACTTCATTCCCTTTTTATCAGTTCCACTTTATGTTATTTAATTCTTTAAACATTAATTAACTAATAACAATTCCAAATTAAAGTTCATTAGCATCACACCCAAAGTACATTGTTCCTTCAAAATCACAACCTCGTCATTATATTCCAGCAAACTCCAACCCCATGGGTTAAAACCATTTAATAAATTATTCATTACAGAATTACTTTCCCACATTCCCAGGAATTCTATAAAAACATTCTAGGCTACTAAACACAAGGGGGATCAATACGGTTAGTAGATGTACTACCCGTCGAGTCTTTTCCGCCCATAGCAAGAGCATAAACCCATCCTCCATTGAGAAGCTAAACACGGAAAGCACATGGAATACCCCGCGCATCTTCACCTCTTTTGGAAAAAGGGTAAGCAAGACCAACTGCCTTGAGTAGTGGGGAAAAGTAAAGAAGATAATCAACCAATAAGAAACAACAAGCATCCAACAATCACATCCATCTCATTCCATCATTCCTGGTGTCCTCCTTGACACCCACATCCATAAACCGATGCATCTCACCACTCTATGCATCATCTGTTTCCCTAACCAAATAGGCCTCCATGCCCCCACATACCACAATAACCAACTAGGCTCACATTACAACTCAAGTAGCAGGAAAACAAATATCTAAAAAAATGGGCTCTTGACCGTTTAACAATCAAGAGGGTAACTCAGAACCCTACAAAGAATTATCTTTTTATCAAGAAGCTAGTTCTTTAATCCATCTATATTTGACTGATCTATTATTTGTAGTATTTGACTATGTGTAACCTAAACAACAAACTATCAAAAATTTATTTAACATGCTACGGAATCAATTTGATTAACATCAAATTACAACAAGAAGAACAAGATTCATTTCGTTCCTCTTTATTGTAACACCCCAAGCTTCCACGATACGCTTCTCTTTTAATAATGCAATAGCTTGCATTGTACGCAGGTTCGAGATTCAACACACCACAACCAATCAAAGTAGCTGTTATGAATAGTAATACCCACCTTTTGAAATTATATAAATTTTATATTTCAAAATGGACTTCATTTTTGTATTCTGAATATCGAAATTAGCCTATGTTGAATTTTTTGTAATTTTCTGAGAACTTCCAATTTTTTATGAATAGTAAAAAATACTTAAAAACAAATTTTTTAATCAAAATAATTTATAGTGATAAATTATACTATTGAGTGGTTTTAAAGTATAATTAGAATATATTTTTACCATTTTATCCAATGGTGTTCATTAGAATTAATTTCACTTTGAAATTAGACATAAACAATTGTCAATCTTTTGATATATATTGTTTCATAAAAACACGCTATTTGTTGTGACAGCGGGAATTAGTTATAAAATTAATTAATGCAACTTATATGTTTGTAATTTTGTAAAATATAAATCGTTTTTGAATTTGGAATATCAATTATAGCTTAGGGTGAAATTTTGGGATTGTTCTAAAAAACTTCAATTTTTGATGAATAGTGAAACCACTAAGTGGTAGTTAAAAAACCAATTTTTCGTTTAAATGAAACATTACCACTTATGTGATTTTATTTTAAAAAATACGACATACATGGTTGTAATTATGAAGTAAAATGTGGATCAATGGGATTAAAATAATTTTTGGTGAATAGTTACTTTTAAGTTTAATTAATCACGATTAAAGGTAATTAGTGAAATTTAAGATAAAAATGATATTATAAAAATATGAAAATACCTTTAAACTTGTCCTAACCCTATTGGATGAGTCATGTCCGACCGGGAAAATACATGGGTCAACTTGGGGACCCCATGGATCCACTTTTGTAGGAAAAGGACATTAAAAACTTTTTATTTAATGTTTAAATAAAAATGTCACAAACATGAGTTCTTTTACTAAAACAATTTTTAAATGGGGTTATACAAGTCATATTTTTAACTATAAATATTAATTAGAAATCTAAAAAGATTTTCTAAATCATGATATTTGTTTTATAATTTTTAGACATTATATAAATTAAAATTTGTATGACAGAATGATGATGCAGCGATTACCTCATTAATTAACGCATTAAATAAAATGAAAGGATAATGTAAAATCTAAGGCTTAAACTTGTCAAACACATATTGGATGAGGATATTTCTAATACTTATCACCTTGTCCTCGAAATATATAATTTTGGGACCTTTATAATCTGAAAATCATTTCATAATAAAGTAACATTTCAATATTTCCAAGAGTGCCCCTCCTCTCCTCTTATAAAAGGCCCCCACCACTACCACCTTACTCACACCTTCAAAGCCTATTGGCTCGGCCAAAATCTACCCAAATACTCTCTAAAAATACCTCTCTTACTCCTAGAAGCCTCACTTTGGGCAGAAGTCTTCCCAAGGAAGCCTTTGGCTCAAATCAAAAAGAGTTACCCGATTCTAAGGTAATGTCTTCTCTTATGTTATTTTGTTTTATTTTGCTTCTCCATCCCCCTAAAATCTTTTTATTAATTTATTTTGTAACAAAACCAGTATCCTAAATATACTAGGATATTTTTATAAGAATTATTCGAGCTACACTTACACACACCTACATCTAATGGTTAAAGAACATATTGTTTCTGTGGATGGAGAATTTCTGCCTCAGGAAACGATGATTGTTCAACACTCATATAACACCTTCAAGGGTGGACATTAAGATGTAAATATATTTATATATGATATATAATATGTTTATGTTTTACTTAAGCTTCTGTATTTTTCATTTATTGCATACCTTTATGGTTTCCATTATGGGTAAACGCGATATTTTCATTTTAGGAAGTGCGGACTACCGCCCCCTCAAAGTGATTTGAATTGTTAATTCCATATGTGGGATGTATAAAGGATGGAGTAAATGGTATTATACATTATATTATACTAGAATAATAATATTCCTTTATATAATTATGATTTCATTCCATTAAATATGAAATATAAATGAAAGTAGCATTCATGCGTACGTACGGCTTACCGTCTCCATGAACGGTGCATTTCATTTCTTACCTCTAAATGTTACGTAATATTATGAATGAATGTATATAAAGGATATATATGATATATATGATATCTAAATCATGAATATAATTCTGGAGATAATTGATATTCTACCACATAAACAACTTGTAATTATAAGAAGTTTATTATTGACTCAAGTACCAAATATCGAAAAAACAACCGTTATTAACTTAAATAATTACATAGTGTTCATAACATGGAAATAAGTGATATAAAAGGAATAATGAACTTGAAAAAGGATCTTAAGCAAGTATATATTAAATCTAGTTTATTATTTAGGAGGTTAAAGAACGGTCGAGTCAAGTCGGACACAAGGTAAGGGAACTTATTAAACCAACTTCCATTCTTTGGGTTAATCTCTTACTTTCAAATTATGTCGTGATATTATTATGTCCTATCTTGTATTTGTACTTTCTTTATGTGTAATTATAGTGAATACACATAATATATCTATTTTATTTAAAAAAATGATCTTTTAAGGGACTTCGTATCAATCTCCTTTCATTGAGGCATATTTGGTTTTATACACAACTTTTTTTATATGGTGTATAAACCCCTTTGACTTTTACTTTTATTCAAAAGGAATATTTTTATACGAAGCGTTTTTACTAAAAGAAAAAAGAAATGTTTTTTCTTACCTATGCAGCAACAACGACTTCTCCGCCGCCGTGACTATTATTTGAGTTTCGGATTCCACTATAAGACACAACTTTAAAAAAAAATACCATGTTTTACTTTTATTTTATTTTGGTATTGAAAATGGTTTTGATAAATTTTTTATTATATCAATGTGTTGTATTGATATCTTGTGATTTAAGTGTGGAAATCTTATGTTTCCTTTATGCATGTTTTATGTGATACAATTATGTTATGGTTAATGATATGTTTAAACCTATTCATATGAGGAATGCATTGGACTTAATAAGTGACTGGTGGAGCCCGCTATAGCTCCTCGATGCATCGGTAGGTCTCATGAGACAAACTAGTGTCTTGGCATGAGGCATTGAAAAAATCTTATTTGTAGTCTTGGCACGAGGCCTTGGCTACGTGGTTATGATAGTCTGGCATTATGCATTCCATCATTATGAAAGTGGTTATTGATATTGCATGTGATTATTCGACTAGTAGAATATCCATGTGAGTAAGTAAATGGAATTATTTAATTTTATTTTTTCCATATTATGTTGAAGTTCAAGTTTAAAAAGTCTTTTGTTTTAGTTATACATTTCCTTAAATGTTAATGTTTATTTATGAAATCTTCTGCAATATTGTTTTCTTTACTGAGCATCTGAGCTCACACCTTTAAATGTTTTAATATTTTCCAGGATGTGAAGAAGTATTTGATGAATGACCTGCAGGGATAGTTAGAAGAGGATATGAGTGTGGACTATGGAGACTTTTATTCTAGTTTTTCACTTTATGATGTAATGTAACATTTATGAAAGTATCTAGTGTTTCCAAGGCTACTAAACTAATCGGTCTTTCGAGACTTGATCTTTTGTGATCATGCCAATGTTATGCAATAATGCACCGACTCTGGGTAACTAGGGTCGGGGCATTACAGTTGGTATCAGAGGCAGTTTTGTACTAACCTTGGAAGCTAGATTTAGATAAACTCTGATAGAGCGCATAACCATAAGATAGACTTTGAGGATTAGTATAGAAGAACTTCCTAGAATTTCAGTATTATAGAGATTTTGTGAGTTTTCCGAGAAATACATCACTGTCTGGATATGATCAGGTAGAGGCGGCTCTGGCACAGATGTTCCTAGGGGTAAAACCTGAAAACACCACTTTGAGCTAGACTCGAACGGGAACCGGTGCATGATAATGGGCCTTGCTGCACTCTTGGTTATGACAGTCTCGGGGGATATGCTTAGGATAATTCTCATTTTCTTTACAAACCACTATGAAGGGTTATGAGTATATACTTCCTCAAAGAAAACATTTTTATGATTATGGATTATATCCATAAATAGTTCAATTTATGTTAAGTATGGAATTATGTATTTTGATTCATAAACTAATCTAGTTTATGCCATTGTTTAGAAATGGCGCCTAGTGGAAGGAATGGAAACCATATCAATGCACGCACTCCGTGTAGGGATTGCCCTCCTACTCAAGATAATTATTGTGGATCTGGAGATACAACTGGTGCTGATCAACTTATTACCATACTGGGACAACTCACTCAGGTTATGAATAATAACCTTACTTGTATGGAGCACCCTCATCTGCAACGTGGAGGATCAATGTTAGACCGCTTCATGAGGAAACAACCACCAAAATTTAATGGGGGTACAAATCCATTAGTAGCTAAGCAATGGATAAACTCCTTAGAGAAAATATTCCTTGCCTTGGGGAGTAGCGAAAGGGAGAAGGTTGTCATGGCAGTCTACCGCCTCACTGGAGATGCCGATCAATGGTGGTCACTGATTCAAAATACAAAGGAAGATGAAGAAGTATAAAGTATAGAATGGAGGGAGTTTAAGGAAATTTTCATAGAAAAATACTTTCCTCATGACCATCGAGAAGATATAGAAAGGCAATTTCTGAGTCTGAGGCAGAAGGAGGATGATAATGTTGCAAAGTATGAGTCTAACATTACACAGTTAGCGAGAAATGCTGCAGATTATATACATAACCCAAGAAGTAATATTGATCTTTTCTTTGATGGGTTAAAACCATTTCTTCGTCGATCCTTAGTCTCACAATATTTCTCATCGTACAAAGATATAGTCTCGTGTGCTATCAAGACAGAAAAGGAATTCTCTAAATCTTATGACAATAAAGTAAAGAAAGATAAGAAGAGAATGGTGGAACAAGAGACAGATAAAGGGGAAAAGGGAATGAAAGATTTTCCATTATGTGATAATTGTGGGAAGAATCACCCCAGTACTTGCCTAAAAGGAATGAGAGTTTGTTATAAATGTGGAGAAAAAGGTCACCAGGATCGTGATTGCAAGGGAAAGAAAGAGGCTATCAATGTTTAATGCTACAATTGTAGGGAAATGGGGCATTATGCAAATGAATGTCCTAAGCGTCAGGGAAATATGCCTCAAAAAAGTCCAAGGGATCAAGGACAATCTTATGTTGTTACTACAGTTGAAGTGGAATAATTAATGTATTGGTGCTTTTAAACTCAAGGATTATATTCAGGTTATAAGAATAATGTGATATATATAAGGATTGTACTGCAGTACTTTTTGATTTCATAAAGGTTTTAATATTATGAAGGTAATCATATTTTTAGTATGTGATAATAAGAGAAACTTTACTTTGTTTGGGGAATCTGATGTTACAATTGATTTTGGAATTTAGAGACCTTTTAGAGAAAGTCTGGACAGAGGTATTTTGGATAACTATATAGGTTGGAATGGATTAAGTTGAACCTTGGATAGTATTGTTTAAGGTTAAAAAATTTCTGAAGATTATTTTTGGAATATTATAATACCATAGTTTTAGGAAAAGGATAACCTGCAGGTTCGGGGATAACCCGTTGTATCAGACAAAGCTGCAGGAATCGAACCCACAACCATAGTGCGACATGCCTTTATTACCTACCACTAGCCTAAAGGAAGTCCCTAGTTATTACAAAATAGTTTTCCTAATATAAATGGTATGTGTTAATACTTTAATCCTTGTATGATTAGGATAAATATAATATTTTTGAGTTCCATTATCTTTTTGAGTGAAAGATGAGTTTGTGGTAGAAATTAGTTGAAGGTTGAAGCTCTACTTGTCAAGCATATATATATATATATATATACCTATCTCTTATTCTATGAATAAATTAATTCTTAAACTTTAGTAAATGCATATTAAAACAAAAAAAATGTGTTATCCTAGTACCTTATGTCTTGTTGAACTGATAATATTTTAAATCAACATAGATTGAAGGCTTTGAGGCCCTCAATTTTACACTTCTTAGTGATTGATGACCTCAATCACTCCCTACAAATATTTACGTTTTCCCTCCAATTATATGTCTTTAATTGCCACCAATGTTCTCCTTATCGATATCATAATTTGGTGGTGACTTTTTCATTTCCATTTCCCACTTATTAAGGTTAAATTTTATTAACCTTATTTCCGATGTGGGTTTTCCACAAAGGTATTTTCTATTTTCAACCTTTTATTTTCAAAGAAAAATTTCAAATTGCGAGGACACAATTTATTGAAGGAGGGGAGAATGTAACACCCTGAGCTTCCACGATACGCTTCTCTTTTAATAATGCAATAGCTTGCATTGTACGAAGGTTCGAGATTCAACACACCACAACCAATCAAAGTAGCCGTTATGAATAGTAATACCCACCTTTTGAAATTATATAAATTTTATATTTCAAAATGGACTTCATTTTTGTATTCTGAATATCGAAATTAGCCTATGTTGAATTTTTTGTAATTTTCTAAGAACTTCCAATTTTTTATGAATAGTGAAAAATACTTAAAAACAACTTTTTTAATCAAAATAATTTATAGTGATAAATTTACTATTGAGTGGTTTTAAAGTATAATAAGAATATATTTTTACCATTTTATCCAATGGTGTTCATTATAATTAATTTCACTTTGAAATTGGACATAAACAATTGTCAATCTTTTGATATATATTGTTTCTTAAAAACACGCTATTTGTTGTGACAACGGGAATTAGTTATAAAATTAATTAATGAAACTTATATGTTTGGAATTTTGTAAAATAGACATCATTTTTTAATTCGGAATATCAATTATAGCTTAGGGTGAAATTTTGGGATTGTTCTGAAAAACTTCAATTTTTGATGAATAGTGAAACCACTAAGTGGTAGTTAAAAAACCGATTTTTCGTTTAAATGAAACATTACCACTTCTGTGATTTTATTTTCAAAAATCCGACATACATGGTTGTCATTAGGAAGTAAAATTTGGATCAATGGGATTAAAATAATTTTGGTGAATAGTAACTTTTAAGTTTAATTAATCGCGATTAAAGGTAATTAGTGAAATTTAAGGTAAAAATGATATTATAAAAATATGAAAATACCTTTACACTTGTCCTACCCCTATTTGATGAGTCATGGCCGACCAATAAAATCCATGGGTCAACTTGGGGACCCCATGGAGCCACTTTGGTAGGAAAATGACATTAAAAACTTTTTATTTAATGTTAAAATAAAAATGTCACAAACATGAGTTCGTTTACTAAAAAAAAAATTAAATGGAGTTATACAACTCTTATTTTTGACAATAAATATTCATTAGAAAGATAAAAATATTTTCTACATCATGATATTTTTTTTATAATTTTTAGACATTAAATAAATTAAAATTTGTATGACACAATGATGATGTAGCGATTACCTCATTAATTAATGATTTAAATAAAATGAAAGGATAATGTAAAATCTAAGGCTTACACTTGTCAAAAACCTATTGGATGAGGATATTTAGAACCCTTATCACCTTATCCTCGAAATATATCATTTTTAGACCTTTAGAATACGAAAATTATTTCATAATAAATTAACATTTCAATATTTCCAAGAGTGCCCCTCCTCTCCTCTTATAAAAGGCCCCCACCACTACCACCTTACTCACACCTTCAAAGCCTTTTGGCTCAGCCAAACTCTGCCCAAATAATCTTTCAACTTCCCTATCTTACTCCTAGAAGCATCAATTTGGGCATAATTCTTCCCAAGGAAGCCTTTGGCTCAAATCAAAAAGAGTTACCCGATTCTAAGGTAATGTCTTCTCTTATGTTATTTTGTTTTATTTTGCTTCTCCAACCCCCTAAACTCTTCTAATTAATTTGTTTTGTAACAAAACCAGTATCCTCAATATACTAGGATGTTTTTATAATAAGTATTCGAGCTACACTTACTCACACCTACATATAATGGTTAACAAACATACTATTTCTGTGGATGTCGAATTTCTGCCTCACGAAACGATGATTGTTCAACACTCATATAACACCTTCAAGGGTGGCCATTAAGATGTAAATATATTTATATATGATATATAATATGTTTATGTTTTACTTAATCTTCTGTATTTTTCATTTATTTCATACCTTTATGGTTTCCATCATGGGTAAACGCGATATTTTCATTTTAGGAAGTGTGGACTACTGCCCCCTCAAAGTGATTTGAATCGTTAATGCCATATGTGGGATGTATAAAGGATGACGTAAATGGTATTATACATTATATTATACTTGGATTATAATATACCTTTATATAATTATGATTTCATTCCATTAAATATGAAATAGAAATGAAAGTAGCATTCATGCGTACGTACGGTTTACCGTCTCCATGAACGGTGCATTTCATTTCTTACCTCTAAATGTTACGTAATATTATGAATGAATGTATATACTGGATATATATGATATATATGATATCTATATCATGAATATAATTCTGGAGATAATGGATATTCTACCACATAAACAACTTGTAATTATTAGAAGTTTATTGTTGACTCAAGTACCAAATATCGACAAAATGACCATTATTAACTTAAATAATTACATAGTGTTCATAACATGGTAATAAGTGATATAAAAGGAATAATGAACTTGAAAAAGGATCTTAAGAAAGTAGATATTAACTCTAGTTTATTATTGAGGAGGTTAAATAACAGTTGAGTCAAGTCGGACACAAGGTAAGAGAACTTCTTAACCCAACTTCCATTCTTTAGGTTAATATCTTACTTTCAAATTATGTCATGATATTATTATGTACTATCTTGTATTTGTACTTTCTTTATGTGTACTTATAGTGAATACACATAATAGATCTATTTTATTTAAAAAATGATCTCTTAAGGGACTTCGTCTCAATCTCCTTTCATTGAGGCATATTTGGTTTTATACACAACTTTCTTTTATACGGTGTATAAACCCCTTTGACTTTTACTTTTATTCAAAAGGAATATTTTTATACGAAGCGTTTTTACTAAAAGACAAAAGAAATGTTTTTTCTTACGTATGCGGCGACAACAACTCCTCCACCGCTGTGACTATTATTTGAGTTTTGGCTTCCTCTATAAGCCATAACTTTTTTAAAAAAAGAAAAATAAATACCATGTTTTACTTTTCTTTTATTTTGGTATTGAAAATGGTTTTGATAAATTTTTTATTATATCAATGTGTTGTATTGATATCTTTTGATTGAAGTGTGGAAATATTATGTTTCCTTTATGCATGTTTTATGTGATACAATTATGTTATGGTTTATGATATGTTTAAACCTGTTTATATGAGTAATGCATTGGACATAATAAGTGACGGGTGGAGCCCGCTATAGCTCCTCGATGCATCGGTAGGTCTCATGAGACAAACTAGTGTCTTGGCATGAGGCCTTGACAAAATATTATTTGTAGTCTTGGCACGAGGGCTTGGCTATGTGGTTATGATAGTCTGGCATTATGCATTCCATCATTATGAAAGTGGTTATTGATATTGCATGTGATTATTTGACTATTATAATATCCATGTGAGTAAGTAAATGGAATTATTTAATTTTATTTTTTCCATATTATGCTGAAGTTAAAGTTTAAAAAGGATTTTGTTTTAGTTATACATTTCCTTAAATTTTAATGTTTATTTATGAAAACTTCCGCAATATTGGTATCCTTACTAAGCATCTGAGCTCACCCCTTTCAATGTTTTAATATTTTCCAGGATATGAAGAAGTATTTTATGAATGACCTGCAGGGATAGTCGGAAGAGGATATGAGTGTGGAATATGGAAACTTTGTTATTATAGTTTTTCACTTTATGATGTAATGTAACATTTATGAAGGTATCTAGTGTTTCCAAGGCTACTAAACTAATCAGTCATTCGAGACTTGATCTTTTGTGATCCTGCCAATGTTACGCAATAATGCACCAACTCTGAGTAACTGGGGTCAGGGCGTTACATTTATCTTTAGCCAAATAGTTATCAATTTATTCCTAGCTTTACATTCTTTACCAATTTCCATCAAGAATGAATGGTTAAAAAAAGAAGGCATAGATATCACACTATCTAGCAAAACAAGAGGCAATAACATAATATTGATATCAATTTATTTATCTATTTCAAATATTTATTATGTCAATTCCATTTTCATCCAGTAGGATAAAACATGATAACTATACAGTTTCACATATAAGAAAATAGAACTAATGAATCCCCTACCTCAAACAGTTCTTGACGTTCTTTTTATGAGAATATTCCACACAACAGGTTACGATCCTCCTCTCGCGACAACTGCATCCACCCGAGGATGCCACGGTACGACCGCACCAACCAAAACCCACAAAAACTCTATTAAAAGCATGGAGATCACATGCTATAATATGGAAAGGAGAAATATGAGGAGATGAACCCCAAAATAATGATGATAAAATGTACCATATATCAAATATTGATCGATACAGCTTGGTTGATTCAAAATAGAGCGGAACCAATCTGAGGAGGAAAGTTTGATTGTACAACTCTTATGAGAAGGAATGGGATGTTCGAGAATCTCACACCCGAGAACAAGGATAAAGAATTAGGGAGCAAGATATCGCATCCCATTAGAAGATTCAACAGAGTGACGGTTTATGATACAGTTAATTTCTCATTAAAAGCAGATCGCATTAAACCTTGTAGTTTGACCATGTAAAAACATCCCGAGCCTTACGGATAATTAATATAGGAGTTATGTCCTTTTAATCGGCCTTAGAGTCCTTCAAATGAGGCTTTAAATGCATTTTATGTCAAAGGAAACGTTAAAGGGGTGAAACAGTAGGAAGATGGGAACACTGTTCACCATTGGAACCTCACTGTTCTAGAAACATTGTTCATGAACCTCGCTGTTGGAACCTCACCATTTTGGAAACAATGTTCATGAACCTCACCGTTGAAAACTCACTATTCTGGAAACACTAATCATGAACCTCACTATAGGAACCTCACGTTGGAACCTCACCGTTCTGGAAACACTGTTCATGAACCTCACCTTTGGAACCTCACCATTATGGAAACACTGTTCATGAACTCGAAATTTGGAAAAATAAATAGAGGATTATGTTAGAACCTCACTATTCTGTAAACACATTTCATTAACTCAAAATTTGGCAAAGGAAATAGAGGTTGTTGTTAGAACCTCACTGTTATAGAAACATTGTTCATGAACTCAAAATTTTGCAAAGGAAATAGAGGCTGCTGTTTGAACCTCACTGTTCTGGAAACACTGTTCATCTAAGGTTACCGTAGCACTGTTCATAGAAGGTTAATGTTGAAAGTGTTCACCTAAGGTTACCGTTGCACTATTCACAGAAGGTTAATGTTGACACTATTCACCTAAGGTTACTATTTCACTGTTCACAGAAGGTTAATGTTGACAACGTTCACCTAAGGTTACTGTTGTACTATTCACATAAGGCTAATGTTGACACTGTTCACCTATGGTTACCGTTGCACTATTCACAGAAGTTTAATGTTGATGTTGTTCACCTAAGGTTACCACTGCACTGTTCATAGAAGGTTAATGTTGACACTGTTCACCTAAGGTGACCGTTGCACTGTTCACAGAAGGTTAATGTTGAAACTATTCACCTAAGGTTGCCGTTGCACTGTTCACAATGGTCTACTGTTGGAACTATTCACAGAAGGTCATCATTACACTGTTTACAATGTTCTACCATTGGAACTATTCATAGAAGGTCACAGTTGCACTGTTCACAATGGTCTACCGTTGGAACTATTCACCGAGGTTCACTGATGCTACTATTCACAAAAAGGGGAAAAATTGGAATAGTGTTGGGGATAAGTCACCTTGACCTACCGGGACACCTAAAACACCATATTTTCACAAAGGAATAGACTAGAGAGGTCCGGGGCATTACATCAGATACCTCTCAAAACATTCTTGTCCTTGAGAATTCCAAACCCACCTAATGAGAAAAAAATTGGGTCTGAACAACCACCCATCGAGATACCTCTCAAAATAAAGAAAGCCACAAAAGAAACAAAGGGAGCCATCTCATAAAAATGAAAGTTTTATAACCTTAAAGGCTACATCATTACATGGAAAGTGTTAAACATCAAACAACTCTGGGTACTAAGCACGCATATGTGACTCACGTTCCCAGGTACTCTCCTCCATGCCACCGTGTCACCACAAGACACGAACCAAGGTAATAGAACTCCCACGCAACACCTTATCCTTGTGGTCTTGGATCTCCACAGGCCGCTCCTCAAAGGTTTCATCATCATCAACATCGATCTCTCTTTAATTGATGACGTGAGAGACATCATAAAGATAATGACGGAGTTGTGATACATGTAAAACATCATGTATCTGACTCATCTATAGGGGAAGTGCTACTCGATACGCCACTACTCCAATATTATCTAACACCTCGAACAACCCAACAAAGCGAGGAGAAAGCTTACTCCCACGAACAAACCTTCACTGCCCACAATGGGGATTCACCTTCAGAAACCCATGATCCCCAAAATTATACTCTAAGGGTCTCCTCCTTTGATCATCATATGATTTCTGATGATCTTCTACTATCTTCATCCTCTCACAAATCACCTCAACCATCTCTGTTGTATTCTACACTAGTTCCGGTCCAAGAATTGCTGACTCTTCGACCCCAATCCAACACAATGGAGAACGACAAGGTTAGCCATACAAATCTTAAAACGGTGCCATATCGATGGTAGAGTGAAAACTATTATTGTAAACGAACTCCACCAAGGGTAAGTGCCTCAACCATGAACCTCCAAAATCAAGAACACAAGAGTGTAACATGTCTTCAAGAGTCTAGATGGTTCGCTCTATCTAAGCATATGTTTGAGGATGAAAAGTAGTGCTAAGGCATAGTTGAGAACCAAAAGCATGTTGGAGACCTCTCCACACCCTGGAGGTAAAACAAGGATCTCAATCAGAAATGATCTTCCTTGGGGCTCCATGAAGTCTCACCACCTCCTCTAGATACTTCCTTGACAAAACTTCCACTGAGCTCGACTCCTTGATCGCTATGAAGTTGGCCGATTTTGTTAAACGAACCACTACCACCCAAATAGCATCATGTCCTCCCAGAGCTCTAGGTAAACTAGTAACAATGTCCATTGAGATTTTCCCCCACTTCCACTGAGGAATATCTAATGGCTGGAGAAGACCACCAGGAACACGATGTTTGGCCTTCAAATTCTGGCAGACCAAACATCGAGACACAAACTCTGCAACCGCATGCTTCAGCCCCGACCACCAAAACTGGCTCCTCAAGGCTCGGTACATCATTGTAACACTAGGATGCACCGCTAAAGTCAAACTATAAAACTCTATGAGAACCATCTTATGCATCTTCAAAGGAATAAAAAATATTCCGTGATATAACACTCAGTGTTGTTCATCCTCCGACCAACCATCAGGGGCCTCGCCACAAACAACTCGGTCTCTCCAGACCTCCTCCTCTAGATACCCCAACTGGGACTCTTCCACCTTCTGCATCAAGGATGACTGTACCATCATCTGATATAAGCAACCTCTACTCCCAAATTCTCCCATATCAAGATGTAATGCTGACAGCTCTTCCATTACTATCCAGGAATCCCCGGATTCACACACAGCATCACTATGTGACTTTTGACTCAGCGCATCAGCTACAACATTCCCCTTTCCAGGTTTATACGATATCTCAAAGTCATATTCCTGTAAGAACTCCATCCACTGACGCTGTCGTAAGTTCAAGTCACACTGGGAGAAAACATACCTCAAACTCTTATGATTGGTGAAAACCACAAAGCGCTCGCCAATGAGGTAATGTCTTCAAAACATTATAGGAAACACCATAGCTGACAACTCAAGATCATGGGTGGAATAGTTACACTCATGTGGATGCAAATAACGAGACTCATAAGATACTATTGATCTATACTACATCAGAACACATCCTATCCCCAAATGTGAAGCATTATAGAAAACATCAAACTGAACTCCCTCAGATGGAAGACAAAGAATGGGAGCACTTACTAAATTCTCCTTTAGATACTTGAAAGCTTCCTGACACTGATTAGTCCATATGAATGCTTGATTCTTCCTGGTCAAAGCTGTCAGAGGAGTCACAACTCGTGAGAAATTGGCTATAAACCTCCTGTAGTTGCCTGTGAGACCAAAGAAACTTCGCACCAATGACACTATCTTGGGGGCTTCCCAAGACACAAGTGCTTCAATATTCGATGGATCCACAACTACTCCTTGATGGGACACAACATTCACCAAGAAACAAACTTCTCGAGCCCAAAACTCACACTTCGACAACTTCCCAAACTACTGATGTTGGCGAAGAACTCCCAAAACAGTGTGTAGATGCTCGGCATGCTCCTCTTCAGACATGGAGTATACAAGGATTTCGTCGATGAAAACCACCACAAACATGTCCAGGATCTCATGGAACACAACATTCATAAATCCCATGAACACATCTGGAGCATTTTTCATGCCAAACAACATTACAACGAACTCATAATGCCCATGATGACAATAGAAAGCAGTCTTTAGGATATCCTTATCCTTCATACGCATCTGATGATATTCTGACCACAATTCGATCTTTGAGAACCAACTTTAACCCTTCAGTTGATCGAAAAAATCATCAATACATGGAAGAGGATGGCGATTATTTATTGTCACTTTGTTCAAGAGACGATAATCGACATAGAACCGCAAACTGTCGTCATCCTTCTTCATGATCAAAACAAGTGCACCCCACAGTGACTGACTTGGCTGAACAAATCTGCAATGTAATAGACCATCAAGTTGTATATGTATCTCTCGTAACTCAGAAGGGGTCATCCTATATGGAGACATAGATATAGGAGACGCTCCTGGTTGTAGCTCAATCCCAAACTCAATCTCTCGTCGAGGGGGTAATGCTACAACCTCATCTGGAAAGAGATCAGGGTACTCTTCTACGACCCAAGGAAACACCAACTGCTGAACCTCTGAAGAAATCAACATCATCTCATCCATAATGGATGATAAGGATGGAACACGCCTATGACCCATCTGAGGATCTCACTCACCAACAAACACCACCGGCTCTCCATCTGCATCAAAGAAAACAACCTTCTTCCTAAAGAAGTCCACAATAGCATCCACCAAATACAACCAATCCATGATGAGGATGACATTATATGGTTATATTTGTAAACATAGGAGATCTCCCCAAGAGCTGTGTTTCCCCAACACTAGCTCACAGTCTCTACATACTTCAAACAAGTCAGCTCAACCTCCAACTGGCGTAGTCAACGCCAAGGGCACTGAAAGCCTCTCTACCTCAAGTCCCAAAGCATGAACAAGGGTAGGTGATATGAAAGAGTCTGTTGCTATTGAATCAAAAAAGGCATACGACCAGGTTGAAAACAAGAAAAGGGTACCTTGAACGACGTCTGGCTCGCCTGGAGCCGGCAACACTAGAGCATGAAGCTGACCACGACCTCATCCACGACCTCTTTGACCCTGATGATGACCACCACCATGGACATGCTCTACTCTCTAATGATGGGAAGCTTCATGGGGTTGTCCTCTGCCTACCACACCTACCCTCTACTGATCTAATGCTGGTGCAACCTGCTGCTTCTGCCTCGGCCGGAACTGCCTCAACGGAGGAACCTGGAGCAAAGCACCTGGTGCACGATGACTGCTTTGAAAGGTCGGGCACTCCCACTACTAGTGACCATGACCACCACAAGAAGAACAAGAACTTTATCCCTTGGCACATGCTTGAGAGTTGTTTCCTCTGGAAAAACGAGATGTGTTGGGATGGGACCAACCCTCAGCGGAACGGAAACTCTTCTGCCCGGAAAATTGGGAACCCCAGACAACAACTCTGCTTCATGAGGAATCATGATGATTTCCCTCTTGTGATGATCAGCTCCTAGCCAATGTCTTCTTGACAACCTCTGCCCTCGCTAGCACCTCAAGATATGTTTTCAGCATAAATGGGGTGATCTGGCACTAGATCTCTGGACGCAAAGCCTCCTCAAAATGCCTTTCCCTAGCCTCATCATCTGGAAGCAGTTTTGAAGCATATCGTAAAAGGTTCCTGAAACGGATTCCAAACTCTCGAACACTAGAGCTCCCCTATCAAAGGGTAAGAAGCTCCTGGTGACTGGACGCCTTAAAAGTCAAAGAAAGAAACTCCACTCTAAACTTTTCTTGAAACTCCTCCCATGAGATCATTGACTCCTCATGATCCCCAAGGAACAAGAACCACCACTACCTCACTGATCCATACAGCATCATCACAACCAAGAACACCCAATGCTCCTTCCAAGCATGGATTGAACTGAAGCCTATCTTGACCTCCTCCAACCAGTCTTCCATGACTACATCTGCAACGGAGCCCTTGTACTTCTGCAGACTATGGCGCTAAAAATCTTAGAGTGTCTTCCTCCAAGTGTCGTCATCGTCAACCTCTACCCTACAACGATCTGATGGAACAGCCTGCTGGACATCTCTTGTGCAAACCTGATGAGGACGTCGAACTAGATCCATACCTGTAAAATAACAAACAATTAGAGCTCCTAAACTTGGAATATGGAAGAATCATAATTAGTTAATTAATTGTTTTCTTTCATTGATTTTAGGTTAACCTATCCTAAGGTCTACCCATTCAAACACAAGCACAAGGAAGAATGATGCATGATCCTTTCATAGGTCTCTACCCTGCAACTAGTATCACCTTGGTTAGTAGCCATTGTAAACTTAAATGTCCGTACATTAAATCATAGGGGGCCCTAAATGCCTATGTCTCAGTCGGTCTCTAGTGTTTATATCACTTGATAGACATGAATGACACTGTTTCCCTACCAACCCATGCAACCTCACATGTGCCTAACTCCAAACTCCATCATATCCCTCAACCAGAGATATGATACCACTCTATCATGACCCCCTCCCCACAAAGTGTACCCCTCCTGGGCCGAAAATGTGAGAAGGGAGATAATGACCCCTGAGTCCTGCCTCCAATATGCCCCGGGTTGGTGACTAGCATTGAGGGTATAGTAAACACACAAATGGGAGGCATTACCCTCTAAAAGAACACATGCAGAACAGAGAGATAAGATAGACACCAACCAACTCTAACTCAGAACTGAAATATAAAAGAAAATCCAAGTGTAAATATGTAATGTCATGCAAAAATACTACAACTGGAACAGGAAAAATGAAAGTACCCAAAAGAAAGTAAAAACAGCAGCAAACACAAGCCTGAATAGCTATAACAACCCCAAGCTACTAGAAACCAGCTTGATCTCAAACCTTCTCCAAGTGAACTAAAAATTAATTTATATATAAATAGGGTGATTATAATAGTATACTCAGTAGGATCCTCCCTGAAGCCTCTCGTGCAAAAGTAAAGGAAGCATGCTAAAGCCCAGCGAACAACAAGTGAAACTAACTCATCGCCTAAATAGGTATACTATGTTCCAAACCTCACCATGGCTACTCTCACCAAGTAACACATACAAGAGTATATAATATAATAAAGAATATCAAGGGTACCCCACTACTACTTCCCCACTGGTTTTCCGCTTTTCCCCAACGTCACACGTCCTAAGCATCTCTCTCCAAAAAGGCTTGCCTGCAGACACCTGAGCGAATCACCACAACATGCACCTCATGAAACAAAACCACCACGTCCACGTAAGAGAAGTAACCAGGTTGTTTTTAGGAGCCACCAGAACCCACATAACATGTATCATACATCGGGTATTATACCTCAAGCCATTACAACCCATACACCGAGTAAGGATCCTCAAGCCATCACAACCTATATAAATTACACCTATATTAGTCCATAGGATACTCTATCCATAATATATGTGTGTGAATAAACACAATTCATTCCAACCCTCTACACACATATATGGGGAAAACTAACCACTTTGCCTACAAGCACAAGTATCTACCAATAGAAGTGAGTGGGGTTAAAGGGTGTATTCAGCCATTCATCCTCCCACCGGAATGTTGGGGAAAACACCCCACATGGCTCAAAATCCTTAGGGTTTCAGTTTCCCTTACTGATAGGGTGGAGTAGCCTATAGAAACACAAAAATTACAGAATATACTATATCTCACAACCACACTATGGGAATAACCTAGTCTTAGACTCAACTGCGGCTAACATCTCTCAGACTCTGGGCTGCCACTTCTAAGACTGGGTATCCTATAAGCACACAACCATTTAAATAGATTTACTAGATTACTTCATTCCCTTTTTATCGATTCCACTTTATGTTAATTAATTATTTAAACATTAACTAACCAAGAACAATTCCATATTAAAGTTTATTATAATCACACCCAAAGTACATAGTTCCTTCAAAATTACAACCTCATCATTATGTTCCAGAAAACTCCAACCCCATGGGTTAACAAAATTTATTAAATTATTCATTAAATAATTACTTTCCCACATTCCCAAGCATTCTAGAAAAACATTCTGTGCTACTAAACATAAGGGGGCTCAACACAGTGAGTAGATATACTACCCGTCAAGTCTTTTCCACCTATAGCAAGAGTGTAGTCCCATCCTTTCTTCAGAAGCTAAACACGGAAATCACATGGCATACCCCGCGCGTCTTCACCTCTTTCAGAATAAAGGTAAGCAAGACCATCTACCTTGAGAAGTGGAGAAAAGTAAAGCAGATAATCAACCAATAAGAAAAAGTAAGCATCCAACAATCACATCCACCCCGCTCCATCATTCCTGGTGTCCTCCCCGACACCCACATGCATAAAAAAATGCATCTCACCACTCTAGGAGTCATCTTCCACCATAACCAAATAGGCCTCCATGCCCCCACATACCAAAACAGCTAACCCGGCTCACATCACAACATAATCAACAGGGAAAAATATATATTAACAAATGGGATCTTGGCCCTTTAACAATAAAGAGGGTAACTTAGAACCCTATAAGAAATTATCTTTTTATCAAGCAGCCAGTTCTTTATTCCATCTGTAGTTGACCGATCTATTATTTTTAGGTTCTGACTATGTGAATCCTAAATAGAAAACTATCACAAATTTATTAAACATGCCTATGGCATCAATTTGATTAACATCAAATTACAACAATAAGAACCAGATTCATTTCATGCCTCCTTATCATTAGCCAAATAGTTATCAATTTATTCCTGGCTTTACGTTCTTTACCAATTTCCATCAAGAACTAATGTCTAAATAAATAAATAATAGATATCACACTAACTAGCAAAACAAGAGGCAATAACATACGATCGATATCAATTTATTTATCCAGTTAAAATATTAATTATGTCAATTCCATTGTCATCCAGTGGGATAAAACATGATAAATATATAGTTGCACATATAAGAAAAGAGAAGAAACAAATCCCCTACCTCAAACGGTTCTTGATGTTCTTTATACAAGAACAGTCCGCACAACGGGTCATGATCCTCCTCTTGTGACAACTGCATCCACCTGAGGATGCCACGGTACAACCGCACCAACCGAAACCCATGAAAAATCCATTAGAATCATGGAGATTACATGATATAATATGGAAAGGATAAACATGAGGATATGAACCCCAAAAGAACACCGATGAAACATACCTTATATCAAAGATTGATCAATACAACTTGGTTGATTTAAAACAGAGCAAAACCAATCCAAGGAGGAAAGTTTGATTGTGTAACTCTTATGAGAAGGAATGGGATGTTCGAGTATATGACATCCAAGAACAAAGAGAAATGATTAGGGATGAAGATATCTCGTTCCATTAGAAGATTCAACGGAGCGATGGTTTAAGACACACTTAATTTCTCAATAAAAGAAGATCACATTAAACCACTCGGTTTGACCAAGTAAAAACATCCCGAGCCTTAGGGATAATTAATATATGATTTATGTCCTTTGAATAGGCCTTGGAGTCCTTAAAATGTGGCTTTAAATGAATTTTATGTTAAAGGAAACATTAAAGGGGTGAAACAGTAGGAAGCTGGAAACACTGTTCACCGTTGGAACCTCACTGTTCAGAAAACATTGTTCATGAACCTCACCTATGGAACCTAACCGTTCTAGAAACACTATTCATGAACCTCACCATTGGAAAATCACCATTCCAGAAACACTGTTCATGAACCTCACCATTGGAACCTCACCGTTCTGGAAACACTATTCATGAACAGGAAATTTGGCAAAGGAAATAGAGGCTACTGTTAGAACCTCACTGTTTTGGAAACACTGTTCACGAATTCGAAATTTGGAAAAAGAAATAGAGGCTACTGTTAGAACATCAATGTTCTGGACACACTGTTCATGAACTTGAAATTTGGCAAAGGAAATAGAGGCTGCTGTTAGAACCTCACTGTTCTGGAAACACTGTTCATGAACTCGAAATTTGGAAAAGGAAATAGAGGCTGCTGTTAGAACCTCACTGTTCTAGAAACACTGTTCATATAAGGTTACCATTGCACTATTCATAGAAGGTTAATGATGACATTGTTCACCTAAGGTTACCGTTTAACTGTTCACAGAAGGTTAATGTTGAAACTATTCACCTGAAGTTACTGTTACACTATTCACAGAAGGTTAATGTTGACACTGTTCACCTAAGGTTACCATTGCACTATTCACAGAAGGTTAATGTTGACACTATTCACCTAAGGTTACTGTTGCACTGTTCACAGAAGGTTAATGTTGACACTGTTCAACTAAGGTTATCATTGCATAGTTCACAGAAGGTTAATGTTGACACTATTCACCTAAGGTTACTGT
This sequence comes from Viscum album, assembly GCA_963277665.1. Taxonomy (NCBI): domain Eukaryota; kingdom Viridiplantae; phylum Streptophyta; class Magnoliopsida; order Santalales; family Viscaceae; genus Viscum; species Viscum album. The sequence continues at coordinate 1,907,011,393 of OY728161.1, read as the reverse complement.
TGCACTGTTCAAAGAAGGTTAATGTCGACACTATTCACCTAAGGTTACCATTGCACTGTTCACAATGGTCTACTGTTGGAACTGTTCACAGAAGGTCACTGTTGCACTATTCACAACGGTCTACCGTTGTAACTGTTCACCAAAGTTCACCGATGCTACTATTCAAAGAAAGGGAAAAAATTGGAAAAGTGTTGGGGATAAGTTACATTGTCCTCCCAGGACACCTCAAACACCATATTTTCACAAAAGAATATACCAGAGATGTAACGCCCCGACCGTAGTTACCGAGAGTTGGTGCATTATTACATAACATTGGCATGATCACAAGAAAGATCAAATCTCGAAAGACCGATTGGTTTAGTAGCCTTGGAAACACTAGATATATTCATAAGTTTTACATTACATCATAAAATGAAAAACTAATACAACAACATAATGTCTCCATAATCCACACTCATATCCCCACATAATATCCCTGCAGGTCATTCATAATTTACCTCTTCACTTCCCGGGAAAAATAAAACATAGAAAAGGGGTGAGCTCAAATGCCCAGTAAAGATAACAATATAGCGGAAACTTTCATAAATAAGAATAAACATTTAAGGCAATGTATAACTAAAACAAAAGCCTTTCAAACATGAACTTTCAACATGGTACGACATAAATAAAATGAAATAATGCCATTTACTTATTCACATGGATATTCTACTAATCGAATAATCACATGCAAAAATCAATAACAACTTTCATAATGTTGGAATTCATAATGCCAGACTATCATAACCACATAGTCAAGGCCTCGTGCCAAGACTACAAATAAGATTTTGTCAAGGCCTTGTTCCAAGACACTAGTTTGTCTCATGAGACCTACCGATTCATCGAGGAGCTATAGCGGGCTCCACCCATCACATATTAAGTCCAATGCATTCCCATATGAAAAGGTTTAAACATAACATAAACATTCGTATTAAAACTAGCATACGAAATGTCAATACTTTTACCATAAACTATGAATGGTATAAAAATAGCACATCCACAGTCAAACATATAACAAAACCTTCAATACAATATAGAAGTTTTGTATCATAATAAATCAACTTCAAATAATCTTAAAATCCATCAAAGGATGTTGACATAGATGAAATCAAAATTCTTTTTAAAGAAATATCTCCTTTTATTTTGAAATCATTTAAGATCCATATAAAATAAAACATTTTCTTTGAAAATATTCTTATAAGCTTGTAAGGGAAGCTTTGAAGATTTTATAACAGCGGAAAATAGCCGCACCCGCCGTATAAGTTAAAAAAAACATTCTTACCATAATTCTGTCGAAAAGGTTAAAAAGGACCTTGTTTTGAAAATGATGGAAATATTCCTTTATAAACCTCTTATAAAAAAGTCAAACAAGGGTATAAATGACTTTAACCCATATTCCTGTAAATAATAAATATGTTTTGAAATACATTTCGAAGAAACATGGATGTGGATGATAATGAAATCCCAGTAGATTATTACGTATAAACAACCTCAGATAATGAAGAGATTGTGAAATAACCCTTACCTTGTACTTTTCCTTGGTTGGGGTAGGTTAACCTCCTGTATAATGGTGAAATAATTGTTATTAAATTATACAATAATCATATACATTAATATGATATCATATATGATCTTTTAATATTGATTTGATAATAATATCTTAGTATTATCGTTGTTTCAGGTGTTAACTTACTTGTTATGTTTTGTTACGTAAGACATGTTTGTAAAGGATAGGTTTTATATTATTCATATCCAGAATGATATCAAGTCCTTAAATATCATTTTTTAAATCATCAAATGATAATTATACCTGAATGGATACGATGGAGAATGAATCTCATCGCGTTCGTGGAGACGGTAGTACGTACGTACGAACGAGCGACAATATCATTCTTTTGATATTAAAATAATATATAAATGGATGGTATATCATATATACAGAATCCTTAACATGTTATATTTATTATTTACATGAGTTACACATCATTATTATACTCATCCAAATAATATTATATTGAATAACAATTACACCACGACGTGGAGACGGTAAGCCGTACGTACGCACGTATGGTGACATGTTATTCAAAGGGTGGATAGAATACTGAATATGGTTGTACCATATTTATAATAACATCACAGTATATGTGAGATACTGGAGTTATTATTTTAGAATGGTAACAACAAAGGAAGAAGAAGTGGAAGAAGAAATGAACTTGGAAAAGGGTGGTGAAATCATTACCTCTTCTTCGGGCTCTTCCTTTTGATTTGATCAAAAGGGCTCCTTAGGTTGGCTTTCTGATCAAACTAAGGCCTCTAGGTTGTAGTGAGAGAAGTTGGGAGAGTATTTGGGCAGATTTTGGCCGAACCAAAAGGCTTTGAAGGTGTGAAGAAATGAGAAGGAGTGGTCTCCTTTTATAAGGGAGAGGAGGGGCTCTTTAGGAAAGAGTGAAAGTATTACTTTATAATTTAATTATATTCGGTTTATAATGGTCCAAAAATCATTGAGGTCGAATATAAGATGACTCATATTCTAAATAACATCAACCAATAAGAATTGGACAGGTTTTAGATAATATTTTAATCATTATAATCTTATTTATTTCAATGATTTATTAATGAGGTAAACATTGCATCATTATTGTGTCATTAATAATTTAAATTATTTGATGCCTAAAAATTATAAATAAAATATCATTATGTAGTAAATATTTTTATATTTCTAATGAATATTTATAATCTAAAATCCAACATATATAACCCTATGTAACAATTGTTTTGCTAAAAGATATATGCTTGTGTCATTTTTGTATTCATTTTAACTTAATTAAAATAAAGTGTCATTATCACTTACAAGTTGATCCATGGGGTCCCAAAATCGACCCAAAGATGTCCATGGTCGACCATGTATCAACCAATAGGGTTAAGACACGTTTTAGGGTAATTTAGTATTATTATAATATTATTTTTTAACCCTTATTTACCGGATTTACCCTTAACCATGGTAAATAAAATATTTACCGCAGTAATTATTCAAAATGTCTAAAAATAAAAGTTACCTATTTACACAATTTGAACATCCTGATTCCAAATATGGAATCCATTTTCCTAAATTCAAAATACAGAAGTGGCAGAAATTAATTTAAAATTAATTCCCGTTGTCAAAACAAAAAGCGTGTTTTTAAGAGATAATAACTATCAAAAGATTGACACTTGTTTATGTTCGGTTTAATTGTAAAATTATGTCCAATGACCAATATTATATTAAATGGTAAAAATATATTCTAAATATACTTTAAAACTACTAAAATTCATAATTTATCACTATTAATTATTTTGATTAAAAAAGTTGTTTTTAATTAAAATTTAGTAATTTTCACTATTCATCAAAATATGAAAGTTATCTGAAAAGTACCAAAATTTCACCTTAGGCTAAATTCGATATTCCGAATCCAGAAATGAAGTCCATTTTAAAATATAAATTATATATAATTTCGAAAAGTAGGTATTACTATTCATAACGGCTAGTTTGATTGGTTGTGGGGTGTGTTAAAACTCAAGGTTGCGTACAACACACGCTACTGTATTATTCAAAGAAAGCATACCGTGGAAGCTTGGGATGTTTCATTTTAAATTTTTGATGTCCCCATTTAGTCAAAAAGTTTAAAATATTGTATTTAAAAAGGGTTCACTATTAAAAGTTGATAAAAGTGCAATACTGAAAATGAATTTGTTCTTGCATTATATCTAAGAAACTCATAATATGGATTCTAAAATTATAAGGATTATATAAAGTTTAAAATTTAGTTAATACTATTCATAACCTCTTTTGAATGGCTTTTTTTTTGTAAGTCATGGTGTGATTGAACTCGGTGTTGCGTGTAGTGCAAGTTATTGAATTATTTTGAAGAAATAACACACTATGAAATCTTGGGGTGTTACATTCTCCCCTCCTTCAATAAATTGCGTCCTCGCAATTTGAAATTGTTCTTCGAAAATAAAAGGTTGAAAATAGAAAATATATTTGTGGGAAAACCCACATCGGAAATTGGGTTACTAAAATTTAGTTTTAATATGAGGAAAAGAGAAATGAAAGGGTCACCACCAAATTATGATCTCCATTAGGAGAACATTGGTGGCAATTAGAGACATATAATTGGAGGAAAAACGTAAATATTTATAGGTAGTGATTGAGGTCATCAGTCACAAACAAGTATAAAATTGAGGTCCTTAAATTCATCAATCTATGATGATTTGAAATACCATCGGTTCAACAAAACATAAGGTATTAGGATAACACATTTTTGACGTTTCAAAATATCTTAGTTGAAATCCCACATCGAAAAATGAATTAATGAGGCCTCTATTTAAAATAAAGAGTCGAAAATATGAAGATTACCGAAAATAACACATACTAGGGTTCCATGTAGGAAAATGTGGATATGGAAGAAAAATCTAACCATCAATTATCTGATGGAGAGTGGTAGAGAACATGGCTATGAAAAGGCCAACAATCCCAAAGCCATAAATTAGTGATGATTTAAGGTACCATCTAGGAAAACATTTTTATTCTAAGTTTCTTTTCTTAATATTGAGGAATTTATTTATGAGATTGGCTAAGATCATAAGGAGATATACTTACTTTATAATTAGAGTTTTATCCATTAATAAATTTCTACCACAAACTCATCTTTCACTCTAAAAGATAATAGAATGTAAAAAAATTCTATTTACACTATTCGTATAGGGTTCCGAAATAAACGAATTTATAATTCATCTACAAGATCTTTTAATAAAAACTACATTATTTAATCCAGGACATCTCGTGGGCCAGTGGTAGGTGATACACCCTTGTCGCCCTTCGGTTGCGGCTTCAAGTCTCGCAGCCTTGCCAGACGCGACGGGTTGCCGCCCGACCTCTGGGTTTTCCTTTTATGGCAATCCAAAATAATCCAAACTAGAACTATCCAAAATACTTCTGTCCAAACTCACAGTCCAACATTTATAAGGAAGGTAAACATAATATAGATCCTTTTTAACCCGTAATAGCATATGAATACCTTCATCATGTATTACCATATTCCTTATTGATTACATTAATGCTCCCTTATTCCATATAGAATGCTGGATATACTTCATTAATCCAAAAATGTTTTAAACCCCAACAATGATGGAATATACAAATCATTAATCAGTTCCAAGGTAGTCAAGAATATCCAATATAATTTATCCAAAACAATCACATATTATTCCAAAATCACTACCTCAGTATCAGAACTATATTATGATTTATCATTCTCTCAACCATATATTTTCCAAAAATTTATCCTTCTATTGAGTCACTTTTCTTTGTTCCACACAATCTCAAGTCCTTAATGAAATAGTACTGCAGTACAATCCTTATATACTCCATAATTATTATAACAAGTACATTGTTGATACAACACTCAATTGACATAATCAACCTAAGAACTCTAATCATTCCTCTTCATCTGTGGTAGTATCATAACTTGATTATTATCCAATAACATCATTTGCGGCATAGTCTGATGACTGGGACATAGGTTCGCGTAGTGTCCAAACTCCTTGCAAACGAAGCATTGTACATTTAAAACCATTTTCTTACCCTTGTAGTCACGTACTTTGTGCCCTTTTCCTCCACACTTATAAAAAACTCTCATTCCTTTCAGGCAAGTTCCATGGTGTTTCTTTCCACAGTTACCACATATGGGAAAATTCTTCTTTTCCCTCTTCCCTTTATCCATCTTTCTCTCTTCCATCCTTTTCTTCTCTTGCTTCCCTTCAAATCCATAGGACTCAGTAAACTCTTTACTTATCTTATCAACACATGATATTATTTCTTCATATGATGATAATACATGGGAGACTATTTCTCTTATAAATTCTAGCTTAAGACCATGAAAGATATGATCCTTCCTTCTCTTTGGATCATGTGCATTCCTGGAGTTCTCATTCCTTCTACTGGGCACCATTTCTAAACAATGGCATACACTAGATCAGTTTATGAATCAAAATAAATAATCCCATACTTATAAAACACTTAACATAAATTGAACTATTTATGGATATAATCCATAATCATAAAAATGTCTCCTTTGAGGATGTATATACTCATAAACCCTTCATAATGATTTGTAAAGAAAATGAGAGTTATCCTAAGCATATCCCCCGGGAGTGTCGTAACCAAGAGTGCAGCAAGGCCCGTTGTCGTGCACCAGTTCCTGTTCGAGTCTAGCTCAAAGCGGTGTTTTCGGGTTTTACCCCTAGGTACATCTGTGCCAGAGCCGCCTCTACCTGCTCGTATCTAGACAGGGATGTATTGCTCGGAAAACTCACAAATTCTCTACAATACCAAAATTCTAGGAACTTCTTCTACACTAATCCTCAAAGTTCATCTTAGGTCTACGTGCTCTAATCAGAGTTTATCTAAATCTAGCTTCCAAGGTTTGTACTAAACTTCCTCTGATACCAACTGTAATGCCCCGACCCTAGTTACCCAGAGTCGGTGCATTATTACATAACATTGGCATGATCACAAGAAAGATCAAATCTCGAAAGACCGATTGGTTTAGTAGCATTGGAAACACTAGATATATTAATAAGTTTTACATTACATCATAAAATGAAAAACTAATACAACAACATGATGTCTCCATAATCCACACTCATATCCCCACATAATATCCCTGCAGGTCATTCATAATTTACTTCTTCACTTCCTGGGAAAAATAAAACATAGAAAAGGGGTGAGCTCAAATGCCCAGTAAGGATAACAATATAGCGGAAACTTTCATAAATAAGAATAAACATTTAAGGCAATGTATAACTAAAACAAAATCCTTTCAAACATGAACTTTCAACATGGTACGGCATAAATAAAATGAAATATTGCCATTTACTTATTCACATGGATATTCTACTAATTGAATAATCACATGCAAAAATCAATAACCACTTTCATAATGTTGGAATGCATAATGCCAGACTATCATAACCACATAGTCAAGGCCTCATGCCAAGACTACAAATAAGATTTTGTCAAGGCCTTGTGCCAAGACACTAGTTTGTCTCATGAGACCTACCGATGTATTGAGGAGCTATAGCGGGCTCCACCCGTCACATATTAAGTCCAATGCATTCCCATATGAAAAGGTTTAAACATAACATAAACATTCATATTAAAACTAGCATACAAAATTTCAATACTTTCACCATAAACTATGAATGGTATAAAAATAGCACATCCACAGTCAAACATATCACAAAACCTTCAATATAATATAGAAGTTTTGTATCATAATAAATCAACTTCAAATAATCTTAAAATCCATCAAAGGATGTTGACATAGATGAAATCAAAATTCTTTTTAAAGAAATATCTCCTTTTATTTTGAAATCATTTAAGATCCATATAAAATAAAACATTTTCTTTGAAAATATTCTTATAATCTTGTAAGGGAAGCTTTGAAGATTTTATAACGGCGGAAAATAGCCGCACCCGCTGTATAAGTTAAAAAAACATTCTTACCATAATTCTGTCGAAAAGGTTAAAAAAGACCTTGTTTTGAAAACGACGGAAAGATTCCTTTATAAACCTCTTATAAAAAAGTCAAACAAGGGTATAAATGACTTTAACCCATATTCTTGTAAATAAAAAATATGTTTTGAAATACATTTGGAAGAAACATGGATGTGGATGATAAAGAAATCCCAGTAGATTATTACGTATAAACAACCTCGGATAATGAAGAGATTGTGAAATAACCCTTACCTTGTACTTTTCCTTGGTTGGGGTAGGTTAAACTCATTTATAATGGTGAAATAATTGTTATTAAATTATACAATAATCATATACATTAATATGATATCATATATGATCTTTTAATATTGATTTGATAATAATATCTTAGTATTATCATTGTTTCGGGTGTTAACTTACTTGTTATGTTTTGTTACTTAAGACATGTTTGTAAAGGATAGGTTTTATATTATTCATATCCATAATGATATGAAGTCCTTAAATATCATTTTTTAAATCATCAAATGATAATTATACCTGAATGGATACGATGGAGAATGAATCTCATCGCGTTCGTGGAGACGGTAGTCCGTACGTACGCACGAGCGACAATATCATTCTTTTGATATTAAAATAATATATAAATGGATGGTATATCATATATACAGAATCCTTAACATGTTATATTTATTATTTACATGAGTTACACATCATTATTATACCCATCCAAATAATATTATATTGAATAACAATTACACCACGACGTGGAGACGGTAAGCCGTACGTACGCACGTATGGTGACATGCTATTCAAAGGGTGGATAGAATACTGAATATGGTTGTACCATATTTATAATAACATCACAGTATATGTGAGATACTGGAGTTATTATTTTATAATGGTAACAACAAAGGAAGAAGAAGTGGAAGAAGAAATGAACTTGGAAAAGGGTGGTGAAATCATTACCTCTTTTTCGGGCTCTTCCTTTTGATTTGATCAAAAGGGCTCCTTAGGTTGGCTTTATGATCAAACTAAGGCCTCTAGGTTGTAGTGAGGGAAGTTGGGAGAGTATTTGGGCAGAGTTTGTCCGAACCTAAAGGCTTTGAAGGTGTGAAGAAATGAGAAGGAGTGGTCTCCTTTTATAAGGGAGAGGAGGGGCTCTTTAGGAAAGAGTGAAAGTATTACTTTATAATATAATAATATTCGGTTTATAATGGTCCAAAAATCATTGAGGTCGAAGATAAGATGACTCATATTCTAAATAACATAAACCAATAATAATTGGACAGGTTTTAGATAATATTTTAATCATTATAATCTTATTTATTTAAATGATTTATTAATGAGGTAAACATTGCATCATTATTGTGTCATTAATAATTTAAATTATTTGATGTCTAAAAATTATAAATAAAATATCATTATGTAGGAAATCTTTTTATCTTTCTAATGAATATTTATAATCTAAAATCCAACATATATAACCCTATGTAACAATTGTTTTTCTAAACGATATATGCTTGTGTCATTTTTGTATTCATTTTAACTTAATTAAAATAAAGTGTCATTATCACTTACAAGTTGATCCATGGGGTCCCAAAATCTACCCAAAGATGTCCATGGTCGACCATGTATCAACCAATAGGGTTAAGACACGTTTTAGGGTAATTTAGTATTATTATAATATTATTTTTTAACCCTTATTTACCGGATTTACCCTTAACCATGGTAAATAAAATATTTACCGCAGTAATTATTCAAAATGTCTAAAAATAAAAGTTACCTATTTACACAATTTGAACATCCTGATTCCAAATATGGAATCCATTTTCCTAAATTCAAAACACAGAAGTGGCAGAAATTAATTTAAAATTAATTCCCACTGTCAAAACAAAAAGCGTGTTTTTAAGAGATAATAACTATCAAAAGATTGACACTTGTTTATGTTCGGTTTAATTGTAAAATTATGTCCAATGACCAACATTATATTAAATGGTAAAAATATATTCTAAATATACTTTAAAGCTACTAAAATTCATAATTTATCACTATTAATTATTTTGATTAAAAAAGTTGTTTTTAATTAAAATTTAGTAATTTTCACTATTCATCAAAATATGAAAGTTATCCGAAAAGTACCAAAATATCACCTTAGGCTAAATTCGATATTCCAAATCCAGAAATGAAGTCCATTTTAAAATATAAAATATATATAATTTCGAAAAGTAGGTATTACTATTCATAACGGCTAGTTTGATTGGTTGTGGTGTGTGTTAAAACTCAAGGTTGCGTACAACACACGCTACTGTATTATTCAAAGAAAGCGTACCGTGGAAGCTTGAGATGTTTCATTTTAAATTTTTGATGTCCTCATTTAGTCAAAAAGTTTAAAATATTGTATTTAAAAATGGTTCACTATTAAAAGTTGATAAAAGTGAAATACTGAAAATGAATTTGTTCTTGCATTATATCTAAGAAACTCATAATATGGATTCTAAAATTATAAGGATTATATAAAGTTTAAAATTTAGATAATAATATTCATAACCTCTTTTGAATGGATTTTTTTTTGTAATTCATGGTGTGATTGAACTCGGTGTTGCTTGTAGTGCAAGTTATTGAATTATTTTGAAGAAATAACACACTATGAAATCTTGGGGTGTTACAAGAGAAGTCTGCGCCATTACATGAAGACAATGCCAGATCATCATAAATCATATTCTAATCAAAGGAGGAGACTATTAGAGTTTATTGTTGGGGATCACATGTTTCTAAAGGTGACTCCCCGTCATGGGCAGCGAAGGTTTGGTCGTGGGAGTAAGCTTTCTCCCAGGTTTGTTGGGACTTTTGAGGTGTTAACTCAAGTCGGAGCTGTGGTGTATCGAGTAGCACTTCCCCCACAGATGAGTCGAATATGTGATGTTTCCATGTATCACAGCTTCGTCGTTATCTTTATGATGACTCTCACATCATCGATTGGGGAGAGATCGATGTTGATGATGATACAATCTTTGAGGAGCGGCATGTGGAGAACCAAGACTGGAAGGATAAGGTGTTGCGTGGGCATTCTATCCCCTTGGTTCGTGTCTTGTGGCGACATAGTGGCATGGAGGAGAGTACCTCGGAATGTGCGTCACTGATACGTGCTCAGTACCCAAAGTTGTTTGATTTTTAACTCTTTCCATGTAATAATGTCCCCTTCGTGGTTTGACCTTTCATGATTATAATATGTTTTTCTTTTGTTGTTTCTTGTGGCTTGATCACTTTTGGGAGGTATCTCGATGGGTGGTTGTTCCGACCCCGTTTCGTTTTCCCTTTAGGTGGGTTTTGAATTCTCGAGGACGAGAATGTTTTAAGAGGTATCTGATATAATGGCCTAGACCTCTATGGTGTATTACTTTGTGAAAATATGGTGTTTGAGGTGTTCTGGGAGGTCAAGGTGACTTATCCCCAAGACCTTTCCCATTTTACAGTTCGGTGAACAGTTGCAACGGTAGACCGTTGTGAATAGTGCAACGGTGATCTTCTGTGAATAGTTCCAACGATAGACCGTTATGAACAGTGAAATGGTAACCTTAGTTGAACAATTCCTATGGTAGGCCATTGTGAACAGTGAAACAGTGACCTTCTGTGAACAGTTCCAATGGTAGACCGTTGTAAACAGTGCAACGGTAACCTTCTGTGAACAATTCCAATGGTAGACCGCTGTGAACAGTGAAACGGTAACCTTAGGTGAACAGTGTCAACATTAACCTTCTGTGAACAGTGCAACAGTATCCTTAGGTGAACCGTGTCAACATTAACCTTCTCTAAACAGCTCAACGACAACCTTAGGTGAACAGTGTCAACATTAACCTTCTGTGAATAGTGAAACGATAACCTTATGTGAACAGTGTCAGCATTAACCTTCTATGAACGGTGCAACGGTAACCTTTAGTGAATAGTGTTTCTAGAACGGTGAGGTTCCAATGGTGAGGTTCATGAACAGTGTTTCCAGAACAGTAAGGTTCCAACAGTGAGGTTCATGAACAGTGTTTCAAAAACAGTGAGGTTCTAAAAGTAGCCTCTATTTCCTTTTCCAAATTTTGAGTTCATGAATAGTGTTTCCAAAACGGTGAGGTTTCAACGGTGAGGTTCATGAACAGTGTTTTCAGAATGGTGAGGTTCCAAAGGTTAGGTTAATGAATAGTGTTTCCAAAATGGTGGGGTTCCAACGGTGAGGTTCATGAACAGTGTTTTCAGAACGGTGAGATTCCAATGTTGAACAGTGTTTCCAGCTTCCTACAGTTTCACCCCTTTAACGTTTCATTTGATGAAAAATGCATTTAAAGCCTCATTTTAAGTACTCCAATGCTGATTCAAAGGACATAAATCCTATATTAATTATCCCTAAGTCTTGAAATGTTTTTACTTGGTTAAACCGCATGGTTTAATGCGATCTGCTTTTAATGGGAAATTCAGCATATCTTAAACCGTCGCTCTGTTAAATCTTCTAAAGGGACGAGACATCTTCCTCCCTAATTAATTCTCCTTGTTCTCAAGTGTGAGACACTCTAACATCCCATTCCTTCTCATAATATTTACACAATAAAACTTTCCTCCTCGGATTGGTTCCACTCTGTTTTGATGCAACCAAGTTGTATCGATCAATCTTGGATATAAGTTATGTTTTATTGTCATTCTTTTGGGGTTAATCTTCTCATGTTTCTCCTTTCCATATTATATCATGTGATCTCCATGCTTCTAATAAAGTTTTCTTGGGTTTTGGTTGGTGTGGTCGTACCGTGGCATCCTCAGGTGGATGTAGTTGTTTTGAGAGGAGGTGATCGTGAACCATTGTGGTATAAAGAACATCAAGAACCATTTCAGGTAGGGGATTCGTTGCTTCCCTTTTCTTATATGTGCAACTATATAGTTAGCATGTTTTATCCCACTGTATGACAATGTAATTGACATAATAAATATTTGAACCAGATAAATAAATTGATATTGATAGTATGTTATTGATAATTCTTTAGATAAAGATAATGCAACATGAAATGAATTTGGTTCTTCTTGTTGTAATTTGATGTCAATCAAATTGATGTCGTAAGAATGTTTAATAAATTTTTGATAGTTTGTTGTTTAGGTTACCCATAGTTGGAACCTACAAATAATAGATCAGTTAACTATAGATGTATTAAAGAACTTGCTATTTGATAAAAAGTTAATTACTTGTAGAGTTCTAAGTTACCCTCTTGATTATTAAAGGGCCAAGAGCCCATTTGTTAAGATATTTGTTTTCCTTCTGCTTGTGTTGTGATGTGAGCCTGGATTGATGTTGTGGTATGTGGGGGCATGGAGTTCTTTGGTTGGGGTAGTAGATGACACCAAGAGTGGTGAGATTCATTGGTTTATGCATGTGGGTATCGGGGAGGACACCAGGGATGATGGAACAGGATGGATGTGATTGTTGGATGCTTGCTCATTCTTATGGGTTGATTACCTGCTTTACTTTTCCTCACTCCTCAAGGCAGCTGGTCTTTCTTACCCTTTTTCTAAAAGAGGCAAAGATGCGCATGGTATACCATGTGCTTTCCGTGTTTAGCTTCTCAAGGGGGGATGGGTCTACATGCTTTCTATAGGCGACAAAGACTCGACGGGTAGTACATCTACTCACCGTGTTGACCCCCCTTGTGTTTAGTAGCATAGAATGTTTTTATATAATTCATGGGAATATGGGAAAGTAATTTTGTAATGAATAATTGAATAAATTATGTTACCCCTTTGGTATGGATTTTCTGGAACATAATGATGAGGTTGTAATTTTAAATAGACAGTGGACTTTGGGTGTGATGCTAATGAAGTTTAATGTGGAATTGTAAATGGTTAATTAATGCTTAAATAATTAATTAACGTAAAGTAGAACTGATAAAAAAGTGAATGAAGTAATCTAATAAAGCTCTTTCAATGGTTGTGTGCTTATAGGATACCTAGTCTTAGAAGTGGCAACCCAGAGTCCTAGAGACGTTAGGTGCAATTGAGTCTAAGACTAGGTTATGCCCATAGTGTGGTTGTGAGATATAGTATATTCTATACTTTTTGTGTTTCTATATGCTACTCCACCCTATTAGTAAGGGCAACTGACACCCCAGGGATTCTGAGCCCTGGGGGGTGTTTTCCCCAACATTCTCGTGGGAGGATGGATGGTTGACTACCCCCCCTTGGCCCCACTCTCTTCTCTTGGTAGATACTTGTTCCAGTAGGCACACTGGTTAGTTTTTCCCATATATGTGTGTAGAGGGTAGAAATGGCTTGTGGTTATTCACACACACATATTCTGGATATAGTATCCCATGGACTACTATAGGTGTAACGTGTATATGCTGTGATGGTTTGAGGATCCTTACTCGGTGTATGGGATGTAATGGCTTGAGGTATAATACCCGATGTATGATACACGTTATGCGAACTGTGGTGGCTCCCAGAAACTACATGGTTACTTTCTTGCATAAATGTGGTGGTTTGTTGCATGGGGCACATATTGTGGTACTTCACCTAGGTGTTTGTGGGAAATCCTTTTTGGAGAGATATTTTTAGGACGTGCGACATTGGGGCAAAGCAGAAAACCAGTGGGGAGGTAGTAGAGAGGTAACCTTGATATTCTTTATTATATGATATATTCTTGTATTTGTTACTTGGTGAGAGTAGCCATGGTGAGGTTGGGAATTTTTTATACCTATTTAGATGATGAGTTAGTTTCACTTGTTGTTCACTGTGCTTTAGCATGCTTTCTTTAATTTTTCACGAGAGGCTCTGGGGAGGATCCTATTCAGTATACTGTTATACTCACCCTATGTATATATAAACTATTTTTCAGGTCACTTGGAGCATGTTGGAGATTAAGTTGTTTTCTACTAGATTGGGGTTGCAGGAGCTGTTCGGGCTTGTGGTTGTTGTTGTTTTTACTTTCTATTGGGTACTTGCAGTTTTCCCCTTCCAGTTGTAGTACTTTTGCATGACATTAAATATGTGCACTTGGTTTTTCTTTTATATTTCTGTTCTGAGTTAGAGTTGGTTGGTGTCTATCTTATCTCTCTCTTCTGCATCTGTTCTCTTAGAGGGTAATTCCTCCCATTTGTGTGTTTACTATACCCTTGGTGCTAGTCGCCAACTCAGGGCCTACTGAAGGCGGGACTCGGGGGTCATTATCTCCCTTCTCACATTGCCAGCCCAGGAGGGGTACACTTTGTGGGGGGGGGGGGGGGGTCATGACATTATATATATATTTAGATACATTGAAATGTTATAACTTGATATTTTATTTTTGAATCACATTGTTTAAATGGTTTTTATTTTTAGTTTTAATATTTTTATTGATTTTTATAATTTTCTATAAAATCCACACATTATAATTTTGTTTTCTATATTTTAAGTTACCCGTATTCAAGTTGTACATGTTGTGTGAGGGTATCCAATAGGCTGTATAATGGTACCTCCCAAGTTTTTTTTAAAGTACATCACATAAATTTAAAATATATGTAAGGGTA
Organism: Viscum album; assembly: GCA_963277665.1. Classification (NCBI taxonomy): domain Eukaryota; kingdom Viridiplantae; phylum Streptophyta; class Magnoliopsida; order Santalales; family Viscaceae; genus Viscum; species Viscum album. The sequence continues at coordinate 1,906,996,291 of OY728161.1, read as the reverse complement.
CTACAAGGATTTTGGTTATGGTAACATATCTATGGCATCTATGCAATGTTCTATTGTTCTTCTAAAGGGCTACTGAAAGGTCGTCTACTAATATATAAAGGTAGTGTGGAAATTTTAAAAAATTCATAATGATAAATTACATGATTCAAGAATTGTGTAGGGGTATATATTACTCTTAACAATTTCATTAAGGAAGTATGAACTTTTTAAAGACCATAAGGCACTGTATCACAGTATACTTATGGATATATTCACTCATATAAGGTTCATTTGTGTGGAAGGTTCTACATCATGGAAATGAGTTATGTTAGGGTAATTATTGGATCTATATAAGGGTAGAATAATAGAGAACATAAAATAAAATACCTAAAATGGAAAATGAAAATCAAATAAACAATTTAACTAGTTCAACTAAATCATGGTGATCTCTAACTAACAATCCATGTAGTGATCATTCAAATGAAGAAGGAGGTGAAGATAATCGGAAGAATGTTTAGAAAAGTGAAATATTAAGATGATATTAGATAAAACCATCCTAAACTTCAATATATGAATATATAAGATGATATGAGGCTTTTTTGATTTCTTTAATTGATATTAAATGTAAGGAGCTTGGTGTGGAATTTTCATCTATCAATATAAATAGTTTTTCCTCCCCATTTAAAAGGATTTGAGTCTATGGGCATCTTTCTCAACTTAATTGGTGGACGATATTATTTATTATGTTCTATACATTATAATTTAAATAAAATTCATTTATGAATTTCAATTCATCATGATTTCATTCTTACATATTTCCGTAGTGATCTATAAGATCTATAAATATGGGGAACTAACTTCAGGGATTAGTACTCAAGAAATATTTTATGGCTATTCTAAATCCCTTCTTTATAATTTTACATTATTTCTCTAATCCCTGTTTAATAGTTAGAGATAGAAATTGGATTGATAATTTTCCTATACTCTCCTCATTTAATACAGTATTCTCTTATATATTGGAACTTATCTCCCCACCTTTTCATCATTTACATAATATATGGATGGACCTATGTGGAATAAGAGTGGAAAAGCACGCTATTGGAGTTTGTTAATGGGACACTAGATTCTTTAGTCAGCTGAGTTCATTAAATATTCACTGTAGAAGTGGGGGTAATTACATCTATGTGTTAAATTTCATGATTTAGATAGATAGGAGGAATCAATGATTGATATGACTTGATATTTGGGTGAGAAAAACTATAGGATAATGAAATACCCTTGTGGTCAAATTGACGTATGTTCTGGTTCACCATGAAGTTTTGTTTAATTTCATAAAAAAATCAATCTTTTTTTAAACCAATACAAAATAAATTTAAGTTAAAGAGTAGTAATGCTCCAGGACCAAATCCTTGAGAGACAACCTTGGTCAGCCACTAGGATATGTTTTAGGAGTTATAAGAAATATATTTAATGAAAGATCCATTTCACCTTTAGAATAATGCAGTGACAACCTCTATGTCCACGGTCACATTTCTCTATAGACATGGAGTTGGAAACTTTTTGGGTTTCTGTTGAGAGGTGTTGTAGAGACCTAAGGATATCACTGTTGATTGGTATATGAATATGAGTCCACTCTTGACATGGGTGGTGTCCCTAAGGATACCTTATTGATCATCGAGGTTGGGAATAGGGGTTTGAAACCCTAGACATGAGGGTCACACAATTCAGGTTATATCCTTCTTACATACGGATCCCCTAGGTTGTCTCCATTCCACCATTAGAATATGCCAACAACTTTCTTAGGTGGATGCTATAATATTCCAAAACTCTTTAAATGTATGAGAATCCATGAGAATTTAAGACCATTTTTTATATTCAAATACTATCAAAACATACAAAAAATCCTTTTGGGTGAGGATAGGAATATAATCTCACTCCTCGATAGGTACCTCCTGAATATGTTGGTGATATTCATATGCATGAGTAGGAATATGGTCCTGACCTGATGTTACTTCCAAAACATTTCATTAATTTACTCTGATAATGGAATAAATAGAATCTTTATCCTAAGTTTCTTGCATAATATGTTGATGATATCAGATAATATTGGAAAGAATATGGTATTTCTCTAAAGGATCTAGTGAGGCATTCCAGTAAACTCTAGTTGGAACATAAATGTGAGACTGATCTTATACATTTCCAAGTACAGGGATACGTTAGTAGTCCTTCATAATGGGAGGAGGAATATAAACCATCTCTTGAGTAGTGGATAGAGAATATAGGTGAGATTCTATAATGGTGGGTGAAGTAATATGGGACTACCCCATTTTTTACATTAGAATATGTGGTCGATGGTCCTCTATAAATACTACAAACAATATATGATGAAAGATCCTTATAATTTAAGTAGATATATAATCCTTCCATTAAATCATCACTATAATACACTAGTATGTTTATTCCAATGGAATGGGCTATAATCCCACTCTTTAGGGGGATAGGGGATATAATCCCACTTATTTTATCCATTATCCATCCAAATAGGCCAACAATATTTGTTATTGGGGGAAAGGATTTGATATTACTCCCTAGATGCTGCAAAAATATGTTGGTGCACTTTGTATAATTCAACTAGAGTATGATGATAGACTTATTAGGTATGAATAGGGAAATAATCATCCTCTTCATTATCTATCATTATTTTTGATGGACTATATCATGGGGAATAGTAATATGGGAATTTTATTAGTGCTGGTGTGTTTTCATTCCCAAGTAGAATTTCATCTTAGTTTCCCTAGACTTAGAGACTAGGATTGGATTCTACAGAGAATCCTCCTTGGTATAATCTTTAAGGAAATGAGATACATAAATTTTATGGTAGTAATGAATGGTAATAGGATTACTCCTAGGTGATTTCATGTCATTAATGATTCCATGATCAACCTCTTGTTATTCCTTTCTACGATAAGGGGGAGAAACTTGTTGCGCTTCAAGGAAAGGCTCCTAAATTTTTTTGATGGAGGACACAGATTCCACCAACTTCTTTATATCCCATATTTGAGTGTATTATCTATGGTTATCCATTTCCCAGTGGATGTAGTGTACAAACACCAAATTCATGATAATAGAATTTAGATGATACTCTTAGGGAAACACATTGGTCACCTAGTGCTAAAGGCATTGAGTGAGTCACACCATCATTCAGGGCCATTGTGTCACTACATTCATTATAGTCATAACATGTGTCAGTTTCCTATCCATTAAGTAAAATATTTAAATTCACTTACATAGTTATGGGCTTGGTATGATAGCTTATCTTATGATGATTATGAGATAGAGGATACCATTTCTTTGGATATAAAGGAGTTATAGATAGGATTTGGAAATTATAAAGGGAGATAAACAAACATAAATAAGAAACCTATTAGCATGGTATCAAAAATTAGAACACATTTTTTTGATCACTTTCATAGTTAAATAATTTACACTGTGTTAACCTTTTTTTCAGACAGAAACCCGATGCGTTCCCAACCTATATTTTTTTGAGTTGGTATAGACCTGAATTTTAAAGGTAGGTGATTATTTGTACATTAACTACATCAAAGTTGAATGTATGTTGGTCAAGAGGATGGGAGTTCAGGTTCATCCTCCCCGTTTTAGGGAGGATTATTTCCTACACTGAGACTCTCTTAGAGATTTAATATTTTTTCATAAATCATTACTAGATGAAAATTTGAGCCTAGTTACCCATGTGCTAGTAAATCAACTGAAATTGTGGTCATTATACTATGTTTTAAATCCACAAATGAGATGACACAATGTAACAACCCATAATATTCTAAACACGTTTTTATTTTATTTATTCGATTTCCTTTAAAATAATAATTTAAATTAAGTATTTTAATTAAATTTTTTATAAGTTAATAACATAATAATGCTTATATATAATTATATAGTGTTCAAATCAATTTTATATTGTTATATTTTAATATGAATATATTTATTAATGTATTTCAATAACAAATTTATCGAAAGGTGTGTTTGATAAAATATGTTAAATAAATAAATTAAAAAAACAATATATTGACTGTTGTGGTTATACTAACTATTAAAAAAATTATATAATATGAAATAGAAAATGATATACATTGAAAATAATTATTTTTTTTAAAAAAAATGGTCTTCAAAATAATATATGGATATGTGTGTGTGTGTGTGTGTGCATGTATGTATGTGTGTGTATATATATATATATAAGAAATTATAGTCATTAGTTTTAAATTTATGAGTTACATTTAGATTTATAAAATTATTTCTATTTTAAAACAATGAATTAAATATATATATTTTACATAAGTGTTGAAATTATGTTTTATAGATATTTTTATACAAATTTTATGATAGTTTTATTTTTATTTAAAACCTGATTTATATATATATATAATTTTTGGTAAAAATAAATATATGAGTTATGGAAGTATCAATTATACACACACACATATATATATATATGTAATTATTGTTTTTTTAAAATATATATGTTATATTTTAAGGGTAAGATAAAAAATAATAATAATAATAAAATGATAATAATAGAATGATTTAATTTACACAAAAGTCAAAAATAAAATTAGAAAAGTAGGCTCAGGGAAACGTGAAAGGGAAAAAAAGAAAGTAAAAAAGAAATAAAAATGAATAAAAAAATGAAAAACATGATTTCAGAAAAAAAGGGCATAATGTTAATTCTTTGGGAAGAAACGGTAAATATGTTTCATAAAAAATGGAATTAGGGGCGCGATGTTCTATTAGGGTTAGGAGGGGTCCTATGTGGAGTTATAGGTCTTATTTTGGGGAGGATTTGTTATCGGGATAGAGGAGAACTCAAGGGGTTGCGGCCTGCGAGTTCATCCGAGATTCCAAGACAAGGTCATGTCATGCCACCGAGGGGGTACAAATGAGATTAAGAAAACCCCAATTTCTGTCCATGGCCTAAGCTGTTGCATATGGTCTTCTTATAGTCTTCTCCTCAAGTAATGGAAGTTTATTTACTTATTTTAAGTGATACTCTCTATTCTCTAGTTTTTCGAAAGTAAAAATTATTTATTTTCAAACATATATTTATTTGAAATTTTATTTCATTAAGGGTGTAATTAAATTGGTTTTCGATTCTGATGATTTAGTTTTAATAAATTATGTAAGGGGTTATATGTTTTATTGTAAATATTTTATTCAAGTTATAATTAATTTATTTATTTATGAAGTTATGCAATTTATGCTTTATTTCAAAGGTTGTATATACATGTATACATACATGTATATCTATCCAACAAAGTATAAATTTTTTCAGAATAATTAATGTACGGGTGTATATTTATTATGGTAAAATTTAATTTAATGTGGATTAATAGCGTATTTATTCCAAAACCATTTTCCCACTTATATAAATATGTATATATCTAAGTTTATGCTTTAAATTGATATCATAATAATTAATCCCAATGAATAATCTCATTTTTCGACGTTTTTCTCAATCATTCATACATTCTATGATGATGAGCTTTGTAAATTCAATTTCAAATATATATATATATATATATACATATGAAGTTTCTATTATTATTGCATTTATAATTTTATCTTCATGTTTCTAAAAAGTGCGCATAACATGTCATCACATTTTATTAACATTAGGGTCATTACATCCCCATATAAACATGGTCAAACGATTATGCACATCATCAACACTCGTTGCTTTATAATAAACTCATGGTTTCAATTTTAACAAGTACATAAATATCATTGAAATTATTTTATTTTAAATGTTTCCCTTACAATTTTATAATTAATTATTACGATCAATTATGGAAAATGTATTTCATATAAAAAAAGGATTAAATACTTGGATAGTCCATTCAAAGCCTATTTGGTAGATGTTTTGGTTATAACCAAACTTTTAGGTGATGCAATGTAAGTTCATGTATTTATATACATGTAAATATATATATATATATATAATTATGAATGTGAATTTTAAAGCTATGACATGTTTTTTCAAAAAATAAAAACTCAAGTGAAAATATATATATAAGTAAAGAAAGCATAAAATGTTTTTGAAAAACCTGGTGCCTGACTGTTGTAAATATTGAAGGGAAATGGGGAGTGAACTCATCCTTCAACAAGTGGGTTAGCCCAGACAACCATAAAAAATTTAAGCATTCTCAGAATAGTGTTGTTTTCAGAAACATGCATATTGTTTCTAGAAAAACATTGGATTATGCTTATGTAATTTTAAACATAAGTACTTTCTAAAATGATCTAGAATTTTTTTAAAATCACAAGTGATTTAAAATATTATTTTCAAAAGGGTATTTCTAATTATATTTACAGAGTTATTTTTAAAAGAATATTTTATAAGGATTTATCAAAGGGTTTTAACCCTTTATTGGGCATACTTAATGCTCACCCCTTGTTTAAAATTATTCTTCATAGGACACTTTGAATCCCAAAGTGATACATCATGGTTTTTACACACGTGAAAGATAAGTTTTACTTTTTGTTTTGTTTAATTTTATTGAAACTTTGATAATTTTTCAGCATGTATTTAATTCTCTAGAACCTAGACTGGTAAAATATCCCCTACTATGTAATTTTTAAGCTTGGTTCCATATAATTGGTATAAGTGGAATGATCTAGAAAACTTTAGAGATTAAATATCGTCATCTAGAAGTCTAACAATAATATATTTTTTCAAAAATTCTGAATACGAAATTTCAGAATTCTTTTAGTCCGATGATATGAATTTTAGGGACACCATTATTTTGAGGGGGGAATGATGTAACTACCTAGAATATTCTAAACTTCATTTTATTTTATTTATTTAATTTTCTTTAAAACTGATAATTTAAATTAAGTATTTCAATTAAATTGATTATAACTTAATCATATAATAATTCTTATAGATAATTATATAGTGTTCAAATTAATTTTATAGCATTATATTTTAATATGAATATGTTTATTAATGAATTTTAATAACAAATTTATCGAAATGGGTGTTTGATAAAATATTTTAAATAAATAAATTAAAAAAACAATATATTGATTGTTTCAATTATACTATGACCAAAATTATTTAATATGAAATAACTAATGTTATACATTGAAAATAATTAATTTGGTTTTCGAAATAATATATGGATATATATATATATATATATGAAATTATAGTCATTAGTTTGAAATTTATGAATAAAAATTATACTTAAAAAATTATTTATATTTTAAAGCAATGAATTAAATTTCTATATTTTAATTAAGTGTTGAAATTATATTTTATACATATTTTTATACAATTTTTATGATAGTTTTATCTTATTTAAAACCTGATATATATATATATATGTGTGTGTGTGTGTGAAATGTTTTTAAAAAATAAATATATGAGTTATGAAAGTATAAATTATAAATACACATATATAAATATATGTAATTATGGTTTTTTTTAAATATATATTTGTTAGTTTAATGGTAAGATAAAATAATAATAATAATAATAAAATGATAATGATGGAATTATTTTCTTTACTCAAAAGTCAAAAGGACGATTATAAAAGCAGGCTAAGGGGAAATGTGAAAGGGAAAAAAAGAAAGTAAAACAAAAAAAAGGAATAAAAATGAATACAAAAATGATAAATGTGTTTAATAAAAAGGGAATTGGGTGCACAATTTTCTATTAGGGTTTTTTTGGGGTGCCAGGTTGAGTTATAGGTCTTGTTTTGGGGAGGATTTGCGATCAGGCTAGGGGAGAACTTGAGGGTTCACAGCCTGTGGGTTCGTCTGGGAGTCCAAGCTGAGGATGTGTCACACCACCGAGGGGGTCCAGTTGTGTTAGGAGATTGAGTTTGGCCGGGAGTCGAGGACGATGTAGGTTGAGTAAATGCAGGTTGGGGGTTTCGTGTGAGAGTGTTCATCACTGTGGAGTTGCATATTTGTTTTAAATCTTTCACTAATGAGAAATATGAGGTCGGGGATGTTATGAGTAAAGTAAAGATCAAGGGTAGGGTTTGTGTATTTTGTTTTAGGTGTTTTTGTCCAAATCAGTTGTCAATATTGGATATGTGTGTCATTATCTTTATTTATGTTTATGTTACTTTTTAATCCAGTTTATCATTTAATTATTGGTCTATGTTGTGATGTGATTGTTTATCTACTCAGATTTTAGTCTTGGTTAATATAAATTTTTCTCAGATCTATGTGTCATTTTCTGTTTCAATTATTTTTGGGTTTGATATGAAAACATGGATTCTTCTATACTATTATCATTATTTTATATTAATTCTTTCATTGTTCTGAGATGGATTTATTTGGATGAATGAAATATAGTATATGTGAATATTTGTTTCCCTGTTGTCCTCACCATAAGTCCCCTCTTGCCAAGAAAGCTTAGTCTTGCACATCTATTTTTTACACAAAAGATCTTTGGCTACAAAAGCTTCATTTCAGTGTGAAAATGAGATTGGGAAAACCCAAATTTCAGTCCATATCCTAAGCTACTGCAGATAGTCTTATTGTAGTCTTCTCTTCAAGTAAGGGACGTTTATTTATTTATTTAAAGTTATACTCTCTATTTTCTAGTTTTGTGTAAGGGGAGAAATATTTATTTTCCAACATAAATTTATCTGAAATTTTATTTACTTAAGGGTGTAATTAAATTTGTTTTCAGTTCTCATTATTTTTTTAAATTATTCAAGGGTGATTATATGTTTTATTGTAAATATTTTATTCAAGTTATAATTTATTAATTTATTTATCAAGTTATGTAATTTATGTTTTATTTCAAATGAGGTATATACCTATACACATACATGTACATCTATCCAAACAAGTATAAATGTTTTCAGAACAATTGAAGTATGGGTGTATATTTATTATGGAAAAATGTATTTTAATGTGGATTAATGGTGTATTCATTCCAAAACCATTTTTTCACTTATATAAATATGTATATAACCATATTTAAGTTTTAAATTGATATCATAATAATTATTCAGGATGAATAATCTCATTTGTTAATGTTTTCATCAAAGATGCATATATTCTGTGATGATGAGTGTTGTAAATTCAATTTCAAATATATATATATATACGTACATATATATATATATATAAAATTTCTATTATTATTGAGTTTTTAATTTTGTCACTATGTTTCTAAAAAGCACACATAACATGTCATCACGTTTTATTAACTCGTTATAACCCCATTTAAACATGGTCATGCGATTATGCACATCATCGAGACTCATTTCTTTATAATAAACTCATGGTTTCAATTTTAAAAAGTTCATAGATATCATTGAAAATGTTTTATTTTAAAAATTTTCTGTATAATTTTTTAATTAATTATTACGATCAATTATAGAAAATGTATTTCATGAAAAAAGAATTAAATAACTGGATAGTCTATTCAAAGCCTAGGTGGTAGAAGTTTTGGTTGTAACCAAACTTGTAAGTGATGCAATGGAAGTTCATATATTTATGTACAAGTAATTATATATATATATATAATTATTAATGTTCAAGTAGTGGGTAGGCCCAAACAACTTCAACAATTTAAGAATTCTCAGAATGAGGTTTTGTTTTCAGAAGCTTGCATATTGGTTTCAGAAAAACACTGGATTATAGTTATGAAATTTTGAACACATGTAATTTCTAAACTGATCTAGAATTTTTTTAAACTGTAAGTGATTTTAAATAGTACTTTGAAAAGGTTATTTATAATTTTTTTTATACAGTTATTTTCAAAGGAATATTTTATAAGGATTTATCAATGGTTTTTAAACTCTTTTCTGGACATACTTAATGCTCACCCCTTGTTTAAAATTATTTTTCACAGGTCACTTTGAAGCCCAAAGTTATATGCCATCATTTTTACGCACGCGGGAGAAAATTTTGACATTTAGTTTTGTTTAATTTTATTGAAACACTAATAATTCGTAAGCATGTATCTAATTCTCCAGAACCTACACTGGTAAAAGGTCCTCTGCTATGTAATGTTTAAGGATGAGTTTTTATGCACAAACATCACATAAATAAATTTTACATAACATTTGATTAATATTAAATATAATTTATAATAATACACAATAAGGTTTATCTTCTTTTTACAATATATACATAATCAATTTATTTTATGAAATATATTAACCTCCCACAAATTTAATTTCACATAGTACCCTTATAAGACATTCAATTCTTAAAACATTTCCTCATAATTGGTGGAAATAGAAACATAAGAAAGGGTAAGCTCGAATTCCCTATAATTGTAAACACATGATATATCAATCGATGATCATAAACGTGTATAAGATGATGTTAACAATATGATAAAATGATCAAAACTTACAAGATCAAAATCAAAAAGAGATAAAACATAAAATATGAGTCATGGAATAAATATTTTTCATAATAAAATTCATGATTCATAAGATTTTGGAATCATAAATAATCAATCCTGAGCGGTTATAACATATAATAAGTATAATGCATAGGTTTGTGGCATAAAAGTTTGGCATAATTATAAGAATATAAATCATATGTCAAGGAGTCTCATAATCACATTAATCAAATAGTTGGTTTGGCATAAACACTAGTGTATCTTCTTTAGATTGAGCCAACCACCGATGTACCATCTTGGTCTTTATATAATAACTTATTAGAAATCTTGGGCTTTGGCCAACCACCCATGTACCCTCTTTGGAATGGAAAATCAATTGTACACCATCTTGAGCTCAAGATAAATAAAATAGTAACCAATTTATTTGAGTGATTTAATGGACCAACTCGTCACATAATAATAAACCGTGTGGGCATGCGCGCGCGCAAGTGAGAAGAACATATGATCATTTATTATTCCTTTATAGTTTAATTAACTAGTGAGAAAGAGATGGGTTTCATGTAACATCATTAAAAAATAATATTCATTGTCCATCCATAGAAAGGTAGTTGATTTTATTATAAGATCAAATTCATAGTGAAACATAAAAACCCGTATAGGATGTTTATGTAGATGAAAAATACCTTTATAAAATCATAAGAAATATTCTTTAAAAAACAAAAAGAAATATATTTTTCTCTTTGTAAATTTTTAATACCATGAATTCTCAGAATATTGGAAAGTATATTTTCTTTAAAAATCCTTTAATTATTATAAAGTAAGATTAATGATGAATAAAATACATGGTGATGGGAAAATTCATTCATGCTGTAAATGTTTAAAAATAATTCATTTTACACTTTTTTAAACAATGTAGAAAATGATCCATTTAGAAAATGATAAAAATATTCCTTTAAAATGTTTTTTAAGAAAGTTAAAGGTAGTATAAAAATACTTGTTTTAATATTTTAAAATTTTATAATAACTTTTATAAGAAAATTTTAAAAACATTAATATATAGTAAAAATGTTCTAGACAAAAAATGATAAATAATGTTGTCATTTCATTAAAAAATTGTTTAATCCTTTTTAGTACCAAATGGGTTAAAAATGTAATGAATACTTCAAAAAATATACATTAAAATTAAATAAGAAAATATATGGGTTTTAAAAGATAAATAACATATAATTTCTTATAATATAAATTGAAACATAAATAATCATCATAAAAAGTGAGATTGTAACATAAACTATTCCTACTTTGTTAACCTTGGAATTTAAACCCCATAATAGGTTAAAATATATATTTAATAATAAATCATAATAATTTTTATAAAAATTATCATAAAATACATTCATGGGTAGTATATACACCACCCAAAAGAAATTGCATTGTGAATTTAGATCACATCCCAATAAAGGGAAATTGAGATGGGGAAACCTTTAAAATATTAGTATATCTTGTATCACAAGCCCATGAAAGAAAGATCCAAATTTTTATTTTTTAATAAATATAATTTCATAATATTATTATAAAAACTTCAATAGGTTAGTATATATTCTACATAATATAAAACATGTGGTGAATATTTTCTTTGTCTTAAATAGATAAAAGTGATTATAGAAACTCATACCTCAAGTCCAGATTTATTTCATACACATTGTAAAACCATGTATAATAAATTAAAATTCATTATAAATATATAAAATAACCATTTTAATACTTATTTTACAATATATAATCCCATTATAATTTCCAATAACCTTTTTAGAAACAATTCTTTATAAAAATCAATATTTTGGTGTCAACAGTTCTATTTTCTTCATATATTTTTCTTCAGTGATTTCAAAATTTATAATTTTTCATGGTTAATAATCTCAAGAATATTAATAATTTTATAAATATTTTATTTATTAAATTTATCATATTTTTAAATAATATATATAAAATGGGGATGAAAATTGAATTACATCACTTCATGGAGATGGTAGTTCGTACGTACACACAAGTGATGTTTTCATCTTTAAATGGATGAAAAGTAAGGATGGAAAATAATAATTTATCATAAAAGAGTCATATTTCTGTTATAAATATCATATATATTCATTAAATTTCTCAATATAACAATCCTTGAGCGGTGGTGATGAAAAATGACTTACATTTCTTCATGGAGGCGGTAGTACTCACATAGGTGCGAGCGATGCTTTATTTTCCAATAGACAGAGAGGAGATAAAAATGGTTATAAAATTAATTTAAAACATTTATTTATATGAAATATACTTATTTAATTATTCTAATATGGATACTGATTATTTTTAAGAGATTTAATAAGAAATAAACTTGAAAAGGGTTTATAATAACAAATACCTCATCATTAGATAATCTTATATTAAAAACAACTTAAGGATCATTAGGTTGGTATTTTGGGGATAATATAACATCTAGGTCATGTATATTGGTTTTTAGAAGTTATTTGGGAATAAATTGTGGGAGATAAGTTGCTCAATTGGTGTGTTTAAGTGAGAAGACGAGGTGACCTTTTATAAGTGAGTGAAGTGGCACCCTTATAAACACTCTTAACTTTAAAATAATATATAGTCATTTTCATCGGAAAGTGGAACCAAATGATTTTTTTTCAAATATAAGATAATTTATGGTCTAAATAAACAAAAAAATAATAATTACTCATGTTTTAGGGACAACTGAATCCTTATATCTTAGCTTACCCCCCCATTAACCCCTTTAACTCTTATTACAATGATAAATTTTTTACCATGGTAACAACTCATTTTGGATAAAGATTAAGTTAAACTTATTACATAACATTTATTAGGATTATCCCAAATTTTTAATCCAATTTACAAGATTCAATTACTATAGGTGATAGAAATTAATTCTAATATCCACGCACAAAATTCACAAAACCTATTTTTTAAAAAAATATATCTTTAAGCCTAAAAATGATATAATTCTCACTTCGTTCCTAGTAATAGAAATTATTTTAATTTAAATTTATCTTATTGATTATATTATATACAAATTTCATTAAAATCATTTATCAATAGTGTTTAATTTAATTCATTATAAAAAAATACATTGGAAACATAAAAAATAGTTTTCTAAAAAATCACTTTTTTATGTTCAAATGACTTTATATATATTTTCCATCATTTTATATTAATTTTATGAATGATTATTAATTTTTATAAATTTTTATAAATACTTATTCATAATATTAATACTCTAAATAAGAGAAAATGACATTTAAATAAAATATATATAATAAAAAATTATCATAAATAGTACATTTTTTAACTAATAATAATTCAAAATAGTACTTCTTATAATTAACTAATTGATATTACGAACTATGTTTCATTTATTTAAAAATTGATAAATTTTATTTTTTTTATTATAATTATTAATTATTATCTTATATTCAGTGTTTCATGCATCACAAGCTATCAAACACATCAAATTTATTAAAGAAAAATATATTCTAAAATTTTTGATGTGTTAAATTCTACCCCCTTATAAGAATTATTCCCTTAAAATTTTGTTACTCTAATGTAAAAATAGGGTATTTATGACTTATTTCCATTTTAGGTTCCCACATAACTTCCTCAAATTTATTTCACCATAAAACTTTGATCAGGTGAGTGGTCTTGTTCTACAACACTTAATATCTTTGATCCAAAATATCCTCTAATTGTTCCTTATAACAAAGATCAAACTACAATACTATAACCTATGAGTTTAGTATATATATAATAGATCAGGAATGTACTTCCTCAAAAGAGATATATGGAACACATTGTGAACATATGAGAGGTTTGATGAAAGTGTTAAGAAATAATCTACCATTTTACTATGAAAAAAATCTCATCGGTACCTATATATTTGTAGCCTCCCCTTATACAAAAATCTCATTATATTTTTGCAAGGATATATTTATAAAAATACCTTTCCACCAACTTAAAACTATAGATCTCACTAAATATTGTTGGTATAACTTTTCTATCAATTCAAAACTACTCTGATGTGATAATAAACAGATATAACTTTATCTTCCATTTCCTTAGCCAGCTTAGGTACCAATATATTTTTTACTCTAACATTATCCCAGCATGTTAGAGTTTCTCACATCATTCCATATAGGTCTTCAAAAGGATCCATCTAAATACAAAAATTAAAACATTAATTATTTGAATTTTTTTATAAAGGAAGTTCTTGATCCCAACTAACTTTAAAATCCTTAAATAAATATCGTAGTATATCTTCTAGGTTTTGAATAGTCCTCTTATAATAACCATCCTTCTAAATATTAAATTTTGTGATAAAGTTCAACCCCATATTCATTGATTACTGAATTCATTCTCAGAACTTCAAATAAATATTCAATTATCAACTAGATATGATTGAGAGTGGTGCTTCATGAAACCTTACCACTTTCATAATGTATTTCCTATAATGTGTGTCAAAAGGTAATTCTTCTCTGATATTAAAGAAATATTCTTACTTTGTAATGAGATCGACTATAACCCAAATAGTGTTATAGACTTTAGATGTCTTAGAGAGTCATATGATTAAATACATGGTGATATTTTCCATTTATATGCATGTATAGTTAATCATAACATCAACCCATTAGACTTTTATGTATTCAGTATTAATTGGATAACATACTAGGAATCGTAATATATACTATGTAATGTCCATTATCATGTTTTCTTACTAGAAATACTCTTTGAGATATTAATAAATTATTTAAATTTTCAGATGGATAATGAATGATTATCTTTTTGATTTATCTAATAGATAATTTTTCAATTATAGTATTTAAGGGACACATATTGAAGTATTTAAATTTATCCTTACATTAGGTTCAAGATTGAACTTTGTGACTATCATTATCTTATTTCATAGTTCCAAATCATCCTTTTGTGCCTTTTTAATCATTACATGGATGTATAGTTGAACCATAATTTGATAAAGATAATATTTTTCCCCTCCCATGTTTATTTTGAGTCCCATCCTCTATGAGAAAATAGGAAATGGATTTATTTTATTCCTCATCATGGATAAAATAAATAGTCCTTATGAATTAGAGCATCATCCACCTTGTTTACCTTCTCAAGGTGGTAATGTATTGAGAATTTATAATATTTATTGATCTTCAACCATCTCCTTAGGAATATATTAAAATCATTCTATGTGAATATATACTTCAAGTGTTTATGATCAGTATATATATCCCAAATTTCACCATTAATACAGTTCAACCATATTTTCAATGAAAAAATTACCGCCACCATCTCTGAATCATGAGTTGGGTAATTTTTCTCATGAGCCTTTAAATATCATGAGGCATATGCTACTACCATGTCATTATAAAACGCACCCCATTCCCTTATTTTCTATATAAATATATATTGCAGACCCTTATCCATTGTAGGGTTGTGTAATAAAAAGTGTATTGACTAACCTTCTCTTTATCTCCTTGAAATTTTCTCCATATTCATTTATGTAAAGGAATTCAGTCCATTCCATGTCATGTTTTTTAGTGGATTTGATATCCATGAGAAATGTATCACAAATCATTGATAGTATCAATCAAATAAAAGAAAAATATGGATCTCAGTCATTGTGGTTAGTTTGGTCCATTTAATAGTAATCTATGTCATTGAAGGATCCAATTATGTAACCCCTCTTGTAATTATATCACCAAAGAATGATAATTTCTTTAACTATAATTAATAACTTATAAATTTTGAAAAAATATTCTCCTTTCATAAGGACATCAACACAATATTCAAATGATCTTAATTCTATTCCTTGATTTTATATATTTGAGAATATCATCTATAAAAAAACACTAATTAGGGTAATCTCTGAAGATTCAATTCATAAAATCCATGAAAATAATAGTGGTATTTTTAAGCCCAAATGGAATCAATATAAATTCATAATGTCCATTACACATGTGTAAGGTTGTCTTAGGAATATCCTCTCTTTTGACCCTTAACTATTGATATCCAGATCGATAATAAATCTTTAAAACGTATTGGGTTCCTGGAAGTTGATAAAATAAGTTATCAATACAGGGTAAAGGATACTTGTTCTTGATAACGATCCTATTAAATTTACAATAATGAATAAAAATATTTATTGAAACATATTTATTCTTAACAAAAATAATAGTTTCACCATATGGTGACACACTACAGTGAATTAATCCCTTTTATATATTCTATTGTATTTTCTTATTTAATTATTATATCTCATTTGGGTATATTATATAAGGAGTCTTTGAAATAGTCCTATCACCAGGTATGATTTCTATTGGAAACTCAACCAAAATTAAATTAAATACTAGGAAAATCTTCAGGAAATACATTGGTATACTCATAAAAAATAGGCATATATTTAATCTTAAGTTTCTTCCTAATCATTTGATATAAATACCCCTCATGCCTAGGTAATAAGACCCATATAATGGAAGTAATTTCTTTTAAGAATTCATATTCATCCTCAAATCAATAAATGATATTAGGTTGATTAAGAATAAGAAAGTTAACTTACCTTCCTTATCATTTGATATGTGATTTATATAAAGATCTAGTCCATTCTCGAAATCAAATCAAATCTGGCTATAGGTAAAATAATAGGATTTAAAGGAATTATATTCCCAAAAACATTTATTAGGTAGGGGAAATAAAATTGAGATGCAATAATCATATTATTAAGAATTTTCACTGATAAATCAATATCTATCCATTGAGGTGGTGATGCGATACTCTAAAAGAATTATTTAGAAATAACTGAGTTGGTAAAACCATAAATAATTAAAACATTTAGAGTTCATGATCTCATGATTAGCATAACTTTATCCATTTGATATCAAGTTATCATAGCTTTCTTACACCAAAAAGGTAAGTGTGATTACTAATCAACATTAATTAGAGTAAGAAATCATATAATAATGAAGATAATTCCTAAGATTTATCAAATTATAAAACCTTCTTATTAAACCATGAAAATATAGGTTTCAATATAAAATATATTCAGATCCCTCATAATGGTTTATAAATAGAATATGATTTAACCAATGCATATCTCGTAGGAGTTTCAAACCAGGTGTGTAGTTGTGCTTATTTATTGTTCATTAGGTGAAGATTGAGTTAAAACCTAACCATCATTTTTAGGGTTATTACCCCTACTTAAATCTGGGTCAGATCATGTATCTACTTAATTTTATCAAGATAGGGATTTCATTACAACAAAACCACACACTCTATACTTTACCAAAAATTTAGGAAATTTCATATATATATATACACATATATACTTATTCCTATAGTTACCACTAATTTTTTTTATCCTAATAACCAAAAATAAATGTTACCTATTTTGATACTAATTGAGGTAACTCAAACATCACATATATAAATATTACATAATTTTAGATGAATAATCAATACATATCACAGTAATAAACTACCAAGAACATAAAGTTTTAGTTTATTTAGATACTACTTACATAATCAAATTATTTCATTAAATATATTCAAGTACTTCATAAATTTATTCTCACATATTACCCTTCTTACAAACTTCCTACCTTCTTCGTGACATGAAAAATAGAAACAAAAGAAAGGGTGAGATTAGATGCTTGGTAAAATTAAACATATGAGATATCAACCAATGATTAGAAGTCAGTATAAGATAAAATTAAGGTTATGATAACATGATCAAAACATAAAAACTCATACCTAAAAAGGCATAAACCATAAACATGATTCCTATTTTAAGTATTTTTTTATAATAAAATAAATGAGCCATAAGAGTGGATAATCACGAATAAGAAATCATAAACCATGAGAGAATATTTTCAGCATAAGACATAAGTTTTTAGTAAAAAATTATTGAATAATTATAATCATAGGAATCATATGAGAAGGATCCTCATTAGGAAATTCATCATATATATGTCTTGGGGTAACCACAGATATACCTTATTGGGCTTGGGAGACCCACCCTTATACCCTCTTGGCCTTGATATAATCACATGTTTACCACCATGGGCTCAACCTAATCACCCATTTAACCTCATGGGATTAGGAAAACCACATGTGTACCTTATTGGGATTAGGAAAACATCACATATACCCTCTTAAGATCATGAGATATAAAACATTAAAAAATTCATGGGAGGGATATAATGGACCCACCCTCCATATAAAAAACCATTTATATATATGTTACAAGAATATAAGATCATTCATCATTCTTGTATAGTTTAATTAACCTGTAAGAAAGAGACGACTTTTATGATATATCCTTAAAACATCATCATTATAAGAAATATAGAGAAAGGTATTTTATGGTATCATAAGATCGTATCCCTAGTGAAACATAACAATCCTTAAAGGATGTAAACATAAAATAAAAATAATTTTATAAAAGAATTATAAATATTCTTTGAAAAACAAGAAGAAATATCCTTTTATATTTATAAATTTTAAATACTAAAAATTTAAGAAATAATGGGAATAATATTTTCTTTGAATTTTTTTAGACTTATATAGAAATATTCATTATGGAAAAAGGAAATGAATACTAGAAAATTAATTCATATTGTAAATATTTAAAAAACATTATTTCCACACTTTTTCAAAGGAGGTAAAAAATTAACTATTCGAAAAATGATAAGAATATTATTTAAAATAATTTCCCAAGAAAAGAAAATATAGTAAAAAATTACTTCTACTAATATTTTAAAATTTTACACAAACTTTTATTAATTTTCTAATAACATGGATATGAAAGGAAAATATTTACGACTAAAAGGGAAAAATGGTTGGATTGTCATAAAAATAATTATTATATTCTTTTAAGGACCAAAAGTGGTAAAAATGGAAGGAATACTTGAAAAACCAAAAAATAACTAGATTAGAAGAAAATATATAGGTTTTAGAAGTAAAATTACATTAAATTTATTATAATGTAAATTGAATCATAAACAATCCTAATAAAAAGTGAGATTGTAACATAAACCTATATAGATTGGTAACATTTCAGTTAAAACCGCATGAATGGAAGAAAATTTTTTGGATTAGTAAAACATTATAATTATCTAGAAAATATCATAAAATATATTCATGGGTAGTATATACTCCATGTAAAATAAATAATGTGTTGAATATATAACACATCTCAATGAAGGGGAATTGAGATGAGGGTACCCCTATAAAATTGGTATCTTTAAAACCAAAATCCCATGAAAGATAAATATTTATTTTTATTTTTAAATTCATTTAATTTTATGAAATTATGGTATAAAAATACATTGGTAATTATATACATCACACAATATAAAATAAGTAGGGAAAATGACATATGTCTCAAAGAAATAAAAGTGAGTTGTGAAATCCTTACCTTAAGTCCTGACTTATTTTGTAAAGGTTTTAAACTCATGTATAATAAATTTAGAGTTATTATAAATATATAATGTAAAAATATTCATAAATATCATACTATATACTATCCCTTTATAATTTCCAATAACCTATTCATTAATAATTCATTAAAAATCAATATGCTGGTGCCAACGGTTCTATTTTCCATGTATGTTTTGGTTTGGTGATTCCAATAATTTAACTTTAGTCATGGTTTTATAGTTTATATAATCTTAATCATGTAATAATTATCATATTTATTCAGTAATGTAAGAAATTGGGGAAAAATGAATTACTTCACTCCGTGGAGACAATGGTCTTTATGTATGCACAACTGATGTTTTCATTTTTTCAATGGGTGAAAATAAAGTAGGTAAATAATAATTTATATTCCCATAATAATAATTAATTTATATATAGAATATATATTCATTAAATATATCTATGAAAATATCATTGAGAGGTGGTGATGAAATATTAATTATGTTGCTTCACAGAGGCGGTAGCTCACCTGTATGCATGAGCAATGATTTTATTTTCCATTAGCTAGAAAGATGATAGAAATAAGTTTTAAAATTAACATAAAAACATTTAATTATATTAAATTTAAATATTTAATTATTTTAATATGGTTATAGAAGATTTAGAGTAGGTTTAAGCATAGAGAATCTTTATAAGGTTGGTGAGAACATATACCTCTTCCATGGATAATCTCCAATGAAAAACACATTATAGAACATTAAATGGGTATTTTTGTAAGAAAAAAACTTATAGATAATGGATAAGGATGTTGGGAAGATATTTTGGAAGGTATTGGTATATATAATGTACTAAAGTTGTACAAAAAAAGTGAGAAGACGAGGTTGCCTTTAATATGTGTGGGGAGTGACACCCTTGTAAATACCACTAACTTTAAAATAATATAGTCATTTTCATGGTAAAGTAAAACCAAGTGGACACTGTTTTGACTATAAGATAATTTATGGTCTAAAATCACTCAAAATCATATTTATGGATGTTTTAGTGATACTTTAGGTCTGATCTATTAGTTTTCCCCATTAACCCTTACAATAGTCATATGATTTTTACAAAGGAAACTATTTATTATGGATACCATTAAGTTAAAATTAATAATTATTAAATATTATTTTGATTCAAAATAATGAATCTATTTTATAATATTTAATTCCAAGATGTAATATAAATTTATTATAATATACATGAAAAAACCATGTAAAAACCATTTTTAGAAAAAAATGTATCTTTAAGAATAAAAATGATTTTATTATCACTATTTTCCTAGTAATAACCATTTGATGAATGTTAATTTATTTTATTTAATATATTATCCACAATTTTCATTAAAATAATTAAAAAATAATGATTAATTTAATTTATTATTTTAAAATACATTGTGCACATAAAAAATAGTTTTATGAAAAATAAATCCTTTTTACATTCAAATGAATTTATATTTATTTTTAATAATTATATATTCAATGTAATAATTATTATTCATTTTTATACATTTTAAACAATAATTTTTCATATTTTTTATACATTAAATAACATAAATTAACTTTTAAATAAAAAATATATAATAAAATAATTTTTTAAGAAATACATTTCTGTTTAACTAAGAATAATAAAGTTGCGATTGTTATAATTACATATATTATATTACAAACTATGTTCTTATTAATTTTTTGTAATATATTTCATTTTTTATTGTAATAAGGAACCATTTACTTAATCCCTATTCCCTCTCTCGTATATGTCTCTAATCAAAATGATACATCCCAGCATGCTGACTATCACCAGGAAATGCAGAAGCTTTAGCAGTCTTCTAGTGTTTATGAGAAAAGGGGGAATGTCTCTGATGATGACAGGGGAAACGTAAGAACCCCTATTCCGGGCAGTGATCGACCTGTCTCCTTCAAGGATGTTATCTTAAGTGGTGAGGAAAGGATTACTGATGGTGAGGGTTTTACCTATGTTCCCCCAAAGAGGAGACCATGAAAGGACTATTCCCATATTTCTAAGAATGTGTTAACTTGATCATCATCAAAGGTCTCAAAAAATATGGATAAAAATATTCTTAATATAATCAATCAAGAGAAGTCTAAATCTGAGTGGGAGTCTTCTAGTAACTCTAATTAAGGAAATGATATGTCGTATTATGATTTTTAGTCTTTTGATTGAGGGAAATCTTATTTGTTTAACCCCTTTCACAACTTTTATGTTATTTCTTCATTTTGATTAATAAATGGTCAAATGATTTTCTTCTAGATAGACCTTTTAAAAAAACCTAATCTTGGTGTTTTTTGATTTGAAAACTATAAAACACCGCAAATTTATTAAAGATAAATATATAACAAAATATTCGAGTGTTGCAACATAGCCGGGGGATCATGAGTTTAATGCTATATAGGAATTGGTAGTTTTTTATGGTGTTGGAATTTGACATGTGATAATTTATTCCAACATAAACTTGTTTAAGGAATCAAAACCCCAGAAGTTCAGTGCCATTTAATGGGACACACCATCCTTTTTAAGATCAGGTGACAAAAACCATCATTGTGAATTTTATGTTCATGCAACCACAACTGTTTTTAAGTATTCTAAAGTCATATGGAGTGAAATTGTAGATGAACAATTCCT
The DNA here is from genome assembly GCA_963277665.1 of Viscum album. Taxonomy (NCBI): domain Eukaryota; kingdom Viridiplantae; phylum Streptophyta; class Magnoliopsida; order Santalales; family Viscaceae; genus Viscum; species Viscum album. Next base: position 1,906,973,757 of record OY728161.1, on the reverse strand, counting down.
AAAACAAGTCTTTATGTGAATTATTCATGAGTGTGCCTTTCTATTTGACCTCAAATGGAATAAAGACCCATGATATATTGGCCAGTTTGGATAGTGGGGATATGTCCCACAAAGCAAGATGTTGACTTATTTGTAATATGTCCTAACTAGAATGTTTCATATGGAATATGGACCCAGTTAAAAGACACAAAATGTCAGGGGTAATATAGACTAGTGGGAAAAGATGTATGTGATTTTATAAGGAATTTACCCCCATGAATATGGGTTTATTGAGAATATAGTCTCGGGGAAGGTGAACCAAGTTCTCAAAGAGAATATGACCCAATGAGTAGAGACATAAGAGATCACATGGAAAATATACCAAGAAGGAAGGATGTATTATGATGTTGGGTTTGAACCTAAAATAGGGTTCCTATATATAATACTAAAAAAACCGAATTCCACACAGTTTGAGTTTCACAGTTTATGTTCAACTGATAGGACCATACCGTGTATTTTAATGTCAGGAAGAATAGACATTGTTGTGAATTTTGACATTGTATGACTAGGATTTATGTGTCATGAATGGTGATAAAATATTGTATTAAATAGGGTTTACACATGGGAGACCCATACACACCACATATCATACTGAATATAGCCCTTTTTTAGGAATATGGTTACTCATAAGGAATATAAACCTTTGAGGAATGAGTGGGGGATTTCACCTAACATGAGGCCTTGATGGATGACTTCTTGTTTATTTATGATTAGATAAAAATATAAGACTGGTATCATGGGGGATATGGGTTTAGGAGGAAGAGTTTGGGGCTTATACATAGTCTACCCATACATGCTTCATATCATATATAATTATAATTTTTTTTGAACCTCTAGTAGAAATCCAACATATCATTACAAAATTGAAATTATAGACCATGTAGTTTTATCTGTATAGTTTAAGTTCATGTGATTTTACTAGAACCACGAAGTTTAATGTCATTCGGTTAGGATTTCATTGTGTACTTTTACATCATGCGACTATGATATAGTATAATGAAAGGGGATTACACCTAATAGGAGGGCCAGATGTGTGACTTCTTGTTAACTGATGTATATAAAATGAAGGTTTAACAAACTCATAGAGGACATAGATCCATGAGGAAGATTTTAGAACTTATTCATTAATATGTGCTTACCTTAAGTAGAAGTTCATAGATCATGTATGTCTCATAGTGAAAAAATCATCAATGGGAATATGGTTAAGGCTTACACCTACGACAAAATTACATTTCCATAAGGATCATTGATTAGAATGAGGAGTTGTCATGAGCATGATGATCTAGGAGAGACTTCTCTCGTTTTCTCTTAATAGGGTCCCTCATCATAAAGAGAATATATTATTGTGATCATCTTGAGTATTATACCAAGATGGGAGGACACTTTAGACCATCATTTTATCAATAGAATACACGATTGAAGGGTTTAAGACCATTTTATATCCTATATCTTATAAATTTGATGGTTTTAGATGAGGTACTGATAATCATATTCCCTAGTAGGTGACCTGGGTAAAGGGATGATTTGCCACTGAAACTAGGGTGTACATGGTTCCCTAGTATGGGATCTTCAATAAAGTGTTTTATCAAATAAAGGACTCGGTAATAGGGTTTCACCCTAGTGATAGTCTAGATAGAGGTTCTACCTCTCCCTTGTTAGGGTTATGCAAAGGTTCTGCTTTACCCTAGTGAATATCTAAGTGAAGGTTCTATTTATCCCTAGTGAATGGATAAGTAAATTTTTTAATTCACCATACTTAAGGGATAAGTGAGGGTTATTATTTTCCTTAGTGAATGTAAAAGATAAGTGGTATGGTTTCACCCTAGTAGATGGGAATTAAAATTTGGTCCTACTTCTCCCTAGTGGAGGGATAATTGAATTGGTTTTCTTACTGATAGAACTTGAGAGAGGCTTCTACATAGTGGATAAGATTTTCCATGACTTATTTTATGTTAATGGAACTCTAGTATGTCTCCCAATATAGTTCTTTCACGTAAGTACTAAAGAACTTGGGGTGAAGTGGTCTTACACAAAGGTTGTAAGGTTCTAAACCTTCAGGTAACATAATTATCCTAATTTTTTAGATAATTCCCTTAGGTTTTAACTATACATTTATACTTAATGGGGACTTGGAAAAATCATGTTCCTTCTTCTCTAGATCACCTTATTTACAAATATTTTCCTTTACATATCAAAAGGATCATTTTTCCATAAGATGGAAGCTATCTATCCCATACAACATTTAGTTTAGAATATTTTTGTAACATATCTAGTCTCTATTTATTGTATTGAATTACTACAACCTTTAAAAGTGAAAAATACTCTAAAGACATTAGCACATTTATATTATACAAAAGAACAATCATTATGTGATTAAATTTTTATTAATATACTTGTAATAGAAAGTAAAAAGTCATTTAGTTCTAGGGAAAAGACTAACATTCCTTATCTTTATTTCTCTTTCCCATAAGTACCCAAATATGAAAAACTATATTAATTCCTTATGGTGTTTTTAAAATCAGACCAATAACCTCACTTTTAGAAAGTGAGTATAATTCATATTTGATTGTAACATTTCATTTATCCCAATATGATCTATCATGGAACCTATCAACCATTTTCAGTTCTTGATCATCATTAATAATATCATGTCCATAATATATGAAAAATTTTCATCAACAATAGTATCTACCCAATTACAACATCTTTTAGTGTTAGTAAACATTATATATAATATTTTTTGATCATGATAATTTACTTATGGTATATTGGTCTCTTGAGGAATGTTATAATCAAGTGAATATATTTTCTCATCTAAGATACATATTTTCCATTTCTACTAATCAAGATATTTATATTTTAAACCAAGTGATTTTCCACAGTTCAATCATAGATTAAAAACATTGATTATTTCATAATTAGACAATACTTATGGGATATGCATTCCGATTGGTTCATTTTTAGAAGGTATATATTATTTTTTAAGATATTTTGATTCATTAAATTCATTAAAATTTGATTTTATAAATTTTGATGATTAAAAATCTTTTGAAATTATTGTTTACTCATATTTATATGAGGATCAAGGTGAAACAACGAACTAATTTTTTATGATATTTCTTTTGATGTCGATTGATTTTACCCCTTTAATATTAGAAAATGGTTTTATCAAAATGAAAATCATCTAATATTGTTGTAAATACATCTAATATCATTGTCTAATGATATTTTATGATAAAATAATATTCAAAACCAAATAAAATCCCCAATCATCTTTGGGATGTATTTTTGGTCTTTGTGGGGGTGTTAATGGAACATATATAGAAAAACCATGTTCTTAAGGGTGGAATATTTATTTTATGACCCAAGAAAATTGTAAAGGGAACATTCATGATAACTTGATGGTATTATTTGAAAATGTGTAGTTGTATGAAAAATTGCATATCCCCATGTTGAATTAGGAAATTTTGTTTTCATAAGAAGTGGTATAGGAATATGTTTCAATCACTTTATAAATGATTTTTCTAGACCATTTGGAGTGTGAAAACATGCTAAAAGATTCTAAACACTTATTCAAATTTACATGAAATAAATATTAAAATAATGGGATGAATATTATATAGAATTATACAAAAATATATTCATTACTGAATAATATATGAGTTGTTCCCTTAGTTATACTATCGTAAAAATAAACATTCAAAATTCGAAGTTGAGAATTGATAATGAGAACACATAGGATATTTTAGTATACACATCAATAAGGATCATAAAATATCTAAATATCCTACATGGTAGATGAATTAGACTACATATGTCCCCATGCATTCTTTCTAGAATATGGTTTATTTGGTCCCAACTTTTGATGGTGATGTTCTAATAATAAATCTTCCTTGAGGATAAGTATCACATGATAAATCATTATGTTTAAGAACCTTTTTTATAAACTGAGTGATGAAAATCCATATATTTAACTATTTCCTCATCATAATTGATCTTGGATGGTCAATGTAATAATGGAATACAATGAATATATCATGGTTGATAAACTTATGGTTTGACATATTTGATTTGATTATACATATATATAAAAAAATGAATAGAATTTTTAAATAATGTAATATTTTTTATAAACTATTAATGTAAATCAATGAAATATATTAAGGATTTATGTTAGAGGTTTTAATTTTTTTTGAGCAGATCTAAGTCTGTTGAAGTTTTTATTAAATGTTCATGGTGAAATTCTATTTCTGTTCCATGTTTTAGTTTTAGAAAGAAGTTGTTCAGGTACATATACATAATATTCATTTACTCTTATGAAATATCAGTTTAAAAAGAAGACTGAATAATATTAATTTAGTTCCATAATATTCATTTACTATTACATAGTGGATATGATTTGAAATTTTAAAAAGGTTGAGATTCTATAATAGTTGTTTTTATTTTATAAGAGTCATTGTGTTTCAAAGGAGTTATTGTATTTTTTAAGAGTCATTTAATTATGTAAGATTCATTAATATTATTAAAATCTACTAAGGTTGAAAATCAAAAAAATTATGGAGTATTAGAGAAATATAAGAGTAATTTACTCCTATAATATAGATACTCTTTGAAATTTTGGAAAATCATTACATCATAAGAGCCACTTTATTCTTATGATACATCATTCAAGAGGGTAATATAATATTTTGAGAATAATTTGAAAACTGATTTAGATGATATTTTTTCAATATCAATTGAATAGTAATCTTAATGAATCATTAGTCTTGTGATTTAACATTATTTTAAGAATTGAACCAAAGATGATTCTGTTAAATGAAGGCCAGTTTCACTATGACAATTTTTTCACCCAAAAACCCCTAGTCACATGAACATGCATGAAAATATGGAATAAATTTAAAATAACCATAGATTTTTTGGAACTTTTTAGGTAAGTAAATATCGTTAGTTATTTATGGAGTTAAATTGAGATGTTGACCAATATTTTAATGTGGTTAAGTTGGAGGATACTTCTAGAGTTGTAAAACTAGAAGATCTAGCTACCAGGAATAATGTAGAGTTTCTATTATGAAATTCAGAAATATTATTTACATAATTCACTATGAATATAAAAAGGTATAGAATTAAGAAGGGAATTATGATGATTATGTATTGTGAATTTGAGAAGATAGTACTTCACTATGTTGTAGAATTGTAGTATCAAATAGAGAGAAAGATGAGAAGAATAATGAGTTCTTGCTACCACATTTATGATCTATGTTGAGGCTATCTGATTCTAGTTCAGCCCATTTGGAGACATTTTTGTGATAAGAAATACGGATGTGGTGTATTTTCACACTCTCATGGGCACTTTGATCATTTTGAAAGATTAATGGGAAACTCCAATGTTCATGTAATTCTGTTGATACTTTTTTTACAATTTGAATACCATATATCATGGAAGATGATCTTTTATTTCATACAGAGACATCCTGTTATAAATTTAATATTTTTTCTCATAGAAGATAAGGAAAGCATATTAAATACTGATGGTAGAAGTATAAATAAATATTTCTTCAATTGTTAAGTGGATGACAACTTTCAAGGAAAAAGGATGGTATAATAATAAACCATTGTGTGAGATTGTTATAAATTATTAATCTATAAAAAATTTAAAAACTGATTAATCTATATTCAATAACAAATTAAACATATCAAGGAGTATGTTTTCTTATTAGAGATAAAACCTGTAAAAATACATGTGTTCATTTTATGGTTTCAATTTCAGTTTCATATGATAGAGGAAGATATAGAATAATAGTGGATCATCACATTAGAAATTTATAGCAGTTTATTTCAAAAATAAATTTGAAAAAAAATTCACCACTAATTAACCCCCAGTGGTTTATCTATTAAACCTAGGTTCTTTAAGTGGTATTATAGCTAACAAGGTTCCCCATGAGATCCTAATCTAATCAAAAGGTAAGAAATAGAGAGAATGAATTCATTAAATATCATAGGAGTATTAATCATTTATGGAAAGAACTTTCCCTATAGGAAGAAGATAATTTTACCTATCTTTTATACCAAGGCTTGGAAGTTAGTGATTCCGTGGAAGTGGGATTATCAACCATTTCAAAAGATTATGATATGAAATTTCTATACAATAGAAATATATAGATAGATTAAAATAAAATAAATGAAATTTTATCATCCTAGTCTCACAAAGTATTCTCAAAATTAATGAGAGACAAAATAATCAAGGAAATATGTGAAAATATTTAGAACATATATAAAGAGAATATGGAAATTTAAGAATCCAAACTAAAAATATGAAGATATAAATTTAAATAAATCACAATGGATAAATATGGGAAAATTTATGACTAATTATATAGGGTTAATGAGTTAGTGAGTCATATCAGATTTTCTAATTATAGTTTGGAAGAATCAACCATTTTTAAGAAGTTAATGAGAAATTTCCTTGAGAGGTTTTCCCCAGGATTTATTCCCAATAATAAAAACTAAACTTGTCTTTACATGAGTTTCATAATACTCTCATCTTTTATAAGATGAAGAAGGATTTTATTTTCATTAAAAAGGATAAGGATGAAATGGAATTCAAATCCAATAATAGACTCATGTTTAAGGAAGAGGAATTTGAGTCCTTTAGTGAATCAAATGATGATGAATAAAATGAAAAAGAATAAAATTGGACAGTAGACATTATCTTAAAATATTTCAAAAGGGTAAGGGTAAGTCAAAATTAATAACTCCACTTAAATTATTTAAGTATGGTGAAATAAGTAACTTTGTACCTAATTACCTGTGAATGAAAAACGTGAAATATTATGATGGGGAGGATGAAGAAAGACCATAGAGAATTAAATGGGGAATAAAATATAAATATACCACGAAGTCCAGTGAGAATAATGAAACTATTAAAAGAAGAAAAAAATAAATATATTTAGTAAGTAATAGTATGGATACTCCACTTCATGTAGAAATTATAAAAATAATATGTTTTAAGAGTTAGTAATTTCATTCCACATTTTGAAAGAAATGAAGAAATTCTAAGCAGTGAAGCAGAAGGGGAAAATATCTAATTTTAAAACATTATAAAATCTATGAGTCAAGTGTTTCTTGAGATAAAAAAATAGAAGAGGTAAATTAAGAATCTGGAGAAATATTTTTTGAAGCTAAATAAAGAAAAATATGTACTTCACAATAAATAAAATGATTATGTTGAGTAAATCCATATTATAAAAAAATTTCTGAAAGAGAAATAATTTTGGAGGACTTTAAGAATAAAATTTCTTTTAAAGATGAATAATTTAAAGTTATAAATTCATGGTCTCATAAGGTAGAGAAAAATAATGGTAAAATGATATATTAATATGATAAGGTTATTGAAATAAAGGAAAAGTCATAAAATAGTTGAGAAATGTGATATAAAAGCATAAGTAAACACAACACCAATATCTCATAAAATTGATATATTTATTTCAACTAATAGTGAATATTCTAAAATAAAATCTAGGAAATATTTATTTGATAGGAAATATGAAATAATCACTAAAATATATAAGATTTTTGAACGAATCTTGAGAAGGAAATATTCCCTAAAACTCAATAAAATGGAAGCTACAAATGTCCCATGACAACAAGATAGGATTTGTAGACTAAATCAAATATTTCAAGGAAGAACTAGTTTTAAATGAAAATTTTGTTTATATTTACTATTTTGGTATAAATTATATTTTTTGGTACAACATGTCACTCAAATTAATTTAGAGAAGGTAAGAATTGAGGGGGATTTATCCAGTGAATAGAATTAGAAATCATGAGAGGAAGCCAATAGTGAATAGAAATTCATCACTATTACCTATCCAAAACAAATTTGATAATCCAGAGGATATCTATGGAAGGTTTGAATTGAGAGGTAACTATTTGGGGAATTTTATTATTATACTTATAGTATTTACTCAAAAGACTATTTAAGGAATGAAGACTCACATAAGAAATAAAGTAGAAAAATTAATACTTGTGGATGTGGATCTTAAATCTAAAAAATAGATAAATACATGGATTATTAATAGTGTATAATCATAAAATATGAATAGGTATGTAAATATATTAAATTAAATTAGATAAAACAACAATAATAGTTTTAATATTGGAAATGAAATCTCTTTAAAGATCAATAGAATTGGTTCTGCTAAAATTTAGCCTCCAAAGTTGAAATCTGAATATGTTTTGTTTGTTTATAGGATAAAACATAACCCAATGAGAGTAAAATATATTCATGATGAACTATATGAGTTTATTTTCAATATAAACACATAACTCATGAAAATAATTAAATATTGAAAGATCATCATGAAATAGGAAAGAACTAGGGATAATCTTTTTCAGATTGGTAAACTAGGTAATTTTTGTTACCTTAGTATAAAAGCAGATAATGATCATTGGAAGATGAGAAATATACACCTTGGTAAAAAAGGTTTATATAAAATTTCAAGATAAAATAATGTGAGATATCTGCTCCAAATAATAATAAATAGATATGTTTTTTGTGTATCTTGTCAAAAGGGTAAGATGATACATGGGAACTACAAAACATTGGAAATCTAATTAACTAGGACACATTAGTTAATCAAATTATATTTACATGTACCTGTGATTAATTAATACTCTAGAGGTGATTATACATTATCACAATCATTTATGAATTTAAAATAATTAAAAATATGTTTTTTATGAAATAGTAGTCACAAGTAGTGAAGATTTTCAAGATTTTAAAAAGAGAAATTGAGAGAGAGTTTATGATTCCTATAAAAAACTAAAAAAATGAAAGATATTTTATTGAAAATTATTTTTAATACTATTTTTATAAAAAAAAGAATAAATAACCAACAATTTATTCCTTATAGTCTCCATTAAAAATTTTTGGATAATGAAATGATTATAATTCTTGTGGAAGTGTGGAAAATTACACTTTAAAAGCTTAAATGGTTATTGTGTTTTTATGGGGAGAGGTTGTGTGCACAAAAAATTAATATCCATAATTGGTTTTTATTGATATTTAATTATAACAAGACTTATTATGAGATTATGTACTAGAAAATACTAATGTTTAACTATGATGGAGTTTTTCTCTATCCCTATTTGATCAAAACCAGAAACCAAAATATGGGGAAGTTTGATGAGATGGATGAGGAAAGTATCCTTTTCGGATAATTATATAATAGAAAAGGCTATAGATGTCAAAAGAAGAATCTTAATATATTGGTATAGAGTTATGATGTAATTTTTATTGAAAATAAATCCAACATTGATATTTTATAAGATTTAGTTGGTGAAGAATATGAAGAAGATAATGAGCATATTTCAAAGTAAGTCAATGGATAATAGGGAGGAAATGAACAACGTGTTTCTGATATTGGTTCTAACCAGACCAATGATAAAATAATAGGCTTATATAATTAAATAAAAACCAGTATAAAATTGGAAGAATCAGGTGGATTTAGGGAAGAAAAAAATAGATATAGCACTAACTCCATGTAACACAGAAACACATTCATGTACCGCCACCTCAATTTCTCCATAACTAAGTTAATAAACCATTCCATTAAAATATAAGAGTTTCCATCTACACTAGAAAAATCTATTTAGAGAAGATAATATACATATACACCATGGTATGTATTTAGGGTGTGAACTAACACACCCAGTATAAATCAACCATGTACTTTACACATAACATTTTCAAAATAAACAATAAAATGATAATGTGAACAAAAAATATAAAAGTATTTTTTCATTTTTGAGTAGAATAAAGTAACGTGAATGTATCCCATTTAAATCATTAATTAAAAATAAAATAAGTTATTCTAATTTAATAAAAATTGAAAAAGTAAACCTATATATATATATATATATGTGTGTAAATGAAAAATAATTATTTATATCAAAATACACTCAACCATCATAGGGAAGAACCTAGGGAAATAAGTTCAAGAATTATAGGATCATCATACTAAGATACTATCCATATCACAATATATATTCACATACAAATGCATAATAGACACTAGAATAAGTGGAATACTAAGTTATACTATATAAAATTGGTAATGCCTTAATATTTTCGAGTAGATTTTTCTATAATAAATTCATTTTTTATGAAAAAACATTAAATTTAAGTGAATAATAAATTAATAAAAAAATATAAAATGAAATAAATTAATATATATTTAAATTCATAAACTTAAATTAATAAAATCAATTAATAACATTTATGAAAGATTTGATAAATAATAAGGAATTTTGGCTTAATAATTCATGCATAAATGGGTTTTTTGTTTACAAACATTATTTTATTATATATTTTATTTATAATTTATTTTGTTTTATTAATATTTTTTTAATTTTATAAAATTATTGTGTACACATATAAAAAATTATTTATCATTATTTCATTATGTATCATATGGTTAGAAATGATGATAAATTCATTTGAAGGTAAAAATAGATATTTCTGAGAAACCAATTTTTTTCTACATAATGTTTATTATGTTAATAAATTAAATTTATCATTATTGACGAATTATTTTAATGAAATGTGTATATAATATTATATCTTTAATCTAATTTTTTTTACATGGTAATAAATAATAATAAAATATTTTTTATGCTGAAAACACTATTTTATCTAAAAATAGTTTTACACATTTTATCCATTGATATTAGAATTAATTTATTCCACCTTTAGGAATTGATTATTTAAAAATGTATTTCATATTTGGAATCATCATAATGAATAATAGGTAAAAATTTTAACTTAATTTTTATCCATAATGAATATTTATTATAAGGCCCCAACCATAAACATTACATAATCTTGAATTAAGTTAATAATTCATATTGAGGATCTTTTCCTGTTTAGATATTTAGATAATTAGGTCATAACTTATACATAACAACATGAATATTACAAGTAGACACTTCTACTAACTATCCATTATTTTTATAATAAGAAAACTCTTATAAAACATTTCTAGTTCCATGATTTAAATAACATGACTTTTCCTTGATCCCATCCTTGACCATATTCCACTTTAAGTCCTATGAAAAACATTTAAAAAAACTTGGGAGGAGCATAAAAAGCTCAGTAAGGGATAAATAAAGAAGGAAAACTGTTAGTTTTTTTTAAAACAACTAGTAAACCATGAATACTTTATCATAAAGTAATACCTTTCACCTTTAAGAAGTAGTAAAAACACTTCACTGAATATAAGATCATTATTTTCCCTTTTGTAACCAAAAGATTACCATAAAGCCCATATAAAGCAAAATATAACATATAAAGGTAACTTGAGACATAAACATACTTAAATGGAATAACCATACTGTTGACTTCCACACATATCACTAAATGGAATACCCATATGGCTGACTTCCATACCAATGCATTGGAGGTTATAACTTAACCAACCATCCTCGAATTATCACGTAACCACCAATTATTTGGTTTATTATGTAACCACCCATCAAATGTCCAAGAACCATTACATAATCATAACACATAAAATATTTCAAATATCAACATTTCAGTAATAAAATTTAATTTGCAATCATAATATATCATTTCAAGATATTGAAATAATCAATTAATTTCAAAACCCATTTTCAATACCAAAAAACCCAAAAAAGGAATAAGGTGTTTCTTTTCCTTTTGAAAACATTAAGTCTTTTAGAGGAATCCAAATAACGACTACGGTGGCAGAGAGGTCATTATCACCGCAAATATTAAAAAGAAAAATTCCTTTTTGTGGTTTAGTAAAATGATTCATAGAAAAATATTCCCTTTGAATAAACTGAAATTTCAAAGGGGTCTATACACCGTATAAAATAAATTCATTTATAAATCAAAATATTCCTCAATGAAAGGAGATTGAGATGAAGTCCCTTACCTCATATTCGACTTGACTCGTTTGTTCTATAATTTCATGAATATTAAACTTATGTTAATTTATAGTTCCTTCAAAACCTTTTTCAATTTTATTATTCTTTTATATCACTTATTACCTTACTATTACAATTAGTTAATCATTTGAGTTTATATCAGATATTTTTTTGAAGTTAGGAACTTGAGAAAAAAAATAAACTTGTTATAATTATAAATTTTTCATGTGCTCAAAAGTACATTATCTTCATAATGATATTGATGCTTTATATATCATATATATCCAGTATATATTAATTTATAATAGTCTATATAATTCATATATAAGAAATGAAATACACCGTTCATGGAGACGGTAAGTTGTACGTACGCATGAATGCTAATTTCATTTATTTTTCATATTTAAAGGAATGAAAACTAAATGATACATAGGTATATTATAATTACTATATAATATATATTTTATATATGTTACATAATTTCATTAATTATATCTTCAATATGTTCCATGTATAGCATGAATGAGTCATATCACTTTGAGGGGGCGGTAGTCCGCACTTCCTAAAATGAAATTATCATATTTATACACCAAGAAAAGAATAAAGGTATGTTATAAATGAGAATTATAGTAGAATATAGATAAAATAAAAATCATATATATTATATATAATTATATTGCCATCGTATTGTCCACCATAAGATGTGGTAGAAGAATATTTAACAAACATCATTTTGTGAGGCAGTGGTTCACCGTCCACAGAAATAGTATGTTCTAAATCCATTAGATAGAGGTGTGTGTATGTTTAGTTCAAATAATTATCATAAAAACATATTAGTATATTGAGGATACTTTTTTTTGTTATGTAATAAAACAATAATAGTAGAATAGGTAGTGGAGAAGTAAAATAAAAGAAAAGAACTTGAGAGAAGACCTTAACTTAAAATGGGGTAACTCCCATTAGTTCGAACCAAAATGCATTCTTGAATTACCTTATGCCTAAGGTAAGGCTTATAAGTGGAAAAGAGAAATTTTGGGAGATTATTTGAGAAGAGTTTGGATGATTCAAGGGGCTTGAGAGGTGTGAGTAATGGGTTAAATGTGAATCCCTTTTATAAGAGGAAGGATGGGCTCTTTAGGAATGTTTGAAAGAATTATTTTATTAAAAACTTATTTTATGTTTCAAAAGGTCCAAAATTCATTAAATTAGAATATAAGATAAATATAAGTCTAAATAAAATCATCCAATAACAATTTAACTGGTTTTTGATATTTTTTAATCCTTATCCTTTTTATTTAACTCTTTTTTACTCTTACCGTTTTATCAAACATTTAACACTTTAAGAATCAAAATATTTACCAAAACATGAGAAAAAAACAATTAAAGAGTAATTAATAAAATTTTAGACTTATTATAACCATTTGGACTAATCTTATATTTTTTTTGGAATTTTATAATATTTAATAAAATATTTTATATTTTAAAATATGAATTATGACAATTTTGACACTTTTCATATCATGACTTTTTTAAAAATAGAAAACAACTTGATTAATTAGAAATTTTTTTAATAAAAATATCACATGTTACTATCATCTAGAAAATTCATGGATGACATCAAAATAAACAAATTACAATTATTTTAACATTTATAATATCATTTATTGGAATCCTTTATTAATGAAGCAATCACTATGTCATCATTATGTCATAATTAACTTTATTTTTATAATCTATAAAAATTATAAATAAAATACCATGATGTAGGAAATATTTTTATATTTACAATTAATATTTATAGTTGAATATATCTCTTATATAACCCCATATAAAATTATTTTAATAAAAGATATATGTTTATGTTATATTTTCCATAACATTAAATTAAAAGTAATTAAATGTCATTTTCACACACAAGTGGTTCCATGGGGTCTTAAAATTGACCCAACGATGTCCATGGTCAGACATATCTCATAAAATAGGGTTAGGGTAATTTAATATTATCATAATATTATTTTTTACCCTTATTTACCAGATTTACCTTTTAACCATGGTAAATAAAATATTTACTGAAGTTACTATTAATAATGTCTAAAAAAGTTACCTATTTAAACAATTTGGACATCTTGATTCTAAATATGGAATCCATTTCTCCAAATTCAAAACACAAAAGTTTTAGAAATTAATTTAAAATTAATTCCCATTGTCAAAACCAAAAAGCGTGTTTTTAGGAAATAAAAACTATCAAAATATTGACATCTGTTTATGTCTAATTAAAAAATGAAATTACTTCCAATTACCAAAATTGGATTTATAGGTAAAAAAATAATCTAATTAAACTTTAAATTCAATCTAACCATATAAATAAATTAGCTGAAAAAACGGTTTTGACTTAAAATTCTAGATTTTTCACTATTCATTAAAATAATGAACTTTATCATAAAAATACCAAAAATTTACCCAAAGTAAATTTTGATGTCCGTCTTCAAAGTAAGAATTTTATTTTTTTCAAATGGAATATAAAAAATTTACAAAAAATATATTTAAAAATGTTTCACCATCAAAAGGTAGTAAAATAGCCTTTTAAAAATATTAGAGTTTTTCATGATTAAAATCGGATTCATTATTATTTTAATCCTCTAAAATTTATTGGATAAATTTAAAGACATTTAATAAATATGTGTAATAAAAATTTAGTTAATTGTGTTAATTCCTAGCAATACAATGACTATGTGGTTTCTACCATTTAAAATATTATTATTATTATATTATTTTTTGGAATAACTTAAAGATGTGTGCAACATAAGATTTCGAAGAAACCCGTTGTTGTGTGTTGAGTACACTATCGAAAAAATTGTCTTGTTTAACATAAAATTAATATCTTATTCATAAATATTAATAGATGTGAAAAGATATTATTCTATAAATACCTGGGTCATTACATCCTTCCCCCTTTTGGAAATTATATCCTCACAATTTTAAAATTGGGATTGGAGACTTCATTGAAAGTCTCACATAGGAAAAAGAGTCAACAAAACTATCACTTTAAAAGAAATAATTAGAATTAAAAAGGTCACCTGAGATAACCTGTACTAGGATTTCATATAGGAAAACATGGATATCAAAGAGAAACTAACCATCAAGTTCTGATAGAGAGTGATAGAAAACATGATTAGGAGAAAGTTAACCACTAGAAAATCACAAAATTGTGATGGGTTAAATGGTCTTTGATTCCTTAGTAAGAAAATTAGACAGACTACTGGTTTTAATTTTGTTTTCATAATGTTGAGGAATTTATTTATGCACTTGACTAAGAAGATAAGGAAACATACTTAAATTTCAAGTAGAGTTTTCATCCTTTAAATAGTTTCTACCAAAAACCCATCTTTTCTCCAAATGATGAGTATTCAAGATGACTGGTCACATCAAAATATCTAGAGTCAACTTCTAGAGAATCACATAATCCAAAGAAGATTAATTATATATTCCCCCTATCTTTATACATTAACCAAAACCAAAATGGTTTGTATAAGATCAGATAATCCCCAAAAAGGATATTCTTTTATAAAAAGAGATAATACTCTTAATATATAAAATTGAACAAAAAATACCCAAGGATAAAAAAATACCATTCAATACATAATTGTCCTTAAAATTATTCAAAATAATCTAAACTATGTTTTAAACCCCAAATTCAGAAGGATTTGATCACATAGTCTTCCAGAAAAATCATAACATTTATCTCCAAATAACATTGGTTACTCTTAATGTATCATACTAAAAAGTAATTAATCTAATCACATATTCTCTATGATAGGTTAATCATTTCCATAAATAACCCAAATCTCTATATGTCCATAATGAAAAAAATAGATTCTTCCAAAATAAAATACCACCATTACTCCTAAATTTAAGTCCAAAAGTATTCTATTTTCCTTAGGCATATAGTGTTTCCAAAAGAGCAAAAATATTCCAAAATAACCTTTATCACTTAATCATAAAATCATTTTTCCATACTAAGTATATCCATTTGATAAAACATAAGTTCCCAAAATAACCTTATTCTTGATCCATAAAATCATTTAACTAAAAATAATAAGTCATATTAACTAGGAACTTCACATAGTCTAGTGGTAGGTGATAAATCCCAATCGCACTTAGGTTGTGGATTTGATTCCCACATCTTTGTCCAATGAAATGGGTTGTCACATAGTCTACATGTTTTCTTTTTTCAAAAAATATATAATTTCACAACCTTACAAAAAATGAGATAAATTCTTAAAAAATAACCATAAAATATTTTAACAACAAATGTTATCTCATACCTATCATTTTCATCCCAAAAAGTAATAATATGTAATTACCTCAAATTCAAGGATCATATAAACCCAAATGGTTCTTTATAACTATATCCATAAAAGAAAAGATAATTCTCTCTTTAATAACTTTTTCACATATCAAACTTTAGGGTTACACATTCTAGAAAAAGTCTTCTAATGTAATCCTATCATTAATACATTTAAGCATATCATAATCCATAGATCATACATAACTCTTAAATTCCTATAAATATTAATCATCAATCATTATTCATGATCCTTTATCCATATTTTTCCATCTTATTATTTTATACTTCTTTCCTACAAAATGTCCTAAGATTTTAGTAATTTCAAAACATGATCTAAGAAATAATCCATACCTTTCATAGGTTATTTTCAGTTTCTTCATATTTAATTGGAATGGAATTAGGAATTGGTAAACATATATTTGTATGATCCTACTAATACCATTCTCGAACCTTCTTCGTAGGACATATATTTGTATAATGACCATGCACACCATATTTAAAACATTCAATTGATCCTTTAAAAAGAACTTATTTCCCTTTCTTATAGTCAAATGGATGCTTCCTTTTTTTAGGGGAGGTTATTCAATTATGAACTTCATTAACACATCTGAAACATCTTCCCACCCCTTTGAATAATTTTCCTAGGTGTTTCTTTCCACATCTTTGAAACATTGATTTTTAAATATACTTACATTTATGATTATTACCTGAAATTCCATAGGTATTTTTTTCTTGAATATATGATGCCTTATAAAAATCACCAAGGTTCAGGTGGTCAATCATGACTCCAAATAGTTGGTTAAGAAAAACCACAAGATTTCTCATTGTAGATCCCATTTCATTCAGTTGTTTATTTAGAAAACCATCACAGTTTTCTTCACACCCATTGTTACTTCGATGCCTTCTAGATCCAGCCATTTACTAAAACCAAAAAGGTTTGTGTGATTATATTAGTAAAATCATAATATAATATCTTTTTAGGAGGGTAAATACTAAGATAAACTTATTCATGTTATCTTAAACTCATTTTATTTATCTAAAATAATTATGACTCTTTCTAATATGTTAACCATTATGGTTATGTCACTTATGCTTAAATAACACCCTAACCTCTAAAGTTATCTAAACCGACCTATGATATCAACTGTAAGGCCCCGACATTAAACATTACATAATCTTGAATTAAGTTAATAATTCAAAATAAGGATATTTTTAGGTTTAGAGATTTAGATAATTAGGTCATAAATTATACATAACAAAATTTATATTACAAGTAGAGACTTCTACTCACTATCCCTTATTTTAATAATACAAAAAATCTTAAAAAATATGTCTAGTTCCACGATTTAAACAACATGACTTTTCATTGATCCCATCGTTGACCCTATTCCACTTTAAGTCCTATTAAAAACATTTCAAAAACTTGGGATGAGCATAATAAAATCAGTAAGGTATACATAAAGAAGGAAAACTGTTAGTTTTTTTAATAAACAAGTAAATTATGAATACTTTATTATAAAGTAATACCATTCACCTTTAAGAAGTATAAAAAACACTTTAGTGAATATATGCACATTTATTTCCCTTTTTGTAACAAAAATATTACTATAAAGCCCCTAAAATCAACATATAACATATAAAGGTAACTTGAGATATAAACATACTTAAATGGAATAACCATATTGTCAACTTCCACACATATCACTAAATAGAATAGCCATACGACCGAATTACATACACAATGCATTGGAGGTTATAATGTAACCACCCATCCTTGGTTTATCACAGAAACACCAATTATTTGGTTTATCCTGTAACCACCCATCAAATGTCCTAGTAACATTACATAATCATAACACATAAAATATTGAAAATATCAACATTTCAGTAATAACATTTAATTTGAAATCACAAGATATAATTTCAAGATATTGTAATACTCAATCCATTTCAAAAACCATTTTCAATACCAAAATACTAAAAATGGAATAAGGGATCTCTTTTCCTTTTAAAAATAGTAAGGCTTATAGAGGAAGCCAAATAACGATTACGGTGGCAGAGAGGTCATTGTCACCGCAATGATTAAAAAGATTTTTTTTGTTGTTTAGTAAAAAACTTGTAGAAAAATATTCCCTTTGAATTAAATTAAATGTTAAAAGGTTTTATACACCATATAAAATAAATTCGTGTATAAATCAAAATATTCCTCAATCAAAGGAGATTGAGACGAAGTCCTAAACCTCGTGTCTGACTTGACTCATTTGTTTTTTAATTCAATGAATCATAAAATTATGTTAATTTATACTTGATTCAAAAAAAATTCAAGTTTATTATTCCTTTTATATCACTTATTACCTTTCTATAACAATTATTTAATTATTTGAGTTCATATCGGACATTTTTTCGATGTTCGGAACTTGAGTCAAAAATGAACTTGTTATAATTATAAATTGTCCATATGGTCAAAATTCCATTATCTATAGAATTATATTCATGACCTAGATATCATATTTATCATATATATCCTATATATATGTATTTATAATAGTCCATATCATTCAGATATAAGAAATTAAATGCACCATTCATGGAGATGGTAAGCCATATGTACACATGAACGCTACTTTCATTTCTCTTTCATATTTAAAAGAATGAAAACTAAATTATAAATAGTTATATTATAATTAATTTATAATATATATATATATATATATATATTACATATGTTACATAAGTTCATTAATTCAGTTCATTATACATTCCATTTATACCATGAACGAGTCATATCACTTTGAAGGGATGGTATTCCGCACTTTCTCAAATGAAATTACTGTATTTATACAACAGGAAAAGCATAAAAGTATGATATAAATGAAAATTAAAGTATCATAGAGATAAAATAAATATAATATATATCATATATAAATAAATTTTCATCATAATGGCCACCATAAGATGTGGTAGGAGAAGATTGAACAATCATCGTTTCATGCGGCAGTAGTTCGGTGTCTACAGAAACAGTATGTTCTATATCCATTAGATGAAGGTGTGTGTAAGTGTAGTATGAATAATTATCATAAAAAATACTAGTATATTGAAGATACTGGTGTTTTATGCAATCAAATAATAATAATATAATATGTTGTGTAGAAGGGAAATAAAAGAAAAGAACTTAAGAGAAGACGTTACCTTAAAATCGGGTAACTTTATTTTCTTTGAACCAAAGGCTTTCTTGAATTTCCGTATGCCTAAGATAAGACTTATAGGTGAAAGAGAGAAATTTTGGGAGATTATTGGATAATATTATAGACAATACAATGGGCTTGAGAGTTGTTTGTAACGGGTTAGAGGTGATTCCCTTTTATAAGAGGGAGGAGGGGCTCTTTAGAAATGTTTGAAAGTATTATTTTATTATAAATTATTTTCAGTTTCAAAATGTCCAAAACTCATTAAATTAAAATAAAAGATGAATATAAGTCTAAATAAAATCATTTAATAAGAATTGGACAGGTTTTGGAAAATTTTTAAGCCTTATCATTTGTATTTAACCCTTTTTCACTCTTACTGTTTTGTCAAGAATTTAATCACTTTGAGAATCAAAATAGTTACCAAAACATGAAAAATATCAAATTAAAGAGTAATTAATAAAATATTAGACATTTTATAATGATTTGGAATAATATTATAGTTTTTTTATTTTTATAATATTTTATAAATTATTTTATATTATAAATATATGAATTATGTCAATTTCGACATTATTCATATCATCACTTTTTAAAAAATCCAAAATAACATGATTACTTCAAACAAACTTCATTATTACAAAGATAACATGTAACTAACATCTATATAATTCTTGGATGATATAAAAATAACCAAATTATATTTATTTTAACATTTATAATATCATTTATTTGAATCCTTTATTAATGAAGCAATCACTGAATCATCATTGTGTCATAATAAAATTTATTTATATAATCTATAAAAATTATAAATAAACTAACATGATGTAGGAAATATTTTAATTTTTCTAATGAATATTTATATTAAAATATATCACTTATATAACCCCATATAAATTTTTTTAGTAAAAGATATATGTTTAGGTTATATTTTCCTTAACATTAAATTTAAAGTAATTAAATTTCATTTTCACACACATGTGGCTTTATGGGGTCCTAAAATCGACCCAATGACATCCATGGTTGGTCACATCTCATAAAATAGGGTTAAAATATGTGTTATGGTAATTTAATATTATTATTATATTATTTTTTTACCCTTATTTACTAGATTTACTCTTTAATTATAGAAAATAGAATATTTACTGAAGTTACTATTCATAATATATAAAAATAAAAGTTATCTATTTAAAAAATTTGGACCTCATGATTCCAAATATGGAATCCATTTTTCCAAATTCAAAAATAGAGAAGTTGCAGAAATTAATTTAAAATTAATTCCTAATATCAAAACCAAAGAAATAATAATTATCAAAAGCTTGACATGTGTTTATGTCTAATTAAAAAGTGAAATTGCATCCAATGACGAATATTGGATTAAATTGTAAAAATTTAATCAAATTACACTTTAAATCCAATTAAAAAGATAATATTACCATATAAATAAATCAGATGAAAAGACATTTTTGACTTCAAATGCAGTATTTTTGACTATTTATTAATAAATAAACTTAATTATAAAAATGCAAGAATTTACCCAATGTAAATTTTTATGTCATTATTATAAAGAATATGTTTATTTTTTCAATTTGAACATATAAAAGTGAAAAAACTATATTTAAAAAGGGTTCTTCATCAAAATATGGTAAAAAAACCTTTTAAAAATATTAAAGTTTTTCATTCTTAAAATCAGATTCATTCTTATTTTAAGCCCCTAAAATTTATTGGATAAATGTAATGAAATTAAAAAAACGTTTAATTATAATTTATTTAGTTATGTTCATTCCCAGTAATATAATGGCTATGTGTTAACTACCATTTAAAATAATAATATTATTATACTATTTTTCGGTATAACTGAAAGTAGTGTTCAACATAAGATTTCAAAGAAACCCGTTGTTGTGTGTTGAGTACACTATCAAAAAAAGTGTCCTATTTAACATAAAATTAATATATTATTTATAAATATTAATAGATATGAAAAATTATTATTCTATAACTACCTGGGTCATTACAGTTATAATGATGAGCTTTTATAATCACAGTAAGGGTTTAAAAGATTAACAAGGGGGTTAAACTAAGATATAAGGATTCCAATATCACTAAAAGATGTCTAAAATTAATTTTATAAAATTATATAGACCTTAAATTATCCATTTTTGAAATATTTTGTAAATTTTTTCCACATTACCAATAAAATGTCTTTATATTATTTTAAATTTTTTAATATTTAGATGATTGCCACTCCTCTTACTTATAAAAGGGAACCTCTTCTTCTAAAATCTACACACACATTTATCAATATAGTTTGGATAATAAATTCTTCAAAAGATGACCATATTTTATCCAAATTATTATTGGTCCATTTATTACAAAAAAACCATCCTAAAAAGGATTAAGGTGTAAGCTAATAGAAGATACCCAAAGAAGAGGTAGTTATATTAACCGATCTATTTTAAGTTTATTTATTCTTACAACTACTAAAAATAATATTTAAATATATTAATATAATTAAATAATTATCTTTAATCAATTAATTTTTTATAATAATATTAAAACCATTTTATGTCTTCATTTTATCTAATAGAAAATATATGTGTTGCTCATATATACGTATGGACTACCATGCCCATGAAGTAGAATGTTTAATTTTCCTCACCACATTACATGTTTATTTATAAAAACTTTATATATTGAATAAATATGATATTTTTTTAAAATATTTTTATTCTTGGGATTAACAAACCATTACCAAGGTATAAAGACTGAAATCACCAAACGGAACATGGATACTAAATAAAATAATTAACACCCAGAATATTTATTTTAATGGATAATTATTAATAAATGGGTGATTTGAAATTATGAATGAATAATATATGGTAATATAACTATGAATATGGTTTTGATATAGATTCATAATAAATATAACTTTATTATATAAGATGTTAGAACATGTATAAAGAAAGTCAGGATTTAAGGAAATGGTTTATGTTTCAATTTCTTTTTTAATAAAGATTGTTCATGTTCATATCTCTATTTGGGAAATTTATACTATATATATATATATATTAAAACTCATATATGTTATTTTGATAATTTTATATTTTTTGGTTTCCATTTATTAGTTTTATTTTTCCCCCATCGATACTCAAAACACGAAAAGAATATTTTTAGGAAATATTGACCTTGATTATCATTTTTTGGTTGGGAATATTTTTATTCCATGTATATATTAATTAAAATGTTTCAATAATATTTTTATATTCTCCAATTAATTTTAAATGTTTTTTTCAACCATTTTTTAATTTCTTTTCAAAGGTTAAAAAATGAATCTTTGAAGTGTTTAAAGTATAAATTAGATTTGACTTTTTTCCAAAGTGTGAAAGTAATATTTTTTAATGATTATATAATGAAATAAATTTCACACCGTCATGTTTATTATTTGGTAAAAATATTCCATTAGAGCTTTAAATGGGTTAACATAGAAAATCATGTTACCCTTTTTAGAGGATTTATTAGTGTTTTCTTCAAAGGATCATAATGGAGAGGATGTTTCCTCTTATTTTTAAATGCATATTTAAAATGATTTTATAAATGTATTTTTAATATATATCAGTATAATATAAGTGATATTATGATTAAACATAGAAATTATATTATGAAACCGTCAAATTTATATCTTTTTATATTATATGATGACGATTTTTAAAGAATATTTTCATGAAACTCATTTCTTTGATATGGGTTAATTAAACTATATTGGAATTATGAATGTTTTTATGATATTGTGACACAAATATGTATAGTTTTAACTATGTTATAGATAAAAATGGAATTAAATATCCCTCAAATTCTCTGTTAAAAGACATATATCTCAAGATATAATAAGAAATATAATGGGGATTGTACATAATCCAATATGGTTCTCTTTCCACCATAAATTAAAAATGAATGGGGTGTGAACTCAATCCCAAAGGGACTATTTCCAATATATTATGAAATTCTTAGATGTGATCCATGACTAATGAAATGATTTTATATTCTAATTAAAATACCACACATTACTATGACATTTTCTTATGATTATAATATACTCTCATGAATCATGATTGATTATATTTGATTTTTTACTCTTATGGATCATTTATTTTTTTATGATAAAGTCTTATCCAGAAAATCAAGATTTTATTATATATGGATGATTGAGTATACATTTTATATGTTATGATCAAGCTCTCATACCCTTTTTTTATTTAATTCTCTCTTATGATATTTGATTTATGTTTACCATGTTTAATATTATTGAGTATATGAGATTACTCATTCTTATGTTTTCATTTAGCAATGTTATAAAGAAAGGTATTAGGTAGGGTTTGTATAAGACATGTGTTATGTGAGAATGAATTTGTGGGATATGTTGTAGATATTTCAGGAAATAAGTTGATTATGTATATAGTATCCAAATAAAATAGTACTTTATGGTTATAGTCATGTATCAAAATGAGATGTATTGAATATTCATCTAAAATGATTTAATATTTATATATGTAATTATTGTGTCTCATCGTTTAGTATTAGCAAAGGGTGTAAGGTTTTTTTAGATTAGGTTATGAAGAATATGAGGAAATAACTTAAGACAACCTATGATGAACTGAAAGTGATATAGGATGAACTTGAAGTGTCATAGGTTTATAAGAAATTATCATAATTTATTAAATATTGCGAATGAATTTTATGATTATATGATTTATCAATATGATTAATTACACATTATGTTTACAATATGTGTTTTAGTTTTAGTGTATGGCTTAAAACAGGAAGAATCATGTTTACAACAAATATGGTGGGAAATATAATGGTTGTCTTTATGAGAAACCAAAAAACATGAGGGATGTAATTAAAAGACATATTTCTATACATAAAAAACACCACCAGGATATGAATAATACTGAGATTCAATATGATCAATTAAAGGATAAATTTATCATTTAGTTTTTAATTAGGAAACATCCAACTCTCTTTAGTGGGTCCACTGATCTACAAATATTTGAGAAGTAGATCAGTGCCACTAAAAATATTTTTTCCATTATCTAGTGCTTATATCCCAAAGAATTTATCTTGGTTTCTTATCATTTGGATGGTGAAGTAGATAAATAGTGGACCCTAATTAAGAATATAAATAAATGTGAAGAAGTTGAATCTATGGAATGGTAATAGTTTAAGAGGTTATTTTTCAGTATGTACTTTCCCTAAAATCTTCACATGAATATTGAAAGATAATTACTTGATCTAAAGCATAAGGATGATGAATACATTGGTACTTATGAGTCTATTTTTAAAAAGTCTTGTGAGTAATGCTTATGGTTTTATCATTGACCATGAAATCAAAAATGATTGATTATTTAGTGGAATAATACCCAGTATCCACAAGTATTATCCATAAGGGGCTATAGTATATATGAATAAATCACTAAATGTGCTCACAAGATATAAATGGATACTAGAGAATCTAATTATTCTCATGGTGATAGAGATAAGAAGATAAAGATATAATTTTGTGGAAATTAAAAAAATAAAACCCATGGAGGAAAGAGAATTAGTCTTCCTTCATGCCAAAAGTGTAGAATAGAGCATGAGGGAAATTTCCATATGGGGACTAGTAAATGTTTTATGTGTGGAAAAGAATGACATCAAGGAAATGAATGCTTATGGGATATAAAGAGGCTAGTAAATTAAATTAATGTAGAGAAAATATAATCAAATACACCACCCATAATCCTATGCATTAATTAATAATAATATGTAATTTATGCTAACTATTTCATGAATTTGATGGTTAATGATGGAAATATATGTTATTAACTAAAATAACAACTTATAATTGTGAATTATCTTGGGTAATATCAAATTACTAATTTATAAATCTCAAACTACACTAAATAATTTTGAAACATAGTATAATGGTGATTGAGGTCGATCCTATAATAATGGAGTAAAAATAAAAACTAAAATGATTATGAAAAAATATTAAATCAGTTTGGTTTTAGGGAAATATTATGAACATACCATGAAAATATAAATCCTGTTTTATGTACATAGATGAAATGGTGATGTAATTTAAATTAATGTTTTCAGAATTGAACCTTAGAAACCCTCCTCTAAAAGTACTTACTCTTCACCATATAAACTCCCAATTTCCCTCTTGGAGACTTGGTTTAATTCATAGGTGGGTTTTTAAAACATTGTTAAATCATATCTATGGTTTCCTTATGCATTTGTTGTTCAATTAGAGGGATAAATAGTTGATTTATTTTTAAGTATCATGCCCTTCTATCATAGTATGGGATGGGAATGAGAAAGCATATAATATTAAGAAGATAATTAATTGAAATACACATCTCATCATAGAAATGAATGAAATTTTTTTCATAAACTAAGAACAATCCAATTTCAGTAAATCACATGGTATTAGAGAATTACCCCTTCATGCTACTCATGAGGGTATATGAAACATAAAAATGAAAACCTGCTGTGTAAGCTACAATAGCAGAAAATAGCAACACCTTATTTTATATTTTTCTTCCTCTTGTACATAGGTGTTTTATTCCACTATTACTA
This sequence comes from Viscum album, assembly GCA_963277665.1. NCBI lineage: Eukaryota > Viridiplantae > Streptophyta > Magnoliopsida > Santalales > Viscaceae > Viscum > Viscum album. Next base: position 1,906,947,615 of record OY728161.1, on the reverse strand, counting down.
CTCTTTCATTTTCCCTTAGGGGAGTCTTTCCCTCTCTCTATTTCATATTTTAATTCCTTTTACCCTACTATGTTTTTCTTTTTCCTGTATTTTTTCCTGTAGTTTTAATTGGTTTTCCCCGATGAATATCCTCATATAAATAGTTTTTTGTCATCATTTTATTATTTTAAATGTGTTTTTGAACTCCTTGGATGTTAAAGAGGGCACAATGTGTTCTTCTAAAAACATCACTGAAGTGCACATGTAGTGTAAGATATTTTACAGATAATGTAAGGACTGAGGATTTTAAGTATTCCAAGTAGCATAAGCTTAAAACCTTATGGTGTGGGTGATATGGATTGGGGAATAAACCATGAATGGGATTGATAAACATGGAAAAACATTTATGACTACAAAATAACAGTTAAATCATCCATTTTATTTAGTTCTTCTGGTTCTCACACCTCTAAGGTGCAGGAAAAATCCAACGATGTATTTATCATCTTGTTTTCATGGATACGATGTGAAAATGTAGCTATAAAAACAACACAACTCTTACATAAAAATATTCAAAATGGACATGATTTGATGACTTGGATGATTCCTCAACTCATCCTTTAATTCATAATCCAGAAATGGCTATATCATAGTCTAAAAACCATGATATTTCCTTATAATTTGGTATAATATACCTTGGTCATTACACTGCATAGCCATGGATATAGCGTTGTGTATCTCAAATTGGTAGTCGCAGTGAGATAATCTATCATTGGTCCTGAATTTCTTTTATAGTGCAGTGGTGATAGCTTTGGTTCAGCATGTGTCCAAGGAAGAAGATGGGTTCATGGTGGCAATACAACACCGTTCTTGTAATTGCATAGTACCCTGTGTGTGGAATGTCTCACACATAAAAAAAATCGAGGGCATGGTCTCAAATATTTATGATAGTGCATCCCATTCTCAACTTGTTAATTCAGATGGGTGTTTGATAATTCCCTACACTATCTTTCTCCACCCCACACCGGTGAATCCTTCCTCCCGCCATTGTGTCGAAAAGTTCCCCACACACCTATGTTCTCTTGTGCACCGACCTTAACAATGTATGCTCCTCTTCCTTATTGTCTATCCGACTCTCTATATGGTGTGGCTTAGATTAAGGGCCCTTATTAGGTATGATAAGTTGATTACAACCATATAAGTTGAGGTATATTCCATTGCCCAATATATTTTGTCATGTCCCTTTAAAAATCCAACCTAAAAACAACACATAAAATGTACTTAATGAAATAAAACACTATAAAACATGCCTGTTATATTTCATTTTTCTCATTATTCAAAATTTTCATTCGATAATGTAAATACCCAAAAATAAATAAAATCAATTCAATCATGGGTCTTGTCAATTGAAAAAATTAGACAATTAATAATAAAAATTTATACATTGTAAACAAGAAAACAACTCATCAAATCCAAAAAACATAGACAATTATTTCCCTCAAGCATAAATATCTACCATGAATTAAAAAGAAAAACTCAAAACTACAAATATTTAAAATTAAAAATTAATGAAAATAAAAAATATCCGTGTGGAAGATAATTTCCCAGTTTCACATAATGTATTTGATTCCAAATCTTCAGTATACAGAATGTAATTTAAATTCCTAAAGAAAATGATGGAACTTCTCTTCTCTTTCATTCAAGAATTTTAATTCATAATTATTATAAATTAATGTTGTTATCTAACTCACCATTTTTTTATTTTCTCATCACTCAAGGTAAATTAAATATGTGAATTTCTCTTCATACCTAGATCACATGCACCAAACTTATGAATTTTAAAATTATCTACTTTCTCCACTCAGTAGAGATAAACATCACTTAAAATAAAGAGTAATTTTAATATTAGGATCAAATGATTATGAGTTTGTGGGAATTTAGGTAATTTATGCATAAATCATTTAAATATTTAAAATGATTAGGAGATCTATATATTAATCATGATAATCAAAGTATATATAATGATATTATCCTCTTAAAAAGTGATTTATTCCCACACACATCCCAATATCAAATATGTCCATTGGAAATAAACTACATTTACTGAGTTAAACTACTATTTTTTCCTTTTCAAAAGTTTTAATTTTTTCAAAAAAGGAAATAGGATAAGTCTCACATCCATCAACCCACCCCAAATGATACAAATAATTGGTCAAGTGATGGTGGTTTTTAATCCTCCATAATGAAACCGAAATTATATAATTTTTTCTTTTTTATAGGGATAAGAATGAAATATAATTAAATATAGAAGGGAACTTCTCTAAAAACTAATGAATCCAATGATTTTTTGAATGTTTCTTATCCATTTTCTATGAAATCCATATCCCCCCACACTTGAACTTTGGAAATCATGAAAAACACTAGAGTATGGGTAAGAGGGAAAAATCAACTTGAAATGTGTTAATTCCTATTAAAGTACATCTATATTCTATGAGGGATAAAAATAAGTATTAATGTAAGGCACATCTCAAGGATAATGGCTAAATCAAAAAATTTCCTCAATCGTCTTTTTAGTCAATTTGTACAATCATAATTTTAAAAAATTTAAATACCAACCCTATAAGGTAACATGTCTCAAGTTCTATCACAAAATTTAATGATAAATATTAGAAAAATTTGTCCAAAAATCTCTTGAGCATAAAAGAATTTAATTTATGTTAATCAATCATGTCATGTGTCATAAAAAAAATCAATAAACAAGGGTTTTTTGAAATTCAAAGCATGAAAGATGGAAGTGACATTCCAAATCTTGTGACTAAAGAGAAAAAATCAAGATTTATTGATTTTAAATTACCATGTTTCACTCTAATCATCCAATACTTCCATTTTACCCATTAAATTATATTAAATTGAAAATAAAACAAGGAATATTAGGGTTCATAACAATCCTAAGAATCAATTATCAAAAACTACATCATAAATCTTGGTATGGGAAAGTATTTTTCTATATTTTAAGATGAAAAAGATTCTAGAAAATATATGGTACTTTAATAAATACTAAAAATGAAATATTAATCCAATTTCATTTGAATATCTTCTTTGGTTCCCCTTGTTTACTACAAAAATTCCCCAAACCTTGAATCACCATGGTTTTAAAAACCAATTCACACAGTGAATGTGTAGGCAATTCTTATAGAATTTCAAAAATAATTTAGGGGATGAACTTACAAACTATGGTAATAAATATAAATAGAAATTCTAAAGAAAAAAATTATGGGTTTCCTATTGAAATTTATTTGGTTATTATCATTGATCTCAACATTAACCCTCAAAGTATGGTGATTGTGTGTAGGAAAGAGTTTACCTATTATTAATGTATAAAATGATGAAGTTTTGATTGTTACATGTATATGGGTCCTCTCCATTTTTTGGTAACTAATTTTAGTCTTTCCATGAATAGTACCTTCTCAATATCTAGGTCCCCAATACATCAGTTATTCCCTTCTAGAAAAAACAAATGGTAGCTCACTGACTACCCAACCTTTTTCCTTATGTGAATTCACCTTAGAAAAAATATCCTCCAATATCTCGGTAAGAACCCAGATCTTCTTTTCAGGTGTGAATCTTGTTTTCTGGTGTTTTCTAGAAAAATATGAGTTTCTAGAAATTTCAGGACTACAGACTGTGTACTCGGTTGCTGCGGGTAGCTACGTTCTGCCATAATGGCCGAACACATGGCTGTGTGGGGTGACCTAGAGACTTCCTGAAGTGGAGATCAGTAAAAGAAAGTACATGCCATGCACTTTTAAAATACACGATGTGTAATTTATTTTTATTTCATTAAACGGATCGGGGACACGTCTAATCGACATAACACCCATTATCTAGGTCGGACTCATCTAGGAGCATTCGTGGCCGATGATTCTTCTCTGAGCCTCTGAATCACCATCTGTTCTTCGAATCGGCCACCATTGATTGTGTTGGAATCACTATGATATGTACTTCCTTCTTCTAGAGCCTCGTTTCCTAATTTCTACTCTTTCGTGAGATATCCTCAATTGAATGTTTTTAGCAGTTTTGTATATCTATGGTGTTATAGGAGGCCTAAGGTTCATTTATATCGATCATACAACACTGAGGTAGGTGTTTTATGCCTTTCTGTAGTTATTATTTGAGTTATATGTGAAAAATTACCCAGTACCCTTGTTCGGGGTGTTGCGTGTTTATGGTTTTTATCCATGTTATTGTCTGCTACTCCTTTTGTGCGTGAGTAGAGGATTTATAATTGTAAAAAGGGTTATTTTACCTTTTTATGGATGTGTTGTCCACATTTTCATGATTTTGACCATTTGGTCTTGATTTTCCTGTTAGTCTTCTTTATTTCCATGCCTAGTATTGTTAGGATTGAGTGATTTTATCTGACATTCAGTGAGATACTTTAGACTATTTAGCCAAGTAGTTCTTGAGGTTTACTTTGGATACCATATATTGTTTGTTCACGATTATTTTACATAGGGCTGTTGGAACCTAGTTTAGTAGACCATAGGTAGAATAGACATTGATGGATTCTTCAGAGTGTCTATTTACTTTTACATTGAGAGACCATCGGGGGGATGGACTTTGTGCTCCCTTAGAGTGTTTGTAGTTCCTCATTATGATACAACAGGGGGAATTGGATGTTGAGTGCTTCCCTAGATTTTCTATAGTTACCAATACAAGACCAAAGGGGTAATTGAGGATGATTTCTTCCCTAGAGTGTCTTTGCTAAAGCTCAACTAGAGGGGTTTGACAATGAGTACTTCCCAAAGGTTTGCTTGTGTTTGATTAGTTGAACCAGAGGGGTTTGGCTGTGAGTAATTATTAGAGGGTCACTTATGATTGTTTGTGGTTTATCTAATAAATGAAAATGGATGTAATTTAAACTATATCATTTTTTACTTTGAGTACATCCTTGTTTACTGCTTCATTTTGCATTTTCCTTCCATATATATTCTATGACTGTTAGGCAAAGATCTTTGGGTGGTCTCCAACTATGATTTGTTTCACGCCCTATTCGGTTCATGCTTTTGGGCCCAAAAAAATTATATTGTTGTAGGCATAGATAATGGAAAGTGCTCTTCTACTTCAGGTACTTGATTACTGTGGAGCTGGGGAGCACTAGACCAAGATGAGGCTTGTGATGCTGTGGATCTATTTACTTGCTTTTGTTTTGTACTATGGTTTAGTACTGTATTCCATCATTGTGACTTGTTTGGATTCTTTCATAGACATATGTATCATGCATCATTTATATATGTGTGCTCCAATTGTTTATTACTTCCATTGTTTACTTATTTCATGTTTTACTACCACTACTAATATTGTTATCTATTTATTTTCATTAAGTTACTCTACTAATGGGGGCATAGTTTCCCCACTATCACACCCAAGACCCTCGCTACTAGTCAGCAGCCTCTAGTATTTTGGGAAATGCGCTTGGGGCCATGTGACCAATCAAGTACAGGGTACCTCTAGGTGGCTCCTGGAACCGGAACGTTACAATGTGGTATGAGAGGAATTATTTTCTTCTTGACATACTTTTTGGAGCTTATAGTCAGGGATAGGATGGAATTGGTACTTGGTAATAAGTTGTGCCTGGGAGTAGTTAACCCGTGCATAGGGAAAATCCAATTTACCTAATTTATTTCAATTTTTTCACTGTTGGGTGATTCACATGTTTTGTGTTGTTAACGTTGATAATATTCAGGTTTTATTTCTGTTTCAACCCGATGAAATAAGGGTATGCCATATAATTCATCATATAGGCACTTACTAGAGATCATATGTCATGCATTTTTTTCATGATATTTAGGGTGAATTACTGATTGCATGTTGTTTTGATAGATGTTGTGCTAGATATTCATGTTGTTGTGATATATGCCTTGATAGAATACCTGTTATTTGATAGGGTATTGCTAATATGTAATATTTGGTTTTAATGAATGTCATACTTTGGTTTTTGAGGTCTTATGGGCCCTCATGGACCAGAATTTAGTGGATATTTTCGATGTTATGCCTGAATATGACATGTAGAATATTCCAAGATTTGATTCGTGGGGAGTATGGGACCTCAAGAATTGAAATTGGGCACTTTAATATTCATTTCAGGGTTTTTCTGGGTTCTAGAGTATCTTATAAGGCTTAATGTCTGGAAAACCCCAGAATACACAGCGTGTGATTATAAATATATGCCATGTATCCTTATATTTGGGAAGGAACTGTTTTTCTTAAGTACTAGCTGTGTACTATATGTACACGCCGTGTAGTCTCTAACTGTTTCACTGGCTGTGTGGGCAGAGACACGGGGTTTGGAAATCTTAGTGGAACACATCATGTACCGAACATACACGTCGCGTGATTAGACCATGTGTTCGGCCGTGTGACTAACAACACTGGTCGGTGAATTTCGCCTAGTACATGATGTGTTTGGCACAAACATTCCATTTATTCTTGTTCTAGGGGAACTGTGTGGGTTAGTCATGTAGAAGAACTCAGGAAGGATAACACAATTCAAGTACATGCTGTGTTTTTTAGGAACACGTCGTGTGTATGGGGTGATACATGACCAGAGTTTGCAGTAGTAGATGCCCAGGTGAAGGCCTAAAGGAAAATGTTGTGTAAGAATTATACACATCACGTATCAACTTTTTTTAAAATCATGAATGCTTCCATTCTCTTATTCCCTTCCTACACTTCTAAGTTTCAATCCTTGATAATCCTGAACTAAGGTGTGTGCTTGAACTTGTAGATTCATGCCATAGAGACGTCCTTTGGTTGTACGCTAGTTACAGGGTAGTGATTAGACATCAGATATGGCAGATCAAGAATTATCAGTAGATCCTTCTGCAGTTCCAGTCTTGGAACCAGTTGTTATCCCAAATATAGGTGTCGATGCATAGTTCTGAGAGGGTTTCATGAGGTTCATGAATAGCTTCTAAGGAGTACTGCATCCTACCCCATCTTTGGCAGTGTTGATGTGGGTTTTCCAGTAGCAGCATCCTCCCACCTTCATAGGGGAAGGAGGGCCTCAGGCTGTAGAGTCATGGTTAGAATCCATGTAGTCTATCTTCGAGCATCTGTAGATTCCTCCATATAGGACTGTGAATCTCATTGCGTATATGCTTCAGGATTCTGTCAAGAGATGGTGGGATGTGATCTCATAGGTAGGACTCCAGTAGGATATGCCATGTGACAACTTCCAGCGGGACTTCTATGATTACTTCTACCCAAAGACTTTGAGGGATGATTGATCCAGAGAGTTCATGAGTCTGAAGTAGGGTAATCTTTTAGTTATGGAGTATTCTTCTTGATTCACAGATCTGTAGCGCTTCACACCAATCCCAGAAGGTGAAGAGTTATTCCTGGTGAGAAAGTTTGAGGATGGTTTCAGGCACGACATCTGATCATAGGTGAAAATATTTGGGTTGACATCCATCACCTCTATAGTAAACTAGGCAATGATCATGGAGCGAAATCTGAGGGATTCTGGAGCTTTGATCCAGGGTGGTTTGTCATCTGGAGTTGGTACCCCTCATACTGACAGCAAGAAGAACCGTAGGGAGTCTATGCACGGGGATTCGAGGAAGCGTGATACTTCTTCTAGTGGTCAGGTAGTGTGCTACCAGTGTGAGAAGAGCAGTCATATGAGGCCACATTTCCCAAGAGACCCAGTTGAGTGCCAATATTGCGGAAAGATGGTCATCTCTAGTGTTTTTGTCATATCTTTTCACTTGTAGCGGGTGATATAGGTTCTTATGTGACTCTTCGTTCAGGAGATGGATTAACAGTTCCTCATCAGTCTGGGAACTAGAGTTCTTCCAGACGTTCAGGACAAGATGGAGGTCGTTGCCATGGTATCCAGTTGGTAGGCTTTTAGTGACTACAGGGTGGATCTGCTCAGGGTGGTCAAGCAGGGTCACAGGGTCATAGTACATGCCAGACTATTGTAGTGGAGCAGGCCCAGCAGGAGTAGGATCCTGGACCCTCCACAGTTCGAGGTATGATTCTAGTTACCTCTGTTTTATCCTCTGCAATTTTCAATACAACTAATTCCCATAGTTTCATATCTCTGGATGTTGTGGATATACTTAGGCTCTGTATCGTTACTTCCTCTAATGTCTTGATGTTGGTAACTCTGTTGGGGATACGAACATCTAGCGTATATTAGTTGAAGGAGTTCCCTCTTGAGGTCGGTGGATGTCACTTATTATGGGACCTTTATGTATTAGAGATGACATGTTATGGTTTCAATCTTGTAATGTAATGGTTAGTTCCCTTCCAGGATATTGTTTATTTCTATTGTTGTAGGGTGAGTTTCACATCACCAGAGGACCGATCATTTCTTCATAAGGGAAAATGGGATGTTCCAGAAAGCATAGCAGGATCCAAGAATCATGGGTTGAGAGGAGTTACATCTTAGATTTCTAGTCTATATATGGATGACTAGGTTCACAGATGAACTTTCCTCCAATGGTGGATCTTTTTAGAGATGTATTTCCAGAGGAATTTTTAGGTTTGTCTCCAGAGTGAGAGGTAGAATTTTTTATTGAGCTCATGCCAGGAGTGGAACCAGTGTCCATTCCTCCTTATAAGATGGCTACACTATAGTTACAGGAGATCAAGAAGTAGTTGGAGGAGTTGCAACCAAAGGGTTTCATCCAACCTAGTACTTCTCTTTGGGGTTCGCCTGTCCTATTTGTGAAGAAGGTGAACGGTACCCTCCAAATTTGTGTGGATTTTCGGAAGTTGAACCAATTAACGATCAAGAACCGATATCCCCTGCTGAGGATTTATGATCTCTTTGATCAACTTTGAGAAGCCTAAGTGTTCTAAAATATTTACTTGAGATATGGTTATCATCAGTTGTGCGTTAGACCATCATATATACCTCTTAAAACCTTTTAGAGTAGGTATGGTCTATACAAGTATGTGGTTATGTTGTTCGGTCTCACGAACATGCCTGTAGTTTTTATAGAACTCATAAACCAAGTGTTCCATCCATACTTGGATTCTTTTGTGGTAGTCTTCATCGACGATATCTTGTGTACTCTCACACTCTACACAACGATGCCACACATCTTGAGATCATTTTGAGTATACTGAGAGATCATAAATTATATAATAAGCTTTAAAAATTCCACTTTTGGATAGACCAAATTCACTTCTTGCATTATGTTATCTCAGAGATAGAAGTATCAGTAGACTTAGAGATAGTGAAAGCAGTAGTTTCCTGGGAGTAGCCAAAGAATTTCTTTGAGGTATGAAGTTTTTTAGGGCTATTCGGATACTATAGACGTTTCATATAGGACTTCTCACACTTAGTAGCACCACTTATAGGCCTTAATAAGAAGGGTGAAAAGTACTTGTGGTCCAATTCTTGTGAGCTAGCCTTTCAGGAGCTAAAAATAAGGTTGACTTCAGCACCAATTCTAGTTTTTCAAGAGTCGTGCAAGAGTTATACAAAATACTATGATGCATTGGGTATTGGGTTGGGAGCAGTTCTTATACAGGGGAAAGAGTCATTATGTATGTGTCTCAATAGTTGAGGCCACTTGAGAGGAACTACCTGACGACATGATCTCGAGTTGGCTGTTGTTGTTCATGCTTTATGTTGTTGGAGACATTATCTGTTGGGGGAGCAGTTTGTGGTTTTTACCAATCACAAAAAGTCTTAAGTATATTTTCACTCAGCACGATCCAAATCTGAGACAGTGAAGGTGGGTTGAGTACCTTTATTCCTTTGACATTGAGGTTGCCTATATGCCTGAGAAATGAAATATTAGGGATGATGCTTTGAGCAGGATGAACCAGATACAGGTAGTTTAGAAGGCTAGTAGTGAGTGGAAGCTTATGGATCTGTTCTTTGAGATACATTTGGAGGTTCACAACAGATAGGGGCATACATTTCTTTCTTATATAGTTGTTACCTCTACTCTACTTGATCGAGTGTGAATGAGGAAGTTATCAGATTTAGAAGGCCTAGTCCTACGGGGGAGTGTGTCATGAGAGGACCTTATTCCTAGATAGACCATGGGAAAGGATGAGATCTTGTGCTTTCATGGGTGTGTGTGGGTGTCAGCAGACATAAGTGAGGAGATGATATAAGACTTTCATTCCTCATTTTGGGTAGTTCATCTTGGTGTCACCAAGATATATCGAGATCTACACCATCAGTATTGGTGGCTAGGTATGAATATATATGTTGCTAGTTTTTTCATGAGGTGTTCTGCCTGTCAGTAGGTGAAGGTGAAGCATTAGAAACCAACAGGGATTTTGTAGAAATTAACCATTCCCGAGTGGAAGTGGAATGATGTCGCGATGGATTTAGTGACATGTTTACCGAGTTCGCCTTGAGGGAATGATGCATTTTGGGTTGTCTTGTACAGACTCACGAAGGTTTCTCACTTCTTACCGATCAAGGATACCTTCAGTGTTGATGATTTTGGATGGTTGTACATCCAAGAGATTGTACGTCTACATGGGGTTACCTACTCCATTATTTCATATAGAGCCACATATTTTACTTCTCAGGTCTGGTAGGGACTACATAGAGATTTGGGTACCTAGTTACTTTTGAGTGCAACTTACCATCACCAGACGGATGGCCAGCCTGAGCGAACAATTCTGGTGCTGGAGGACATGCTAAGAGCATCTATCCTCAATTTTGGAGGTTCATGGGAGAAGCACATACTTATTGTGGAGTTTTCCTACAATAATAGTTTTCAATCAACTATTCAGAGGGAACCTTATGAGGCTTTGTATGGTATGCCATGCTGATCACCCCTATGTTCGCTGGAAGCAGGAGTGGCAGCTATGTTGGGACCTCATCTTGTCCAGGAGACCACATAGCATATATAGTTGATTCAGAAGAGGATGGCTACTTCATAGTCATGATAGAAGTCTTATAATGATTGACATATAGACCTTTGGAGTTCGAGTTTAGAGATCAAGTTTTTCTATGTGTCACACTAAGGTTGGGACATAGGAGTATTAGGAGACAGAGCATCCTTTCACTGAGATACGTCAGGCCATTTGAGGTTTTAGAGAGCATCGGACCAGTTGTCTATCAGCTACAGTTACCTCATAGGTACTAGGCTATTCACAATGTTTTCCATGTTTCTTATTTGTGGCATTAATTCTAAAACATGTCTCATGTTTTTCAACCATAAGAGGTTGAGTTAGAGGCAGACACATCGTTCAAGGGGCATCCTATCTAGATTTTTGATCACAGTGCAAAGGTTCTTTGTGGTCGGTCTATTCCTCTAGTATGAGTGATATGGAATAACGGGAGAGTACATGATGAGACTTGGGAGAGGGAGGCCGATGTACGATCACAGTGGATGGAGCTATTAGAGGATTCTTCTTATACACTGCCTTTCTAGGGAAATTCGGGGACAAAGTTCTTTAAGGTGGGGAAGTTTTTAAGAACCTGAATCTTTTTTTCAGCTTTGAATCTTCTTTTTTGGTGTTTTTGAGAAGAATAGGATTTTTTATAAATTTTAGGAGTACACTCCATGTACTTATAAGTACAATCCATGTACTTGATTGTCGCAGGTATCCATGTTCGACTGTAACAATAGAACACAAGGTCGTAAGAGGTAACTTAGAGACCACCTAAATCAGATCTCTGTAAAGGTAAGTACACGTCATGTAATTTTAAAAGACACACCATGTACTTTCTTTTTATTTCATTAAATGGATCAGGGTCGCGTCTAATCTACATAACACCCTTCTTCTTGGTCGGACTCATCCAAGAGCCTCTGTGGTGACGATTCTTCTATGAGCCCCCAACTCACCATTTGTTCTCTAAATTTACCACCATCAATTGCGTTAGAATTGCCATGGTATGTTATTCCTTCTTCTAGAGCGTCATTTCCTAATTTCTCCTCTTTCATGAGATATCCTCGTTTGAATGTTTTTAGTGGTTTTGTAGATCTATGATCTTCTAGGGAGATTCAAGTTCTTAGGTTCACGTATATCGATTGTATAATGTCGAGGTAGGTGGTTTGTGCCTTTTCATAGTTATTCCTTCAATTATATGTGAAAAAGTTCCCAATACCCTTGTTTAGGGCATTGTGTGTTTATGGTTTTTAGCTCTGTTATTTCCTGCTTTGCCTTGTGTGCTTTACTAGAGGATTTATGACTATAAATAGGGTTATTTTACCTTGCTATGGATGTGTTTCCCATGTTTTCTTGATTTTGACCCTTTGTTCTATCTTTTCCTGTTAGGATGCTTTGTTTTCCATGCCTAGTATTGTTAGGATGGAGTGATTTTCTCTGAAATGCTGTCAGATACTGTAGACTATTTAGATAAGTAGTTCTTGAGGTTTAATTTGGCTTCCACATATTGTTTGTGAATGATTATTTTACAGAGGTTTTTGGGAACCTGGTGTAGCAGACCATAGGGAGAATGGACACTAAGGGCTTCTCCAGAGTGTATGTTTACTTTTACATTGCAAGACCATATGGGGATGGAGTTTGTGCTCCCTCAGAGTGTATGTAGTTCCTTGTTATTAGACCACATGGGGAATTTGACGTTGAGTGCTTCCCCAGAGTGTCTATAGTTACCGATAAAATACCACATAGGTAATTGATGGCAAGTGCTTCCTAAGATTTTATTTGCTAAAGCTGAACCAAAGGGGTTATACTATGAGTTCTTCCCAAAGGGTTTCTTGTGTTTTATTGGTTGAACTAGAGGGGTTAGGCTATGAGTACTTCCCAGAGGGTTACTTATGATTTTTAGTTTTTTAACTAATAAATGAAAATGGATATAATTTAAACTATAGGATTGTTTACTTTGAGCACTTCCTTGTTTACTGATTTATTTTGAATTTTCCTTCCATATATATTCACTGACTATTAGGCACATATATTTGGGTTGTTGCCTACTGGGATTCATATCACACCCTATTTGAGTCATGATTTTGGGTCCAAACAGATTATATTTTTGCAGGTCTAGATAAGGGAAAATGCCCTTCAACATCAGGTACTTGATGGTTGTGGAGTTGGGGATCATGGGACCAAGCTGAGGCTTGAGATACTATGGATAAGTTTACTTAGTTTTTTTTACTTTGGTTTAGTTCTGTATTCTAGAATTGTAACATGTTTGGATGCTTTCCTAGACATATGTATCATGAATAATTTATATATATGTGCTCCAGTTGTTTATTATTTCAGTTGTTTACTTACTGCATGTTTTACTGCTTCCTCTATTGTTATCTATTTATTTATGTTGCATTACTCTACCAATGAGGGCATAGTTTCCTCACCGTCACACCCAAGGCCCTCACTACTAGTCAGAAACATTTGGAATTTGGGGAAATGCGCTTGAGGCCATGTAACCAACCAGGTACGGGGCACCTCTGGGTGGCTCCTGGAATTGGGACATTACAATATCTATAATTTTATAACAACTTCTCACCATTATTTTCATCTTTTTAATATTATTATCTCATTTTTATAGCAACGAAATCAAAAATTATTTCTTGGAAAACAATTTCGTCAACTTCCAATAAGATGTCCTCTATCAGCTCACCACTTTTCTCATCCATATATTTAATCACCCAGTGAATGTTGAATTTCAAAAATTCTCCTCAAAATATTAAACATAGATCTCCATTTTGGAAATTAATATATTAACTTCATATTTCTAGGAAGGTTCTTCCCAAAATTATTGGGATCTTATCCTTGTCCATACCCATTGTAAGTAAATCCTCTAGAAAGAAGAAGTTTTCTACCTTACCGACAACATATTTATGTAATCCTCAGAAATTTCTCATTATTGTATCCAAAAGTATTGTCATGACAATATTAGTATTAATCTATATTAATCCTAGGATAATCAATTTTGAATATGAAATAATGTTTATACCTGCACTTAAATAACACAAATTTCCAATAAAAATATTAAGAACAATGTAAATGGGAATAAAAAATCAACTTGGATCATGTTATTTATTTTGTAGGACCTTAGAAAACACTTATAAACAAAACCATGTTAGTGGGATGGTGAACAATTCCTCATCATTTATTCTTTTGGCATAAAATATTTTATAAGCGTTTCATCAGTGGTCATGTTTGAAATCTCCTCAAGAAATGCTATGTTGATGTATTGTTTTCTAAACTTTTCCAAACACATTTCCCTTTTCTTATTGGAAATATCTTTCCATAATCACTATGGAAATGGGTTTTATAGTTTTTAGGGATCTTCTTCTCAAACATACTTCTTTTCTTACTTTCCCTTTCCCTTATTCTCTTGTATTCATTTTATTAATTCTACTACTTGATTCTAGCCTATTTTCTTACTTTTTCTATAAATAACCTAACTTATCATAAATATATATTACCTCATTATTTATGAATATTCTAAAAATTAAACAAAAACAATCCTGAGGGCCATAAAATTTATGTTCCTTCATAAACATGGAAACATAAACCCTAGTACATAAGTAAAATACACCATCTTCCACTAGGATCTTCATAACTAGCACCCTAGATATATCATATATAATATATATCTTCATAAATTAAGGAAATAAAGAATAATAAAGGGTAAGATATGATGCTCAGTAAGGCTAAAAAAGGTACATATATAAGCATAATATGAACATAATGGGATGAGAACATTATCATAACATTTGAAAACTATACCCTTTATACCAAAGATCATAGTCATGATTCATGGAATAAATATTGGCATTTCAAAAGACATGAATCATAAGGGAATCAAAAAACATGGGGAGTGATAGAATAACATTGAAATAATACATATATTTTTGGCATAAATATAATCATATAAAATAATTTCCATATTTGTTAAGGATCACTCCCAAGACCATCATAGTGGAAAAAGTCCCTTACTGAACTGGGTTCACTACATATTCCATCTCTATCTTACTAAATCAAGTCCACTCCCCATTCTAGACCTATCTTACTGAACTAAGTCTTATCCCAGATCCAGTATTATCTATCTCATGAGATATAAATCTTTACCCAGTGCATTGGAGGTAGATATAGGTCTCACCAATAACATAATGAAAGCTATATTTATGTGTTCCAAAATATCATAAACATTCATCACATCCTAACCAATGAAATAAAATGGGTATCACAAAAATTTAATCATATCATAACATGTGGAAAAGGTACATGTTTAATAATTATTTCATTATATAATAACACATAATAAGAAGAGGGTTTCATAAGAATTTCCTCATGGTATAACTTGTGGAAGGGAAATGGGTTTCATAATCACCATGCCATCAAAACACAAACCATTCTGAGAAATAATATAAATGGTATACATGGATAATATCCCTAGTAAGGAAGAGTTAACAACAAAATGTTTCATATTAGATGTAAAATCATATTAAAAGATCATTTAAAAACATTTATTGAGTAAAATATCCTTTCCACATTGAAAAAATTTAAACATTTTCAAAATTATTTACTTTTAAAATCATTTAATTATAATTTAAAAATTTTACAAATATTAATGAAAATATTTTATTTGAAAATAAATTTGGAATCTTGTTAGGGAATCATGAACTCTTTGAATGTTCATGAGAGTGGGAAATAATGTGTATTCCATTATTTTTAAGAACAAATATTTGTACACATTTTTAATAAAATCCAAATGAGAATTGTTATGAAAATTACATGAAGATTACTTTCAAAAAAATTTAAAAATTAAAACATGGGTATAAATTTATTTTTTAAAAATAATAAGTGAGTAATAAAATAAATTTTAAAATAAATTTTTAATACATTGTTTTGGAAGAAAATAGATTTCCAACCGAAGAGAGAGATAAAGTTATAATTTCTTAAAAACGTTTTCTTAATTATTTTATTGGAAAAGTGTTGAAAATGGTATAATTACTTGAAGATATATTGAATAACTATATGATAATAAAATTCATGATAATTTATGAGATATTTATCATAATATTTTATATTCATAAAAATAATCATAAGCATTCCTGATAAATGATGAGATTGTAACATAAAATATTTAACACTTTGGTAACTTTGAGTCATATAATACATGAAAGAATAGCATAAAACAAAACAAAAAATATCATGAGGATAAATAAATTAATGATATTAAATGTAAAAGGGTCTGTATATACACCTCTGGAAGAAGTATAGTTGCATAATATAATGCACATCTCAAAGAAGAGAAATTGAGACAAAAATGCCCAACCTTAAGTCTTGACTTCCATTGAACTCGATGAAAATTCATGTAAAATAAATATATGTTTATTATAAATATTATAAATGATCATATTCAAATATATCATACAATATATGATTTTTTATGACCTTTTATTACTCATTTATTAACAATTCCATGTTAATGTTATGTTTTAGGTAATAACCGCTAATATATTTTGATTTGTCATATTTTTTTCATATTAATTTGATCATGGTTACATAATATATTGAATTATTACCATAATATAAATATAATATTTATTAAGTATATATTTATTTCGATTAATAAATAATTTTCATAGATAAAAAAATGAAATGCACCGTTAACGGAGACGATAGGTCGTACATACACATAAACATTATTTTTTCATTTTCATGTTGGGTTGAAAGAAAGGAAATTAAAGGTAATATATTATAATTATTGAATAATTTTTATGATATATATATATATCACATATTTTTATTAAAACTATCCTTAATACATTCCATGTAATGCGTGAATGAATCATAATACTTTGTGAGGTGGTAATGCACTGTACACAATAGTTATGTTCTCGTATTCCAAAAAATGGAAATCAGGAAGGTAGGTGTGATATAAAAATTAAAGAATAATAAAAACATAAAATATATATTATATAAATAATAAATACATAATTCTGGATATCCTTGGTAGGTGGTAATGGAAAAAGGAATAACATCAGTTCGGGAGGCGGTGGTTCACCATACACAAGAACTATAATTTCATAACCAATTTTATGGGAGTGGAGATGATTGTAGGTAAATCACATAACATAAAAATATCAATATATATAATATAAGTAGGTTATTTTATAAGCATGATATAAAAATAATTGAATTGGGTGGAGGAAGAAATAAAACAGAAATACTTATTGATGAACGTTACCTCTTCTTCGAGTATCCTCCTTAGGTTTTCACTGAAAGCCATCTTAGGATGGATTTTTGACCAAATTAAGGATAGTAAAACAAGGTTATAGAATTTGGGAAGTGATTTGGGAAGGTCTTGTATGAGCCAAATAGGTTTTAAGGTGTAAAGAAGAGAGGAAAGGGGCATCCTTTTATATGTGGGGGAGATGACACACTTAGTATTTTTTATAACAATTGAGTGATCCCACATTGTTATATGTAAACAGGGTCCAAAATTGACCATTATAGAACCTTATAGGTTTAAAGGATGAAATATATCTATAAAAATGTTTTTAGACAAGTATGTAGGTTATATTTACCCCAAAATGTCTAGTTTTACCCTCAGTAAACTCATTTCTACCTTAACCGTGACAATTAATTTTTAATGAATTCAATATTCATTTTGGTCAAAAAATGTTGAAATTTTAAGACATTTAAATTATTATTTTTTAAATATGGAATCTATTTTTCCAAATTATTTTCACATTAGAGGATAAAATTAATTTAATATTAATCTTGCACACATGACGAAGAAGCAAGTTTCTAAAGTGGAAATGATCAAAAGTTTACAACGTTTTAATATAAAATTTCAATATAAAAGTTATTATAATGATTTAAATTTATTTATTGATGCATTTTTTTAACTAATTATACTTTAAATGAAATTTAAAATGTAATTTTACTTTTTAAATAATTTTTTTAAAAGAATGTTTTCCATTAAAATTCAGTATTTTTCACCATTCACCAAAAAATAAAACTTTTCAAAAATATCCAAAAAACTCACCCTAAGATAATTTTCAAATTATAAATTCAAAAATTAAATTTATTTTATAAAATTTAATATTGAAAAGTGTAAAAAATTAATTCTATTATTTTTCACAAAAAGAAAAGAAAATCATTTTTATGAGAAAATTGAATTTTCAAGACATATAAATACATAACCAAAAATTAAGTATTTTTTATCAATATGTTTTATTAATATAAAAAAATTATACATAATATTTAAAAAGTATTTATTATTATTCACATCACTAAATTTAATAGATATGTTATAAAAATATTATTTTGATAATATTAATAATATATCACGATTTTGTTAAAACTTAGTATCATGTGTAATGCAATATAACCCAGTGTTGTTTGTAGAATAGGATTAACTTGGTGTTTAATTTGGAAATATTTTAACTTGTTTTTTCATGTATAACATTATTAACTCGTTGTTTCATGTCATGAAATCTATCAATGAAATATAATTTAATTTTAAAAAATAAATCATAAAAACTTGGTGGGTTACATTATACCCCACTTAAATGAATTTCTCAGTTGAAATTAATCACTTTAATACAAAAAAAATAAGGATTATTCTACATCATTATATCCTAGATTTACCAAATAGCTTCTTGAAACTTGTGGTTTCCCGAATAAATTTTGAAGAGGTGAGTAGACTTGTTTCGTATGTCTTTCTCTATAGGTTCCAGAATCTCCATTGGTTATTCCACAAAAGAATTATCTTACTCTAGTGGAGTAAAAATTGAGTTCAGTACATGTGAAGGGTCAGATACATATTTCATTAGAAGAGATACATTGAAAAAAACACAAACTTGAGGGATGGTTGGTGGAAGAATCATGTGATAGGCTTCTGTCCCAATACAATCATGAATTTCAAAGGGGTAGATACACCTAGGGATTAGTTACCTTTTCTTCCAAAATCTCATAACATTATTTACATGGAGAATTTCTCGAAAAAATAATATCAAAAACTTCAAATTCTCGATCACACTAATAATTATCATCATACCTTTTATGTTGATATCAATCTACCTTGATGTGCTGCTGAATGGATAAAAACATCTATGTCATTTATTCACCTATCTTAGTTCCCAATAGCCTTCATTATCAAACTTCATTCTATCACGTTGGAGATATACATTTATTTATATATATGGATTCAAAAGTAGATATATGAAATCTTGAGTTAATGTTATTCTTGTAAGAAAACTCAACTAGAGGAAGGTATTGATCCCAACCACCTTTGAAATCCAAAGAACAATATCCCAACATATCCTCTTGGGTTTAAATTTTTATTTAAAATTGACCATCTATCTGAGGATGATATGAAGTGGTTAAACTCAACTCTATATCAATAGATTCTAAAAGGCATCACAAGAACTTCAAGGTAAACCTTAGATCTCAATTGTATACAATGGAATGTGGTACTCTATGAAAACTTACAACATCATTAATATATATCTAATAAATCTGACCTATAGAGAAGTATTCTTTGATTGTGATGAAGTGTAATGAATTGGTAAGGTGATCACCGAAAACCTACATATCATTATTCCCTTTATTAGTTTTGGGGATTCTAATTAAAAAAATCAATGGTGGTGTTTGAAGGTCCCGGACACAGCGGAAGCTCGTGGGTAGATGTGCCCACTTGACTTTTTGTCATTAGAAATGATCAATCTGGGATCAATATGATGATAATTTCCAAACTCCATGGATCAAATGATAGAAATTGATAAAGAAGAAGAATAGTCCCGGAACCACAAAGGAGGATCATCATAGGTTGATTATAATTAATTTAATTAATTGACAAGAAGTACCTTTTATGGAGTTCTTTCTTCATTGATATTTCTGATCACGCTCTGATGTGATTCTTCATTGCATCCTATAATCCAAGTGTAGACTTCCTCTAGTGTTGATCCACATGTGCACCAAGTATCTCTGGACGTCGCCAAAGGAATCTCTAGGTGCTAGCATGGAGAAGCCTTTTGCTTGCGTTGTCCGCCTTATATCACCTTGATCTGATGGAAAAGGATCTCTCTCGGTCTTGAGAGCGTTCTTGGAGAAAGGAGTTCTTTCATACTTGAGATAATTATCCAAAATTTTGGTTCACAATTATTAGAGAATAGTATTGAGGTTGTGAGGATATTTATAATCAGGTTTCAGGTTATAGAGTTATGACAATAAATAAACGCATTACGCGTTTTATTTATTTCATTAACTCTTATTTAAAACCCCCATGTCAAATCATTTATTCCTTGACATGTTCCCATGATGATTATAATAAATATCGTTTAATAAAATGATATTATTTCCTCAAAATCCCGACTGGAAAAACTACACGACATGTAATCATTAATACACGACGCGTACTCATTTTTCATTTCCTTTCCAAAATTTAAACTACACGGCTTGTACATTCAATGTACATGGTGTGTATATCTTGTTTTAATTTTATTCTTATTACAACATTAAAAAGATTTAGGCTTCCTTGAATAATTATTAAACCACATACGGGAATAATTTTTATTCTACTTGAGATACTTGGATACACTTAGTGTGTGACCCTCTAGGCCTCTTTCTCGTTGGCATTATGCAGGCTTACCTAAAGTCCAAGATTACTGTCTAGTAACAGGTCACACCACCCAAGAGAAAGAATTTGACACTTCATTGACATGTCACCTCATATGAACACTTACCATGTAATTTAATCCCTTCTTCTCAATATCTCATCAAGCAGGTTTCATGGCAGTGTCATAAACCTATATGCTCGATCCGTCATTCTTTGACTTCCAAAAATAAACTCATCGTGACACCATGGCCATAGAATTTGGGTGATAGTTCTATTTCAATCAAAGGTCTCGAGATATCTACTTACATAAATATAGAAGGGAAAAATCCTTCCTCAACTTATCCATTAACAACATGTCATTCATGGCGCACCCAACGTACCCTAGTTCCTGTCAACTGCCTTCGTGACAGTTTTTGTCAGCAAATCTAAGTGCACGAGTCATGACATGAGTTAATTATAATATTATAGTATAAGGACCATTACCCACGCTCATAGATAGCAATGTACAATGACACTAAGACATGAAAATTTACTACTGGCGGGTATGTTCTCATAATCTCTCATCTTGGAGATTACCAAGTGCGAACACCATGAGAGAGAGTCTCGTCTTCTTACAAGTACTCTCAAATGATGGTTTGTATACAATGTATCCTATCATAGTATGTCATCCAAACATAGAACTTTATTTAAGAATATTTTTATATCATTTCAAGGTTCTCATCATAGAGGGGATATTCCATGACCTTATTAATGCAACAAATATTCCAGAACATTATTATATTATAGTCATGAAGAACAATGAAAAATAAGTGTATATTCATGTAATCAAAGTATAAACATTTGGTTCTCAGGACACCAACTCTAAAAAACTCCCACTTGGACTAGAGACAAATACCTATGACTTTTAGTCTGCTGGACCTCACATGATGATCATGTTTATGATGAGTCAAAGTGTTACTCAAGGAGTCCGCCATGTTTTCTTCCAAGGGAACACTGCTCACTAAAACATTACCTCTCTGAGAAAAATCCATCAAAAGATGATACTTCTGAAGTATGTGATTTGTACGCTGATGTGACCTTGGCTCATTTGTAGGTTCCACCACTGCAGTATTATCACAATAGAGTGTGATAGGATATTTACTACTAGGTACTACATCCAGCTCTTGGATGAATCTTCGCATCCATACTACATCTTTAGCTGCCTCAGAAGCTATGATATACTCGGACTCTCCTGTAGAATCTGCAACCACACATTGCTTTTAGTTCTTCCAGCTCACTGCACCTCCATTCAAACTAATGATGTATCCAGTCTGTGAATTCATGTCATTTTGATCAATCTGGAAACTAGAATCTACATGTCCTCTAATGACTAGTTCCTCATCTCCTCCATAAACAAGGAAAATATCCTCAGTACGCCTCATATAATTAAGGATAGTATTGACTGCCATCCAATGGCGATCTCCTGGATCAGCTTGATATCTGTCTACTACACTTAATGTGTAAGCAAAATCAAGCCTTTTACATAGCATTGCATACATGACTAACCCAATCAAGGATTCTTAAGGTATCCTTGACAGTTTCTTTCATTCCTCTTATGTCTGAGGACACATTTTCTTAGAAAGATGAATGCCATGTGACACTGGAAACAATCCCCTCTTGGAATGTTCCATACCGAATCTCTTCAGTATCTTGTCAATGTATGTACTTTGACTCAGGACCAGCATTCTCTTGGATCTTTCATGATGGATCTTGATCCCAAGAATATATGCTGCCTCGCCCAAGTCTTTCATAGAGAAGAATTTATCCAACCATGCCTTAACAGACTGTAATACATGTACTTTGTTTCTAATTAGTAATATGTCATCAACATATACTTTTAAGAAAACGACTACTCTTCCTCTAAACCTTTTTTAGAAATAATGCTCACATTCATTCTTAAAAAAAGCCAAATTTCATTACGACTTCATCAAAATGAATGTTCCATGACCTTAATGCTTGCTTTAATCCATAAATGGATTTCTGCAACTTGCATACCTTGTTGGCATCCTTTGGAGTCACAAACGCTTCAGGTTGTGTCATTTAGACATCATACTAGAGGTTCCTGTTAAGGAATGATGTTTTGACATCCATTTTCCAAATTTCATATTCATGGTAAGCGTAAATGGCCAATAGGATTCTAATGGATTTCAGCATTGCAACCAGTGGAAGGGTTTCTATAGCATCCCGTCTTATTATAACATAAACTTTCATTACATTACACATAACTGAGGATCTTTAAGGTCTAGTGTCTTGGAAACCAGAAACAAAATACATGAAAGCAAAATAAATCATTCTTATTAAACACTTGAAAGGATTCTCCTTAAGTTCATCCTAGGTTCATTACTGTATCTCATAACCTGGGGACATACATCAAAAGAAAGGGTGAGCAGAAGGCCCATTAAGGGAAACAAGAGGAACATTTTACATGTGAACTTGATATACTTCAATAAGGACATGAAAAGAACTTTAAGGCATGAGAAAGAAATCATGAGGCATTTCATAATAAAAACAACATTTTTCATAACTTGAAGATGTGGCTACATCATTTAACATAGACAATCATGAACATATCACCAAGGTCCATCCCCAAGGTGTCATTTGAAAATTACCAAGGTTATTCACCAAGGTATCGTGAAAATTGTAATCTCTAGTGGTTACATCATTACCCAATGCATTGGAGCGCTATCAGGGCGCACCCTTAAATTTGCCTTTATTATCATGTGAGCCACATATATCATCATAAAACATTTCATAAATAACCCATATAGCATAAAATAAATGGGTTTCATTTCATAATCATAACGTTTTAAAAACTGCTTTAAAGACATGATCTTTACGTCACTTTAAACCCACGGAAGGGGAGAGAGGGTCTCATGTATGTAAATCCCAGAATTCAAAATAGAACATTTTGATATATATGTGAATACCCTTGTAGAAATAAGATCTTTGAGTATTCACTTTATAACATAAAATAATTTTGAGAAAAGAGAGAGGCATTTTGAGAAGAAAATTCTGCAGCATAACGGCTATGTTACAAGGTTTTAGAAAACATTGAAAAGAGAGGGGACATGGGTCACCCACTCATAAATGATCCATAAAAAAGTAGGGGGACAGAATATAAGGGATTTAAGAACATGGTAATGAAATTTGAAAGATATACCATATGAAATGAAAAACATGGAAGTGAGACAAAACAAGATTTCTCTTATGAGAATTCGCCAGCCTAACGGCGTCACTTAACTTCAAAGAAAATGATTTGACAAGATCAAATAGGGTCCCTCATCATATGATAATAAGAGATCAGTATGATAGATATAGAGATCATACCCCATCATAAAAAAAAGAACTTGAAATACTTGACATGAAATCAAACTTGAAAAATGAGAAGGGTGAAAGAATCCCTTAAAAATTCGGCAGCCTAACGGCGTCACTTAAACATTCATAAAACGAAATGATGAGAGTAAAAAGGGGATCTCTCATCATATAAAAATGAAAAGAGCAGTAAGAGGAATATAAAACAACATCCTCTCATATAAGAACATGGAGCATAAAAGGAATGACATAAAAAGTATTACATGAAAAGAAAGAGAGAGGTCGGATCCCTTACCTTAAAACGTGACTCTTGAAACTCAAAGTTTTGGACCTTGAGGGATTGGGGGCACCTTGGGAGGACTCATTGGGAGGTAAGGAGACCAGAACTTCATTGAGGATGGTTTTGGAGTTGAAAAGATGAGAATAGGGCTTGGTATTTATAGGGAAAGTGAGGGGACAAAGAATTAATGGCCAAGGGAGACCTCAAAAGTGGTTTTCTCAAAAGCATGGAAAATGAATGACAATAGTTCGTGAGACGATTATCCTTATGACTAGTATTATTAACTGATAATTGAAAATGAATGACAATAGTTCGTGAGACGATTGTCCACCATAAACAGGAACAATGATTTCATGACCCATTTAATGGAAGTGGATACTGTTTTAGATCATTAATTTAACATAAAAACATATTATTATATTTAAGATACCTAATTTATTATATAAACATGATATAAAAAGAATTTAAGGGGGTGGTGGAAGAAATTAAACTAAAATGCTCATCGATGAACGTTGCCTCTTCTTCGAGTATCCTTCTTAGGTTTTTCACTAAAAGCATTCCTAGGATAAATTTATGTCCAAAATAATGATCCTTGGATAAGAGTACCGAATTTAATATGTAACTTGGGTTGGTATTGGATGATCCAAATATGTTTTAAGGTGTAAATAAGAGAGGATTTGGGGCGGCCTTTTATAAGTAGGGGTGAGGACACACTTGGTATTTTTGAAAAGAATTGAGTTCCCCCATGTTTTTCATGTGTCACAAGGGAAAAAAATATACTTTTATAAAAAATTAAAGGTTTAATGTTATAAATATGCCTATAAAATATTTTTTATACAATTTTATAATTTATTTTTACCCTTATCATTTTATTTTAACACTCCCCTAATAAACCTATTTTTTTCTTTAACTATAGTAATTAATTTTAACTGCATTCACAATTCATTTTGGTACAATGTTAATTTCACTATATTAAACATTATATATATTTATGATTCAAAAAATAGAATCCATTTTTTCCAAATTACATTCATATAATTGAAAAAAATAATAATTTAATATTAATCTCATAGACGTGATGAGAAAGCCGGTTTTTAAAGTGAAAATGATAAAAAATATTACAATGTTTTCTTATCCAATTTCAATGTTAAATCGATTTAAATGACCTAAAATGGATTAATTGATTTATATTTGTTCTAAATATACTTTAAAACAACATAAAATGTAATTTATGAAAATAAATTAAGAAAAAAAGGCAGTTTTCATTTAAAATTCGGTATTTTTCACTATTCATCAAAAAATAAAACTGTTCAGAAAAATACCAAAAAATCACCCAAACCAAATTTTGAAATTTTCAATTAAAAATTTAAGTTTATTTTATCAAATTAAATTACTATAATTTTAAAAAATAAATTTAATTATTATTCACAGAAAGAAACAAAAATCATTTTTTGAGAAAATAATATTTTCAAAACATATAAAGACTTTATCAAATATTAAGTATTTTTTTGTCAATATGTTTTATTCATATATAACCATTATACTTAATATTTTAAAATTATTTATTACTATTCATATTTATATGTTTAATGTCTTGGTTATAACAGTAGTGTTTAAATAATATTAATAATATATCATGGTTTTGTTAAAACTCATTATCATGTATAACATAGGTCGACATAGTGTTTCATGTAGTGCAATATTAATTTGTTATTGAATGTAGAAAAATATTAACATGTTTTTGTGTGTTGAACATGCTTAAATTGGTGTTGCGTGTTCCACAAGATATTAAAAAAATTTAATTTTATTGATAAAAATAAACCATAAAACTCGAGGTGCTACATTTTTAATAACTTATAGTGTTTTAATTACATTCCTAAATGTAATAGATTATATCTAATCATGTATAGAAACTTCTATGTAACCTAATAAGACTCCACTTTTTCTATCCTTTTATTGGTTTCCAATATATCCAACTTGGATTTCCTAGATCCTCATATCCACTCTTTTGTTCCACGAGTCATCTTTCAATTATTGAATAGAATTTTATTGGTTGATAGAATAGGATGTAAAATCCTTGAGTTTATATCTTATTGTGGAAATAAAACTTTCCAGGTCATCCTCTAGTTAGTGAACTTGACTTGTGAGTCCTTTGACCTTTGTGTTGGGGCAGAAAACCTTACACCCTCAACTGGAATTTTTATCCCTGTACTATATATTTTTTATTATGTTGGTGGATATTGTTACCTCCATACCTATACATGATATTGTTGATTTTAATCCAACTAATTAATGTCTTCATAGTACATACCTTTAGGATATTAATTATCCATCATCGAATGAAGTTTCAGGGACATTGCATCCATTTGGGTGG
Source organism: Viscum album (assembly GCA_963277665.1). NCBI lineage: Eukaryota > Viridiplantae > Streptophyta > Magnoliopsida > Santalales > Viscaceae > Viscum > Viscum album. The sequence continues at coordinate 1,906,921,101 of OY728161.1, read as the reverse complement.
AAACCTAGCTAATGTTCACCATGTGAACTCATTTCATTAGTCCTTGATCTAGTTACAACTAAAAATATTTCTTGAAAAATATTCTAAGAATTCATAACTCTCTTCTAATGAATTTCATATTAATTAACCTCTAGTGGTTGCATTAACCATTAAAGTATTTCCCTTTGATAAGCATTTATAAAATGTTTTCATTAGAATCAAAATTTATATGTCGTGATAATGGAATCGTCTTATCAAAATGTTTTATCTCAATCACTAAAAATATAATGAATTTTTACTTAATTATTAAAAATTTAAAATATTTACATTTAAATCCATGTATTTTGATGATGAGGAAAACCTTATGGAAAATTTCCTTCTCAAATCCTCCCACGTAGTGAATGACTATAGAGGTAGGCCCAAGATCCATTGTTGTTCCTTTCCCTTCAATGAAAATATAAATAAATGTAATATAACTACATCAATTGTTATATTATTAAATTGTAATGTGTTTCATAATTAAAAAAAACTCCCAATGTGAGAATTGGGGCATTTATTTGGAAGCTTGGGGAATTTCATAGAATGGGTGGTCATTTTAATGATTTCTATATTAATCTCAAAATATTGTCCCAAATCTAGAAGTACTAAAAATATTGGATAGAATCCTATGTTTGAGTGTCTTACACAGAAGAAAAGTTCTTACACACTTGGGTTATATCCTTGGACCTCTTGTACTTCTCCATGTATAACTTATCATCCTTTTTTCTATATTGATCCTTGAACTTCTCTTCCATCCTTGTTGTTATATTAATATTTTGTGTTATTATTCTATTTTCTAATTGTCCTTTTAATATAAATAAAAAAATGAGGATATCATTCTTTTTTCCTATTATTAAGTACTCATGTGGAAATTTTGATCATTAAAACACACAACAAGAAGACTAAGTTGAATAATATGAAAAAGTGGGGAAAATTAAATTCCTAAAAAATCATAGAATCTCTAGTCACCCTTTCCCAGAAATGACATTAGTTCTGATGTCCTCCTAGATATTCATTACTTACCTTGGGTGATTCATAGACAAATGTTTTTAGGAATGATTTTAAATAATTTTTTATGATTTTAAATGGGTTTTAATGAACATATCCATAAAATTTTGTGTTTTATTAAAATGATGGAAATTGAAATTGATGAAATAATACTACTCAAAATGGATAAAAATAATTCATTTTAGAATTTTGATTCTGTTTATGGAATTTTTCTAGTATTTAACAATTTTTTGAGTTAGTTTTAGTTAAAAAAATATATCCATCCTAGATATATCTCAACCATAGAGATCCAATTTATTTGTCCAGCCCAATAAGGGGATTTCCCACCAATGAAGACCAATGGGAATGCAGACAAGGGAGGCAAAGGGTGTGACTGCAAGACCGTTTGTCCAAGACCTTTATCGTCCATGCGTATAGTAACAACCCATGTGTGTGTGAATAGTATTGTGAGAGCCCATCCCCACTGATAGATTCTAATCCATGATTTTTTATAATCTTATATGAAAGATTTATTATCAGTTACAAAGTCTTATCTGGGAAATGATTCATGAAGGAATTATTCCTTATTAAGTGAAACACCACATTTCCACTACAAAGACACACCCTCAAAAACTTAGACACACCTCATCGTCATCCTTACCGCTCGACATGGAACTTAGACCACTTAACATTAACCTCCACAATCTGAAACATTAATAAGACACCCTTTCTTCCACCGTAGAATCGCAAATTAATATAAAACCACCATAGATGACCCTAGGATCACCCCAAATTACCTCTTAAACCTCATCAACGTTGGTTAAGCCCTTGATGAGGAGAAAGAAATCATGCAAGAAAGTGGATTCCTATCTTACCACTATGGAGGATGGATGAGGTTCATGGGTAACTATACCCCATTTCACCACCAATTCCTTGGATGAAAATGGATAAGTGATCCCATTTAGAAATTTCTATGTGAGATTCTAGTTGGTTCAGCTATGTTAAATCTAGGAATTATTGGCTACATGAGGATAGTGGATTCAGCTACATGAACTATTCAAGAATTCAACTACGGGATGTTGTAGATGAAAACAGTTATGTGATCCTTGAAATATTTAGCTACATCACATGAGGTTATGTGAATAGTATTTGAAAATATGGGAATTTTATGGGATTAAAACAAGATATATGTGCGGAAAATTAATTTATTTTAAAATAATATTTCAAAGGTAGGTGTAAATTAAATTTTACTCGAAGCTGAAGAAATACGATTTTTGAAGGAGGTAATAACCTATTATTTATTACTTTTTCAGAAGGAAATATTCATTCATGATTTGAATAAGGTGTTTTACCAAAAAGATATATCTTCGTTCTGAAGTAAAAGTAAAGAATAAAATTTGGGAATACCCAATATATTTTAATGGATTTAAACTAAAGATGAATCCATAGATAAAAAAGATTCAGAAGATTTGAAAGAAAGAAGAAAGTATGGATTTGTCCCTCTATAGATTAGAGGGATTTCTTCCACTGATTGAGATTTTGGGAGATCATAAAATCACACTAGGTTGTTGCTTCTTTAATCTAAAGTCTATTATTTTCTTTTGATATTATTTTAATTTTAATTTTAATTTTATTTTATTCAATGAAATTCGTGAATTATATTAATAAAATTTAATCCTTTGTTTTCCTCTACTTTTCTCATTTTCATTCTCTCTCTATATCATTATGTTCGCTTATTTATCCATTATTTCATAGTGACATGTTGTACAAAACAATGAGTGACTAACCTGAGGCTTGTCCCTAGGTGAGGATAGGTTCTTCTTCAACTATATTCTATAATTCTCATACTTTTTAAATATTTTGTGGTGAATGAGGGTGAAGTGTACGGGTAAAGTGATCATTCACCATAACACAGAGCTAAAATTTATTTATATTATTTTGTTTATAACTTTTAATTTTCTTCCATTGAACATGGCCTCTTTACAAGATGGAGTTGATCTGATCAGTGAAAGAAATAGAATACGATAGAGTTGGGTCCTAGAAAGTTACACACTCTCAATTAAGGTGTATACTCAACACTGATTATATGAGGTGGAATTAATTTTTTTGAATTTGAGATTTCAAAACTAATAAATAATAATATGGTAATAAAATAGTGATATTTGACAATTGGGATAATAAACTGGATTTAAAATAACAAATATGAATAATAAAGTCCCTGAAATCCAAACCATTATCCATTTCTTTTATTTTATAACCCTCATTTTTTATTTCATTGCATTTAAGTTTATATTTTCATTCCTTAATTCTTTCACTTTTCATTTTTTTGGAAAACAATCATAACAAAAAATTGTTTTAGTTGAATTATAATTAATAAGTGAATAAATTGTGAATATCCTCTAGTTATACAACCATAGTAATTCATTTTTCTACACTACTAAAATAAATATTATAAATTTTTCCACGCCCAGGGAAAGGTGTAAATCAAAAAATGGCACTATTTAGAGGGATCTCATCAGTTATTTTCATATAGTTTTATTTTCACATTATATATAGTTTTCATTTTTATAGTAAGGTAGGTGAATATATTTTGGAAGAAAAATTGTGGAGAGAAGGCATTGCAAGAACTTATTATAGGCCCATTGGAGGAAAAGAAGCAACCAATTTTTGAAAGCATGGACAAGGAGATAATTGAGTACTCATACTACTTTATAGAGTTTTATTCATAAGATAAGTCACAAATAAAGTCCCACATTGTATTTCCCAATTTCCTTTTGGAATTACAAGAGTTTTAGGCCTTTTGAGGATTATCTACTCACAAAACATCTCAACGATCTTATCTAGACCAACCATGAAGAGATAGAGAGTGAATATAAAGTCTCACATGCTGATGTGAATATGAGAGATCAAAAAATATTATATTAATATTGGAGTGAATGAGATAATTTTGAAATGAAATTTTATCTCCATATATACCAAGTAGAATATCCAACACCATTTCATATATGTATTGTTTTTAAGAGGATTACACCACCCATGTGGTGGAATTTTATGAAATAATGGAGGAGCAAGACTACCTACCTCAATCTAGTGAGATGAAACTTCAAGAATCCCTAACCATTGAGTAAGAGATTGAATCCACATAAACTCAGGGAGTTGAACCTTTTTTAAATAAATTATCATCTAATTTAATTAAATATGAATTGATCAGTAACTCAAAATATTTTGACTTTTTAAATTTATAAAAATCATGAATTATCTTGGAGGAATATCAAGAAGAAGAACATGAACCAACTAAGGAACACATAGAGAACTCTGTTTTTTTTTTGAACTTGAATTAATGGAATTCCATGAGTAGATAAAAGTATCTAAACATGTGGATATAAATACACATACTACTCATATTTAAAGGGATAATTTTTATAATAATAATTAATTTTGGAATTTATTTCAAGTAAAATTACATTCTAACTCCATCTTCGAATATCCAATTCATGTATCCCACATAGATCGAGCACTTGAAAACCATGAGGTGGTTAAAAAATGTAGAAACAAATAAGGGGGATAATCCATACTTCATCCTACCCCTAAAAATTTATAGTCGTTCATAAACGACTATAATAGTGCATAAACGACTATGTGAGACTCTAGCGGTTTCAGTTACATGACATCTGGGAAGAAACAACTATGTGAGGAAAATGGATTCAGAAACATGAACCAAGAAAGGATTTAGATATGTGATGTTGTGGACGAAAAAATCTATGTGATCCATGAAATTTTATACTATGTTTCACAAGGCCATATGAACTAGATTCTCAAATATGGGAATTCATAGAAATTTAAATGAGATATATGGAACAAAAATTAATTGATTTTAAAAAGAGAATTTTAATGAAGGTGTAAATGAAATTTTACATAACGAATAAGATATGGGGTTCCTGAAAGTGATAATAAAATAAAATTTCTCACTTTTTTATGGAAATATTAATGCAAGATTTGAAGAAGGTGGTTCACCAAAAAGATACCTCTCTATGTCTCAATATGATTCTACACCCAAATCTGTAAATTCTTGATATATTTTGTAGATATTTAAAATAAAGACAATTTCAAAGATAAATACCATTTCAGGATATCAAATAAACGGAAGAAATATTTGATTCTTCATTTTATAAATAATATATATTTCTACCACTGATCAAGATATTGGTATTTTAGAGGATCACATGAGGCTCATACTGCATTTTCCTTATTTTATTTTATTTTCATCTGCTATAGTTTTTATTTTTGTTTTTATTTCTTCATTGTAATTCATCAATTCTATTAATCAAAGTGAACACTCTATTTTTCATCCACTTTTTTTATTATCATGATCTCTCTCTATCATTCTTTATATTATTTCTCCATTCTTCCATCATGACCTATTGCACTTGAAAATGAGTGACTAACCCAAGGATTGGCCTCAAGGGAGTATAAGTGATTCTTGTATTATATTCATTAATTCTAAATTTTATTGAATCTATTTCTGGAAAATGTTGGTGATGTTTATGGGTGAGGATATCATCCACCACAAAACAAAACTCAAATTTACTTCTTTTTTTTCAATTTTACCTTCCTTACACTATACACATGATAGTCACATAATGTATTTGAGAAGTTTAATGGATGAAACAAAATATAATGGAGATGGGTCCTAGAATATTCGACACTCTCGATTGAGGTGTGTCATCAACCTTGATTATAGGAGGAGATGAAAATATGTTTTTATATCCATTCAAGATTTCACATAAAATAAATAAGAGTACAGTTATCCAAGAATTATATTTCACAGTTATGTTATAAAAATTAATTTAAAACAAAAAATATGAATAATGAAGTAACTTGAATCCAAACCCATTTCCAAGTCATTTCCTCTCTAAACCACATTATGTCTTATATTTCATGCTAGTTTAGATTACTATTATTTCATTATTTATATTTTCATTTTTTTGTAAAATAATAAAAATAAAAAAAATAAATAGCATTAGGTGAATTAGAATTACTAATTGAATAATATATGAATCTCCTTATGTGATACAGCCCTAGTCAGAATTTGTGTTGTACTAGGAAAATAGAAATAATAGGTTTTTCCACACTCGGTTACACATGTGTGTCAGTAATAATGAAATAAAAATTTATAAATGTCAAACTACAATAACAAATTTTGAAATTTAGTCGAGTAGTGATCATGTTCGATCAACTAATATTATTGTATACATGATTAAAATTACTAGGAAAACTAATATAAATAAGAACAACAGATATAATTGGTTTTGGTTTCATGGAAAGATGATGAACATACAAAGATAATATAAATCTCAGTTCATGTATTTAGATGAAAGGCTAATGCTATTTAAATTGGATGCTCTCATAATTAAACCTTATAAGACTACTCTCAGAGTAATTGAACCCCTTATATGTTTATGAGTAACTCATGTGTTATTATTTTAAAAAGTTCCCTGAAGAATTCATGTGGTGCATGAAATCACATGGATACTAGAAGGAAAAAATAGTTCAGGTGTTCAAATATGTAGTAGCTTAAAACCCCATGACATGTGTGATGTGCCTTGTGTCAAATCCCATTCATGATATACATGGCCATAATGGTGTATCAAAGACTACACTATAGTATAGAAATCCTTCACTTTCTTTAATTATTTCAATTTTTTCACCTCCATGGTGTAAGAGAAATCCAATAGCACAATTGTCATCTTGTATGCCTGGATACAATGCAGCAATGGTACTACAACCGAAAAATCCATATTTTATCAAAATATTTGAATCATTCTATGGTGAAATTATTTTGATTATTTTGTATCTCCTTAATCAATCCATGGGTTAACAATGGCTATGATGTAACATACCAACCGTACTGGAACCCTCTCTTTAGGATTGATCTCCCTTGGAAACTATGTCACATAGCCATAGTTGTGGCATAGAGGTTCATGAATTAATAGGGGAAGTGAGATTCTCCCTCACCAACTATGGATTCATTTATAGGGTAGTAGTGATAGCTATAGTGTAGTGTGTCCCTATGGAATATGATAGGTGCATTGTGGTGAGACAACTTTGTTCGGGTAAGTTCACAGTACCCCGTCCACAGAACCCTTACCACATAAAAAACAGGAGGTCTTCCCTCCAATATTTATTATATTACATCCCATTATCAGTTTTTTATATCTGATGGGTGTGTGAGGATGCTATATACTATCTTGTTCCACCCCATGCTGGTGAATCCTTCCTCTGGCCATTGTGTGTATCTGTTCCCCACATGTCGGTCTGCTCTTGTGGGCCGAACCATGCTACCCATGATCCTCTACCTTTCCATGTATTGGTATCTCATTATGTAGTGGCTTGGATGGTGGTTCATTTTTGGGCCTTCTTAGTGGCGTCCTTCCTCGTGAGTTTAGGGATTTCCTAGCAACACATTTTTTGGATAATTCCCTATTAAATTCCAACATACACGGAACACAAAAAATGTAGTTTTAAAAATAAAACAACATAATAATGTCTTTTTATTAATCCCCCCTCCTTCACAACATTCATTATAAAAATTAAAAACACAAAAATGAATAAAATAAATTAAAACATGGGTCTTCTCAATTAATTAATTATATATTTAATAATTAAAATTTAAAAATTTTGAGAAAAAAATAAACTCATCCATAAACTCTTATGAAAAGAGAAAAAAGGAAAGATCATGTGATCCTAACCACTAAATAGGGTCATGAGAATAATTAGGTGAAAGGTAGACTTATAAGCCAATTTATAACTGAAAATTTATTATTTAGTTTAGGATCTACCCATGATTTTGAATCTGAATAATTTCCTAAGACTATCACATCACCAACACAAATATTATATGTTGAAATTTTGTTGAAAACTTTTAATGGTATCATGATTTCATATCAATTCAATAGCTTCACTATGATATAATTTTATGGAAACATTATTCCTAAAAATAATGTTTTTATCCCTTTATTTGAATTTGATGTGATTTTGGGCATGGATTGGATCACTTTATATAGATCCCATAGTAATTATTGAGGAAGGGAATTCATATTTGATATTCTGAACAAACCCATGATCATCTATCATTGTGAAGATGAACATGAACTTATAGTGTACATTTATTCTATTATGTGGGTCTTAATACCTATTCATGAGGGGAATTTATCTCAAATAGTATTGGAGAAACTCAAAATTGAAGATATGGATATTGTTTAACAATATACTAATGTATTTATTGAATATTTACATATTCTTCCCCCAAATAATGAAGTTGATTAGTTTAATAGAAATCCTACCTGGTTATACACATATAAAAAATATTCCTCATAGAATAGATCTGATTGTGTTGTAAGAATTGAAGAAGTAACTCTAGGATAATCCAAAAAAAGGGATTCATTTAGAAAAGTGATTCTCCAAAGGGTATACCTATTATTATTTTCTTTAAATAAAGATAGACCAATGTTTCTCTATATTGATTGTCAATAAAATAATAATATCATGATCAATAATAAGTATAATTTATCCTTTATGAATTTTTCTTATCAATCGTGAGGAGATCAATATTTTCTATGATTGATCTTCAATCAAGATATCATCAGTTAAGGGTCGGAAGAGAGGACATACCCCAGACAATGTTCTATATGAGGAATAAAAATTATGAATTTATATTTATCCCATTTATAATTATGAATTCCTATGTTATCTTCATTGATCTAACAAATAAAGTCTATAAAGATTACCTTTATCAATTTTTATAAATATTTGTAGATAATAGTATTATATATCTATAAAAAAAGAAATATCATAAAGATCATTTTATAATTGTGTTAAAAACCTTGATAAAGGATAACTTGTATACTAAATATAAAAATTGTAAATTTTTTCTATATAAAGTATCATTCTTTGTTCATGTAATTAAAATTTAAAAATTATCAATGGATCCTTCAAAGATAGATGATATTGAATATTGGATTAGATCAACAACAGTGGATGACATCAACAATTTTCTTGGATTGGGTAGATAACATAAATTATTTATGATAAATAAATCATAGTTATAAAATCCACTAACCAAGATTACATGGAATAGATTCATGATCATTTTGACCGATTAATGTGAAGATAATTTCAAGAAACAGAAGGTAAGGATAGTAAATACACCATTTCTCACACTACTATATAATGGAGGATCATTTTGTATCAATAGTGAAACATCAAAGAAGGGAATGGGATGTGTTCTCATGCATAATAACATAGTGGTAGTGTTATGTTGCATATGTGATAGAATATGATCTATAGGTGAGTGAATATACCTGATTAAAAAATTTATCTTGATTTTTTTATCCAAGTTATTTAGAAGTTGAAAAATAAATTTAAAAATATGGGGAATTTTTATAATTGTTTAATTCAAAGTGGACCTAGTATAATTTTATATCTATATATATATATTAAGAGTTATGGTATGAACTATACTCATTTTTTAAGGGGAATCATAACCGAATTATGACAAAAAAAATTCTAGTTTTAGTACAATACCTAACATTTGTACAGGGATTCAAAACTCAATTACAAGACTAACATTAGATAGAAGGATTCAAAACCTGAATAGTCCTGAACTTATAATCTATGAGTCACAACCTAAAGAAATAAAATTATTTTCATGGTAAAATCATGACAAAAAAGTGATAGAATAAGTTAGATATGGGAATCAGTGTTTCAGACGCAAGAAACTAATGTTGTTGAAAATAAATGAAGGAATCATATGTACTGGTTCTTAAGTAATATTTCATTATGTCTTGTCAATGTATTAGTAGAATTCATAGAATTGTTTGTTCATAACTTGAAATTTTGTCTAGTAGATAAAAAAATGATCACATGGAACTTGGTTTGTATAACACTTCAATGTTGAAAGTAAATCATTGGTTCCCAAAAAGTTTATCTTCTCAAATATTTTATATACTTTGATTGAATCTTAAAGCCTTTAAATAGGATCTTCAAAAAGTGACAATACAATCTTCATTTGGGTAATGTAATTTAAATTTATATTATATAATTATATAAGAGGATAAAAATTAGCATTCCAAAATAATCATCACAAAAATCATATGAATTAAAAAAATAATGAAAAATTATAAATATTTTTAATTACCTATTAATGAAATTAAAATAGTCTCTATAATAATAGGTCATATAAATCCCATAATAATTGTATGATGATTTGTAAAAAAAAATTATTTTCATGTAGTGCATAATTATTCAAAATTAAATTATACTTCATTAAATACAAAAAAATATGTTTAAATAATTTTTATATCACTAAATATTAATTTATAAAATAATATGTCCAATAATTCAACTCAAAATATAACAATTTAAATATTTTAAATATATATTGTATGAATATGCATGAATATATAATACATTAAATCATATATTAAAATTTATTAAAATATTTTAAAAATACTTCCCATGGATTTTATATAATAAATATGAATTTTAGAAATCAATATAATACATAAATAAATTAAAATTAATATATAGTTAATCAAAGTATAAAATATAATGAAAAACAATGCATGATAAAATATTATAGATTTTAGAAAAAAATAAAGCAGTGATCTAATTGTGTGTGCCAAGTAACCATGAGGTACATGCCTTGAGTTTATTTAAATTACCATGTCATCATAACATGCATTCAACTCAAAGAGTATTATGGTTGGTATTCTGATCATGAAAATATTGTAACTTATGGTTACTTGATATAATGTGAAAACTGTATATTAACTATGTGAAAAATATAGATTTCATTCAATTTGGATATAATGATTCACAATTAGTTGGAAATTCATTATTTAGTCACTTTAATTACTATGAATCTGAATTTTTTTTATAATCAAACATAAAATAAGGAATATCAATGTAGGTTTCACAATATAGGATGAGCATTTGTAAAACTAAAAAATAGTATATGTGATCCTCCTTTATGTGTTGAATCCAAGGTGCGTTGATACTTAGAAAGAGAGACAGTTCTCATTCTATTATTCATATAGTATGATGAGTAAGCATACTACAGACTATATATCCAGTAAGAGAAAAACTTTTTATACTGATATCAGGATTCTCTATCTTGTAGAAAAAATATTCTCGTTATGTTACTCATGATATAATTAAATACACAAGCTTCTAGTAAACTTAAATACTGAAAAAGAAGAAGAAGAAAAATAAAATTTTGCAAGGGAACTGAATTTCAATGAAACATGTTGTTTTACAGTATGCGAGGCACAAATAATGTGTCAGATTTCAGGGAGTTGAAATTATATAGTAACTTCTAAAAAAAGTCATCATCTAGTCACTTGGATTAAATAATCACAATAGATTGGAAATACATGAGTTAGGTATTTTAATAACAATACTTATATTAAATTCTATAAAACATGCAGTCAGTTTCAAAAGGCTTTATATGGTCACATTAAAATTCCATCATGCAGTCACTTTAAAGTCTACATGTGGTCACTTTAATCACAAAATGTATCCAATTAACAATGGATCAGGGAATACTTCAATGTGACTTATATATTAAGAAATATCATCGAATAATTTGAAAAATATAAATTTAATGATTTAGAAAAGGCACTATAATATTATATAAATTAGATAAATATTTTGAGTATCAAAATTAAAATTTAACCATTTTGTGTAGTTTAATAAAATATAGTAACTATCTTATCTTTCTATCATAATAAACAGTGTGTGATTCTGAGGTATGTACCTGAAATTATTAGTGAAAAACAGAATATATTGTATTTTAGAAATTGTGGAATTCCATAAATATTATAGAGACATTGGGGATTTTTTAGATCACTCAACCAATGATATCAAACTTTCTATTAGCCTAATGAAATTTAAATAAATGAATTGGCTATTAAAATAAACGTTTCATGAAAATATGAGCAATATAACTCAATTTATTATATAAAAACTAATGAAATCTATAAATAGTATGATGATATATATAACTAATAACATGTAGAAAATTCAAACTAAAAGTGAAAATATTTACAAACTAATTTCAATTTTACCATAGTTGAATAAAATGTAAATAATTTTATTATATTACATATGAAATATTAGTTATGAAATTATATTCTCTATAACTCAAGATATAATAAAAATATACTGAGTTAGTAAAAAATATTTCCAAGAAATTATGATTAACAAAAAATGAATAAAATATTTGAAGGAATCGTAAAATTTTAAAAATAAAATATAAAAAAGAACAAATAACTCTTAACAAACTCCACATTTTTGAATATTGTAAATCAGAAATAATATTTTATAAAATTATCCCCCTTTTTAAAAAAATTCAGTAATACAAAGACAAATAAAGAAAGCATTATGAAAATAGAAATGAAAAACTTCATTTTAGAGTAAAAAAAATCCCCTTAATAAATTAAAATTAAGATAAGTTAAAAAAATTATAGAAAAATTTCAAACTAAATTTCTAAAATATCAAGTTCAAATTTCATTTTTTTTAATTTTAAAAATAAAATGGTTTGGTAAAAATATTCACTTGTTGTTTTTTAGTTGGAATATATTCAAGAATAATATCAACTTTATTATCATAATCTTAGATAAAATGAAAATTCATATTTATATTCTTAGATATAAAATTATTTAAGGGTTCATTAAAATATAAAGGGTAGAATAATTATCATAATAAATACTAAAATTTTCCAAATTTATGCCATAGTCAGAAAATGTTTGTTTAATCTATAAAGATTGAGAGTAATGTGATGCATTAGAGATATAATCACATTTAGATGTTGAAAAAATAGATCTTTGTTTTCTTGGACTCCATGAAACTAAATTATTATCGATAAAGTGACACATACATGAGGTGATTTTTAATCTTGTCGATATACACCAAAATCAGATTCAATGTAACAAATTAAATCAATTTTTCAAGAATAAAATAACACACAGTTAACCGTTCCTCGATGGATCTTTGAGTGTAAGACCGGTTCTCTCAACGGCACACTCTTCGGAGCGCTCTAGATCCTTCTCAATGCGTGTTGGCGTTTTCCGCGGCGGATGATTCTTGGCCTCGGCGTAGTGGAATTGTCGGATGCTGGTGAAGCCCACCTTCCTCCTGGTGGATGTGTTCCTGCTTCTTCTCCGGTGGACGGGCTGATGGTGGCGTCTGGTCGGCGACTCTTCTGTTGCTGGCGGTGAATCGGTAGTCGGACCGGCGCGTCTCGCCGGCGACTTGGATGCGCGTCTCGAGGCGACAGTTCGTCTGTGGTGTCAGGGCGTGGTGGCGCAACTCGAGGTGACAGAGCGGCGTGCGGTTGCGTGATGGACTCGTGGATCGAGGGGGGACACGTGGTCACCATGGCGTTTGATTTTGTTTTTGGTTTTCCCACTTTAATCTCGCGATTTTGTTGAAACGTTGATGTGGTTTTCCGGTTCTCCTCAAACCGGCTTGTAGGGGAACCGGCTACCCTCAAACCGGATTTTTGAAAACAAAAAAAATGATTGTCAGTCATGACCAAATCATTGGATCAAATCATTATCATATTTGGATTGACCTGAAAATATTCCATCATGTACTTGAAAAATTTGAAGTCCTTTAAAGAATATTAATACTACCATAATACTCATATCAAAATCACTTTCCATAAAATTTGAAAACATTTTGCAATGAAAATCATTTGAATATCCAAAAATAATATCTCAAAAATAAAAATTTATAATTATAAAATCATACAAAATAATTTTAATAAACAATATAAGATCAACAATACCATTGGAAGAACAAATTTTCTATAAAAACAAAGTAAGTATATCATACCAAGCATAAGGTTCTTGATTAAGACCATATACATATTTTGATAATTTAATGACATTATTAGTGGATTTATCATTTTAGTACTATTTAATTTTTTTCAACTAAAATGATGCTTAAAATTTTCTCGAAATGTTTTCACATTTGGTCTAAATAAGTTTCATATCATTAGTTATATATTTTTAATTTTATATTTTTATTTAATAATTCCATGATAAACTGAGTTATATAGCATGCTTTTTTTAATTTTTTTGTATATACAATTAATTTATTTACATTTTATAAAACAATATTAAGTTTTATATCATTGGTTGAGTGCTCTAAAAAATTATCAAATTCTCTATAATATTTCTAGAATTCAAAATTTTCTAGAATATAATAATTATGGATTTAATAGCTAACACAATATAAAGTCCTCATAATCCCTGGATATCGGTTGAGATAGAAAAATAAGATACCTTTTCTATATTTAATTAAACTTCATAAAATGCTAAAATTTTAGTTTAGATACTCCATAAAATTATCGAATTTATTCTATATTTCAGTGATTTTTTCTATATCATATTGTTTAAATTTTTCATTATTTTTCAATGATATCTCTTGATCTAGTAGTCAAACTCAATTGTTATTTGATCTGTTGGAAACCTATTGAATTTTTATAAATTTAATTCAATAGGGATATTTTCAAATTCTATTTTGTATATAGCATAAAAAATCACCAAAGGTTATGTTGACAAGTTACCGCACAATGGTGTTGTTATGAGACCACATGTTGTCTTTACATTGACAACATATTTTATTTTAGGTGACTTCATGTTTGAATTTTTAAGTGACCACATGAAGAATTTTTAAACTGACCACATGTTTTATAGAATTTACCAATTTTTTTTCTTAAACTACATACTTTATGTATTTTCAATATACCTTGATTTTTTAATCTATGTGACCACATGATGATTTTTTAGAAGGCACCACATGAGTTAAACATCAAGAAAGATACCACCTCAGTTGCAACTCACCTTCTATACAATAACATGTTACATTGATATATAGTTCCCTTATAGTGTTTCATGGTTTTTCTGTTCTTTTTTATATTCTTTTTGAAAAATTTCTAAAAGAGGGGAGAATTTTATAAAAAAATTATTCTTGTAATTTTTTAAAAATAAAAGAATAAAAATATCCTAATAGGTGGTGTATATCTCACACCAATAGAATGTTTATGATAAAAATTACCCAACTCATGATTGGGAGCTATCAATGATAATTTTTTCATTGAAGATATAGAGGAATTATATTTATAGTGAAATATGTGATATATATATATATATATAACATAAAATAATTAAGGATATATTCACACATAAAGTGTTAAATATGAACTAAAGTATGTGGTTTGAGTTTGTTAATGATTATTACTGCTAAATTCATTACCACCATAAGAAAGTGAACAAGGTGGATGAAGGGTTGAGTTAAAGGACTATACTATCCTCTCCAAATTGAATTTTTAATGACATCCAACACTTATGGATTTATATATGATGGATTATTAAATCATTATGGAAGGGTATAAATCATATCTTGCTAAGATAAATGTTCTGTCAACCATTAATATTAATATTAAAGTGGTATAGAAGGAGGATGTGGAGCTGCATAAGAAGATAAGGAATGTTCATAAATTTATCTATGATAGTGATGAAATTATCATGTTTGGTAAATGATTATGTTTACATTCAATTCCATAGTTGACAAAAGAGATATTGGATAAAGGAGATATCTCATCATTCTCTATCAACCATGCGAGAAAAAAAATTAGAGATCTTAAATAGTATTTTTTATAGTATAATATGAAGGGATACATTGTAGATTATGTATTGTGATGCCTGGTATTTCTGTATGTTTAGAATAAACATCAGAAGTCTATGGGTACGATGTTACCAATACACATACCTATATGAAAATAGTAAAACACCACTATGTATTTCTTTATAGGACTCCTAAAAAAACTAAAATCCAAAACACCATTTTAGTTTTCATTCATTGCCTTATGAATTCATCTCATATCATTACTATTAGAGAATATTTATCACTTCATTTTTTCTTGGATATATATTTAAAAAGAGGTAATTTTTCATGGTGTACCACTCTCAATCATATCTGATCAATATATTGGGTTTACCTTGATGTTCTAGAGAATTATTCTCTAAGATTTGAATAAGAAGTTGGAATATAAACTACATATAATCCTTGGATATATGGCCTATTCGAGATAGCTTTTCAACCCATTTAAGGTATGATGAGACCATTCTCTATGGATTTTATAAGAGGTTGGGATCACACCTTTATCTAGTTTAATTTTATTACATTAATATATTTTACTCAACAATTAATATAGATCCTTAAGAAAACTTATATGAAAAGAAGAATATAACTCTAACATGTTGGGATTTAGTTGGAGAAAAAATCTATTGGGACTTAGGCTAGCTTAAGAAATGGAATAAAAAGTTATATATAATAAAAGAAACATTAAAGAAGATCATAGATGACATAATAGTTATACTGATAATCTTAAAAGGGATCTAGGGTTTTATTTAAGTGAGAATGTATTCTTATAGATATATCCTTGGATGAATGTTATGAGATTTTGAAACAAGGGGAAGTTGTTCCACATATATATTAGTCCCTATGAGATTCTTGTTCATATTGGGGTAATATCATATCAATTGGTTCTTACATAGAACCTCTTTGAACATCATGATGTATTCCATATATCTATTTAATGGAAATACATACATGATCTATCATATTTACTGTTGGACTCCTCATGTATTAATCATGTTTGAATGATCACAAATCCTATTCAATCTATAAACCTTGTTAACTCTATGAAATATATCTCACAAAAAATGAATAATTGTTTAGTATAAGTTATCCAAAGCTCTTAAGTTCTATACACTCAGTTTGGTTACTATACACTATCTTTTGATTCACTTTATAATGATTTCTCTGAAAAATGATTAAGTTTAATTCATTTCATAAATATCACTGATTAAGTCTGAATACAGCTATTTTCCTAAGTCCAAGACATCGTGAACAAGTAGATACTGTGACATCCAGACACCATGACAACCAGACACTGTGACATCAAGACACCATAAACCAGACACGACACCAGGAACCAGACACCATGACATCAAGACACCGTGAACGAGACACCGTGAAATCGAGACACCATGAACCAAACACCTTGAAAAAGACATTGTGACCACTAGACTCTGTGAACCAGACACTGTGAACCAGACCCCATAAACCAGACACCGTGAACGAGACATCATTTCCATGACATACTGTGACACCATATTCTTAATATGTTTTGTCATCTTTCAATTTAATCTCTAACAGTCATATTTAATGATTTTAAATGCATAGGAATAATTAATATTATTTCGTAGACATGTCATCTGACAGTATGAGGTACGAGGTGCAGAATACATGCAACATGTCGGCTCGAACACATGCACTTGAAGATAAAAGAGTAATGTGGCCCAAAAAAAATAGTGGCCCGATACTGAAAATAAAAACAAGATTGTGGGCATGAACATGACAACAGAATACACTTAGAGTATTCTTGAAGAAATAATTGTCTCATGCAACTCGATGCTGCTGAAGAACAAATGAATCATACTTGAATATCAGAATCGAGAACATCTTCTCACTGTCAAACATCATGAAGAACACAAGATGGATCTGTCTGACTTGTGACACTCAGTTTTTCACATGAGGACTTGATTTCTGCATCTGCTTCATCTCAGATGTCCAGTGCTGCAAATACTAACACTTAGATCACTTCTAAACCTATCTCAATATTTTTGCTCTGTTGTGTATCATTTTATTAACTTTTGAGTAGTGTGTGTGTCTGTATAACAACACACTTTGTCTTCTGCATTAAACTAAAGGATACAGGATATCCTTACTCAAAAATCTTTTTACACATGTGTATACCCACAGATAAGTGTGGAAGAGGTCCCTATGTGGCCTGGTTGATTGTACCCATGAAGAACTTTGGAAGAGGTCCTTGTGTGATGTGAACAGTCCTACGTACTATTGTTAACCCCGATCTAGGGTGTCGATCAAGTTTATTTATATAAACTTCTTGGTGGCAGGTGATCACTAAGTAGAGTGGATTATGTCTTGGCTTAAGACTGAACCACATGTTTCATATCCACTGTGCTGCTTAATTTAGTATTCTCTATTTTACTTCTTTACTATATAATTCAGATATCACTAAATTCTCTTTGATAGTTATTCTTGGAATGAAGTTATAATTGTCTTGTCTTAGTATAATAACTTCAAAAGGAATTTTAATAATTGATATTAAGATTACTGAGAACTAATCATTCTTTTAAGAAGTTGTTTAAATAGTCAAAATCCTATAACAACATAACCTTTATTAAATGGGTTGTATTTAACCTTTTGGGAAAAACCTTTTAGAAATAATTTTTAACTAGAAATTTTTATAGATACTCAATTCACCCACCCTCTTGAGTAATCTACTCCGACTAACATTTGGTATCAGAGGACGTTTATTAAGACTCTGTTTAACCTTGTTCAACTATGATTGTAGTTGTACATTAAAGATCTATAAATTTATGTCAATTATAAATTTATAGCTCTTTCAAAGTATTTCTATATTATGGATAATATATTGGAAGGTTCTACATCTAACAGGACACCATTATATAATGGAACCAACTATGGTCAATAGAAAATTAAAATGAAAATGCATTTAGTGAGTATGGGTTTTGAAATTTGGTCTTCTATTATAGATGAATATAAGATTCTTGCTACTGATAGAATAAAATGGGATGAACCAATCAAAACTACCTACAATAAAAATTCTAAAGTTATGAATGCTTTAAACTTCTCTTTAGGAGATGAAGAATTAAATAGAATTTCTTCTTGTAAAACTACCTATGAAATCTGGGATACCCTATCTGTCTCACATGAAGGAACATCTAGTGTAAAAGAAATGAGACATAATACTTAAACTATTAAATATAATAACATTAAAATGAAACCGGATGAGCCTATCTCTGAAATGTATCTTAGGTTCAATGAGATTGTCAATACAATGATTTCTCTTGGAAGAGAAGTCACTGCCAAGGAACAGATCATGAGAATTCTAATATGTCTGCCTGATAGATGGAGAGGAACCTCAATCTCTATTAGGGAATCATGAGACATAAGAAATCTACCTATGAAAGAACCCATTTGGAAACTGATGATTTATGAAGAATAAATGAAAGTAAACAAGGAAGATGGGGATAAACCAAAAAGGAAATCTGTTTCATTCAAGACCACCACCTCTAAACACAAAGACAAAGGGAAATTGGAAGCCTCTGTAGAAAGTTCAAGTAGTGAACAATCATCACCTGATAGTGATGAGGAGATGGCTCAATTAGGAAAAAGATTCACGAAATTTTACAAGAAGAATAACCTTCTCCGAAATCCTAACTTCAAGGGAAAATATGACCAAAAAGGAAGTTGGAAGAAGGATTGGAAAAAAAGTGACAAGACTGATGAGATTGTATGCTATGAATGTAAGCACAAAGGATATATCAAGGATGACTATACAAAGTTCAAGTACAAAAAGAGATATGAGGACAAGGATAAGAAGTATAAAAAGGCCATGAATGAAACCGAGAGTGATTCTGAGGATAGTTCAAGTGACTTAGAATCATCACATGATGAACAGGCAAACAAATCCAATATGTGTTTTATGACAAACATATTTGAGGAAACACTGGACTCTCTTATACATAATTCACACTATTCTGAAGATGAGAGTGACTCTGAAAATATGACTAATGAAGAAATGTTTGAATACTATAACATGCTTAAAGAAACATGTAATGAACTAAAAGAAAAATATAAATCATTGAAGAAATAGTATGCTCTTATTGTGACTATTAAATATAAACTCACAACTAAAAAATAGAAAAATGCTCAACTTCTCAAAGAGAATAATGAATTAAAAATGTCTAATGAGAAATTGAAGAATGACCTAGAAAAGTTTACCAATGGAGAAAATACCCTTACTCAAATGATAGGAAAACAAATTTCCCCTAAATACAACACTGGAATTGGTTATCAACCTGGAAAAATAAATCTTGGTAGAACAAATTTTGTTTCTAAATCTAGGATATATAGTTTTACTCCTAGTTCTGGACACAAATCAACTAATTCAATTTATGATACACCTTCTACTATTTCAATTTTTTCTCGACCAAATAGGGTTTATTTTTCAAATACTTTAATTAATGATTATAGGAAACTTATGAGGCAGATATGGGTTTCTAAATCACTTATTACTAATATTATTGGACCCAAACAAGTATGGGTAAAAAAATGTTTTTGCTTAATCATTTTGTAGGAAAGATTCTTAAAAAGTTCTTATAAAAGTTTATGGTACTTGGACAGTGGATGTTCAAGACACATAATAGGAGACTACTCATTCTTCAATAACCTAATAAAAATATATGAAGGACATGTCACATTTGGTGACAATGCCAAAGGAAAGATTATTGGACTCGGCCAAATCGGTAACTCTAACTTAGTATTTATTTTCAAATAACTATTTGTTGATGGATTAAAATATAATATTCTTAGTATATCACAATTATGTGATGATGGATTTCATGTTATATTTGAAAATTATGCTTGGAATGTCTTTAATTCTAAAGATGAACTTGTATTTTCTACATTAAAAAATGAAAATGTTTACTATGTTAAATTAGATTCCTTATGGTGTAGGAGACTAAGACACTGTAATATTCACTCCCTTAGAAATCTAACTAGAAAAATTATAGGTAAAGACTTACCCAAACTTGAGTTTCCAAATGACAAAGTGTGCAATCCCTGTCAAAAGGGAAAACAACACAAAATTTCATTCAAACCAATGAAATAAGTGTCAACTTCTCAACCTCTCAAACTAGTTCACATAGATTTTTTAGACCATCTAGATTTTCTAGTTTAAATGGGAAGCACTATGTTTATGATCTTGTAGATGACTTTTCTAGATATACTTGAACCTTCTTTATGGCTCCCAAAAGTGAAGCCTGCTCTTATTTTATTAAATATGACAAGTATGTGGAAAATCATAGTGGACTTAGAATTAAATCCTTAAGAAGTGATCTTGGACATGAGTTTGAAAATCAAGAGTTTGAATATTTTTTCTCACAAAATGGTTATAGTCACAATTTCTCTACCCCTAGAACACCTCAAAAAAATGGATTTGTAGAAAGAAGAAATAGAACCCTGCAAGAGATTTCTATAACAATTCATAGTGAATATGACCTACCTATTTATTTTTAGGTTGAAGCTGTTAATATAGCATGCTACATAATCAATAGAGTATTGATTAGACCTATTCTTAAATGGACTCCTTATGAGTTATAGAAAAATTGAAAACCCAAGGTTAACTACTTCATATTTTTTGATTGCAAAGTCTATATTCGTAATACTAAGGAGAATCTTGAAAAATTTGCATCCAAGAGTAATGGAGGTATCATTCTAGGATATTCCATCTCCAGTAAAGCCTATAGAGTGTTCAATAAAATAACTAAATGTGTGGAAGAATCTATCCATGTCAAATTTGATGAAACAGATCCACATGAGCCTAAAACCATTCTTAAGAACCTGGAGGATGATGTATCAAATGTGAACATTAATCCAAAATCCTCAAACCGTTATGTGAACGAATTTGTGAAAACTTCCAGTTCTGAAAATTCCTTAGACTCAAGTCACAATGAACCTGAACCTGTTGATGAACCTAAAATCACTATTCCCGACTTTTCTAGAGCTGTTAGAGCTCTTAAGAACCATCCTTTAGATCCTGTTGTAGGAGACCTAGACAAAGGAACTCAAACTAGAGCTTCTATTAGAAATCAGGTTGAACATCATGTCTTCTTGTCACAACTTGAACCTAAAAACATTAATGATGATATGAATGGTGAATTTTTGGTGATGGCTACGCAAGAAGAACTTAATCAGTTTGAAAGGAACAAAGTTTAGAAACTTATTGAAAGACCCAAGGACACATTCACCATAGCCGCTAAATGGTTGTTTATAAATAAGGCAGATGAAGTTGGTAACATAATTAGAAAAAAAACTAGATTGGTTGTAGAAGGATATATTCAAGAAGAAGGAATTGACTTTGAGGAGACCTTTGCACTAATAGCTAGACTTGAAGACATTAGAATCTATCTTGGTTAAGCTGTACATTTGAATTTCAAACTATATCAAATAGATGTTAAGAGTGCATTCTTAAATGGGTATATATCTGAGGATGTCTTTGTTGAACAACCCCCTTGTTTTACAAACCCCCATTTTCCAAATCATATTTTTAAATTATAAAAAGCTTTATATGGTTTAAAACAAGCTCCATGAGCTTGGTATGATATGTTGATTACTTTTCTTATTTCCAAAGGTTTTACAAAAGGAATAACTGATTCTAACCTTTTTATATAATTAATTTCTAATGATGTTTTGGTTTTTCAAATCTATGTAGATGAAATTATCTTTGGATCATCAAAAAATTCTTTATGTGTTTATTTTTCTAAAATGATGAAAAATGAATTTGAAATGAGTTTAATAAGTGAACTAAAATTCTTTCTCAGATTTCAAATCCTTCAAAATAATGATGGTATTATTTTAACTCAAATTAAATATACAAGATATCATCAAAAACGTTTTGGATTAGATAGAACTAAAAGTAGTGACACTCCCATGAGTAACACTTGTAAGTTGGATCTTGATGAAGATGGGAAATCTGTTGATCAAACCACTTATAGAAGAATGATTGGAAGTTTAATCTACTTAACTGCTAGTCGACCTAACATTATGTTTAGTGTATGTATGTGTGATCATTTTCAAGAAAATCCTAAGGAATCTCATTTAAATGGTGTAAATAGAATTTTCAAATACCTCAAGCTTACACCAAATCTAGGATAGTTCTATCCTAGAGTAAGATCATTTGAATTAGTTAGATATTCTGATACTGATTTTGGTGGCTGTAAGTTAGATAGAAAAAACACCTCTAGAATATGTCACTTTCTAGGCAAGTCACTAGTATCATGGGGTAGTAAGAAACAAAATTCTGTTGCATTATCTACTGCAGAAGCTAAATACATAGCTGCTAGAAGTTGCTGTGCACAAATCTTGTAGATAAAACACACACTACTAGATTATGGATATCGATTCAGGCATGTACCTATAAATTGTGACAACACAAGTGCTATTAACATCTCAAAAAATCATGTTTTACATTCTACGACAAAGCATATTGATGTAAGACGTCACTTTTTGAGAGATCATTATAAAAAAAGTGATATCATTTTGGAATTCATTGGTAATGAATATCAGCTTGCTGATATATTCACCAAACCACTAAATTCTGAAAGAATAGACTATATTATACATGAATTAGGTATGATGAATCTTAAGTAAATGTCTTACTATTTTATTTCTTACTGGTTTATGTCTTAGTATTTTATATCTTATTGTTTCATGGTTATGGTCTCACATTTATTATTTCTTGATTACTATCTAACAATCATTATCCCACCGTAAATTTCAGTCACTGTCTCACCATAAAGTTCAGTCACTGTCTAAACGTAAAGTACAGTCACTGTCTCACCATAATGTTCAATAATTGTCTCACCGTAAAGACCTGATATGGTCTCACCGTAAATATTCATTATGATTTTTGTTTACAAAGTAAAAACCGCATTGCGGTAATTATTCATTTTACCTTTTTATTTTCCTGTGCTTTTTCATTTGCGACATTTGGTATTCCTAAATGATAAGATAAAGGAAGTGTCACTTGTCCTTAACTCGAGCTCTCTTCAAGTAACTCAATTTGTAACTCTTCCTCAACCCTTCAACCCTTCTCTCTCTCAAACCTTTGATGAATGCCCATGATGAAATGCCCTTAGTTTTCGACTCCTGAGAAACGTAGATCAAAGAAGAAGAAAACCACACCCAAGATAACACCCGAAGGTCCTCTAAATCCAAATCTGGTGAACCAATTAGTAGTACCTAAGAAAGAGATTTTCCCTAAGTGGATTCTGTCAAGTAAGTATTTTGTTTTGAACATTTTAAAAGAGAAATGCTTGTTAGAATGGTTTTCAAAGGAAAATAGACCTATCTACCCTAAGTTAGTGGATCAATTTTATCAGTAAGTTCAGTTATCATTTGATTCTGAAGATGGTTATGTTGTGAGAAGCTGGATAAATGGATAGAAATGCTCATTCTCTTCGAGGTTATTGGCTGCATGCCTTAGGATACCTCATGAAGGAATCTGTGAGGACTATTAGAGAGAACCTCCACCTTCTAGTGAATTATTTTCTTTGGAATATGCTTTGAACATCTTAACCGGAAATGGAACCAAGAGGAGAGCTATTGTTGCTGAACTGGATGGATAATCTGGACTTCTGTTTAAGTTTTTACAGAACCAGATTAGCCCTAGAAAAGGTTATTTTGTTGTACTAAAATATCGGGATGTGTTTCTGATTCATCTTATGAAAAATGGGAACAAGATCAACCTTTTTAAGTATGTCATACACCATATGCGTGAGCTGATCAAAACCATATCCAAGTCAACCTACCTATTTTATTCTCATCTTATCTCAGCCATGCTTCATTCCAAATGTATGGTTGGACCTAATGAAGAAGTTATCAAGGATTGTGAGTTCTTCCATTAAAAATTCATTATCAAGAGGATGAAAATCTATTGGAATCCTTGGAAAAAGGCATGGGTGGAAGACAATGATAGAATTTATGAGAAGTTCAATCCTGTGGAACATCCATCAAGACCAAAAGATATTTTTGATCCTACTTGGAACTAGATGAAGTTTTTGAGTATTCTGAAGAAGAACAAGTAGAGGATGATGTGCCTCTGAGGGAAACTATTTCTGATAAAGAAGACAGTACTCCTGTCCCTCATGTTATAAGTGAAGAAGAAGCCTCTTCTTCTTAAGATTTTTTTAATCTATAAGATCAACCCGAAGTTGAAATAGAATTTTTTGTCAATGAAACTGAAAAGAATGCTATGGAAGAACCTATAGAAGAAGAATTACCTACTATGCCAGAAGCTGACCTTGAGGAACTCCTAGTGGAACAATCTGTTCCTAAAGTCATTTCTTCAGCTGAGGAAAGGCTGGAGCTATCTTTTTAGTTGGATAGATAGGAAATGGGTGAGGAACAAAGAGATGAATTCATGGAAATAGATCAAGCACCTAAGCCTATTATTCTTGAGAAGGATGCAACTGTTGAGGGGGAGCAACCCCTAAATCTGGAATCTATTGAAGTCCCAAACCCGATTGATCCAATCCCTATAGACACTCAGTATAAATTCACCATCTTTTATGATGTGGATGACTCTTAGGAAGTCTCAGTAAAAGGCCTTGACATTTTTACTATGTTCCAATTGAAATCTGTCTCTAATATTTCCTTTTAAAAAGAACATAATCCCGTATTAGTCCCTATCTATGAACCATCACTAGAATAACCATCCTTGGTGAGTAAATCTGATCTGAAATAATTTGAATCTACCCTTTTGGTTGGAGTTGAAAAACTCCTGAATACCCAAACAGCTCTTGTAACACATCTAAGTGAGAGAGATGCCTCACTCTTTTTGGAAAAAGTTATTTGGCAGATTCAACCCAAAATGCTTCATGAGATTCAGGAAGTCAGAGTTGAAAACATACTTCTTAGTGATAAATTGAATACTGTAAGAGGTATGATTGAAGAAATGAAGAAAGAGATGCATTCGAGATTAGAGCTTGCTTCTCATCCTGTGGAGTCTGTTGTTCCTCAAACCCCACAGAATGTTATCTCTCAGATTCAACCTCATTTAGCTTAGCTAAAAAGGTGGCATAAAGAAACAAACTCATTGTAAAAGAGATGTGAGAGGTTGTTGTTAACCTTAACATACTCACTGATGAGTATACAGGGTGACTTCAAAAAGTGATAAATCAACTGAAATATCTTACCTCCGCTATCACTGATTCTAAGGCATCTGAACAATCATCTCAATCTTCCTTAGATAGTGACCTGCTCAGAACAATGGTCAAATAAGAACTTCATACTATGCTTAGTGGTTTCAATAAAGATTCTCTATCTGTAGTTATCAAGAACTATGATAGAGTTCTTGATCTGGTTCATATCCATTCAAAAATTTCTAATGATTCTCATCAAGAAATTTCCATGAGAGTAGATTTCTACTTCAACCAAATATTCTCAAATATTGACATGACCAATCATTTCAAATATCTTGTAGAAAATCTGAGGATTCCTTCTATTACTCAAGCTTTCAAGACTCAAGTCCAAAAGATCACAGATTTCATTCATCGGTTGGTTATGTTTATGGAAAACAAGGATGAATTTGAGAAAGCTATGTTGTATGGTGGGGAGATCATTGCGAATTTTATCAAGATTCTAAGGCCCTATCTTCATGTACAGAGTGCATTCATTGTTACTCCTAAAGATGCACCTTTGAGACCTGGTTTTCATACATTCACCTCTGCCCTAGCCTCTACTTCTATCTCTGTCGGTCAGGCAATGAGTCAGATCAGGCATGTGATCCTTGATCAAAAACTCGCTCAGTCTTCTATTACACCTACTTTGTCTCCCTCTGTCTTTTAAGGTCTTCCTTTACCTTCTCTATCCACCAGATCACTCCCTTATTCTACCTCAAACTCTTCTCCTATGGCTTCCTCTTCTACTGCTACTACTAAGGGCAAAGATAATACCATCCAGTGAAGAAGGATAGTGCTTACTCTATTTTTATAGGAATCTTGTTCTATTTGTTTTACTTTTTGTAATGCCCCTCTTTTAATCTAATACATTATGCACTTTGCTTCTCTATTTTGTCTTTCTTTTTCATGATACTTTTTGATAATCCCAAAAGGAGTAGAAATATGGGAGAAATATAGGAGAAAAAATGGGCACTCTATATATGTTATAGGCACATTCAAACCGTGTTGTTAGAACACATATACCCTCTAAATTTACATGATTTGTGATCATCAAAAAGGGGGATATTGTTGGACTCCTCGTGTATTAATCATGTTTTAATGATCAAGAATCCTATTCAGCCTATAAACCTTGTTAAATATATGTAATATATCTCACATCAAATGCATAGTTGTTTTGTAAAAGCTATCCAAATATCTTAAGGGATATACACTCAGTTCGGTTACTATACACTATCTTTTGGTTCACTTTATAATGATTTCTCTGAAAAATGATTAAGTTTAATTCATTCCATAAATATCACCGCTTAAGTATGAATACAGATATTTGCCCAAGTCTGAGACACCATGAACAAGCAGATACCGTGACAACTAGACACCGTGACAACCATACACTATGAACCAGACACTGTGACATTGAGACACCATGACCAGACAAGACACCACGAACCAGAGATCGTGACATCCAGACATTGTGAACCAGACACCGTGACATCGAGACACCATGAAATAGACACTGTGAACAAGACACCATGAAAACTAGACACCATGAACCAGACACCATGAACCAGACACCGTGAACCAGACACCGTGAACCAGACACCGTGAACCAGACACTGTGAACCAGACACCGTGAACCAGACACCGTGAACCAGACAACGTTTCCATGACATATTCTAACACCATTTCTTAATATGTTTTTTATTCTTTCAATTTAATCTATAACAGTCATATTTGAAGATTTTAAATGCACTAACATAATTAATATTTCTTATTAGACATGTCATCTGACAGTACGAGGTATGAGGTGCAGAATAAATGTAACCTATCGGCTCAAACACATGCACTCAAAGATAAAAGAGTAATGCGGCCCAGAAACAAAAGAAGAGTGGCACGATACTAAAATTAAAAACAAGATGGTGGGTGTTAACACGAAAACAGAATACACTTAGAGAATTCTTGAAGAAAGAATTGTCTCATGCAACTCAACGCTGTGGAAGAACACACGAAGCATACTTGAATCTCATAATCAAGAACATCTTCGCACTATCAAACATGATAAAGAACACAAGACGGATCTGTCTGAGTTGTGACACTCTGTTTTACACATGAGGACTTGATTTCTACATCTTCTTTATCTTATAAGTCTAGAGCTACAAATACTAACACTCAGAAAACTTCTAAACCTATCTGAATATTTCTACTCTGTTGTGAATCATTTTATTAACTTTCAGGTAGTGTGTGTATCTTTATAACAACACAATCTATATCTTGCATTAAACTAAAGGATAAAATATATCCTTACTCAAACATCTTTTTACACTTGTGTATACCCATAGATAAATGTATAAGAGGTCCCTGTGTGGCCTGGATAGTCCTGTGTACTATTGTTAACCCCCATCCAAGGTGTGGATCAAGTTTATTTATATAAACTGCTTAGTGGTGGGTGATCACCAAGTGGAGTGGATGAGGTCTCATCTTGAGATTGAACCACTTGTTTCATATCTGTTGTGCTTCTTAATTTAGTATTCTATGTTTTACTGCTTTACTGTATAATTCATATATCACTAAATCATCTTTGATAATTAATCTTGGAAAGATGTTTTAATTGTCTTGTCTTAGTATAATAGCTTCAAAAGTAATTTTAATAACTGATCTCAAGATTACTGAGAACTAATCAATCTTCTAAGAAGTTATTTAAACAGTCAAACTCTTATAACAGTATAACTTTGATTAACTAGGCTGTATTTAACCTTTTGGGGAAAACCATTTAGAAATAATTTTTAACCAGATGTTTTTATAGATACTCAATTCACCTCCCCCCCCCCCTCTTGAGTAATCTACTCCGACCGGCATGTACTTAACTTATAGGTTATATCACTAGATCATGATGTTTCTTTTGCAAAATAACCTATATAAATCATGGACTGTAAAGATAAAATTATACGAAATAAGACCACTAATCAAGTTAAACATCTCCCCATGAATTATAAATTTGAGGATTCAATGTGGGTACCTAAGCATGTAGTGATGAAAAATTATTATCACATATTTCTATTAAATTTATTTAATTTTTTAGGGTGAAATTATTATAATGAGGTTAGAATATAACTAGATAAAATTGTAGAATATATTTCTCTCCAATAAATTCAATGTGTTTGATATCATATAATGCAAAAAAACAAAATTTAAGTAAATAATTACTTACTAAAAAATATATTATGCAATTAATTAATAGATAGCGAAATTTAAAAAATTAAATCAATAAAATAAAGTAATAACATTCATGAAATATTTGATAAATGCTATGTAACGTTAGTATAGTAATTCTTGGCAAAATAGAAATGTTTTGTTTACAAACATAATTTTATTATATATTTTATTTAAAATTTCTTTTATTTTGATTATTAAATTAATATTAATTTTCTATTTAAACATATAGAAATATTTTTGATCATTCATACAATGTTTATCAAATGGTTATAAATAAATATATATTCATTTTAAGGTAAAAATGTATATTTTCGGAAAACTAGTTTTGTACATGCAATGTGTTTTTATGTTAATAAATTAAATTGATCAATATTAATAAATGATTATAATTAAATTTTTAGATAATATATTCATTCATATATGTTAACTTATATATATTAGTTTTTACTATGCATGGATGAGAATAAAATCATTTTTATTTTTTAATAAACATGTTTCTATGAAAAAAAATTATGCATTTTCTGGGTGAATATTATAAGTTATGTACTCACCCTATTAAAATTGAATATTTAAATATGGATTCTATATTTTTAATAATAATAATAAATATTATTTAATAAGGGCTACTTAATTTTTATCCATAATAAATAGTTACCAGGGTAAAAATTTTGTCACCATGGTAAGGGTTAAAAGGGTTAACAAGAGGGCCTAAATAAGAGAAAAACATCAAATATCTCCCAAAATTGCCTAAATTATATTAAATTAGTGGATTTCTATGATAACTTATACTATATTTTAATCGTTTTTTATTTTTTTCATCTATACTATGAAAATTACATTATATTTTTTTAGAAATGTTGAATATTTACAAGAGTGCAACTCCCCATTTATAAAAGAGAGCCTCCTATTATCACTTATCCACCCACATTGAATAATATGGTTCATAAAATCACTATAAAAATAAATTTACAAATTTATTACCTAAATCCTAGTGATCCTAGTCTCCCCAAATTACCATCCTATAAAGTTTTAAGGTGTAAGATAATAGAAGATACTCAAACAATTTGTAACTATCATTACCAATATATTTCAAGTTTATTTATTTTTAAACACCCTAAAAATATTCTATAACCAAATTAATATAATATATTTAGTATATTTAATATACGTATTTTTTTTAATGGTATAATCATTTTCTATTTTCTTTTCATCTAGTGGAAAATGAACGCATTG
The DNA here is from genome assembly GCA_963277665.1 of Viscum album. Taxonomy (NCBI): domain Eukaryota; kingdom Viridiplantae; phylum Streptophyta; class Magnoliopsida; order Santalales; family Viscaceae; genus Viscum; species Viscum album. The sequence goes on along the minus strand of OY728161.1, from coordinate 1,906,890,726 downwards.
ATCAGTCGTACGTATGAACTACCGTCTCTATGAAGTGTTATGATTCATTATTCATCATAGAATTACATGTATTTTTATAAGGTTATATAACTAATAAAATATTAAAATTAGTACATGAATAGGATTTTTTAGATGATGAAACCATGACCAAGGTGTAAAAACTATAATTTCCAAACTGAATCATTGATGAAAAATAAAATAGTTAATTCCCAAAAAATTGATTTCTAGGTTGAATTATTAATTAACGTGTGATTATAAATTATAAAGGAATTATATTTGGTAAGATAAGTATGAATATTATTTTAATATAAATTTATAATAAATCAAAATTTATTATATAGGAATTTATAACATGTACAAAGAAATTTAAGGTCTAAGGATAAAGTTTACGTTGAAATCTAATTTTTAATCTAGATTGTTCATGATTAAATATAATTTATCAAAATTTTATACTCTATATCTCTTAAAACCCATATATTTAATTATATTATCTTTATTTTTATGGGTTTTATGTATCACTTCAATTTTACCCCTAATTGGTACTCAAAAATTTTAAGAGAATGTTTTTAGTAAAACAAAACTTATATATGTTTTTTGGTTAAGAATCATTTTATTATATATCCATATTGATTAAAATAATTAATTAATGTCATTATAAAATTATTTTTTTTATTATTTTTCTATAATAGTAGAGTTTTTTCAAATTTTTAAAAAGGAATATTTATAAAGTGTTCCGTACTTGATATATTTGACTTTTTTTGAAAGTGTGAAAAGAATATTTATTTAATTTTTATAGAATGAATGTATTTTCCCACCTACATTTTCATTATATGTTATAAATATTCCTTTAAAATATTATATGTTTTTATAAGAAAAATTCTATTACCATTTATGTAGGATTTCATAGTTTTTTACATTACCCAAAGAAGTTGGTGTTTCCCATTGTTTTTCAAAGCATATTACAAATGATTTTATATTAGTATTTTCATAAATTTTAAAATTCTACAGGTAATATTAAAATTAAATATTTATATTATCTTATGATAATATCCAATATATTTATTTATATGGATTAAGATGGTGATTTTTAAAGGATATCTTCACAGAACCTACTTCTTTCCCCTCAGTTAATTAGTCTACGATAAAATGATAAATGTTTTTGTGGTCTTGTAGAACACATATGCATGGTTTTGATTACATGATAGGTTGGGGAAGAATTATATATCCCAATAATTAATTGGTTAAAGATTTATAACTCATGAGTTAATTTGGAAGGGAATGGGGAGTAATCTCAATACACTATTGTACTCCACCCCCTATGTTATGATAGGTATGGAGGTTATCATTGAGTAATGAAATTAATTTCTATGCTTATTACTGTTACACACATTCCTATAAAATGCTCTTAGGATTATGATAATTTCCTTGGCTTATGATTGGATATTTATTATTTATCACTCTTATGACTCATGTCTTTTGTTATGAATTTTTTTAATCCATGATTCCAAATTTATGATCTATGAATGATTGGGTATAAATTACATAAGTTATGATCAAGTTCTCAATCCATTATGCTTATATTTTTCTCACATATGATATTCAATTGATGTCTTCCATGTTTAACCTTATTATGAATTTTATCTCACTCTTTATTATGTTTCCATTTCCCCAGGTTACGAAAAATGATATAAATTAGGATATCTATAAGAAGTGTATTTTGTGATAAGGACATTGTGGGAGATGTTTAATATATTTTAAAAAATAAGTTGAGTATGTGTATAGTCACCAAAGTCACTAAACCTGTATTGTTTTGGGGAATGTATTATTGTGAGGTGAGTGGAATATTTATCTAAAATGATATAATACTTATGTATGGAATTCTTGGTTCTAATCAAAATTTGGGAGAGAAAAACATTCCCCTAAAATGTAATTGTCTAATATTTCCCTAATACAGAAGGTTTCATACTAGGTCTCTCCATTATTGTAGGATTAAAATTGTATAAAACATACTACACAAAACCACAACATTATAATAATTAATCATGTTTTATCAAATCAAATTAATAGATATAAATTTTAATATCACATGGGCGCTACCAATAAAATATAACACACTAGTTTAAAACACTAATATAAATAAAAAAACCACTTTATAACATTTATTATTCCATAAAAAAATTATATAATTAATTATAATTAATAATAAAATGTTCTCATAAATCATTCCCATCTATTTCATAATTAATCATGAGTATCCTTTTAATAAATAACTTGTATAAAACTTTCAATTCAATAAAAATGTACAGATTTTTTAAAAAAAAATCCAAATAATTTATAAATCCATAAGAAAAATAATATGTTCAAAAATATCATGCTTAACTTTAATTTATATGATTTTTTTTAAAATAATAAAGCATTCACAATTCTTTAAATAATTTAAAACACATAGAGTGACATACATTTAGGGATTCTTCAAAATTTACATGAGTGTTAGCTTTATAAAACCACTCTTATGAAGATCAAAAATCATCCAATATAAATTAGAAACCTAAAAAATAATTAATTAGATAATATTTTGAAACCCTAAATGTGTAAGCACTTACTAGCAAGCCATGGGTTGAAAAAAAACCCTCCATCGATGTGAGGATAACATAAGAGGGGATTCTGTAACACCCAAGTGTGAAATCTCCATTGATTTTTGGCATTTCTCATTGATATGGAAAAAATATAATATTATAGGAACCCTAAATACAAAAAACACATGAGAAAGAGGGAGATAGGTAAGAAGAAGAATGGATAATAAGTATACATAGCTTTGGTTTTCATGGATAGTGATGGAGAATTACCTAGAATATTAATAAAAAGACTCAAGAGATACCACCCTCCCTTCCTTGGTGTAAGAATATGAATGCGGGAAAGGAGAAGGGATTTTTACTATTTTATGTGATAAACTTATTAAATAATATTATTATTATAAATATAATAATAATAATAATAAGGAATTATAGAAATATCAAAGATATATAACACTAATCAAACATTTTCTATTTTAATTTCTAAACTAATAACTTTATGATTTTTATTCCAAGTTAATGAAAATTCAATATAAATATTTATATAATAATATTGTTAAAAAATATACATTACACTCAATTACATAGATATTTTTTAAGTAAACCTAAGATAAACATATACAGAATATTAATCAACTCCATGAACATATTAAATCCTTAAAAATAATATAATAACAATACAATGGTTAATTATAACACAACTCATAAAATTTAGATTCAAAAATTAGGGTTTTAGGTTATTATTTAGAAATGTATAGTCTATTTTCATGGTCCTTGAGTGTGTGAGTGGACCATGAAATATATACTACCTTATCAAATTGACCCTACACAATTTCCTTACACAATCTCTAGAAATATGTATAGACCATGAATTAATAATAATTTATAATAAAATATATAAAATTCTATTATTTTCATTCAAAAGTAAAATGATAATATATTGTAGTCAAAATAGAAAATCGGGGTGTTACATTATAGCTCAGTCAAGAATCAACCATCTATTTTTGTTATTGAAAAGGAAAATAGTTATCATAATTTGAATGTTGGGTGATACTTGACTAGATCACCCAATTGAATAGTTACCTAATGATATAGTTCTAAGTATATTAATGAGATAAATTAGAAAATATGTTAATGGATAAATTCTATAAATCAAATATAAATCATGCATCATTTTTTTCTTATATTATATTTTTTATTTTAGAATATTTTATACATGGTATATAAATAATGTTATTAGATTTTGGGTTATAAAATGACTCATGATATATTGATATTGCAGTACCGTTGCCTTATCTAGTTTTAATTTACAACATAGATGAATCAGGATTCTATGAGATATGTTAATCATACCTTATACTTAAAATTGAATCCTTCAATTGATAAGGATGATGAATGTTATGTTTTAATTTCTAGTTTCTCTTCCACATATACTATCATTTATCATTAACCTTTCATAAGTTGAAATTTATCAGAGAATTTAATCAAATGAATTTATTTGATAAATGAATACATCATATTTGTGGTTACAAAATTTTATATCCATTTCATTACTCAAAAAATATATAACATTTTAGTAAATTCATGTTATATCAGGGAGAAGTCCATAGTCCTGTATAAAGTGGCTAAAATCCTTCAAAATTCTATCCAAGACTTATTTTGATTCTCCTAAAAAAATGCCTCTTATTATTCCTCCTCTATCAATTGTGATGTATTAACATACCATGGTTATAGGGGGGGTCCTTCCTTATCATTGTAAAACTCATCATCTTGTGGATACACCTTGGATGAAGGAACCATTTGGTGGTTTCTCAGTGATCTTCATTAAAAAATGTGAATTCATATAGGGGTTACGACCAACATTAGTGTAAGGTATGAATGTTCTTCATTATATAGTATATATGGTTTAGGTTTATAGCATAGAAGATCAAGGTTAGGGGTGTATTATTTTCTCCCACTACTTGAATAATTTTTATTTCATTTTAAGAAACTCTGTAGTGGTATTAGAGATTAACATGTTTTTTAATTCAATAATTCATGTTGAAAATGAATGAAAATTTATATTATTTATGATTTCATATTATAAATCATAATAAATGAAATAGATTTTTAATTCTACCTTGTTTTAATATATCTTATATTATAATCCATGATAGGGTTATATTATACAATATGTGACATAATAATAGTCAATACGGTATAAACTCGTTTGATTATTCACGCATCATAACGTATGATATGGAGAATCATATTCTATGATGGCCCTGATTTTAATATTATACCAAGCATAAAATAGTGCATTACATCATATATATGATATGGGGTATGTTATAAATTATGATTCCCAATCACCAAAGGGATATATCATATCTTACTACTACCAATTGTAACACACAATATGGTTTTGAACTGTAACACAAATTTCAATATAATATATATCATAAATTATAATATAAGGGAAATTATGATTTTTCCATTTTTTCCATTATGAATTCAATTAGATATTTTTTTTGAATTATGGAATATGTTTTTAGGATATATATTTAATTTATAATGTTAGTATAAATTAATTAATTCTTAATTGTTTATAATTAATTATAAAATGTTTATAAAACATTTAATAAAAAATATCCAAAATATTAACTGTTAATATAAAATTAACTTTTGATTTATATGGAATGAATTTTAATTTTAATATAATATTTTTATTTATTAATTATTAGGTGATTTATAAAATATTAATCAAATATAAAATAATGTATAATATAAAAGAGTTTATATTAAATTATGAATAATTATTAATTTAAAATGTTTAAATTAAAAGGCATTATTTGAGAAAACTATTTGAACCCTATCAAAAAGAGTTTTCTAATTTTTATGATTGAGGTTAAAATAATATTAAATATTAAAAATATTTTTTATGGAAAATGTTTATATAATGTAGAAATTTCTCATATAAACTATAAAACATTTATATTTCAATAAAATATCTTGAATTTAAGTAAATGTCACGCAAAGGATAATATAAATGAGATTATATTAAAAATAAATATAAATTATTTATATTTATTTAAGTACAGAATGCTGATAATACATGACTAAATCATAAAATGTTTATAATTTCTTGATTTATGAATTGTGTAATATCTCGAGTTTCCACTAAAGGATTCTTTTTCTTATCATCAGAACGTTAAACTTATTTTATTTATGTTGATTTTATTACCACTTATTTAAATTTTAATAGAGTACCTTAGTAATATAACTGATCACCCTTAACGGTTTTTTGTTAAAATGTTAAATTTTGATTAAAAAGGGTAAAATATTACATTCACCATTTTAGGGTTTCATATTGGACAAAAAAATGCATTATTAAGTCGAAAATGGGAATTTTTACCCTAGGGTGGTTATTGCATTAATTTTGGGAAATGTGAAATTAATACATTGTCAGTGGAGAGTATTTTTGGTTAAATTTTAAAAGTCGACGATATTATTCTATAAAAATAAAAAGCTATATCTTAATTTATTCTACACTTCCTATTATAAAATTTATTTCCAAAAAAACCTCTACTTACGTAGAGATCATGATAGAATGAATATTTTAGAGGATATATTAAGGAGGATGAATATATCCAGGAATAAGCTATGGTTATTGGGGTTATTATTTTTCATATTCCTCTAACACGATTTATCTTCTAAAACCTATAACATCTTATTTATTAACTATAAGAATACATTTTAATTTCAAATTTAATTATTTTAATTAGTATATTGAGATCTAATCACTAGACATGGTTTGTTCTAAATCAGAGAAACAAATTTCAATAAAATATATAGGGAAATATCGACTGTCAAATATTTTCTAAGGATTTCAAGGGCCCAAATAATAAATTCATAAAGTGAAAATAATATATATATATTTATTTATTTATCTTTATGTTATTAAATATGTAAAATTAATTTAATTTTGACTTTTAATTATAGATATATTCTATTAAGAATAAATATTTCAATTTTTTATAATTTGGAGCTTCCTTAAAATCTATGAAGAATATATTTGAAATAAAATTACATTTGGGTATCACCTATTAAGAAAAATATAATTACAATAGTTTGAGTTTGATAAGATTTACAAATTAGATGTTATGGTAAAGAGAATTTCTGGCACAATTAAGTTTCTATCTAAAAATTAAATCCCTTAATGAATGATTAATAAGGTAAAAATTTAATTTTTTTTCCTTTGGGTTGAGATTTAGTTTTTTTAAAGTTAGGTGGAATTTGAAGCACTTATCCCACTATAAATTTTCCACACGTTCCAAGAGGATATAGAAAAAAAATCAAGATTACCATCTACTTACAACTTTAATTGGTTTTTCCTAAGGCCCAAAGGGTTTTCCTGATCCCCATGGGTTGGAAACTAGTAACTGGGCCTCCTAGGAATCCATTTGGGAATGATTTATCCCAAATAATATACTAAAAGACAATGGGACATTAACATATAAGAAACAAAAATAAATAAACATGTCAAAAAATCATAACAAACCACACGGATCCAACACATTTTCATATATATAAGAATCATATATAAACATAATGATACATAATGGAATAATAGATATAAAACTAACCAAAAAAATACCACAAACTAACTCGAGTCAATATTCAATCCATATCTATGAAACATATGGTTTCTCACCACTACCCAACTAATCCCACATCAACCTCAAGGAATGGAAACTAAATCTAGCTAAAAATATAAAACCTAAAATATATAGTTTTAGCTAAAAATATATGTTTTTTATCACAAAATAACAAAACTATGAAATATTTTTTCTATGTTAGTCCAATATTTCAAGTATTAAAATAAATTAGAAAGTTGTATTTTCAAATTTAACTTATCCAAAACCAAACAATTCCATAATAATATTTCAAAATGTTTAGAATTTTTTTCCTCATAATCTGAAAACACATACATTAAAAACCTTTCCTCTAACCCAAGTAATTTCAAAACAACATACCAATTAACAATTCTCAAAATAACTCATTTCTCTTCATTTAAATGAAAAAAATCATTTGGAAAACATTCAACTTTTTGTAGTATTCATTAAATAAAAACAACCATTTCAAAATACACATTTAACACCCACAAAAGAGTATTAAAATTAAAAATATGTTTTCCAACATATTTGAAAACTATTTTTTCCAAATACAATGACCCAAGAAACACAAGACAAGCATAAAAATACAAGCACTATATAAAAAAGGAATATAAAAATTATATGAAAGATATGTATGGCAGAACAATATAAGTAGGGTAAGTGATATAATCAAGCACTAGATAAAAATCCCCCATATCAATAATTGATTAAGAAATTGAATGTTTCACAGGATATACTTTAGATCCCTAACATGAGACACATCTAATATTGTATGATTTTTCTCACTCATTGGATAGCTACAAATATATTCTAAAATCCAATCCATAGTTCATCCTCCTAGCTCACACAATAATCATTATGATGAAACCCATTTTATACCTCATTCTTAGCATGACTGAAGAGACTATAGAAACATGTAAACCAACTAGTGTTATATAAATAATGATCCAAAAAAAGAACATGGGTTGACTTGACTAATAAATAAGTGAGGTGAATGAATATTCAAGTCAATATTTACATGCATGGAAAAATAAATGACCGTCCCTCACCCCACAACCCAATTAAAATTAATTACCCCATAAATATCGCATACACCCATGGTATAAAAAAATTAAAAAACATGGGCAGAACCAATATCACATAGTGATAAACAACCAATACATGGGATAAAAGTCATGGAAAATAATGGGGTGTCTCTCACATCAACCATTTTAAAACAAGTTTCCAAAACTTCCATTAACACCAAAACACAGCTCAGAATACCGAGTAATTTTTCATATTCTATCAAACAACACATTAATTTTTTTAAATATTCAATAAAATCACTCACAACACCTAAAAATTTAAAATAGACCCTTAAAATATGGGTTTTATTATTTGAAATCCAAAACAAGTATAAAGTACTTCAATTTCCATAAATTTTTTTTAAAGATCCATTGAGGTGTTTCTCATAAGGGGTAAACCACATGCTCCATTCAAGTCACCATTTTAAATTCATAAAAGAACACCTTTATCAATCATTTAGATTCCAACACATCAAGTTAAAATACAACTCTATTTAAGGCATAATTTTCACTCATTGAAAACAAAATCAGGAAAAAACAAAATACATATCATTATAACCATTTAAACAAGGATTATATTCCATTTAGAAATGATTAGCACATGAAAACATTCTATTTAAAATATGAAAACATGTAATTTATAAGATAAACCATGTATTCAAAGATCAAAAAACAATGAAAAGGTTTAAAATCATCATAAGGATAACACATATATTCATACTTTCATAAAAAATGAATTTAAAATGTACAAGAATACATTGAGTTCCAAAATGAAAAAATTTCATAGAAGAACCCATCTTAAAGTGGTGGGAAATGAGATGAAACCCTTTGTAATGAGTAACCTTTAATGAAGAGCACACCAATGAGTATAATGGTAGTGTCTATAAACTATAGACACCAAAACACAACATTAGATCCACCCAATATCCTAAAATCATCTAAAAGGGATCTATGGTGCATTGGAGAATCCAAATCCATGAGGAAAGAGAGAATTAAGGGGAAAAAGAAATATATAGGAAGAATTAACACAAAACCTCTTGTAAAAAACTGAAGGAACACCAATAATCAAGAAAAAAGGAGTTTGGAACTCCTCATTGCCTCTTAAGGGATCGACCAACATGTATGGGGAGGAATAGAGGTGAAATACATTTTAATTTGACAAGGCAATTTTTAAAAATTACCAAAAATTTTAACATCTAGTTAAGTCGCATGTGTTGTCCCCATAATCACACAAAACATGCATCAACCATACATTGTCCACTACCATGGACAAGGGCACCTACACAGTTTATAAGGATATTTACATAGTTTTCCAAACTATTCAAAAACCATTTAAAATGGATCTATCACCATGATATCCTCCTCCATAAGGGAACCAAACAGTTAGTCCTAAGAATGTGGGATATCCATGATTGTCCCATAAAACATCAAAAAACATATAAATTACATCCCCGAAAACATCCAAAACCTATAAATACCCATGATAATATAAAATAGAGAAACATAAGATCTATTTTGAAATTTATGGGTTAAAAATATCTCCACCATTCCACTTTATGTTCCCATAAATATTGTAGTAAAAATAAAAGGTAAGAGAAAATTAATGATCCAAATAGGTTCTAACTGAAAGAACCACTTAATAATATCTGACATGTAATACTAAATCCAACATCATTAAAATTGATTGAATTAATCAACCACAATGTTTACAAACATCTCCATGAAGATTCAAAACATGAACCTTAAACTATAGGTCTTTCAAATAAAGTGATACCTAACATATACTTCCAACCATTCAAAATTCCTATGACAATATGGAACCAATAAAAACTATTGAGAGGAATAAACTCAAAACAACTAAGAAACCACAATAGAAACACACTATCAAACAAAAATAACATCCAATCCAATGAAATTAAGAACAAGAAAAAGTAGTCTTAAATGAATGACATGATCTCTCACCTTGGTTCATGACACAAGTGGATAACCTAATTTAAAAATCTATATCACCCTAACATGGTGAATCCCAAATTTCCCAAAAAAACAACAAATTTTACACAGACTTGACTTGTGGAAGAGTCACCCTAGTTATCCAATCATACACTAAAGTTCATTCCCATTTCAAAAAAGAACTATCACCTAAAAATATTAATAAGAAGGATAAAACCCACTAATCTCGAGAAAGGTTCACAAAAAAACAAGGAACAAAAAAAAGAGACTCATAAACAATCATAAAAGAGCAGGGAAAACTAGATTAGAAACCTCAAAATCTATCCAAAAGTTATATGACTCAAAAGATAAAGGCATGGAAGAAAATGACATACAAAGACAATCCAAAAAAAATATCTCAAAAAAGAATAATATACATTATTCTAATAACAATAATCGAGGCTCAAAAATCTGAACACTGATTACAACTATCAAAGGAAAGGTCCTAAGAAGAAAACCATCTATAAAAGGGTTAAACCTAAGACTTATTCTGAAAGTCGAGCTATAAAAACATCATAAGATGACTTAAATGGCCACAATAGAGGAAAAATATGAGAAACTTAAGAGATGAGTTATTAGAATTCTCTAGATCCCAATAATAGAAGTAAATAAGAGGCCCTTTCTTCCTATGAGAATGACCCATTTCTTCTAGAGCTAGATCATCCTTATTCTTCTCCTCACTCATTGGGTTACTCTCATTATTATTAAATGGGACTAAGAAATATCACAACAATAGCTTCTAGGATTGGTTAGCTTCCACTTAATAGCCTCTATAATACCTCATTAAAATATTTCAAGAGATATAAAATTATAGATATACCAAAATCTATGAAAATACCACCTCTGATGAAATAAAATTTATTGGTATCATTGATGACTAACTATGAATAAAAGATGACAGACTTTGAAAAGTAATCATCATAATCTATCATTGATTGATCACCCTGATAAAGGATAATAATATCAATCTATCTTTCCCATTTCACAACCTTAGGAAAGAATAAAAAGATAAAACCTATCCTGGAAAACTCTTAATACATACCTTTATACTGGTAAGAAGAAACCATAGACTCCAACCAAACTCAGTTATAACTGACAAGAAATCTCTTACAAGACCTTAACTAAGAATCTGGTTATGTTCTGGTTGAATTGAGGGTCACCTTAATCAATTCTAACCACTTCAAAAGTTACCCCAACCCATTATCATCACTAAATAATGGTATATGCTGATCTAAGATGTATGAGACATGGTCAGAGCATATGGAATATTCCATGCACACCACTCCATTCAATGCCTAGGAAGATTATGGAACTAAAGAAACCCTTTCAACCATTCTGGGATCCATACTACAAAAAAACATGACATGATCAATATCAGTTAATGATTGAAACTCAATCCAATTTATCCCATAAAAACTAAGAATAAAAAAAATATTCCATGAATAAATGCACACAATAGTCACAACAAGAAAAGAAACATTTATTTTGAAACGATCAACTTTCACTAAGGAATTTTGAAATCACCCTACACTGAGGTTTATTTTTGATACCCCAGAAAACCCAATATTTAAAAACAAAACAACCTCAATGAAAAACACATTTCCCAAACAAATAATTCCTTTCAAAATTATACTTAATCTGAAAAACCAATAAAACTAAAGAATGCTCATCAAAACTAAATCCCCCTTAAAAAAACCATCCATTTTTTCAAAACAAATTATCGCTTTTGTCTCTAAATTCTTTAAAAAACCTTTTTTAAAATCAATTTCTCTCCAAAAAACCTAATGATGAAAATCTGGACCAATACATTTTTCCTTTTAAAAAATTTACCAAACACCAAAATAGAAACAAAATCTTTATGAAAAATTTCATGAAAGATAATATAAACATATTTTTATATTAATTTATAAAACTTGGTTTTAAATATAAGATTTTAAAAAAATCCCTTCATTTTCTAAAATAATTTTTTAAAATCATGTTTAACCAAAAAACTACACGATAATTAAAACAATGTCCATAATAGTGACATCTAAATAGAATCAAAACACTCCCTAATCTACCACCAAAAAGTAAGAATTACTTTATAAAAAATCATGAATCAAGATGAGTCAATACATATTGATGAGTGAATAAATAGTGTTTCATATTCTTTTTCCACAAAGGTTTCAAAATTGTGCACCAAATATGAAACACACTCTTTGAAGGTGTAAAACATAACAACATGGGAACCACACATCTTCAAGTATTGTGAGCTAATAATGAAACTTAATTTATCCTCCAAATTAACCTAAAAAAAAAGGAATTCCCCCCAATATATCTTTAATACTCAAAGGAGATAAAAAATAAAATAATCCACATCCGAATCTATTATAAACAACTAAACAAACTCAAATTCATAATTCAAATCCCAACTTTTACTAGCAGCTTGTGGTTTGGGATGATAAAGAGCTAGGTAGCCTCTCCCATCCCTTTCTTTTCATGATCCAAAAACCTAATATCCTTTTTATAATGAAGTATCCCAATATAAAAGAGATAATAAAAAATCTTAGGCTCTCAATAAAGAACCAAAAAAGAATTACTTTAGAAAAAATCATGAATCAAGACTCATAATTAAAACAATTTTCATAATAGTGACATATAAATAGAATCAAAACACTCCCTAATCCACCACCAACAAGTAAGAATTACTTTATAAAAAATCATGAATCAAGATGAGTCAATACATATTGAAGAGTGAATAAATAGTGTTTCACATTCTTTTTCCACAAAGGTTGAAAAACTGTGCACCAAATATGAAACACACTCTTTGAAGGTGTAAAACATAACAACATGGGAACCACACATATTCAAGTATTATGAGCTAATAATGAAACTTAATTTATCCTCCAATTTAACCTCAAAAACAAAGGAATTCCCCCTAATATCTCTTTAATACTCAAAGGGGATAAAAAATAAAATAATCCACATCTGAATCTATTATAAACAACTAAACAAAATCAAATTCATAATTCAAATCCCAACTTCTACTAGCAGCTTGTGGTTTGAAATGAGAAATAGCTAGGTAGTCTCTCCCCTCCATTTCCTCTAATGATCCAAAAACCTAATATCCTTTTTATAATGAAATATCCAAATATAATAGAGATAATAAAAAATCGTAGGCTCTCACTAATGAACCAAAAAGATTTTGTCCCATTTTTTAGTGAACCATTCTAGCATGCCATCTACTTGGCACCTGAATTTTTTTTCCACATAACAAAATATCATTGTTGATCCCCAAGGTTTGGAACCTAGTGACTGGACATTAAAAGAATCCTTTTGGGAAATATTTCACCATAATTAGATATAAAAAAGTATGGGTATATTAATATATTTGAAACTAAAATAAATAATCATAACAAATAGGTCATTACTAACCACACTAATCCAACCGATATTCATAACTATAAGCATTTTCCACAAAAAAAAATATAGATCACGAAAAAATAGATACATCACTAACAAAAAATAAAACTACTGCAATCCAACATGATATGATCCTAAAACCATATCTATGTAACCTATGATTTCTCATCACCACCAAACTCACCACACAGTGACCTCAATGAATTAAAACCAAATAATAAAAAAACATGAAACCTAGAAGATATAGGAATGAGGTAAAAACCCTTATTGGTCACCACAACCCACTGATAATATAAAATTTATTTCACAAGGAAATTCATAAATTATAGTCTAAAAATAAACTAGAATGTAGTATTTTCAAATATAACTTATGAAAAACCAAAAAAGTCCATAATAATCTTTCAAAATGTTCTAAATTTCTTTTCAAAAATTGTAAACTCACGCCTAAAAACAATTTTGACCATTTTAATCCATTCTAAAACCCCACACCCATTATCATTTCTCAAAAAAAATAATTTACTTTATTTAAATTAAAACTATTAATTGGTAAAAATAGAACCATCCTAAACATTCCTTAAATCAAAAAAACCATTTGGAAATCCACTTTAAAAACCCAAATATGAGTCTATAAATTTATAAACTAGTTTTCATACATCCTTGAATACACATTTTTTCAAATTAAATGACCCAACACACTTGGTTCAAGTATAAAAATTTTGAAACCATATACCAAATTTCTTATAACAAACATAACAAAGATATAGATTCCACAACTACATAAGCTAAGGGGATTGATACAATTAAGAACTAGATTAAAATCAACCACATCAAAAACTTATAAATTAATCAAATGTGTCATGGGATCTACACTATACCACTAATGTGAGATGCATATAATCTTTTAAGGGTTTTCTCACCTGAAAACCAGTTACTTATATATAATTAAATCAAAACTAAAAGTCATGAAACTAGGCCACAAAATAACCATCCATCCATATTTTTATTTTTCTAATGACACTTTTAAAGGGTATGTGTGAACCAAAATAACTCCAAACTGTTATAAGTTCAATCATGACAATATCCCACCCACATAAAATTTAAATTTCAGATTCAAATTTCAAATAACCGCACATAAAATCCCAAAATTCAAAGTTTAAAGGGATCAACACCATCATACTCAACAAGCATAGTAGTGAAGGAGGAAAGAATCAGAGTGTCAAGAACTAAAAGTGTCGCTCCATAGAAGGGGGATGCTTCGATGACAGAGATCCCAAACACCGACACTGAGGCCCCGGTCATGAGAAATCACACCTCATGAATCTAATGCTCGGTGAAGAGACCATGTGCTGATAGAGACAAACCTAATGAAAAATGATAAAAAAGAAACATGATAGAGAAGGGAGAAAAGGAAGGAGAGGAGGGTAGCAGCGGATACCCTAGATCACCGAGAGGAGAGCTTCCCCGCTTGACTACATCGCTCCTCCCTCCCACAAAATAACCATTGAATTGACACCCCCTCTAATCTATAGTTCCTATCACGAATGGATGGTAACTAACAATGTGTGAACCAAATATTTCAATATAAATATATATCTCCCTCATTGTACCTAGGTTTCCATGATTAATAATGAAGTAAGGTAAAATAACTTACAAGCTATCGTTTACATGATTGACATAAGAAATTATTATCCCTCACCTCGAATACCCTTACAATGAATATCTCGACATATATACCACACACTAGTGGAATAAACAAAATAATTTCCACAAAAGGGGAGAAATAACATAACATTGTGATAAACAACCCACAAGATTGGAAAAAAATAGGGTAATCAAGGGGTCTCTCTCACATCATTCATTTTAAACCAAGGTTCCAAATGGGCCTTTTACACCAAAATATGGCTCATAATGCTGATCCCTTTTTCATATCTCATTATTAACTACTTTTAACATTTTCAAATGGTTAATGAAATAAATCACACCATTTTAACATTTCATGGTTACCCTTAAAACATGGGTCTTCTTATTTTAAATTCAAAAAAGTTCAAAGGTCTACCATTTCCATCAAACATGTTTTTTAAAGGTCTATTAAGGTGTTTCTTACAAGGGGTAAATAAGACACTCAATTTAAATCACCATTTAAAATTCATAAAATAACCCCTTTATAAATAATCTGGAGGATAACACATCACTTTAAAATAGAAATCTATTTAAAACATCATTATCAGTCATTAAAAAGAAAAAATGGATAAAAATAAAACACACACCATTCATATCATTTCAACAAGCCTGATAGGCATATCAAAAAAATATAGCCTATGAAAAAATTCCATTTCAAGCATGAAGAAATGATATTTATAAGAGAACCCCTTTATAACATGACTAAAACACAATAAAATATTTTTAAAACATTAAAAATACATAACACATAATACTTCTTTCATAAAAAAATTAGAAATTAAAATCATATATTTAATTCCAAAATGAATCAATTTCATAGAAGCATTGTCCTTAAAGAGGTGAGAAGTGAGCTGAAACCCTTTGGAATGTGTCTACTTCAATAGGGAACATAACAAAAAGGATATAGGAGACATATAAAAACCATAGAAACTGAAAACCCTAACATTAAATCTTCTTAAAACCTTAAAACCACCCACAAGGGGTCTAGGGTTCATTAGAGAAGACAAATATAAGAGGAAAGAGAGAAGGAAGGTAATAATAGAGAAAGAGAAGAAGAATTAACTCAAACACTCTTGGAAGTCACCAAAGTATGACT
Organism: Viscum album; assembly: GCA_963277665.1. Lineage (NCBI taxonomy): Eukaryota > Viridiplantae > Streptophyta > Magnoliopsida > Santalales > Viscaceae > Viscum > Viscum album. The sequence continues at coordinate 1,906,874,267 of OY728161.1, read as the reverse complement.
AAGAATCAATAATTAAGTAGGTTTGAACTCTTCCTTGGATCAAAAGTTGTTGGATCACACATTTGTGGGAGAATAGGGGTAAAAATACTCTTAATTTTAGAAGGAAATTCTGGTAAATTCTTAAATCTTTAACACATGGGAAAGCCACACTATCTGTCAAGCCATGTGCAAACCATTATCTTGTCACTACCAAGTAAAAATACACCCAAATAATTTCTAGGGACCCTTTTATTGTTTTTAAAACCATGAATAATCCATGTAAATGGCTTTGTCACCATGAAATCCCCCTCTACCCAAGCACCGCACAGTTACTACTAAATATGTGGGATAACCGTGTTTAACCTAGAAAAACTCCCAAAAATATTAAATTAAATAAAAACAACAACTGAATCATATAAAGACACATGATATAATAATTTATATAAACTTAATATATACAGTGACATGTGGGAGTGAGATGGGAAATGGTGCAGCTCCCTGGCAGTAAGTAAGATGACAATGAAATGAGTATCGTTGGATCTATGTGTAGACAACCCAGACCGAGACATGTTAGTGTAAGTGTGAACATGAATTTAACCTCCCTATATATGGTGAAGGGATTAATGATTGTCTCCTAATCATTTGATTAGATGTTCTTACCTTCTCCACATCGACGTGCATATTCCCTATACACTGAAATAGATTGTGGAGAGAAAAATGTATAATAAAATTGATCAGATGGTGTATTATATGAAAAAATATCCCACATAGGATCAAACTTGCTTTATAGTGAGGATTCAGGTGCCTTGAATATAATTAGTGAACTTAATCATATACTTTTATATTCATTTGACATCTCATACATGTATTGTAGTAGGTAAATTAATGTCCTTTTTATGGTGATGAGGCTAGTTGGATTAATCTAAGAACAATATTTATCTATTATTTATTAATAATCCAATTCTGATTGGTTATGGGATTTAATATTTTTTATAGATGGTAATGTATCAGGATTTATACATGGAATGTATTATGTTAATGATAAGAGAGTCCCCAGGATATGATTGGTTATGGTAATAGATCTCTATGGAACTCACCCTTCTATCAAGGGTTAGAGTGGGATGGTAGTACTATACATCATCACACCCACTAATTTGGGAAGAGACTAGAAATAAAATGTATATTAATTTAAAATCAACCACCCATTTATCAAGTATTATATTTTATAGATATTTCATGGACTTAGTTCATGGAGAGTAATTCCTCAAACATCTATGGGTTGGGATAGATAGAGATGAGAAATTCCTTTGGTATTCATGATATATGAACTTGATAGATGTAATGTGTAGAGATTTGAACTACCTAAAACCTCCTATATATGTAAATGTGATGAAGGTTATTTACCTGAGAGGAGACACCCATCACTTTCCATACTACAAGGATTGAGGTAGATGTCAAATAATCTTATACCATCTTCACTCCCTACACACTTTTTTTGGATTGACAGTAACATATATTCATTGAAGATCCTAGATATTTATATTTTCTCATTTTTAATAGTATATATCATTATCCCATGAGATGTGTATTTCCTATTATGTCCAAACATGAATATATTCTAGATACAATGTTTTTCATTTCTTTTAACAGAGAAGTGTATTTTATCTAGGTGCATAGAAATAAATGGAGATGTTTATTTTCTATAGTGATTTCAAGATAGAAATAGATATTACTTTCCTCTTACCTCACATGATCAAAGAATCTATGGTGAATTATTGGATTGTGAATCTATGATGGGATGTGTGTCAAGTTGTTATTATCTGGCGTGTTATGTAAGAAATCCTTATTATTTGGAGAGAATTTTCAAGGTGATATATGGGTAGCTTGAGAAGGTTTATTATATTTCCTAATTTTGTATTTTATGATGTCATGGATATTATATGTGTACACCATGGTTATCATTCATGCAAATTGAAACTACTTATTTATTCATGTGGGTTTACTTCTTGGTACAAATATACATGGTATTATTATACACACCCCAATACACGCACTTCCAAATTATTTTCCCTGTGTCCATGCATATCCATTGATTCAAAGAATGGATGACCATAGAGTAAGGCGATATTGGTAGATATAGAAAGCATGTGGAGTATAGATTATTATGGTCGACACCATTAGACTTCCAAATTTAGAAATTTCACATACTTGGGATGTTTTAGTTGCATCATGTTTTTCAATTATGCTTGATTATCACATTTTATCTATTTATATTTATCTAGTAGTTTCCTTCATATCAGTTACATTATATCTTGGTTTTTGTTATTTTCATGACAATTTTCTTAACTGTTCAGTTTATTCAAAAGGTATGTTTTCTAGATGTTGATATATAATAACATGTGATAGTTATATTTAGAGGTTATTCATTCGATGATTTTTGGTTACCTTAGTGTTATTCACTATCCCAAGACATAGTGAAGGTGGGACTGGGGAGTTCACTTATTGGTAAGTCAGAATGTGAATTTTTTTCATTAATATATATCTCATATATAAATTTATATATTATACATTTATTTAATTTTATTACATTCTCTATTCATAAATATAAATTATTTATATTATGAATGGTATTATAATTTATTTTAATGTTTTTAACTACTTCTATAGGTTATCATGTTTGTATTTAAGGAGTTATATGGTACGTATAATAATTAAAATAGTTTTATTTTAGCATAATTTTTAATTTTATTATGACATGGGCTTCAGTTAATAATTTAATTATAGTTTATATTTATTATATTTCAAAAATATGATGAAATTATAGTCTCTCTTCATTAAATAACCCTAGGTAAATGGTGTTTGTGTTGGATTTCTCATTGGCCTAAGAGCTTAGGTTCTTTTGAGAAAAGTGGGGGCTGGCTACCAATATCTCTATGCTTAAAATTGGGGGGATTTCAAATTTTCTATTATTATAAACCATTACATGAAAGGGTTCTATATTCCTTTTGTATAATATGATATAAATATAAGTTATCTTTTATTATGGGTATGTAGTACAAGTTATGGGTCGTTTAAATATTTATACACCTATATTTTTTGAATATATTAATTATTTGGAAGGAATGGGGATTCAAAACTAAATCATTTAAATAATGAATATATGTAAAGAGAATACAATTGACAATATTATGATATATTTAAACCTTCTTGAAAAATATTAATTATTAAGTTCCTTCCCAAGAAAACACATGCCAAAACCTCAATAATTAAACTAGGTAGGTTTTTCTAGACTAGGTAACCCATGGATTATCATATATAAAGATTAATAGAAATGGATAATCCAAAAATATAGTTAACCAAATACTATTGTGAGACTTAGGTTGAACATACCTTGGAAACTTTGAATGTTGGGATACCAGATGAATAATGTTGGGTGAATCCATAATATGGATTTAAATAAAGAGTTATGCACTTATATATCCAAGAGTCATATCTTATATGATTAGAATTATAGCATATATATATATATATAAGAAGTGATTATTTAAAACTTAGTGAAATATGGTTCATGGACCACAAATGTATGTGATGTTAAATTTAAAAGGAGTTATCATTTTATTTGGAGCATAATAAATAAAATTTATTATTAAATGAAAGTAAAATAGGATACACATATAATAAGAGTTTGTGTATTACATAAATTTCATCATAATCATAAAATAAGTCACCGAGATCAATCTTAGATAATTCTAAACATAATAAAATCAATTTTTTAGAAACTCATATATACATAAATGAAGTTCCAAGGATTGAATAACAACTGAGAAGGGAGGGTTGTATCATTTGTTTAACTTTTTTTATGTTTCAAAACAATAATAAAATTAACCCTTGCAACCTGTTAAGATTTATTTTCTAATCTACCATTAGAAAGAAAATCAAGCATGAAATAATGATAAAACAAGAAAGGCACAAAAGATATAAAAGGTTCGGTCTCAATAAGAGAACCTATATCCTTGCCATAGCCACTCCCATGGGTCTATGGAAATAAACTATAATAAAGAAGTGAATACAACTTGTGCCAAATCCCATTAGACACCTTCTATCTCCTAATAGGAAATATTATACTAACTCCCATCAATTAGAATGTTTTCTTAAAGAAAAAATCATCCAAACCCAATAATAAGAACTTTATTGAAGCTTCTCCACAAATTCTAACTCCGAATCTTCAGTCTGGTTTTATTGAATCCAATTTTATGAAACTGGTCTTCTCAGTAAGGTAATGATGGTTCTAATTTCCTTCTTCTAAAAACTCATGAAAACTTCTTCAAGATAATTCTGATCTTCTTATCAAGGTAAGATTATTCTAATCCTCTTCTTATCAAGCACTAAAAACACTTCTTCAAGATGGTAGGAACTTTTCACATTGAATTCTCCAGTGCTCCACCTTTTCCACGTGTGTAAAAGTTATCTAATGAGCAAATTGTCTTAGCATATATTTATAGGAAACTCAGAAAAAAGGCTGGAATATTGAAAATATTTCCTAATTCCTCAAATCTAAAAAATTCCACATATCTATTGCATTTAATCTTCAATCTTTGACTTCAACAAATATCATTAAATTTCTCTGAGATTTACGCAATGTTGAAATTCGGGTTTTCCTTCTTGAACTCTTCATATATTTCTCAGAATGATATAGATGGATATTTGTTTGATTTTCTCAGAAACATGCTTAGAAAATAGGTTCCAAATTGTGCAGAAATCAGGTTCTGAATTATGCCGAAATCAGATTCTGAATTGTTCAGAAATCAAGTTCTGAATTTCGTAGAAATCAGGTTCTGAATTGTGGAAAAATAAGGTTCTGAATTATGCATAAATCAGGTTCCTAATTCTTCAAAAATAAGATTCCAAATTACTCAGAAATCAGGTTTTGAATTTTGCAGAAATCAGGTTCTGAATTATGCAGAAATCGGGTTCCGAATTATTCAGAAATCAGGTTTTGAATTACTCAGAAATCAGGTTTCGAATTTCTCAGAAATCATGTTCCAAATTACTCAGAAATCGGGTTTTGGTTTTCTTAGGAATCATGTTCCAAAAACAAGTTTAGGTTTTCAGGTTCAAAAATCAGGTTCTAGTTTTCTCACGAATCAGGTTCTGAAAACAAGTTCTGGTTTTTAGGTTCAGAAATCAGGGTCTGGTTTTCTCAGGAATCAGGTTCCTAAAATAGGTTTTGGTTTTTAGGTTCAGAAATTAGGTTCTGGTTTTCATGTTCAGAAACCCGGTTCCGAATTTTCTCAGAATTTTTCTTAGAGAAAATCATCAAACCTATCCACCATTTCTTCATCAACTTTTATCATGAAACTTTTCATGATTTGTGATAACTATAATATCAGCAAAGCTTCGTCTGATTTGGTTAAGAAATTTTGAGACACTTTCCTAACTTCTGACTTCTTTTTCTTCAACAACATCCTCTTTAAGAAAATCTTCAGGAACCAGCAACTTCAACTTTCTGTAACTCAAAAAACATCCTTCAACAAAAATATTAATTGTCATCAAATGCAAAAAAAATTCAAAACAAAACACCACAAAGGTTCTTTAATAATAATTTTTCTTATGAATTAAGGAAAATTATATATATTAGGGGAACCATATAATGATTAAATGACTATATATTTTTTTAAGGAGAATATCTAAACTCATATGAGAATCATATAAGGATTTACTTATGGTTTCAAAGGAATTTGATCAAAAAAAATTTAAGAACATTTTTCTCTTATTCTGAAATCAATATGACTTTTAGGGGCCTAAGATTAATTTAAGGCCTATTTTGGTTAGGGAATTAATTATGTAATCATTATTGGAAATGTTTTGAGAATTTTAATGAGCCAAATGAAATTTTATTCTACTTTATTAAAGTGTTTAGGATATATGGGCATTTTATAAGATGTTTATACACCAGTAATCTATTTAAAGTATAATACATGTAAAATTTTGAGATAAAAAAATATTGGAGTATATAATTTTTATCCTAGGTAATTGGAACCTAGAGGGGGATTTAACAATTAATGGAAATGTTTCTATAGGATAATATTTTTTTTTGAATATTTATGGATATTCCATATTGGGTATTGTGGTTATAGAAATAAACTCTTAGATTTTAAAGGGTATATGATACCAAATGTATAGTTTATAAATAATATAAATATACAATAGTTAAAATTCATGGTATCAATTTAAAAATATTTTAGTTTTCATTCATATATTGTAGAAATTTTTTTATTATGAATATTTAGAATGCAATGGAATATTTCATGCTGATATGGATCGGAATAAAGGATGGGTATTATTATCTTATTTCTCTATATGATAAAATAATTTTTGTCAAAAAAGAGTTGTTATGAAAAACATGAGATAATTGTTTTAATAAAGATTTTTTATGAATGATCATATTATATTACATTTTCTAAAAATGAGACATGGATAAAAAAAACTTATCTATGATAAAATAGATTGTCTCATATATTTTTCATAGCATGGGAGAATGATTTCTATCTAGTTTTTTTGTGACATTTTTTAATGAATAAATTATTATTATTTTGAATAATTCTCTAAAAATAGGGAATAACACATTAGATATGGTTGTTTATACTTTATTTATTAAATATTCCCCCAAAAGGATATAAATTGTATCACTTTAATATAAAAAGGCTATGTTTCTTATCATGATATTCTAGAGTGACTATAGTTTATAAGAGTATAGTGAGAGTATGTTTTTACTAAGAGAAGTTAAAATTTAAAAATAAAATAAAATATTATAGCGGTATAATTAAAATAGAATGTAACATGCTATTAAAAATATATTAGGTTATATTGTTAAATAAATAGTGTAAAGACTTCTATTTAGTTACAAAAACTGATCTGAAGGAAAATTTGGTATATAAAGGTTATGAATATGATGATGATGAACATAGAAAGATTTATATTTCGACAATATATAACGCCATAATACTTTAAAATATGTTTCTTTCTTAAATAAATTCAATTTCTTCAATAGCTTGTGGTACACGCATCCTCGAGTCTAAATGATCTGTAATATAATAAACTATTATAACCTAGCTGTTAAAATGGTGGGGTATGAATAAGACAAAATAAATTATGAAAATTATATGGTTTACACTTGTATAAAATAAATTAATTGTTTATCATTTTATTAGAAATTAAATAAAATCATTTCATTTAAAAATAAATGCTTTTATGAAAAAATTCATTTTTCTAAAAGGTGGTTTCATCGGACTACACACATACTATAAAATTAAATTTTTACAATTTTCAAAATTTTATTTTAGAAAATAAATTTAGATTTTAAATTACCATGTCAAAATTTTATTAGAGTTATTTTTTTATAATTTTCTAGAAATAATTAATTTTTCACAAAAATAGTAAGAATACTAGTTTTTATTGAAAACATATTTTTCATTTAAAGAATTTAAAAGTACAATTTTGATTTAAAATTGTTTTTAATGTAAAATTAGTAAAATTATATTATAATAAATATGATTTATGTCATTTTAATCAATTTAATATTTAAATTTTATATTTAAACATTCTATACTTATAAAAACATTTCCTTAGAAAACCACTTTTTTATCACATATATGGGATTAATATGAAATTAAAAATTCCCAATTTAAGGAATTGAATTTTGAAAAATTTATTCTATATTTGGAAACATAAAAATTAATTTTATTTAATATGTTTAACTTAATTTTTGTTAAGATTAATATTAGAAACAACAAAAATAAATTAACATGGTTAATGTTAAAACAGGTTTACTAGGGGTTAAACTAAAAATTTAAGGGTTAAAATGACTAATAAACTTGAAAAATTAATATTTTATGGCCATATTTAGACTATATTTCATACATTATTTGGGAATAAGTGATTTTTTATCCTTCTTCCATGTGATAAACATGTGAATCTCTTTTTATTGTCAAAAATTCAATGTGTATCATCTCCCCAACTTATAAAAGCACACACCTCTCTGCTCTTATTCACACTACCAGAGAATTTTTATCTGAAAATACCTGACCAAATATCTTAATTATATCCCTCACCATTCCTATAGTTCTTTATATGATCATACAATAAATCTAGGAAGGAATTATGTATAAACCTAAATATGTTGTTTGAAGAAGATGTAAAATTATGAACCAAACATTTTTGTTTTACATATTCTTATAAATAGTTAAAATATTATAAAAATATTATAAAAAATAATAATATTATATCCTAATTACTGAGATTTTATTATTTTAATCTTATAATATATGTTCAACTCTTCTTCTATCAAATGGAAAGTGATACTGTTTATCATGTGAACGGGGGATTACTGCCTCACGAACGGATGTAATTTATTTTCCATCACTGCCTCTCATTGATGAATATAATGAAGTATTTAACATATTTATATTATATTTATGAAATTAATATACTTTTATAATTATAATATCAATTAATCCATCTTACCTTCAAATATATTCGAAAATAATAATGTTGCTCATGTGTGCGTTTGGACTACCATCACCACATAATGATGTGAAATGTTTTTCATTTTATTCAGATATAGATGGTTATAAAGATATATTTAATGAATATAAATAAAATATTTTATATAATAATGTTATCTATTGTTGAAATATTATTTTCCTTTCTTACGTTCCATCTATGGGAAAATAGAAACAATATTCATTCGTATGTACGACCTACCATCACCATGAATGGTGTTACTCATTTTTTGCATCTCTATCTTTTAAGGAATATTATAAATACTTATATAATGATTATATATGATATTTATATCATGTTTAACATTATTTAAAATATTTAACCATGGTCAAAGGAAATTTAAAGAAATTACAAAATCAAAACATATATGAAAAACGAATCAATTATCACATGAAATAGTGATTTTAACAAAGAATTACTAATAGATGGTTCATAAAATACAATAAATAAATAATATATGATATTAATTTTATGAGTATGGTTATTTAAAATATTTATAATAAATCTACAATTATTATATAGGAGGTAAGAACAAGTAGAGTGGAAATGAAATCAATGAAAGAAGATTTTATATCAATTTCCTCTCATGTAGGAAATTTATTTTATATAGGGTTTATACAGACCTATTTACCATTTTAATATTTAATATATTCATATTAATGATATTTATAGTTTCATTTGAATTTACTTCTTTCACAGGGCATATGATTCAAAATTTACCAAAGCGGTAAAGGTTTCTTGTCTCACATTTACTTCTTTGAGACATATTCCACATGCACCACTTATTTCTTTTTTATTATCTATATAATGAAAATAAATTTATATTATGATTGTCATCATGAAAATAATGGGATATAAATATCTATATATAGTATTTTCTTTAATGGGGATTATGATTTAAAAGTTACCATGGTGTTGAGGGTTTTATAATTACAATCTTATTGTTTATCGTGATATTATTTATGATTAAGTTTATGAGGATAAAATATTATGATATATCTAAAAATAAACTCATTATTTTTCTTATAATCTCATTATTCACTAACTATTAAAGTAATAGTACATTACCCTATTTTTTATTTAAAATAATTTAGAAAAAAAATTTAAGAAAATCCTCTTTTATTTATCTTTTTGGTAGAAAATCCTTTTTCTTCTATATTCATTTTTTCTAAAAATCATTTAAATGTTTATAAAAATAAAAAAATGATTTATTTAAGGAATATGTAGCCATGTTTGACTTTTTACAAACCCGTTGAATACAATCATCTTTTTTTTATAAATGAGCTACTTTTTTACTTTTAGAATTTTTTTGAAAGGAATCATTATTTTAATGTAATAGGCATGTAAAAAAAATTTCTATTATCATAAAAACACATTACATTGAAGATAACTTTATAATTTTACATGGTTCAATTCAAAAAAAAAAAATATTTTCCCTAATATTTTGAAAACTTTTAGTTTTTATAAGTGATTTTCAAAGTAAAAAGGACATTTTCCTAAAGAATATTTTTAATGATATTTTTATTGTATTTATATTAATCAATGACAACAATCCTATTTTCAACTTATACCTCATTGGGAATATTTTGTAATGATACCATATTATTATTTCTCTAGTTGGTTTTTGATTAGTTTGAATATAATGTACTATTTGATACCATTCATCATAATACTCTGATTAGTTTATGATTATGTTTATTGATTACGGAGATTATTTACATTTATATGCTAGTTTTATAATATAAATATTTATTTTGATTGTATTTATTGATTCAAGAAATTATTAAAAAAAATAATCAAGTTCTTAAATATGAATTTTACGTTGATTATGTTTCTCCCCTTTCACATGAGGAATGCATTGGACTCAGTAAGTGACAGATGGGGCCTACTATAGATCCTCAATGAATTAGTATGTCTCATGAGACAAAATATCCTAGATATTTAGATGAGGAATTACCCATATATACAAGATTTCTTGGAACAAGTCCTTTATGATATAATGATAAGATATAAAATTATGAATTCTATCATTATGAGATTAGTTATTCATGCCCATATTATTTTATTAGTTAGAATATCCAGGGATAAGTTTCATGTTCATGTGATTATTTATATGGAATTATTTAATCATCATTTATTCCTACCATATAATTTTTTTTGTTCAATTTATTGATTAAATGTTATTTTTTTAGTTATTTACCTTTCCATATTGATTATACCATGTTTTTTATGATAGATTCCACTATATTCACACCCTTATTGAGCATTTGATATCACTAATTTCTTATGTTTTCTTTCCCCAATATTCCAAGAAGTTTATTATGATTGATATATAGGGATTGAAAAATGAAATTATGGTGTTCTCAATGAAATTACTCTGTTTTATTTTATGTTTTCAAATTTAATGAAAATTTTAAGTATGTATCTAGATTTACAGGACTACTGAACTATTTGTTCCATTGGGAAGCAATTTCTTATATCTAGAACCAATTCTATAAAGCCACAACTAACTCCAAACTACTTTGGTTGGGGTCTTTACACAATAGAAGTTATTAACATTGTAAAATTAGATTTTATTAATTAAGGGATCTTGAATAAATTTTAAAAGAGTTGGAAATTAGGAAGATTATTTTCAGTCTCACCATTATTCAAATTATATTTCCTTATAGATTTTACCAATTAAAGTTTTTAGTGGGAGGTTTTTTATGATATTCACACAGAGATATGAAGGTAATTACATCAAGATGTAATGAATTAAAAAAACTATAATGAATTGAGTATATATATTTATGTAAGCCTTTCATATGAGATATTAGAATAGTTCTTTTGTATTGTTTTATTATTATATTATCAACAGAGCTTAAGACTATAATATAATGAAAATTTATATATAATTAACAATCATAATTATCCTCTAAAAGTATGAATTTAAGATATATCTATCTAATTTTCTTCATAGTTTGTTTCACGTTTTGATGAAGTATTAAGTTTAGCATGGGTACAATTATCATATTGATATATAGAATATACACATAAAACATAACATGAGTTTTGTATATTGGATGAATACCGATGTATACAACATAGAGTGTCATGCACATTGTAGTTGGTTTATTAGGGGTGAATATTTCATATAGGGATTCCCTATTACCAGAGGTTAGGCAAGATACCAAGCATGAGAACCTTTATACTTTAATACCTTTTTTACTCCAACTAAAAAGAAATATGTTGTTACATATCAGTAAACACGTACAAGGGTTGGATCTTTATTATTTTAGTGGGAAAATTATTTTTAAAATTTTAATTCAAATTGAAGGGTGTCAATTTTTGAATTTTATTAAATTATTTTTGGGATGTTTCATTGGATATTTATATGAATAAAAAGTATGGGTGGATAAAATTAATCGTAGTGTACCTTGTAGTGTGACTGGTGGGACAACCCCACTAGTCTATTCACTAGGCTTTTGGTTTTAAACTAGGATACTTATGATTAGTCGCATATTCAATACCTATGAAACAAGAACCCTACTAGGATCTACCTCATTTCTTAATGTGGATAGAAATATAATTTTATTTATTATCCCTCTTTAAATTTTTAAGTTGATGAGAATTAGGGGAGGAAATTTATCCATTCTCCCCCCTTTATTTATCTAATGTTCATTTCTCTTCGTAGATCAAGGTATGTTGGTCTCTTCCTATACCCATCCTTATTCCATTTCATTCTATTTTATTTTAATTTTTTGATTTTCGGGATTTGAGGTGTGATTCCACTGATTCATGGTGGAATCACTTCATATTAATGAGAAGTTCATGTGTAGTGCATATAGGAGACTCATAATGGTTGGATTATCACTATTATATGTCATTTAGTATGAGATTCACATTACATTGAGTTTTATTTATGAATTTTTAGAATTAGATAAAAATTGGTGGTTAAATTGAATTGATAAATTAGATATTTTTTATGTCTTAATCTTTTATCTGTGTTAAGAGTGGACCACGCCTTGTTGGCTCATGGTTTGGGCATCATTACGCCACCCAATGAGTTTTCTTACTATTATTACATTATGGGTTTTTAATTTTAAATGATTCATAGATTATAGTTTTTTTTTTAGGATTGATATGGTTGCTTTTGGGCTTGGTGGGGGTCAGTATAAGATTGGATTAAATAAATGGATAATCAGTTGAGATAGGAGTCCTCACTATTATTGAGTATCATGATCTTTGGTTGTTATTATGTTTGGGTTTTATTATTATGGCTATCATTGTAATGATTACATAAAATTGTTTTATCTCACTCCATAAATTAGAAGATATTAGGTTATCTAAATTGTTAACAATAATTGTATATGTTCTCAAATGTTTTTTTTATGGTTCCCTGTTCAAACAAGTTTTAGTGACCCATTTTAGGGACTTGTTTAGTGGCATGAGTTAACTTTGGAAGGTGAAATGGTTACTTCATTTGTAAGTGTGATTTAAAATGGGTTTTTATTGGATGAAAAATTTCAATTAAATGCTTTAATCTCTTTTAATATAATTAAATTGATGTGTGGTTTTTAATTAAGATTTCTAAATATAATGAATTTGGTTGGAATTTCTAAAATAATGTGGTCGTTTAAAGAGATGGTCTTGGAATGGTATTTCAAAATAAAGTGTGCATTTAAAATATTATTTTTCATATATTATTATACTAGGAACTAACTTGAATAAAATTGGGACAAGGTTTATTTTTAAAGAAATTGTGCGAGGGAGGCGTGACTTTTATGTTATAAAAGGAAAGAATGAGGTGTTCTTAGTAAATGATTTGGTTTATTTGAACTCTTGTGAGAGATGCCATATTTTACAGAGCTTTTTTCTTATGAGAAGATTATTTTTTATGGTTTTATTATTATTATCCTTTATTGTATAATAATTTAATATAATATATGAACCACTAGTATGAAACCATTCCTTATGTAATGGGTTGGTTATTGGAACTGAGATATGGGATACATATCATTTTGGAATATATCCATAGGAACATTTGTTTGTAAACCTCACCTACCATTGATATACTGGATAATAAACATCCAAGACATACACAAGTGAAAAATAATAATTGAGAAACTCTTTGACTAAAAGGATGACACCTAACTTTAATGTACCGAATCTTAGGAATTCTAAAGAATCTTAAATCATCACACAGATTCTATCAGAACACACACTTAATAATAAATCACAAACAAACATTAAAGTGAAATAAAATTCATAAAATGAACATAGAAAGAATATGTCGATTATAAATTAAGTCATTCATCCATAGGAGAACAAGAATACATTTTTAAATCATCAAAAGTTATAGATATTACAACCACATTGTAAAAATAATCAATTAGATCACTAATTACAATCAATTATAATGTAATGTGTACATGTGGTATTAACACACCATTATAGTGGGTCCTAGAAAGTTATCTTGTTACACCAATTTTTGATCATTGTGAGAGTCCCTCTATTGAAAATGGTAAGTGTAAAATCATTGGAAAAGTGATGCTTAAAAGAATAAATGGTTCTACCTATGTCAATAAGGAACACCTTTCTTTTTAAGAGACTACCTAATTAGAACTCCATAATTTAGAAAGTTTGTACTTTAGTGTAGTCTATATGGTTGAACTCATGGGTTATTTCATAGGGTGTTTATAACTGTGGACAAAAAATACTGTAAGAACTTTTTTAAGCTTATGGGGACAGTCCTTATTTAGATAAGTATCCCCAGTGGTTTAATATCCATACTTTAGTAACACACAAATAATGGTTATCTTACTAAATTCACACATGATACAAGAGATCACATCTTGAAAGATTTAATAGTTTAGTAGTTTTGGGAGACTAGATACATATATCATTCTCACGTTAAATTTTAAAAATGTAATACAACTAAAACATCTAGTGATAACTACATTATTTCATCTAGTATGTCCCTCAAATCATTCGTAGATCCCTCCATGGTATCATGGGGAAATGAAAACATAAAAAAAGGGATATCTTAGACGCTCCATATGGGAGAGAATACAACAAATATCTCAGATAATAAATTAATAATGAATAAAATATTAGATATGAAAAATAATCAAATATTTCATATATATCTATTATCATAAAATGGGTATATATCATTGGATGTAATAACAATATAAATAATCACATGGATAATAATAAATAGTTTCATAATGATAATATGCATAATGTCAAACATCATAATATTTCCATTAAGGCCTCATGCCATGAAATCATATATAAAAAAGAAAAGGTTAATCCAAATATCTAAAATAGTTTCTCTCATGAGATCTTATGATCTATCAAGAGGCTATAATGTGTCTCACTTATCACATAATAATTTTAATCCATTCATTATATGAAATGTTAATATTTTCCCCGATCAACAAATAAAATAGCAGGATCATAAGTTATCTAGAAAAATAAGGTGGATAGTATAACAGATAATATTCTCTATAAAGAAAAAAATACTTAAAATATGTTGAAAAGGTTGAAAAATAGTTATAAAAGAGCACTAGAAACTTTCTTTGAAAATAAGAAAACAATTATCATTTCCTTTTGATAACCTTTTAAATAATTTTCACAAATTATTGAAAAAATATTTCCTTTGAGAATGACCATGAAAAAAATTAAATAAATCCTCAAATAAAATAATTGTTATGATAATAGAAAAAAAAATCATGATTTAATCATTAAACCAAATATTACTTTCATACTTTTTGTAAAAATTGAAAAGTATATCTTTTAAAAAATAGAATAATACTTTTAAACCTTTATAAATAAAGTCAAATATAGTTTTTAATGAATTTAAATAGTCAATAGAGCATAGTAAAAACAATCTTGAAAAAATTATAGTGAATAGGGAAATAGAAGAAAGAAGTTACTGAAAATAATGGAAATAAGGTTGATTTTCTTTAAAAAATTTCCCTTAAACGCTGCCAATCTCAAATAAAAATTGGATTATATAATAAACCTTTACCACAAGTCAGACGTTCCTCATAAGTAATTTTAACCACATATATAATAAATTAATATCTAATATACATATATAACCAATCCATATTTATAATTATAATATGATACTTTTATTACTTATAACATCTTATCACTCATTTAATAAAAATATTTCATTAACATCGCTATTTTAGGTGTTAACTACTTTGTTTTTATATATGATTCAGTTTGGAAGTTATGATCCATGCACTTTGATCATTATTCCATCGTCTCTATAATTATGATCATTTAATTTATATCATATTATTACATAATATCAATATTACTTAATATTCATTAATCTTTCATCCATAAACATTATAACATCACTCATGTAGGTGGTAAAATTGACCTCAATAAGAGCATTCTATAAAGATCAGATGAGTAAGAACATGCAAAGTCATAATCTTAATATAAAATTTTGATAATATTACACATTTCATAAATATTATATATATTAATTATATACTATTTTATAACCATATATAAAATTATAACATTGAAAATGAAATATATCAGTCACGGAGATAGTCGTATATACGTATGTATAAATGATACATATAATTTCTAATGAGAAAAATGGAAAGAAATAAGATGATAGTTTATTATTAAATAATCATCATTACATCATAAATATATTATATATTGTATAAATATGTGATTATAACTACCTATGAGAAGAGATGTTGGAAACTAAATCACATTACTACATGGAGGCAGTAGTATTCAAGTATGTATGAGTGATACCTTCATTTCCCATTTGTTGTAAAGGATGTGGAATATGGTTTTACCATAATAATAATAAAATGTAAGTATTTTTTATTATTGATTCATTATATTAATAAGAATAAAATAGTTTTAAAGTAAATAGAATAAGAAATAAACTTTTAATGAGTCGATAAAGACAATTACCTCTTCTTTGAGAGACCTCCATTGGATTACACCTTAGTCCTTCTTAAGAAGGTCTTAGGAGAAAGAATGAATCTCAAGAAAAGAGTTATTTAATCTAGGAATGTTTTTTGTTAAGTTTGGGCTAATATATTGTGGTAAAGTTTTGTGAATAATGTTAGATAATATGTTCACTTTTATAAGTGAGTGGATGGACATATAGAATTACCTAAAAGATTTAAATAATATAAATTCATGTTCTTATAAAAGTGAAATAATATGGCCCATAATTTCAATATTAAATTTTATAAGTTCAAAATGTATTCAAAAAATAAAATTTATACAAGTTTAAGGGGAATTTTTGTCATTATCTCTTATTTTAACCCTCAGTAGACCCATTTTAACCAGAAAAATGATTATTTTAAGCTTAAAAATGATTTTACAGCAAAGTAAAGTATAATTTTTATTCCAATAGAAGTAGTTATATTATGTTAAAAAAAGAGAGTATTTATACTTTTAAAAGAAACCAAACATTAATGGAAACTTATGAATACATGATTAAGATAGAAGAACAAAAAAAAATTTATTTGAATAAAAACATTACATAAATTGGAAAAAAATTAATTTTAGAAATCTAAGTTAAAAATAATATTTTTAAATAAAATAAATTACTTATTAAAAATAAAATTGATATAAAAAAAATATATAATATTATTTTAAGATATTCTTTTATCATGATAAATCCATAAAAGTGGTAGTAATTTCAAAATTGTTATTTTTTTATTATTCACTAAAAAATCAAACATTATAGAAAAATTCCAAAATTCCATCAAAAGATATATTTAACATACTAATTTAAAAAAAGAAGTTCCTTTTTTCCAATAAAATATTTTAAAATGGAATTAAATAATTCTAATTATACAAAAATTATACACCTAAAATCCATTTTTATAATATTGTATTCATATGGTAAAATGAATTTATTTTTATACTTTCCCTAGTAACAATAGTTGTATGAATGTAAACTTATTTTTATTTAATTAATTATTTTTATTAAAAAAAATACTTCCTCTAAATATTTCATAAATTTTTTATTCCAATTTATACCCTTCAATGAAATGACTAGGTTATAATTTTTATATTTAAATAATATTATTTTTAAATTTTTAAAGCTCGATGTTTCATATGGTTCACACTATATAATATATTGTTAATTTAAAGGAAACTAAGCTATTTTAGTGATACATTCTCTCTTATAGAAATTCGGTCCATGCATTTTAAATTAATTTTAGCATTTCATGAAATTTTAATATTCTTTAATCAAGAATTTTATTTTCTATGTTAAGACCAATGAAATTATTATTTCAATATATGAAAAATAACAAGACTTTCACTTATAAACTTGTTTCTAAATGAGTTACAAAATAATTAATTGATAGTTTCACAAAAACATGATTAATTCATATTCTATTTCTTGAGTTTTTAGAATTAAAATAAAATTTACATGATTTATTTTTAAATTCTATGTGAATTTTTTTCCTTTTAATGAGTATTTTAATATGTTTCCTATTCAAATTCTAACAATAAATGAATGAAATAATTTTTTCATGCCTGATGAATGAAAACCAACCTATAATAGATCATGTGATTCATAAAATAATTACATGTTATTTCACCTATCTAAAAAAATATTAGAACAATTTAATATAATATTAAATTTGTATAATTATTTTTTTGAATAAGAAATACATTAATTCATAAAAAAACATTAATAACACCCATTGAAATGGTACAATACATTAACCTTAAATTTATACTTCCACTAGTTCAAAATAGATTATTTTATGCTTCATCTACTAATTTTTAAATCTTAAAAACTAATTAAACCCCAAATATAATGACTATGTCAAAGAAAAACATTTGTATAACAACCATGTTTGTAATATGGGAAAAAATTGTTCGTCATAACATAAAAATCTTGATATATTCATTATAAATAGATTCTCACTATGTGTATCGATTTAAAATCTCATTCTTAAAGTGTTAAGGGATTATTTTATATCCATGAAAAATATAAAAGAGTACATAGATCCTAAATCAAGTAAATAATTAGTTAATAATCAAATAACCTTATTTAACAACTTATGGGATTCCAAATTATACAGTAGTAATTTCATAATCTTTTCTCTTGTCCCAAATCATTTTTTAAAATAAATTACATTGAATCTTGGGGAATTCATTTCTATATTTCCCCAACCTTTAATAATTGAAACACTAGAGATTAGAAGCTTATTTCACACCCTTTCATATGTGTTCTTTGAGGATTTTCTCTCCAAACTTAAAGAAAACTTCGGTTCTTTTAAAGAAATTACTAGGGTGTTTCATGCCATAATTATCTCATGTGGGAAGTTTCATCCTTCCATTCTTTTCCTTTTCCACGTTAATTTATTATCAGTTCCCAGTTATCATTTTATTCCATTTATATATTTTAAAAATATATAAATTAGATAATTCTTTTTCTATATAGGTGGAACAAGATACCATATTATCATATGATTAAAATATTTGATAGAATGGTACCCTTTATATTTTTGGATTAATTCCCTAAATGAAATTTACAATACTAATTTATATATTACATATAAAATATGTATCATTCCTTAGTAATCTTATAAAGGTTTCCACATTAATTAAATAAATCCCCGTCCTTATATAATAAATTAAGGAATTAAATTTTCTCATCTAGTCATTTCTCAAAAAGAAAATATTTCTTAAAGAATATTACATTAAAATTATTTAATTATATTATCTCTCTCTCCTCATTTTATTTATATTTTTATTCAATGACCTCCATTGACGAACATCTCCCTTTAAAAAATAAACTTGTAGATTATCCTTCTCTATTTAATTACTGTTTGAATTTATAAATAATGTTCTAATGGACTAGATTTGTTGTCCAGTGATCAATGGGTTGGTAGTTCCATTAAAGGGTAGATTTTTCTATTTTATAACTTTTTCCAAAATCATTGAATCATTCTTAGAGTAAATAAGTTTTTCTATATAGTAAATGATATTGGATATAACTCAAGTCAACTATCCTAATATAGTCATATTTTTATCATCTCTAGCACCATCCATGTTGACTTTCTCATGAGGGAAATACCTATATTAATTATGGGTGTTTTCTTGTTTTCCATTAATTACATTATGTTTTATTTATAAAAAATGGTACAAAAAAGATTATATTATAACATTATGAATCATAGTGTTTAATTCCAAAACTAGTGCAATGCCTAACATAAATTAATGAATTATGCATAGCTAATCTCATAATTATGAGCTTAGTGTTTTTAGGAATATCTTAAAATAATATAATATTTTAAAATCATTCATAAGTGTTCATAAATGTTATTTAAATAAACCAAATCATATCCCCCAAGAGTTTCCACCCAGGTGTAATGTCTTAGGCCCACTCATTATGCACTGAATGGAGATCGAGTTGATACTCAACTAGCCTTTTTTAGGGTGTTTACCCTTAAGTGCACGTATTCTATATCCAAATCCAATTTATAGTATCTTGAAATAGATTTAATTACTAGGAAACCCCATACTCTATACTTAACCATAATTTTATAATGTTTTCTTATAGTTAGAATTATCCCTATAATATGTTATAACGTGATGTTCTCTAATATAACTCAAAATCTAATTCTCAATGGTTGTACTAAATTCCCTTTGAATCCAATTGTAACTCATCAACTCTGGTAACTCAAACCCAGTGGCTATATTACTAAATTTTTACATGATATAAGATATTCATACCAAATGATCAAATATTTTAACTATCTTGGGTGACTAGATACATTCATGATTTTCACATTACATTTTAAAACTTGATTCTATAACTAAATGTTCTAGTGAGAGATATATTATTTCTTCTATAATATCCATGAAATAATTCATAAGTCTCTATTTAGTATCTCAGGTAAAGTAATAAAAAATAAAAGTGTTAGATAAAAATCTCAGTAAGGGAAAGAATACAATATAAACTAATATAAAATAAATAAGGAATGAATAATATGGAATATATAAAAAGATAATCAAATATTGCATATAACTAATATCATTAAAGGGGAATGTATCTATGTATGAAATAAAAACATAAATAATATCATGGAAAATAAAAACTAGTTTTATAATGATATAATGCATAATTTATGAATAATAATATTATCATAAAGGCCTTATTCTAATAAATTATACATAAATAGGCAAGGTATAAGAAAAATACCCAAACTAGTCTGTCTCGTGGACCTAAAAATGAATATAAGAGCTATAAAAGTATCTATAAATAACATACTAAGTCTCGTAAATTTATTTTATGAAATAAATGAATAATAAAACAATACAAACCAATATAAATATTTGTATCTCAAAAACTTCATATGAAATGTTAAAAAAATTTCCCGGATAAAAAATAAAACATCGGGATAATAACCTATCTAAATAAATAATGTGGGTAGTATCATTATATTATATCACCAATAATTTATAAAAATACTTAAATTATGTTCACATAGATGAAGAATAAATTTTAAATAAAATTCAAACCATTCATTGAAAACATGAGAAAAATGTTATTTTTTTGTATTACATTTTAATAAATATTCTTAAAATATTTCAATAAATATTTTCTTTAAAAATTACAATGTAAAATTGTAAAGTAAAATTCAAATAAAATAATAATTATGATGGTGGAAAAATATGTTCATTCAGTAAATATGAAAACAAATATTTTATTCACACTTTTCCTAAAAAGTCAAATGTACCTCATTTGGAAAATGGCCATAATATTCCTTTTAATTTTTTTAAAGAAAGTGAAATATATTTGAAAATTATTTTCAAAACAAAATTATTATATTAAAAAAATTATTTAAAATATTATACTTAACAAGGATATAGAGAATAAATATTGTTGACCAAATTAAGAAATATGGTGCACTTTCCATAAACATATTTTCATAGAAATTTAAAGTACCAAATGGAGGAAAATGAAAGGAAAAAATATAAAATACAACGATAAATAGATACAAATAAATATATGGGGTTGAAAATATAAATATAAAATAATTTAATTTGATTAATACTTAAACACAAATAATCTTAAATAAAAATGACATTGTTAAATAATCCCTTACCTCAAGTCTGACTTTCCTCATTAGTGATTTCAACCTCCTTTATAAAAAATATAAATTTAGTACACATATATTATATAAAAATATTCATACTAATAATACCATAGATGGTTTATGTAAAACATATCCTCACCCATCCATTAATAATATTTTATTAAAATCATCATTTTGATCCAACTGCTTCATTTTTTATGTATGTTTCTGTTTGGTATTTCAATTTCATGAAATTTGATCATGGATACATCATTTTTTAGAATGTTAAAAGTTTCATTTATATATTTTTGTTAAATAATTTTACGAATATTAAATATTACTTAATCAATGTAACAAATGTTATAAAATCACTCATGTAGGTGGTAAACCCGACCTAAACAATAGTATGTTTTAAAGACTGAATGAGTAACAACATGCTAAATTTTAATATTAATATAGAATTTCTAGAAGATTATTAATTTCATAAATATTATATATATTAATTATTTATAATTTTAAAACAATATAAAAATGGTAGATATTAAAAACTAAATATATCTATCATGGAGATGGTAGTCTATACATGTGCATTACTGATACTTCCATTTTCCAATAAGAAAAAGGAAAATAAAGAAGATAATAATTCGTCATTCCAAAATCATTAATAAATCATAAATAATAATGTAAGATTGCGAATAAATCAAAGGATTCTAGGATTTTCTTGATGGTTTTCTCAGAGTGACAGGGATCAATGTTTGTTAATAAAGTATGAGAAGGTGTTCCATTTTATATGTGTGGGGAAGGACACACATGAAATTATTTAAAATATTTAAATTACATAGAGTATTTTATTTGTGAAACTTGTACAAATTTTCCATGAATAAAATTTTATTTAATATAAAACTCAAATTTTATCAAATAATAATATTTTGAAAAATTGAAGTGGGATTTTACTATTATCTCTTGGTTTAATCCTCTAAGATAAACAAGTTTTAACACTAACCAATGTAACAAATTTTTACTATTTTAACTATTCATTATGTGAAAAAATAAAGTTTAACTAATTAATTAACATTATTTTTTTTATTCCAAATATATAATCAAATTTTCAAGATTCAATTTGTCTAAGTGGTAAAATTACTTTTTTAATATTTTTTTGAAATATAACAAAAACATTTTTTTGGGAAAATGTTTATTTTATGAATAAAAAAGATTTTATAGAAAAAAATTATAATTTTGATTTCAATTGAACTAATTAAGTTATTTAAAATAAAAGGGGACATATTTTTCATTCAAACAAAACCAAAATAGAAGGTAACCATCTGAATACGTTATTAAGAGAGAATAACCAAAAAATATTTTTTATTTGAAAAAAAACCAAACATAGATATCCAAAATGTTATGAATTGATTTATAAGTTCATATTATTATTTTCAAAAAAATTATATTAATTATTAAAAAAAATAGTGACAATACTTCCTAGTATTTAAATTTATTATTATATCATGATAAATTCATAAATGTGATATTATATTCAAAATGGTATTTTGGACTATTCAACCAGAAATAAAACTTTTCAGATAAATCACAAACATTCATCCAAAGATAATTTTTATATACTAATTTTAAAAATGAAGATCATTTTTTCAGATAAATTTTTTTAAAATTGGAGAAATTAATTCTAATTATTCACCAATAAAAAATCTAAAACCATTTTCTTGAAGAATTCATTTTTATAGTATAAAATGAGTTTAATCTTATACATTGAACAATAACAATAATTATATGAATATAAACATTTTTTTTGAATTCATTATTTTTATTAAGGAAATTATTCCTATATATATTTTATAATATAGATATTCCTATTTATACTCACCAACCCAATGGTTGTGTTATAAATTCTATATTTAAATAATATTATATCATGGTTTTTTTACACTGAAGGATTCATATGGATAACACTATCCAATGTAGTGTTCATTTAATGGAATATAAATTCTTGGGGTGTTTCATTATACCCTCCTTATAGAAATTACCTCCTCATAATTTTAATTCATTTAGAGAATGTCATTCATTTTTAATAAGTTTTTTCAAGAATTTTAATTTATAGGTTATGACTAGGAAGAATAATTTTTTAATATGTGAGACTTTATAAGACGTCCACTTCTTAATGTGTTTCCAAAAGAGTACCATAAAAATTAATTAACACTTTTCATGTAAAAATAAATAAATTTATTTCCAATTTTTGAGTTTTAAGAATAAAAAGAAAATATATTACTTTATTCTTTTTTACTTTCTAAGTGAAAGTTTTCCCTCTTATTGGGTATTTTAATGAGTTTCCACATTAGATTCTAATAATGAATGACTAAAAGGAATTTTTCATTCTTGAAGAATTAAAATCAAACATTAATGGATCATAACATCTATAAAATAATGAAAATTTATTTGACCACTCTAAAAAATGAATATAACAAGTTAGTATAATATTCAATATGAATAAACCTTTTTATGAAGATGTAATACATTAATTAGAAAAAAAATCAATTATAACACACATATAAATGATAAAATACTTTAACAATAAAATTATAATACCACTAGTTCAATATAGATGATTTTATGCTTCTTATACTAATTCCTAAACCCTAAAAACTAATTAAACCTGAAAAATTCAGATTAATTTAATGTTAAAAATAGGTATAACAACCTTGTCAGCAATTATGGATTAAATTTTCATCTTAATACAAACTGGTTGATATATTCATTAAAAAATATTACCACTAGTTTTCTTAATTACAAATTCATTAGTTAGGTTTTCAAGTCATGATTTGATATCCCTGAAAAATATAAAAAAGTAAGAAGATCTATAAAAATAAAGAATTAGTTTTTAATCAACCTACCTGCTATCACAACTTATAGGATTTAAATTTAAAAGGTATTAATTGAAAAATATTTTCATTTCTCCCTTAGTATTTCTTGAGTTAAATTCCCTTGATTCATAGGGTATTTTTTCATAGTACCATATCTCTTTATACATGAACCAATGGATATTATGAGATTCGTTATTTTCCTTGAACTCATGCACCTGAGGGATAATCTCTCCTCACACAAAGAAAACTCTAATTCACTTCAATTGATCACCAAGGTGTTTCTTTCCACATTTATCACATGTATGAATTTCCTTCCTTGTCTTCTTTTCTTTTGACTCATTTGTTTTTTTATTAGTGCATAGTCATCCTCTCATTAACTTGATTTCCTTAAAAAATATATGACTTGGATAAATGTTTCTCAAACTTGATGAAAATTGATACCATATCATCAAATGATGAAAATGTTTGAGATACTAGTGACCTTAAGAGGATTAACATAATCCTATCAATGAAATGGTCAATATTAAATTTCAGAATACATATATAGTTGATAGAATTCCTTGATATTCTTGTACTGTTTTTTCTCATGATCAACAACACAATACTCATACTTATGTATTAAATTAATGAATTTTTTATCCATATTATCTTGTTGTTCTTATGGAAAATATTTCTCAAATAATATTACCTTAAAAATATTCTATTATATTCTCTCTATATCCTCCTCCTCTTTATTTTTAATTAGTGAGAATTATTTATCATTAACTTCCTTTAAATAATACACTACCATAATAACCTTACCCCCTTTATTACTTATCAACTCCATAAATTTCATTTTAAGGGACTTGATCAACAATTCAAAAATAAATGGATTATTTTTTTTCCTTTAAAGGATGGAGGTTTCTACCACATGGAGTAGCCCAATATCTTTGAATCTTACTATGAAGAAATAGGCTATTTCAAACAAAACACATTATCTGTCATAAACTAAGTTAATTATCCTAATATAGTATAAAAAAAATCTTTTCTCTAGCACCATTCAAGTTTACTCACACATGAGGGAAATCCCTAAATTTATTGCAGGCATTGACACATTTACTATTCCTTTTATTAGGTGGAATTTATAAATAATGGTATACACTATATTAGATCAAAAACTCCTCCAAAGACCGAGAATATATCTTGACATATTCTTATTTACTTAAGGGTGTTACTGATAGTAAGTTTTTCACTATTTCCATGATTGGATTGGTATATACTATTTATTAATAAAGAATAATAAACACAGGGTTGATTACACAACCTGGTATACATGATAGATCCAATAGAAGATACAAAAGGAACCATATCCATAATTTCTAACACTTTATAAGGATCTTAAATATTCCAAATATCTATTACATGAAACACTAGCAAATACCCCTTTTTTAAATTCTACATACTAAAATTCATTATCACTTTTCTGATATATGTGTTATTACTTAGTCTAAAGAACCCTCTTAGATCTATCTATACAGATCTTTATACTGAGTATATTGGATTATTCACTGATGTCTTTCGTTAAGAAGTATGTTTATTACCAAATATTTTCAGAGTGTAAATTCAAGATATAATTTATGATAAGAAATATTTAATTACATATAATATTTGAAATACCACCACACTCCCACTAGTATTATTGCATAAACAATAATTATCCATATTTTTTATGAAAAAAACTCTATGATTTCATCATCAAACCAGATATTCCATCTTTGAGAATATTTTTTAAACCCATAAATTGACTATTTAATCATTAAAACATCAGAGTACTCATTTAAAACTTAAAAAACATAATATTATATAACATGCACTTAATATTCTAAATTCCTATTAATGAAATAAGTTTTTAAATCCATTTGATATATTTAATTATCATAACGAGTTGTTATGATGAGAAATATCTAAATGGAATTTTCCATCGAAACTAGAGAAAAGTTTTCTTCATTTTAAATATGATAATTTTTTTAAAACATTTTTTCTCTAGGTGAGTTTTATGGGTAGACACTCAACCATACATGTCTATTTTATTATGGAAATCCCACTTTCACCCTATAGGTATCACCACTTTTGTAACATCCATTATGTTATGAACATGGTTATTGTACATGGATTTCATTATAGATTCTATGGATTTTAAACATTTCTCATAATGGGAAATCTTAATGAACTCACATTAGGTAGTAGGTTCATCATCTATGAAAATTACTTCATCATAATTTTCTATATTAAATTCATATCTATTAGGATCTTGATGAATCCTACCAGAGCTTTAATGTTCTTGTGTTACCAAAATCCTTTCTTATTCTATAAATCTTTATGGAACTGACACAACTTCCATCTTAGTAACACTCACTATTTATTGGTCTTGAACTTCTCTAAGTTGAAATTTCCTTCCATTGACTCCTCGAATTATATATTCTTTCTTAAAACACATACCAGTTTAGGATAAAAAAACATTGTTTTAGTAATATTATAGAGATACTATGCCTTATTTTACTAGTTTTAACTAATAAATAATCACTTTTAAGATATATAGACATGTTTTTGAGAATCCAAATGTCATATAAGTTCTTTATGACCCCAAATCCTCATAAAAGACATATGAGACATTTTCCTACCCATATTGCATATGGTGTCTTTCTGAATGATTTAGATGGAATTTGGTTAGGTATGAATATAATAATGCCAATAGAATATCCATATAATGGAAATTATTTGGTCGCATTGACTCGTCATTATTTGAACCATTTCCAATAGGGTAAGATTCCTCCTCTTAGAAACATTATTCCACTATTGTGTTTTGAAAGGAGTGAAATGTGGAAAAATTCCAAAATATATCAAATGATCATATAATTCCTAGATAATGTATTTCCCATCATGATCTATTCATATAATCATAACATTTTTTTAGTTTATTTGGTACATCATTCTGAAAAACATTGAAATTTTTTAAGATTCATAATTTGTCTCAACAAATTTACATAACAATAATGACTAAAATCATTTATAATGGTTACTAAGATCCATAATGCACAAATATTTTGTGTTCTCATTAGTCCAAATTATAATATCCTGATATTTTTAAAGGAAAACTATGCTCGAGTGTGTACAAAATACTCAACATCAAGCGTAAATGATCCACAAAATATTATTATTTAAATGTGACCATTATATCTCATCCATTAAATCTATAGGTATGAATATGATTAAGAAAATTTTAAAATATATATAAAATTTATAATCAATAAAAATTTATTGATTAATTCTTATAAAATAAGCACTTCATTTTTAGTGAAAGTTATTTTATTCTTCAAAAATACATTTTCTTTCAAAATGATTTTTATTAATTTTTATGGGAAAATATTAAACTTAATTTTTGAAACATTTATAAAATTTATCAGATAAAATTAAATTCATTTTTTAAATTAAAAAATCAATATTATTTTAATGTTGTATTTTTGTAATTTTTTGAAAATATCGATTTATCAATGAATAGTGAAAATACAGATTTTTATTGAAAAATGTATCTTTTATTATTTATAGAGTAATATTTTATATTGTGGATTAATTGTAAAATTTTAAAATTTATTTTTTATTGAAATTAATAAAATTAGGGTTTTTTTAATGAATTTTATACTTCAATTTAGTATAAAAACATTTTATATTTAAAGTGGGCATTTTTTTGAAAAACTATTTTTCATCACATTTTTCTAATATGATTTTAAATAATATTCTTTAACATTTTCCTAATTTTGAAAAATGGATTCCATATTTATAATAATTGAGTCGAAATGTGGTAAATAGTACACTTTTATTTTTGATCAATATGAATAGTAACCATTATAATTACTATTACCATGGTAAATGTTAAATTAGGCAATTGAGGGTTAAAATAATATGATAAGGAAAATAAAATGACCATAACATTTTCCTTAAATTTTATTAGATGATTCAACATCATCCAAAGTAATATATTATTTTGTTTCATGGACTTTCTTATATTTCGAAGTGATTATGACTTTTATGATATTTTATGTAATGAAAAATTAAAAATGTCAGTCATATTATTAATAACTATAATATATATTACATGTAGTTAAAAATAAGATATAATAATTTATAAATATTCATTTTAAAGATATATAATTTATCTTAATCATGATAATTTATTTTTAATTTTTAGTAAATAAATAATTACCTTAAATTATTACACAATGTAGATGAAATGATTATTCAATTAATGGAAAAATCAAATAAATGATATTAAATATTTATAATGGAATACAATTTTAGATAATTAATGTGATACATGAATTTAATATATTAACATAATAGTTTAGTAATGTAAAAAAAATATTTCTTTAATAATTTAATATTTTTTCTTGATAATATTAAAGACAATGTAAGGAATAGTTTTAAAATTGACATTAATGACATTCTAAAATAAATAATATTTTTTAAAATTATATAAAATTCTTATAAATATTATATTAATAAAAATAAATATTATATGATTTATAAAATCATCCATGTTTCATTTACTATTTTTCCCATTTTTACTAACTATCTTGACCCTCTAAGAGTAAAACACTTTTTTGTGCAGATAAGTGTGAAAGGGTTTAATGAGGGGTTAAAAATGATAGGGGTAAAAACATAGTCCAAATTTTTCTAATTTTTTTATGAGATTTTTTTGGATCATAATCATCCTATCATTGAACTAAATAATTCTTTATATATTTCTAATTGAAAATTAATTTATAATAATTTGGTTTCTTGAGAAATTCTCAGAGTGCCCCTCCCCTCTCTTATAAAAGGGCATATTTTCTTCAAATATTTTCACACATAAAAACCATTTGGTTAATCAAATATCTAATAATAATATTATATAAAATCACTCCCCACATTCTATATTCCCTATTTATGGAATAATACCAACCTTAGTGGTCTTATGGGTGTTAGAAAAGGTGGTTGTCCAAAGAAGGAGTATCATTCTTAACTAAGTATTTTTTTGTTATTTATTATTACACATCATTCAATTATTCCTTAACCCTAACTGTATAATATCATAATTATCTTAAATAGAATTAGATATTATTATGTTATGTTAATAACCTATATCAATCACCAACCTCTATCACTGGGTATGGAATCCATTGTTTGAGTGTAAGTCAGACTACCACCTCGTCGACCAATATAATTCGTTTTCCATCACCACCTATCATGGATGGATGAAATGATGGATTTCATGTATATATATGATATTCAGTACATATTTTTCATTATATATAAAAAAATATAACACTTATTTCTTACCTTTCCATTCACTAAAAATGATAACATCGTTTGTGCGTATGTGTGGACTACTACCTTCACGAAGCGACGTGATTCGTTTTTCACCACCACATATCATAGATTATATATAAGTATATTTAAAAAAATAAAATGGTATTTACTATATTATGAACATTATATAAAGATAAAATAATACTTAATTTCATTCCAAAATGATCGTTGATAAATGAAAATGTTACTCATGTGTATGTACGACCTCCCGTCTCCATGATTGTAACATAGTTCATTTTTCATATCTATCATTCATGATTGGTTTCAATAGTATAATTAATATATAAAAATTATAATTATTGGATGGTTACTATTATGTATATGATGTAACAATGACCTATTTTACCATGGTAAAC
Source organism: Viscum album (assembly GCA_963277665.1). Classification (NCBI taxonomy): domain Eukaryota; kingdom Viridiplantae; phylum Streptophyta; class Magnoliopsida; order Santalales; family Viscaceae; genus Viscum; species Viscum album. The sequence goes on along the minus strand of OY728161.1, from coordinate 1,906,844,027 downwards.
ACACCGAAGCTATTTTGAAATTATGGAACAAACATTATTGAAATAAATGGATTGGACTTATATGATTAAATAGTTAGTTATTCAATTTTAAAAATGAAAAACTAACTTAATTATAAAGTAAGAAACCTGGAAAGAGATTCTCTAACAATAAAATAATGTATATAATTTTATTATATAGGAGTTAAGGGATATTCATGGAAGGTCTACACTTGAGGTAAGGGATATCATCTCAATTTACTTTTATTGAGGCATATTTTATTATTATGAACCAAATTTATTTTATATGAGGTATATAATTCCCATTTTTTAATTTTATATCATGAATTATTCATAATTAATGATTTTTAAAGTTTTAATTTGGATTATTTTATATAATTGTATTTGAATTTAAAACTACCAAGTGGTAAATGGGTTCTTAACTTAATTTTTTTCACTAGATTATAACTATTTTTCTGTGAAATTTTTATTCCATTATTTTGTTTGGATTTATCTATAAATTATTTTTTTATATATTTACATTTTTTTCAAGATTTACACTTGGTACACATAATCCCTCAATTTATTAATTCTCAATTCAGTGATATGATCCTTGTAAGTGTTATTCATCTCAAATTATTTTTCATCTGTACATATGTCTATGATATTCACTTATCTTGTTTTATGAGATTTATAAACTAAGCATTTTATATTTAATATATTTAATATCCTTATGTTCATGATATTTAATGTTTCATTTGATGTTTTTAATGGGTTTTACGATTGAAAAGTCACAAAATTGACAAATACTTTATGTTACAATCTCATTTCTTTTTTTGGGATTTTTTATGATCATTTTTCCTTGGGGGAAGGAATCATATACGCTTATTTTCTTGAAAAATATATATTTTATTATCCACTGGTTATGAATTTTTTTACTTGTTTAAATTATATTTCATCTTTTATTGATTAAAGAAACTTCAAAAAACTTCTTATTATGCGATACTGGTCTTGAATTTTTCTTTTAGATATAAAATATTTATATTTCATATCCACATTTTCAAAATTGTTTTCAAAAATGTTATTTTATAAAAATAAAGTTTTTCGTGAATATATTTTACATGATTTTTAACCATTATTTAAAATTTTTTAGTGATAAAAATTCATAATATTTTCTAAATGTGTCACTTTAGATTCCCTTTACCAAAAAAATTGAAAATCATGTTTATTTTTAACATTTATAAGATGAATAGATTTTCCAACAATCATAACCATTATTTTCATTGAAGATTCATTTATAATTTTCTAAGGTTATTTTTATTGAAAATAATTTTTATAATATTTTATGAATTTTTAGTTTTTAAAAGTGATTTTGAAAGTGAAAATGGTATTTTAATTCAGAATTTTTTTATGATCTTTTAATGGTATTTAAATTCATCAATGCCAAAAATCCTAGATGTTACATATTCTTAAATAAGTTATTTTTTAATGATACCATTCTTATTATTTCTCTAGAAATATTATAATTGTTTCAAATATATTTTCATGGAACCATTTTGTTTTCATTCTTTAATCAAGTAATAAAAGGAATAATGGATGTTTCTATGAGTTTTATGATGAATTAAATGATCTATGTAGTTTATTTATGTTATGGTTTGAGTTAATTTTTTATGATGATGGGTGGTTCCATTATAAACCGTGTATGGGTTATTCCATTATAAACCAATGATGGATGATTACATTATAACCAAATATGTATGGGTTTGTGATATCCCTCCAATTCATTGGGTATGCATGTCGATCGTATGGTTATCTCAATTGTAAGAGTGATTGTATGAGTGATATATAAATGATGTCCCAAGTTACCTATATAAATTATCTATGATTTCTAGGGATTATCATGGAAACCTTATGATTTTTCAAGGTAACTAATGAGTTTAGATTTAATTAGTGGTTTATTTTACTACTTATCAGTGAAAATATTTTGGGTTTTAATTATTCTATTAATCAATATTGAAATCACATGACTCATGATTATTGACTCATATGACTATATATATTTCTAAATATTTATTAATTTTTTTCTATATTGATCATCCAGGTATTTATGGGCATGAATTCCATTATGTTATTCTTATGCACTATAATTAAGGTATCATACCATTATTCTCATTATACTCTAACAGATGAAATTAAATTGTTAATTCTCATGTTTACCATTATCAATCATTTGAGTTCACCCTTATTATATTTAATTTTCCCCATGTTATGATGAATGATGAAAAATGTTTTTTGTATAGAATGTTTTAATATGTGAATAATTGTATGGTAGATGATCTAAATATTTTCGAACAACCTATTTATGGATCAAAATTGTTTAGAGTTTATCCTAATTATCTAAAACTCTAAACTTAAGAGATAATTGGGAATATAAGTGATAAAATATTTATTTTTTATGTTGTAAGGATTGGTTAGGAATAAATTGGGCCAGATTTATCAATATAAAATATAGAAATATAATTTTTATGTTATTATAATAGAATATGGGATTGGGGGATTGGGGTTGTTACTGTTCATATCAGAGTAGGGTTTAGATACCATTGGAGGTTAGTATGTTTTCATGTGAGGTTATCTTGAGAGTTATTGATATGATCATGGTTTTATATGTTTGAGTTTTGTCATAAGTTCAAAGTATTAGACTCCCCTTTTGATATTTTATGTGGTGAATGATATTTTGGGAAATGTTTTATTAGGTTGAGGTAACACGTAGGTTTAAAATGAAGTATTATTTTAGGAATAATGTGTTTATATTTTGTGAACATAATTATTAATTATTTTTATAATATTTACGGATTATATGATATTTTATTATTACATTTATATTTTGGGGAATTTTATAAATTTATAAAAAAGATAAGTTGTACGAAAGGAAAAAAAACAATTGCATTTGGAAAGGCTACGGGATTGTACCCAGAACTGAAGGGTGATAGGGGAATAATACCTACCAATGGCCTATGTAAATCTTGGGTTATTATGAAACCATTTTTTACTTAAATGGTTTAAAAAATAAATAGAATTTTTGATTTGGTAACATATATTTATTATAAAGATAACCATGGGATTGAAAAGTGATTTGGTGATTAGGTTGTTAATGTTATTTCTGGAAAATATCTATATTATTTTGGGAAAAATTATATGATTAAGGTAAAGAAATATTATGTGACTTTAATTGTGTACTAAAGGTTGGATTATCTTTTGGAATAATTTATGATTATAATTTGTCTTTATGGAAATTCAGGTTATTTATGGAAATAATTATCATATCACTGAGATTTTATGACTAGTGAATATACATTTTTATATGATACATTAGGAGGGTTGGTGTTATTTAGAGGAAAATGATAAATTTATCTTTGAAGAATATATGATCAAAGCATTTTTATCTTTAGGTTTCAATACTAGAACAGATTTTATTTAATAGTTTTAAGGATAGTTATTTACAGAATGATTTAGTTTCAAATTTAGGTATTGCTATTTATTTTTGGAGATTAATGGATTTTTTCTTCATATAAAGTTTTATAAATTATTTGGAATTATATTACCTTGTGATAACTATTTTGGTTTTGGTTAATGTATAATGACAAGATGAATTTTTTTATTCTCTTTTAGATTTTTTTGATTCATTGTAACTTTATATTAGTGCTTCAAGAATAAAACATTTATCTTGAATACTCATTATTTGGAGAAAAAAGATGAGATTGTAGAGGAAACTGATTAAAAGGTGAAAATTTCACTTATCAAGTAAGTATATTTCCTTATGTTTTTACTTTAGATGGTATAGAATTCCTCAACTCTAGGAAAAATATCTTAAACAAAAAAAATTATATCCTATTACTTTGTCTTCCAATGAATCAATACTCATTTTCAAACCACTTTGGTTTATGGTTTGTGGTTGTAGACTTTTGCATGCTCATTCACTTTATTTTGATAAATGATCTTTGTCACTCTACATCATTATTTTGAAATTTTTATTTTCTTCCACGTCCATATTTATAATTCCCATTAATTGTTTCCAATTTGGAAACCTAGTTATGTGTTATTAAAGATGACCTTTATACTTCTGCTTCTCTCTTATCAAAAGTAAATTTTATTAACCCTTTTTATGATGTATGATTTTAAAAGAAGTTATTTTTAAATTTCAACCATTTATTACTATGATCGAGGTAAAATTGAGGGCATTAAATTTCTTAATGGGGGTAGAATTTAATATTCCACTATTTCTTAAAATACGATCATGTTCGATATCATATAAAATACTATATAACCGTGAATAAGTAAACTGTGGAATAATATTATTTAAATGTGATCATTATAACCTAGCTATTACATTGGAGGGTATAAAAATGATTAACTACTTTTTGAAATATATATTAAGGTTTTAATCAATTAAAATTTATTTATTAACTCATAGGAAATATGAACTCAAAATTTAGTAAAGTTAGTTTATTATTCAAAAATATGTTTTATTTAAAAATTATTTATATTGATTTTTATGATAAAATATTATACTTATTTTATTGAAACCTTTAGAAATTTTATTTCACAAAATTAACTCAATTTTTTAAATAAAAAATATTTAAATTAGCTTAATGTTAAATATTTATAATTTTAGTAATATATTGATTTTCTAGTGTATAGTGAAAAATATTTCTTTTTATTAAAAATTCTATTAGATTTTTTATTATTTATAGATTAAAATTATATTTTGGATTTTAAAATTTAATAATTTATGTTTTATTTATAATAATCCAATTATTGTTTTTGAAATAAAATTTCTACATAAATTTAGTATAAATAAATTTTATACTCAAAAAAGGAATTTCTCTCAAAACCCATTTTCATCGTGTTTTTCTATTTTAATTTTTAATTATATTATACCAATTGTGTGTTTTTAATTTTTAAAAGTTTACTCAATATTTGTAATATGTGGATCCATATTGGGAAAATATGTCTCTTTTAATTTTGGGAAATATGAATAGTGACCATTGTATTTTTATTACCATGGTAAAGGGTAAATATTGTAATTAAGGGTTAAAAAAATATGATAAGGAAAATAAAATTACTCTAACACTTGATATAATTTTATTGGATGAGTCTATATCACCCATAATCATACAAGATTCAGGTATACGGTCTTTTTCCCAGTTGGGTGTGATTATGACCTTAATAAAATTTTATATAATGAAAATTAAAAAATGGAACACTCTTTTTTTAATAACAATAATATTGTTAACATGGGGATAAATATAAGATATTATTGGTTATAAAAATTAATTTTAAATATAAATTATTTATATTCATCATTATTATTTATTTTTAATTTTTAGTGCATAAATCTATCCAAAATAAATTTTTATTCAACGAAAAGGTGCAAGGCACTAAATGGCCCCCATGCTTATGGAGGTCTAAAGTAGTCTAGGCTAAGGGAATCCCCTATAATTAAATTTACAGCCTCTAGTTTCAACTAATTAGAAGAAAGAAGACTAGTGTGGATGGATCCCTGCTCTGTTAAGGAAGCCATATAGTCTGCTACCTTATTTCCCTCGTGCCATGTGTGGGACACTTGGATGGTATCTCGAATTAAGGATTTTCAATCCCTAACAAGGTAGGATATGGACCATAGAGTAATGCCTTTACCCATTAGAGAATCATGAAAAATTAAGGAATCCGTCTCTACCTGAGTTAATAACACCTGTTCTTGAATGCAAAGAGTGATACTGGTGAGCATTGACTTGGCCTCAGCCAAAAGGGGAGTGCCCATTCCGAAGCACGACGTAAAATCCAACTTGACGTTCCCCCGAGAGTCGCGAACCCCTCCCCATCCTTTCAAGATTCCCAAGGATAAAGACCCATCTGTGTTCATCTTGAAGCCGGAACTAGGGTGTTTCTAACACACCCAATGTCCCCACATCATAACTTGATGTTATTAAATTAAAAGTAATGAATAGTTCTAAAAATTCACATTTATGATATTTTTTTATAAATAAAATTTTATTAAATGAAATAAAATTACTAAAAATATTATATTAATCAAAGTGATTGGGATATGATTGATAATATCATCCATGGTCAATTTATGTTATTTTTTTCAATTTATATTCTCTATCTTGACCCCCAAAGAGTAAAAAACCTTATTGTCATGATATGTTTGAAAGGGGTTAACAAGGTATTAAAACCAAACGATAAAGGTAAAAATAGAGTAAAAACATGTTTATTTATTATTTGATGATACTATTGTGATCCATACTCATCTTATATTATACTAAAATCGTTTTGGATCCAATTAGAAATGAAAATTAATTTATATTAGTTTAATATTTTGACAAATTCCAAGAGTGACCTACCCCTCTACTATAAAAGTGTATCTCTTATTCTCATTTATTCACACTAAAAACCCCATTATTTTGTCCAATATCCACTAAAATACCTTCCGAAAATCCTTACCCATATTATAAAGGCCTTATTTATGGAATAATACCATCCTTAGTGGTAATATGGTGTTATGTAATGGAGGTTGTTCAAAGAAGCAACATCATTCTTAACTGAGCATCTCTATTTTATTTATTCTTCCACCACATTCATATATTATATATCCATGATTATATAATAACATTATTATCTTACATATAATTATATTTTAATATGTAAACATAATAAACCATATCCATATTCATCCTCAATCAAATGCGGAAAGAATCCATTGTGTACGGTGGACTACCACCTTGCAGACCAATGTAATTTGTTTTCCATCCCCACCTATCACAATTGGTGAAAATGATGGATATAATGTATATATAAGATATTAATTACATATTAATAATTCTATAAATATAATATAACACATTTATCATACCATTCAATTTAATGAAAAATGATAATTTTTCTCCTATGTACATGTAGACTACCACCTCCACAAAGCGATATGATTTTTTTCATCGCCACATTATGTAGATTATATATGTGTTGACTCCCAAAAAATGAGAATAAAAAATTATATGAAAAAAATAAATAACTAAATAATGGGTATTATTTTCACCTAAAAATAATGGAAGGTATGGAAAATGAATCACGCGGACCATGTAACCTTTAGAAGGACACGTGATTGCATGAACTTTGGAAGGCCATGCGAATGGATCATGAACTATGCATGATCTACTTATGATCATGAAAATACCCTTTGAAAATCCCTCTATTTATTACAAAGGCATCCTAAAAAGTACTAATGATTATTCATAGGCTACCATATGAGTTCCTCTGATCCTGAGACTTATCAACTGAAAGATGCCTAACAATCATCCAAATCCCCTTATGAAATAAAGGTGAAGAAAGGGGGAATCCTCATTCAAAGGAGATTTACTTTGATCATAATACGTTGTGGTTACGTGATTCCCAAGATCCCATGGATCCCATGGAAGAATTTCCACCATGTCAGGCCAGATCTTGTTGGAATTTTACCTTCATCTTTCAAAGGACCTCAGACATACCCATTCAAACATCTGATACCCCTTAAGCTCCATATAAAAGCTGAAGGATTGTCTATGGAAATGCTCAAGTGTCATCATTGAATCAATAATTGATCACACGATGCATCATATACAAGAATATTGATTTTCCATGACAATTATTGGATGACAATATGAGATCCCTTACCAATGTAAAATAACTTATGAAATAAAATAGGAAAAGGAGGAAGCTTCTTGTAAAGGGAACATATGTTGATCTTCAAGAGAAAGGGGTTATAATCCTAGAATGATCACTAGTGATCACATAAAGGCCCTTTTATAGGCTAGATTAGTCTCACAAATACCCATCGACAAGATAGTAGGATCTAATGAAGGACCTCGGACAAGCCACTTCAGTCTTACCAAGGACCTTGGACAATTCGTCTTCGATCATGTAATATCCTTTCTGAGAGAACACTAATATCAGGAAGGCTATCAGAAATATTGGATCAATAGTGATTTGTTTGAAATGTCGATATGGTTATGTGAAATCCATTTGATCAGCTATGTTCCAATATGCATAGAGATAAAGAAACATTCTCACAGTCAATGTTGTCATGTGACGCCATGGATGACCCATAGTAGGATCAAGTGAAGCACATAATGAAAAAAATACCTCCATAAACTTTAGATCATATTTTTGAGATACACGTCCGGAAAGGAGGCATATAAGAGGGCTGAAGAGGTCTATAAATCACTCTCCCTCATCACCAAAACACAAATAAAAGACAATGGAAACTGCTACATGGGATCACAGGAGTTGAAATTCATGTGATAGAAAGGTCCTTCCATTAGGTAAAACCATGGGAATATCCTAAGGTATTACAAAAAATGACTATATGCTTCATGTTATCACCCTATAAATCTTTTTTAGTACTTACAATGGGATATCCAAATCATGTGAAGGAGTTCCTACAGGTTGAATGTTTCATTAAAATCCTAAATAAGCTAATGATTAACAAGAATTGAAGCATATATGCAATAAAGACTTATGAAAATAAATATATTATAATCTTAATGTGATTTGAATGACCTACACATATCATGAAGAAACACTTAGATATATCACTCAAATCATATGGTCACTTCAAGACATGTCACCCAAGAATTATGACATCCTCAACCATTTCAACCATGTCTTGTAACAACCCCAGACATGTATCTCAGGTTTTGTGATGTTCCTCAAACATGCCAAACAAGTGTGGTGAAGCCCTTAGGACATGTCTCTCAAGTCTTGAGAATATATCATGAAATTTTATCCAAGTCTTATGACAAACTCGTACTTATCAACCATTTTTTGTGATATCCTATGGACATATCACCAAGGTTTTTTTATGTTCCTCAGACATGCCAACCAAGGCTTGTGAAGCCATTAGGACATGTCTCTCAAGTCTTGAATATCTCTAAATATATGTCTCCTAAGTCTCACGATGTCATCTGAACATGTCACCTAGGTCACACTAATTCATCTACAAATGTTAAGAAAGCCATATAACACCATCCAAATATGTCATCCAGGTCATGTGATTCACTCCAGAAAAATCATCCAAGTCTTGAATATCACTATGTACATGACATCCAAATAATGTGATTCCCTCTAGTAATTTCATCTAGGTCATGTGACGTCCTATGGACATGTCATATAGATTATGCGATGTACTTTGGATATGGATGTGTGGATCATGAAACAGCCTCCCATACATGCCATCTCAATCATAAAATGTCTTATAGACAGGTCAACGGGATCATGTGATTCTGTTTGGGAGTGTCCACTAGAAAAATAGGACAAGTCCAGAAATCCCCATACATGTCCGTACATCCTTAAACATATCTAGAAGAAAATTATTATATGCCATTCATATAATCCGGACATGCAAAGAAGATGCATCAAGATAAGATAACCTTATCAAGTGTACATATTGAAGAAAACCCTGATTGAACTATGAGAACTCTGATTCCCATCCAAACCAAATACATAGAATGCATTTATAAGGCCCAAGCTCCAATAGGAATCCAGTTCAGTGTATGACCCTCTATGTATCTGACACTCAAACCCATGGGAACCAAACTCTCCTATGGGTTTATCTCCATTCTACATCCATGAGAATACTTAGAATTTAAAATAATTACAAGGACTCTGATTCCTGATATAATCAGGATATATATGATTCCCTCCTAAGAACTAAGATCCATATCAAACACCCCATAAGGGCTACCCAAATGCATTAGTCCCGCATACATATGTAGTGAGACCAATTACTTGTTATCCCTTGTTTCTCGCAGCAATCATGGCTCATATGGTCTTAGGGTTTTGCAACAATTATATTATTCACATTATGAATTCTCCCCCATCATGGAAAAAATTAGCAAACAATCACCATTTGACGAAATGATATGAATACCCCCATACAAGGGAATCCACCTCAGGGCATGTCTCGAGGGAACAATCAAACTATGCTGACTCTGATTCGTGCTATAAACCTGATATATAGGATTTTTTCTTAAGGCATTAGCTGCATACCCAGTTCCTAATTTCGATCATATATATTCCTTTAATATAATGTTAAACATCACTGTTTCAATGAACTATGTGGGTTTTGATTTCTGTTATAAATAGGATATGTAGGATGCCTCACAAAGGTTTAATCCCATACTCGAGATATTAATTTCCTCCTTGGATGGAAGTTAAATTCATAGTGCCCAGTTATACAGATTCAAAAAATAAGTCACTACTCATTTTATAATAAATAATGAGAATCAGATGAATAACTTTAGATACATACATATGGACTTGTTAATATACCTCCCTTTACCTATGGAAGTATTCAACAATTGATCATTTTTTATGGTAATAGGTCTCCTATCAGGATTAGTAATAGATACTCAATCATATCTTAAATCTCTTAGAGAGTCCTAAAGTATAAAACAATTCACCCCAAAGGGGTGTAATGATCATAAACTCTTATCCTCTTAACCAATGTGTGCTCCTATGTGCCATTGGTTCTAAAATCCCAATTTACTACCAACATCTTGAAATCATATTTATACCGTGTTATGGATGGGGGGTCCATTGGAAACTTCTACAAAAAGAACATGTTGAACTGAGAATAGGTGATTGTGCAACCATCCTAGCACCCCCACAATCAACCCTCAAAAGAAATAAAAAATATTAAACTTAGGGTGAAAGAAATTAATGATAGAATAAGTGAGACATTATAGGTGATGGGAACTTTGTCTCCTAATCCTGGGGCACCGCGTATTCTATGATCAAAACAAAAATGGTGAACCAAACATTAATCCATCAAATAATAAAAATGATCAGTTGACCATGAATCAGAACATTTCATTTTTCACCTCCTATGTGAATAAAAATTTCTGACTTGATGTTAAATCCTCTGTATTTATGGTTCTCATGAAATAAGACATTCTCTCCATTAAAATCCTAAGCAAGAAAAATGGATAAATTAGGAATAATAAATAAAAGTTTTGTTACTTGTGCATATCATATTGATCATTTATCATACTCGGGATGAGGCACTAATTTTTGAACTTGTTCTATGTTTCCTTTATGACAATAGATAACACTCTCACACTAATACAAAATAGGCTATCAATATTGTTAAAAAGGGAATTTATCAGTTCTAGAGAAGCACTGACTATTGGAGTGATGTTAAAGCACTAGTCCTTTATTGGTTCTAAAAAGTGTTGATAAAGGACCATTTATCAGTGCTTCAATAAGCATTGATGAAGGAATCATTTTCCAGTGCTGATAAAGGGGAATACTACAGTGTATTGTTACAGCACACTGGCCCACCAGTGAATCATTCTGTAATAGCACACCACAGCACCAAAAAACACCAAAAAATCAGAAAAATAAAGTATGAATATAGAATTTAAATGAAGAGAAAACAATCTAGGCTCATTTTCTCAGTTTTGGTGATATGATGTGTGTTTTATACTAAAATGATACTTATATATTAAAAGAAATCCACGTGGTGTCATAATGGTCACACCATGTATAGGACTAAGTTGTGGATGATTCGTAATCCTATTAAATGACTTATTGATCATTTTCCTAAAGTTTCAAAAAAAATCAAATGTGTCAGCCCAGTTTTGAGTACGTCACTTGTCTTTTTTAATAAAATTCTATTTTAAACTGAAAACATGCACTTTGACTCATACCAGCCATATCGTGTGATGATTTAATGTGATACCAATTCCTACACACAAAAAATTACTTATGAATCATTTTCCTAAATTATAAATACGATCCAACTGTGTTTACTCAATTTTTTGTGATTGATAATTTTTGAACTAAAATGATGATTTCAATTTTATAACAGACATATTGAGTCATACCAGATACATTGTGTGTCATATTGTGGTAGGGCTGATTACTACATGTCATAAATTACTTATAGATCATTTTCTTAAAGTATCAAAACAATACAAATGTGTTTTCTTAGTTTTGAGTAGATGAGTTTTCCTTTTTACTAAAATTGATGTCAATTTGAAATAAAAAAAGATTCACTTTGAGACATATCGATCACACCATGTGTTGAATTGAGTTGAAGCTAATTATTACACATCCCAAATAGCTTATGGATTGTTTTCCTAAATTATCAAAAGAATCTGAATGCGTTTACTTGGTTTCGAGTATGTCACATATCTTTTTTACAAAAAATGTCATTTTAAACTAGAAAGACACACTTTGACTCATACTGATCATATAATGTATTATTTTTATGTGAGAAGGACTTATAGACATCAAAAATTACTTATGAATCAATTTCTTAAATTATCAAAAAAAATATGATCTTTTTTTCTCAGTTTTCCGTGAGTGACATTTTTTGAACTAAATTGTCAATTTTAAATTGATAATGAACACATTGAGTCATACTGGTAACAACATGCATTATATTGAGTTGAATCTAATTCCTACAGATCAAAAATGATTTATAGATTTTTTTTCCTAAAGTATCAAAATAATATGAATGTGTTTACTTAGTTTTGAGTAGGTCGGTTGTCCTTTTTATTAAAATTGATGTCATTTTTAAATAAAAAGATGCAAATGGAGTCATACTGGTCACACTATGCATCAGATATATGAATGATTTCTAAATTTCTCAAATTACATATGAATCTTTTTCCTAATGTATCAAAATAATCTAAATGTGTTTGCTTGGTTTTGAGTAGGTGAGTTGTCCTTTTTACTAAAATTGATGTCAATTTTAAATAAAAAGACATACTATGAGTAATATCGGTCACACTGTGCATTATATTGGTGTGAGACTAAATATTACACATCCCAAATGTCATATGGACAATTTTCATAAAGTATAAAAACAATATGAATGCATTTTATCACTTTTAAGTATGTGGCATGATTTTTTTACTAAATTGTCATTTTAAACTGAAAACACGCACATCGTCACAGACCAATCACATCGTGTATAGGTTTGATGTGAGACTAATTCATACACATAAAAAATAAATTATGAATCAATGTAATAAAATATCAAGAAAATATGAGAGAATCTTCTCAGTTTTCTGTGACTGAAATTTATTTAGCTAAATTGTCAATTTTAAATGGATAACAGACACATTGAATCATACCAGGAACACAATGCATCAGATTGAGGTGAAGTTGATTCCTCCATGTAAAAAATTACATGTGGATTTTTTAACTAAAGTATAAGAGCAATATTAATGTGATTTCTTAGTTTTGATTTGGTCATTTTCCCTTTCTATTAAAATTGATGTCATTTTTAAATAAAATGACGCACAGGGAGTCATACCAGTCACACCGTGCATCAGATTGAAGTAAGACTGATTCCTACACATCTCAAATGACATATAGATCATTTTAATAAATAATTAAAACAATCAAAATGTAGTTTCTTGGTTTTGAGTAGGTGAGTTTTCCTTTTCACTAAAATTGATGTTAATTTTAAATAAAAATACACACTTTGAGTTATATCGATCACACCATGCATCCAATTGAGGTGTGACTAATTCTTACACATCTCAAATGGGTTATGGATTATTTTAATAAAATATCAAAATAATATTAATGAATTTATTTGGGTGTGAGTATGTCATGTGTCTTTTTTACAAAAATATCATTTTAAACTGGAAACACGCACTTTGACACATAACTATCGCAGTGTGTATCATTTTGAGGTGATACTAACTAATACACGTCAAAAATGACTTATGAATAAATGGCCTAAATTATGAAGAAAATTGGAGCATGTTTTCTTGGTTTTCATTGAGCTATATTTTTTGAACTAAACTATCAATTTTAAACTGATAATGAATATATTTAGTCATACCGGGCACACTATGTGACAGATTGAGGTGCAGCTGATTCCTACACATCACAAATGACTTATAGATCATTTTCCAAAAGTATAAAAAAAACTAATAACGAAATTTCGTGGTTTTTAGTGGGTCATTTTTCCAATTTATTTATTTTTTTGTCATTTTTAAATAAAAGAGGCACTTGTAGTCAATATTGTCACATTGTGCATCAGATTGAGTTGTGACTGATTAACATACATCTCAAATGACTTATGGATCATTTTAAAAATGTATCAAAACAATATGAATCTATTTTATGAGTTTTGATTAAGTGATTTTCCCTTTTTACTAAAATTTATGTTAATTTTATATAAAAAGACACATTTTGTGTCATTTCAGTCACACCATGGGTAGAATTGAGGTGAGGATAATTATTACACATCCCAATTGTATTATGAATCATTTTCATAAAGTATCAAAAAAATATGAATTCATTTACTCTATTTTTATTCTGTCGTGTGTTTTTCAATAAAATTTCATTTAAACTGGAAACATGCACTTTGACTCAAACGGATCACATCACGTATTGGTTTGACATGATAAAATTTATACACATTACAAATTAATTATAAATAAATGTCCTAAATTATCAAGAAAATATGAGCACATTAGCTTGATTTTTAGTGGGTCACATTTTTTGAACTAAATTGTCGATTTTAAACTGATAATGAACACATTGAGTCATAATAGGTGCGCCATACGTTGGATTGAGGTGTAGCTGATTCCTACACATCAAAAATGAATTATGTATCTTGACATAATTTATGAAAACAATATGAATGAATTTTAAATATTTTGAGTAGGCCAGTTGTCCTTTTTATTAAAATTGATGTCATTTTTAAATAAAAAGATGCAGTTGGAGTCATAATAGCCACACTATGCATCATATTGAGGTACGACTATTTTTTATATGTCTCAAAATATTTATGGATCATTTTAATAAAGAATAAAAACAGTCTAAATTTGTTTTCTTGGTTTTGTGTAGGTCACTTTTTTTACTAAAATGTCATTTTAAAATGAACACACTCACTTTGACCTATACCGATCACATCATGAATCGATTTGATGAGAGAACGATTCCTACATGCCACAAATGACTTATGAATTTATTTTCTAAATTATCAATAATATTATAGAATGTTTTCTTTTTTTAGTGAGTGCTGTTTTTTGAACTAAGCATTCAATTTTAAACTCATAACAGACAAAATTACCCCGAGTAATAATTATTTATAATAAGATAATTTAAAAATTATTATTAATAGTTTTTTTACTTTCATTAGAAAAAATAATATATATATATATATATACATATATCAAATAATATATTGTAAATTTAAATAAATTAAAATAGGATAAATAATATACATACATATATAATTATATTCAAATAAAGTTACTGATATAATTCATATATATAAATATATATAACATATATATATATAATATAAGAAAATTTACTTTATTTATATATTTATTTAATGAGGAGTGACCTACATTTTATAGTTTTTCACAGCGGAAGGCGTGAACCACATTTTGGTTTATTTCTTATCGAGGTAAGTGTGAACATAGTGCACACCACCATCAACCTCTTTTTCCAATCATCGAAAAGCCTGTCATTTTTTTAATAAAATAATACAAATTAAAAGGTCCATATTTGATCAAAAAACATTAAAGAAATATTCAACCAATTATTTTATTAAATTTTTATTCGAATAATTGTAGATAATTTTGAGGATAAAAATTGGAAGTAATTCATTATTAACTTTGACTCCTTGTAAAATAAAATAAATTAATTTATGTAACATACACTCATCAGCTGAAATTACACTATAGGAAACCAAGACCCATGGGTTGCAGAGCACTGCAATTGCATATTATGATTCTTCTGTCTTCAACCTCTCAATTTCTTTCATGCCCTTCACTCTATTGTTTCTTTGCTTGTGTGGATATTTTCTTTGGAAGGAGTTAATGGGAATGGAGGCATCGAGTTAATAAGTAGTTCCAATGGTTTAATTCTCACAAATGGGAGGCATTTCCCCTTTAAGCGAACACAATGAAGTATAATTTCCATCCTCGTCATCTCATCTCCTAAACTGTTATCATTTCATTTTTTTGTTTGATACACATTCTCCATCTCTTGTGGGCATGCACCTATGTTGCTTGAAATACTCTAAGGAGTAGTCATCCATGGGATGAATAATGCATAAAGTACTACAATAAACATAGGTTCATGGCCACAAGAGAGAGGGGATGAGTCTCAAGGTAAAAAAATGCAATAATAACTATTCGGGAGATGAAACTGATGAGGATTACAATTTTAATTCATTGTGTTCTCTACAAGAGAAAATGCCTCCCATTTATGAGAATTACAAAATCAACACTAGTTATTAACTCTATGCCTCTATTTAAACTAACTAATTCCATAGAAAATCTCCACATAACTAGAGAAACAATAGAGTAAAGGGAGGGAAAGAAATGGAGAGTTTAGAGACCAAAGATTCATAATATGCAACTGTAGTGCTAAATAGCCCAGGGTCCTGGGTTTTTATAGTGAAATTTCAGTTGATGAGTTTATGTTATTGAACTTAATTTATTTGATTTCACATGGAGGTATATTTAATGATGAATTAATTTCATTTTTATCATCAAATTATCCACAAGGATCCAAGTAAAACATTAATAAAATAATTGGTTGAAGAATTTTTTAATGTTTTTTCGATAAAAACTTGGAATTTTTTAATAGGTTTTATTTTATTAAAATATTTATAGGATTTTATATGACTAGAAAAAGAGGTCAATTGAGGCGTGTACTTCATTCACACTTACCTAGATACACTACTACAAAATAAGGCTATATCCACGGACCTATAGCCACGGTTATATAGGTCTGTAGCTATAGCCAATTTATAACCACGATTTAATTAAGAAACCGTGCCTAAAATCAGTCGTTCCCTTTTTTCCCCCAAAATCTGTCGGGATCCTCCTCGACCCTCCTACCCTTGCCATTTCTCTCCCCCACGATCTCCTCCTTAGCGCTCCCTCCTCCTCTCCGCGACCCTCCTCCCCGACGCCTCCTTGATGCGCCCTCCTCCTCACTGCAACCCTCCTCCCTGACGCCTCCTCGCCGCGCCCTCCTCATCACCGCAACCCTCCTCCCTGACACCTCCTCACTGCAACCCTCCTCTTCGACACCGCTCTTACGATGCCTCCTCACCGCGACCCTCCTCTTCGACACCGCTCTTACGATGCCTCCTCGCCGCGACCCTCCTCCCCAAAGCCTCCTCACCGCGACCCTCCTCCTCGCTGTGACCCTCCTCCCTGACGCATCCTCCTCGATGCCTCTCTTCTGACGCCAAGGTTGACACCCCCCAGCAACCCTGAAAACCCTTGACCCCTACTCGTCGCGACCTTCCTCACCCCGACCCTCCTCCAGCAAAGCTGATCTGAGCTGCCTCCCCTCCTCCTCCATTCCTGACGGTTCTCCCCCACAACTAGTGGTAATCCCCTATCTTCATCCCCATCCACCATTCTTTACCCTCTATTATTTTGTTTCAATATAACTACTTATTGGTGCTTTAATTCTTGATTTTGGGGTGTGCTACTGGTTATATTTATACTCACCCTTACGTGGGTTCATCTTGAACATATAATGTATTATGAAAATGGTTGTTTTTATGGAGATTTAGGCAGACATAGTGTAGATGGTGTGTATTGGTTCTTGGTGGATGTGGTGTTTAGACTGTTTTTAGAATTGAGGCCTCATGATTAGACTTAATTATCTATTTTGGTTAGATTAGACCTACCTACTAGTTATTGGGCCTATATTTTTTCCTCTTTACATTGATTGAGTTCTTTATACTTTATTGTGGGACATTATAGGTTTTGCATGCATTTAAAAATTTCAGCTTTTTACTCTTCCAAATTACTCTACTCTGCTTGGAAATATGTGTGCAAATATATAGGTTCATTAGTTTAAGTTCTCCCATATATTTAATATGCCTACTCAGTGATAGTCATCAGTCCCTGGCCAATTACATGTGGTTTTACTTTGAAAGGTATTAATTGTTGTCAATCTTTATCCTGACTTGCAGCAATCAAAGTGGGTTACCACAAGATCATTAAGTTTCTATAGAAAAATGCAATAAACTAGAGATATAATTATTCACTGGAAACAGGTATGTTGTTGTTTAATTTTTATTTTATTTTCTTTATCACATTGGCCACTTAGGCTTTTACTGCTTTCTATGGATGGAGGGTTGTTATATTCTGCGAAGCGGGACAAAAGGGAACTGGAGGCGGCTACACGGTTTTCTTTGTAGGGGAGGGAAATCAGGGTAGTGGAGAGATTAATTTGTGTGTTTCATTTTTTTGTCTTTATACTATGTTGTTTTTGTTTTGTTTTTGTTTTCTTTTCCTTCGGTGTGGACATCCGACGTACGGATGAGTCATACTGAAATATTACCATTGCACCACCCATGTATTTTGGATTTACATGTTTAGTTCAATTTCACTTAGCCTTTTTGAGCCCACTCATTGGCCACAATTTGATAGAGATTCAAAGAGTATGAGGGGGTGTAAAGGGGGTGATGGGGAGTGTTGTGGGAAAATAAATCTCATAAAAATGAAATATCAATTGAACAAATTAATAATTAGGGAATTGATAGATACCCCTATGAAGTTTCATACAATGGGTTCTGCCCAGAGGTGCACGTGGGGGCTGTCTGGGGGTGCACGGGGGGCTGTCTGGGGGTGCAGGGGGGCTGTCTGGGGGTGTACGGGGGGCTGTCCGGGGTTCTGTGCATGGGGGAAGGGGGGCTGCATTATATAATTTGGGAAATGATTTAAAACGGAATTGGATTTTAGGATTTTTTTTTTGTCTTATGATGAAATTCATGAGGTGTTTTAAAAATAGAGGAGAACTTTATGAAGTTTGAGTGACACATCATACTTGGTCGTTTTTATATCCATGTATGGGGTTTCCCTCTTTTTATTAAAATATTTGTTTGAACCAAGACACTCTTTAAGTTCCGTTAGACTTTTAAGATGGGTCCCATGTTGTGTGACTATTTCACATGGGATGTGATATTTAAACAACACATTGTCTAAGAAACAGAGGCAATTCCATAGTGTCGTTAGAGTTTATTTGGTTCTCTGCTGAAAAACAGTTCAAAGTTAAAAAACACATTGTCTAGGAAACATTGGCAATTCCATAGTGAACTGCTAGAGTCTCGGTCCAAAGGTATATTCAAGGCTTAATATATCACTCATCTTGATGGGGAACATGTGTTTTATGCTTCTCTAGCTAGTGAGTCACTAGATAAAAAGGGTCCTTTGATATAATAATACATTCAAAGATCTAAAAGTTTAGTATCATAGGAAAATTAGGTTAATAAAACACTTGTACATAATAATAAAAATTATTTAGCAACTAGGGATGGATAGAGGGGGGCAGGGGCGCTGTACAGTATATGGGGGCTGGGTGGAGGGGGGCTGGGGGCTGGGGGCAGGGGGTTGGGTGGAGGGGGGTAGGGGGCAGGGGGCAGGGTGGAAGGGGGCAGGGGGGCAGGGGGCAGGGGGGAGGGGGGCAGGGGGTAGGGTGGGGGTGCAGGCGGGGTGCAGGGGGGTTGTGCAGGCTAGGGGGCTGGGTGGAGGGGGGCATGGGGCAGGGTCATGGTGCAGGGTGGAGGGGGTAGGGGGCAGGGTGGGGGGCAGGGGGAAGGGGGCAGGGTGGGGGGCAGGGGGGAGGGTGGATGGGGGCAGGGGCAGTGGGCAGGGTGCAGTGTGGAGGGGTGCAGGGGGGTACGGGGGCAGGTTGGAGGGGGGCAGGGGGCAGGGGGGAGGGTGGAGGGGTGCAGCTGTGGGCAGGTTAATTAAATAATTCATCAATATATAATAGAGGGAATTGATTATTTAGAATCCCATGATTCAGGTGAGGATAATTTATATACAAACACATACATCATTTACACTATATTATAAATTGAACTGATGCTTTCCAAGGGGACACACTTGGAAGAACAAAACCACACTTCAATAGACCATCAATTTATACCTGAATTTACATCAAATTAAAATGAATCATCTAATATGAAGTCATAGAGTTCATTAATTCAACTAGTAGTATCTTTATAAAAAATGTCACATTAATTAGGTGACACAAAAAATACAATAGAAAGACATCATGATTCTACAACATCAACTGAATCATCTAAAATAGTGGATCCTAGAGCATAAAACTGACCACAAACTCCATAATAAAAAATATTTTTAAATGTTAACTATTGATGAATATATACTATACAATAAAAGATAAAAATTTCTTTAGTAGGATCCAATGGAAAACCCCACTAGATTAAATAGATAGCAATGGATGAGACATACTCCAGAATGATTGGCTACAATTTTTTCCAAACAGTTGGGAACTAATGAAAGTAGATCTTTAATGTAGAAAATCATGATGAGTACAAACTCATGATAATGTGGCCATATATTATGACCTCCCATGACCTATGTTGTTTCTATCTGATCGGCATATAGTAGAAACATAAATAGTGTGACATGTTCCTCGATCTGAAAAAAATACACCCTGTAAATTACCCTCCAGAGCCTCCTCATCAAGAATATAGATTTGAGTAATTTTGATGTTGGGTCATGAAATATATCTAAAACAATCACTTAATGATTCTTAACAATTTAAGGGTAAGAAACTTTTAGAATATACCTGCCATTACAGTTGAAGAAATAAAATTTTCACCAAACTATCCCAATATTTCTACAACGAAACAATCTAATCTTCACAATATCTAAAGAACAATAACAACCATTGCCAATATTTTCCAAACAAAATTTTCACCACAAATGAATCCTAGTTCCCCTTTTTATCAGAAGTGAAAATGAATGATATGTTAACCTCCTCTAAAAATTCATTTTTCAATGCATATAAAATCAAGCACCCATATATTGGTACTCTGGTGTTATTTTTTTTTAACATTGTCTTCTAATTCTAACCATCATTTGAATCAACTCTATGCTTGTATTATGACTCAAAAAACATATCATCTACACCATGATGATAATTTTGATATCGTACTGAGTATATAACTAAAAAATATTAAAGGAATATAGACTCATAAACCTATAATTTAGAATATTCATGGTTTATTACTAGTATTATTATAATATTACAGTTACACATAATCTCATAGCCTACCCTTTTTAAAACACGTATGAATTGAATAATGATTATGTATCATCTCTCATATTTATACTCTGCAACTAGTATCACTTCACTTAGTTTTCCAACTATACATGAATGTGTTTTCATTGGATCATTGGGGCCCCTAAATACATGTATTAAAGCTGAAATACCTTAGTTATGTTTGGTACATGGATCATCTTACAATATTCCCATAACTTATTGTCCTCAACATTGCCTACCTCTAATCTCTATCTCTTCCCTCTATATAATCTTTTTATATCAACTTATCATGACCGTCCCCCCATTGGTGAAACTCCAACACACCGCGGTCAAGCTACGGTCACGCCGCAGTCACGCCGCAGTCACGCCGCGGTCACGCTGCTATCACGCCACGGTAATTCCATGATTTGGCCTTGCTCCGGCTACATCCAGCCCACACCATCCCCCTTCCACCTTCATTTCAGCCCACTGCCTCCAACATTCTAGCCCGCAACAGCCCCCCCCTGCCACCTTCAAATCAGCCCGCACCATCCACCCAACATTGAAACCATCCCTCTTCCACCAGCATTCCTGCCTCCTCCCGCTCCCTTTTCTCCTGGCCAGAAGATGCTGCCCCGTGGATGTCGCTGGACCAGGCCAACACGTCGCGGTCACGCCGCGGTCACGCCGCGGTCACGCCGCGGTCACGCCGCGGTCATGCCGCGGTCACACAGCGGTTACACCATGGTCACACTATGGTAATGTCGTGATTTGGCCCTTCTCCAGCCACATCCAGCCCACACCAGCCTCCTTCCACCTACATTAATATTCTCCTTGGACAAATCTTCCATTATGCTATTTCTTGCCTCTATTTTCACATACAAGCAAGGCTTTTTGGAATGAATCTATGTTTTTATCATTCTTCCATGATAGAAGAACTGATCCTTTTTATATTTAGCACTTGTCTTAGACTTCTTAGGTTTATTACCCAAGGATGTATGATCTGCCTTCTTTAAAAACTTCTTGGGAATAGTGTTTCCAACTTCATTTTTTTTAAATTTTCCAAAGGAAGTTTTCTTCCATTTTTCATCATCGTTGGTGTTCATTATCCATTTGTTTTTGACACATTCTTAGATGATCATGCTCCATTCTAGTGACCACACTCAATTAAAATACAATAGTGATCTTAAATCCGTTTTTACTCATGCATATTTATCTATTACCCATGGTTTAAAAACAAATTCTGTACAAATATGGGTGTGATGAAATAATGAGAATCCATCCATGGGGGTGCAGGGCGAAGGCATAAAAGAAAACTGAGAAAAAATCACTAAACAACTCAACCACACTAGAAATTCCCAAGGATTTTAGTAGAATGACAACAATGTAGAGTAGGGTAGGATGAAAGTTAGAGTGGGGGGTTATTGTGGTATACCGGTACTCATAACATTGTAGCACTTAACCACCCATCTATACAATAATTGATATGGACCACTGAGGTGATGAGGGGATCTTCATTCCTGTATTTGACCCAACAGTTCATAGATACAAGCAAGGGTGGGAACAACCAAGTTGATGGGATATCCCTTTTCTAAGGTGACCACCATCATTAAAGTATAGATTTAGACATTAGTTATTATTCTCATCTTCTTAACATTGTAATTATTATCCAATTCTTTAATATTAATTCTTGGTATATGATATGGTTTATATTTTCAAAATGTCTCTAAATTTCAATAAATCTTTGTAGATTTAATACAAAACATCACAACTGGTTATGAATTAACCTAAACACTTTTGGGAATTTATTATTATTATCTCTTAGATTTCATATATACTCTTTTTACTATAATCAATCCTCATTCTTGGAACTTATGTATGAATATTCATGAATTTTTATAATTTAAAACATTTATGAATTCCCTAAACCATAATTTTAATATATTTGTTATGATTCTTTTATTAACTTGTTATTGATGATTACTTAATATCTTATGAAACAATACATATAATGTTAAGTCATTTTCAAGATTATTTATTTAATGTATGTTTATCTGTTTCATAATGGATAGATATTGTATGTACTACATTTATTGGATCACTGATGAATTTCAGAAGGAGTTACAATATTTTTTGGACTTTGCATTCACTAATGATTCAGATAGCGGATTGATTCGATGCCCGTGTTTTGATTGTGTCGGAAGACCTTGGTTATCTCATGATGAAGTGAGTTACCATATCAATAAAAGTGGTTTCTAAAAAAATTATTATGTGTGGTATCACAATGGAGAAAAAGCTCAAGTGTTGAATGAAATCGATTCAGAGGAAAAGATTGGTATGAAAAAACTGATTTCTGATCGGTTTCCTTTTGTTTCTAAAGCTAGCTCTTCATGTAGACCAGTGCATGAGGAAATGAATACTGGAACACTGTTCTCATCTATTAATCAGGATGATGACGTTGAGAGTGTTAGAAAGCTGATGGAAGATGCAAATACCCCAGTATATCAAGCATGTGAAAAATGAGCAAACTTGAGTTTTTAATGCGATTATATCATGGGAAAAAAATGTATGGATTTAGTAATACTGCGGTCAACTATCTCCTTACATTAATTAAGGATTTATAGCCTGATGATGCATGTATTCTAGAAAATGATTACATGTCATCAAATTTGGTTGAAAAATATGGATTTTCATCTAGTAAGATTCATTCTTGTCTCAAAGACTGTTGTTTGTTATAGAAGGAGAATGCAGACTTGAGTCAGTGAAAACAGTGTGGCACATCAAGGTGGAAGACTGATAAAGACGGATCTCAATCATTCATACCATAGAAAGTGATGTGGTACTTCCCTTTAACTCCCAGGATTCAAAAAAATTTATGTCAGAACAAATGTAAAAGAATATGAGATGGTATGCAGATGAAAGAAATAAGGATAACGATGAAATAGTGCATCCTACAGATGGGTTGGCTTGGAAGAAATTTGATAGGTTACATCCTGATTTTGCAGCCGACCCACGAAATGTTATATTGGGATTATCCTGTGATGGTTTCGACCCATTTCGCCAAATGCGTACTGCACATAGTACTTGGCCTGTTTTCATTCACATTTATAACTTTCCTTCATGGATGTGTATGAATAATCCATTCAATATCCTGAGTATATTGATATCTAGAACTAGTGATCCTGGAAAAGATATTGATATATACTTGCATCCATTAATAGAGGAGTTAAAAGAGCTTTTGATTTTTGGTGCACAAGCGTATGATGCATTCAGAAAGGAGTACTTTATGTTTTTTGCAGCTTGATTATGGACAATAAATGATTTCCCTGCCTACAGAATGATTTCTGGTTGGAGTAATAAAGGGAAATTATCCTGTCCTATTTGTATGAAAAATACATGTTTCCGAAGATTAAAGTTTCTCCGAACTTTCAGCTTCATAGGGCATCTACATTTTCTACCAATGGATCATCCATATAGGAAAAATCGGAGACATATCGATAATACCATCGAGAAAGATGAGACACCTCAATGAATGTTAGGGACTACTATTGTTAAAGAACTTGATGATTTGAATTATGTTCTTGGCAAAAGTCAATCAAATATCAGAAAGCAAAAGCATGCTAATTTGAATTCCAATGGAAATTGGAGAAACAAAAGCATATTATTTGAGTTTCCGTATCGGTCATAGAATTTATTACGTCATTTTTTGGATGTAATTCATATCGAGAAAAACATTTGTGAGATGTTACTTGCTACTATTTTAAATGTCAAAGGCAAAATAAAAGACGATTTGCGATGTCGTCGTGATTTGATGGATTGGGGTATAAAAGCAAGACTTCATCCTGAGTTAATTGGTCAAAATAAGTGGAAAGTCCCTATTGCCTGTTATTCGATGAAAAATGTGGAGAAAAAACAATTTCTTTAGGTCTTGGAAAGTTTGAAGGTTCCAGATGGTTATTCAAGTAATATTTCGAAAAGGGTGAATACACAAGATGTGAAACACAAATCTCTTAAAACCCATGATTACCATGTCTTGTTACATGAGTTGATTCCCATTTCCATTCGCCATTTACTTTCACATAATGTTAGAGTTGCGTTGATTAAGTTATGTCAATTTTATTGAGATCTTTGTGCCAAAAGATTGAGCAGAAGTGTTGTTCAGAAATTGCAGAGAGATGCACCGATTATTCTTTGCGACTTGGAGAAAATTTTCCCACCGTCTTTTTTCACATGTATGTTACATTTGATTGTGCATCTTCCCACGAAAGTTCTATTTGGTGGTCCTATTTCGAGTCGGTGGATGTATCCTACCGAAAGAATGACGTTTACATTGAAATATTATGTGATAAATAAATATCATCCTGAAGGCTCTATTGTGAAATGTTATTTAGCACAATAATGCATGGATTTATGTTCATCATACTTGGCTAATGTCACTACGAGGTCTAATCGACTAATGAGAAGTGAAGATGGGAAATATGACCCCATTGAGCCTGCATTTCCTTCACTGCCCCAAATAGGGGAGATATCTGGATCGTACTCATTGTGTACTTTAAGCAAGGAAGAGTGGGAAATGGCACATCGCATAGTATTATTCAACGGTGGTATGCTTGATGATTATATCAAGTAAGTAAACTAATAAATATGTATTTTTTCATTGTGTGATTTCTTTATATCTTCTGACATTTTAATGCTTTCATATCTGTAGAGAACATTTAGAAATTATTAAAAAGAGATATCTCTCTCTATCTATTAAGAGGAAGGAACTATTGCACAACAAAGATTTTGCTGCCTGGTTAAAGTCAAAGGTAATAGATTTATTTTTCTTCTTCTCATAACATAATCACATGTCTCTATTTAATATTCTATGTTGGTATCTTTTAGGTTTTAACTCTACCAATGATTGAAGTATCAGATGAAATAAAATCATTGTCCTTTGGTCCATACGATGTGGTACGTGATTATAAGTCAATGGTTGTTAATGGATTTAAATTTTTTATAAATAGTTGTGCAAAAAAATGGCAACACAGCATAACGGTGTCACGATAAGCACCACAACAGATTGTCATGTGAGTGCATCAGACATGCAGCCTCGATCAGAAAATATATCATATTACAGTGTTGTTGAAAGAATCATTTTATTAGATTACTATGCACATGGCCGTGTCGCAATGATGAAATGCAAGTGGTTTGATTCAATGACATGACAAGGAATGTATATTGATAACTGTGGATTTAGAGTGATTGATATGAACCACCAGCTTTGTACCAATGAACCTTATATTCTTGCGTCACAAGCTAAACAGGTGTTTTATGTAATTGACCTGTTACAACCACAATTTGGTGTTATTGTTGATGTTATTCCTAGACATATTTTTGACGAAGGCATGGATGACAATGATGTTGTGGATGAACCTGTCGGTATTTATTCTAATGTTGCATTTGATGATACAGATGATGCAATTGTTCGAAAAGATTGTGAACCAGAAATTGTCACAGACCCTACATAGCATTGACACATTTGTAAGTATTTACTTGATATTATCGCAATATTGTATGTGTTTTTTTTAACTTCCATACATGATATCAAAATAACTAGTATATTTTATACCATTATCGAATATAAAACTATTAATAGCCTCACCAATTTATGTTTAACCACTTCTCTAGTAAATCTTGAACCTAGAAAAGTCTTGATATTTTATCAATATAAATATCACACATGAAAATGTATCTCATTGTTTTATGATACAATTGTATTATTTAACATTTCTCATTATTTCTATTTATTTGAGAATATTATTTTAAATTTCCAGGTCAAAATGTCTGATTATGATGATACTAGAAGGAGTAGAAGAATACTGAGAAATGAATAACATAGGTCTCCTCCTGGAAACAATTTAAGTACAAATTATGTTTTAATATTATGGTCTTTCATATTATTTATCTTGTTATCATTCATTTTATTTTATCATCTATGTTATTTTAGGCTGCATTGTCGAGGAGACGCTTGGATTATGCCACTGAGGATGATATTTTGGCAGGGGTACTGGTTCTACAGGTTAGCCTACTACTACACCACTTGAGACACCAGGAGTCCATCCTCCCATTATGCCACCTCCATATTATCCATACCCACCTTTTCTGTATCCCTTTTTGCCCGCACCCACATCCGATGGTAGTTCTCAGACTCTCATCCCTCATTTTCTATTCCCACCATCCACTGTACAGGGTATTGTGCCCCCATATATCCCACTGCCATATCCATATCCATATCTACCCTCATCTGTACAGGGTTATCCATCGGGTTTTCTTCCTCCATCAGTACACTTTGCATTTACTATACATAGTACTTCTGTAGATATCTCACCTACCATGGAGGCTGCCCCCCTCCAGACACAGCACTTCAGGGGTCAAAAGATCCCCCATCTACTAGTATTTGATTAAACATTACTGTTACTGATTAATGATAAATTCATATATATTATTTTCTTTTATTTTTGGTTTCATGATTAGCTACAGCCTCTACCAGACGAAGAGGCCGCACAAAAATGCACAAGGTTTGGAATTGGAACACGCAAATCATAGTTTATTACAATGAGGACAATGTTATAGTTAATAAAAATGGAACGGAATGAAAAAGTTTTATGGGAACACTTGCTAGACACATCAATATCATTCTGGTTCAACCGATAAGTTGGAAGGCAGTTGGACAACAAATAAAGGACAAATCCTGGGCAGATATTTTGGTATGTAATGTTAATCATCTTTTATATATATATAAATTTATAATATTTTCTTAACAAATATTATTTCCATTGCAGATTCGATATAATTTTTCTGATCGACAAAATGAAAAGGCTACAAGGATAATGGATTTAGGTGAAATGTGGCGAGCCTACAAGTATGATTTATATCTTGGTTGGAAAAAGAGAGTTGGTACAGAGCTTGAAGAAGTACCAGTGATTCAAGATTGCCCAATATGACAATATAAAGAGATGATCAGCTATTGGAAGAGTCCATCATTTAAGTTGTTTGTTAAATTTATATATATATTCATTTATTTATTTGAAAATGATTTTAAATTACTTGTTTTATTTATGTTAATGAATTTATATAATTATTTGTTTATAGGAGAAATCAAACAGAAATAAAACAAACAAGAGTGAAATGAAACAAATTTATACTCGCGAACACACTTCATTACTAGATCATGAGAAAACGCAGGTAATTTAACATTTAAAATATTTAGCTTTGTTTACTGTAATTTTTTTAACTTCCAATTTTGATTTATTTCTTTTTTTTCAGAAAAAAGCATCGAATATTGAGGGTCGCGTTCCTCACTCAACTTTGTTTTGTATAAGCCAGAAAAAAAAAGATGGTACTGTGCCAAATCTCGACACTGAGAAGGCGATTGTAAGTATATTTAAATTTCTTTGATTTTTACTGAATTTAGTTCCTTATATTATTTTATCATTTTAATTTATGTTATATATCAATCAACAGAATGCTTTAGAGGCATTGGAAGAAAAATAATTTGACAATTTGGGCCCAAACTATCATCTACATCAGGTATTAGGAGATGAGCATCAGGGTAGAGTGCATTGTTGACCTGGGAAGAAGATTTTACCATCTCGATAATGGTCTACTAACGTTTCTTCGAGTACTAGTTCTGGTTTTTTCATAGTGGAACAAATGAATTCTGCAATCAAAGAAGCTAGTCAAAAATCAGAACAGTCGATAACTGCAAATATGATGAAATTTATGTCTGCCCTTTCTTTTACACGTCCACCAGAATCAGCTGCAGTGGTTGATGCCTTTTTGAAGTTTATGTGTTCTGCTAATGTAGATTCTTCTGTTGGAGCTAGAGCCGGACCTAGTGCTGGACCCGGTGCTGGTGCCGGTTCGGATGCAGATGTCGATGATAATGTTGGTGTTGTGAGAGGTGGTGATGGTGTTTCTGTAAGAGTTGTGGATGAGGGTTATCATGATTCTGATGATACTGATATTGAGACTCACTTTTGATGTAAATTGTATTTTTGGATTGGTAATGTATGATGAGTTCCATGAATCCGATTATACTGATTTTTTGATCAATATCATTAATATTTACCATATCTTATTGGGAATGATAATGACTACTAACCTGTAGATCTACCTTAAGCTAACTATGTCTAGTATTAGATATATCCCTATCGTCATGACTTCTCAATCGATAAGTTTATTTAACTACCTCAGTTAAAGCCATGTATTCAAATTCAGTAGTTGAAAGTGCAACAATAGATTACATATTTCAATTCTATAAATGAAACCTCAAAATTGAGTAAACATATTAACCTGAGAAAGTAAGGGACAGGGAGCAAGAAATGGTGAGGATGAAGATTCAGACAAGTCCAAATCAGAGGTCCATGATGAAGATGAAGACGAATAAGAGGGCAGCAAAGAGGTTTGTGATAACCTGAGCTATGTGTGTTTCATGGTGTCTTGCATTTATTTGAATCTCTGATTTGCAGGAGGAAAAGGAGTATCCGTTAGGAGAGAAGAAATGCATGGCGTACCCTTTGTTTATTTCTGTTTTTCTCAGTATTATGTTTCGTACTAGTTATGAGTAGCGATGTGGAGTGTTAGAGAATGACTATTTTGCTAATTGTAATTGACGGTTAGAGCACCATCTATGTCTTCTAAATCCCTAAATAGATTCTGCTATCTCCATTTCATCATAACTGCATGTTTTTCTTCTTCGTTTTGTTTTTTAAATGTTGTTGCTTTACTGGATCCAATTCATTTAGCTAATTATACATGCTAACTTGTATCCTTTCAAGCTTATCTTAGCTAGAGGGTCTTATCGTTTACATCTTTGCAAGCTTACTTTGTTAGAATATCTCACATATAGTGCTTAGTTAGTGGTGTATTACCATGTTACAATGCCATTAGTGTTCTATTGAAGTTTCTAATATGTCCAATACATTGCGTACTAACTGTAATCCTTCTTAAGTGATAACTTGATCCATTGGTTGCTTTTCATTATGATCGTGCCTTGTGTATTGTCTTGATTTTCATTATTGTGGCGTATTGGTTTAAATTGCATTGTAATGGGATGCTATGGGGAATTTGATATCGTATGAGCGTTGTTGGGTGAACCTTTGGGCTACAGTTTTAGGTTGTGTGATTTTCTAGGATTGTGTGCAGGTGGGGGGGGGCAGGTGGGGGGGCAGGGGGAGGGGGTGTGCAGGTGGGAGGGCAGGGGAGGGGGGTGGGGGTGTGTAGGTGGGGGCAGGGGGCAGGGAGAGGGGGCAGGGGGTGTGCAGGTGGGGGGAAGGGGGGTGTGTTGGGGCAGGGGGAGGGGTGTGTGCAGGTAAGGGGGGAGGCAGGTGGGGGGGGGGGCAGGGGTCAGGGAGAGGGGGCAGGGGGTGTGCAGGTGGGGGGTGTACTGGGGTAGGGGGAGGGGTGTGTGCAGGTTGGGGTAGGTGTGGGGGCAGGGGGAGTGGGTGTGCAGGTGGGAGGGCAGGCGAGGGGGCAGGGGGGTGTGCAGGTTGGGGGCAGGGGGGCAGGGGGAGGGGTGTGTGCAGGGGGGGCTTGTGTATTGTCTTGATTTTCATTATTCAGTATTGGGATTTACATATCAATCTGAATATTCTCTGTTCATTTTTGATTATGGATTTATGTATCATTTATCATGTACATTTGACACATTGATCAAATATCAATCTAAAGTTGTTATATCTCACTCTTTTTCCTATTATTTACTTACAGGTGGTTACTTATGATGAGGTCGATTCTACCCACCACCATAGAAGGCAGTGAGTTCAACATCAGATTCAGGTAATGATTCTTCCATTTTTATTCTTTGGCTCAATTTTAATTTGGCTTTTTGTGATTTTTGGGTTACCTATCTTTTTTCAGTGCTTTTTGGATCTTTTTGAGGACAGTGAAGCACCACATGACTGGGATATCCTCTCAACCTGCGGGCATGTGGCCTTTTAAAAGTTCATCACAAGGCCCGTCTCCTTAGTTCAGTTTGGTCCAGGTTAGGTTTGCTAAGTTATTTTTTTCATCAGTGGATGTGTATTCCCCTCTATTGTTAGACCACAAAATAGTTACTATTTGTCCAATACCATTCTCATCTCTTCATCGATACATTTTCATGCAATAAAACACTTGATTTTTCCTATGTATGGCCATCACACAATCAATTATACTATAATCATCAATGAAAATAATGAATTACATATCTCTATTTTAATCGGAAACATTTATTGGACCGAAAACATCTGTATGGATGAGATCAAGAAGATTTTTTGACCTTTTCTTCTTTGGCAGATCTGAACTACAGACCAACTTCCCTCATATCCAATAATCACAAGTATTTTCTTGTTAATGATTTATACAAGGGATATCCATGACTATATTTAGCTTATTTATCTTTTCCATGTCTTGTTAATTAATGTGACCCAACCTCTCATACTATAATTTGTTTTCTTTTTCAATTATCATGTAGAAAATGTTCTATTTATTATTAACCTGATATAAGTTTCCATCTATTATACATATTTTAATAATATAATTCCATGTACTTCCTTTGATAGTGCACCCATTTTTATTAAATGACCCAATCAATACCAAGTCACATAGTTGACACGCACTTGTAAGATTGTGACGCAGTCCATCCATATAGAGAACTTCAGTTTTTTTTCACCTCTCTATTAGCCAGTTTAGTACTTCCACTACTGTTGATCTTCAAAGAACCGTCATTTTAGAACCATACTATTCCATCAACCATTTTCTTAACAATCATTAATAGGTATGTTTTTTCCATCATATGGGATGAACATCCGCTATTAAAAATCCAAGTGTTTCACATGAGCCTCAGCCCAGTTGGTGAGGTATTTTTAATTACATCCACAAGACCCAGGTTCAAAACCAGGTAGAGGCATATTTTAGGGGGTACTATAGTAGTACTATATCAGGTACTGTTCGGTACTGTATTAGTGGGAACTATTCACCTTGCGCCACAAGTTTGGGCTTGGAGTCCTTAAGGATTTTGGGCCACCCATGACTTCGGGTTAGTAGGGCTTTCAGGCCACCTTTAAGGCCTTTGCGCCACATCAAGGCCTTTGGGCCACATGTAGTTTCTCCAGACTCACTACAAAAAAAGGAGCAGCCACAAAAGATAATTTAGAGCAGGTTCACTCATCAGAGAAATGCCAAATGGATTTTTCAGAATGAGAGTGTATGACTATGCCATCGAGACCAGCCTATGCTTGCACGGGAAGCCTATCCAGACGAACATGCGAAGGTGGAGAGATACCATCATGATAAAGATGCTAGGGAGGGGCAGTTCCTTGTAGATAGTCTGGTTAAATTCCCTAAGACCTTCGGGTCATGTAATATTCTTTTAGATGTGAAAAAATATCTATAAGCGCAACACCATCTGGTTGACGAGTATTGGATTGTGTTTGAGTTCTATATGTATTGTTCATTCCTTTCCTCTGCCTACAATAAACAGATTTATGGCCAAAATTAGAACAATGAAAAAAATATCTATAGACATTATTTCTTCTATAAGAGGTAGGATATGGATTATTTCTCCTTTGTTCACTTCCTTACTCTTCCCCATTCCAATAGCACCTTTCCTCTTCATAGTAGGACATGGTATGGCCTATATAGACACAAAATTGACATTTCTTAAGATGAAATGTCTTCTCACTTCTATTCCTCCTCATATATCCTTCCATAGAATAATATTTTGACTGCATATAATTTTAGGAAACTTGATGATAGTTTTTAGTTCTCCATTCAATTTGATTTGAGACATTCTTTGTTTCGACTTCAGGTGTATTTACGTTATGTCCAACATTCATCTTGACTTTATTTTATCCCATTTTTTCAGCATTTTATGATTCACCATCACAACCAATTCCATTTTTTCCCATGCTTGTTGGTATTTTTTCATTAAAAACATTTTCTACTCTATCAAACCCATATTTATATCTCTCCAACATCTTAGCATCTGAGAATTTTCAAAACTGAATTTTATTCTTTGTTTCTTTTTCAATTTGATTCATATTAAAGTTTACTCTTAAGAGTAACAACTTCTTATTAAACACCATCAATAGTCTTGTACTTCTCCACCAGTACAGATGTAAGGTCATTGATGACCTTTTCCTATTCTTCAATTCTAACCTTGAGTTCCACTACATCTTCTTTGCTTTCAAAGGTTGTTGACTGTTCTTTCACTACTTCTTCAAGTCATTCAATTTTAGCCTCAAGCTGATCAATATATTCTGATGATTCTACCATAACTTCTCTCCATTTTTTTCATCTATTACATTGATTATAAATATTACTAAGAGATTCTTTAATTTTTAACTTGAGATCAACATTAGTAAACTAATGATTCTTTTTAGGTTTAACTTTTGATTGTTTTAAATTTTTAACTGTAGCCATCATAGATGCTTGAGTTTCATATTAAAACTATGGTTCATCTTCCTCAAAAAATTCATTGTCATCGTATTATTCATTATAGAAAAATACCCATTTCAATAATTTCATTCCTTATTTGAAGTCTTTATATTGATAAAAACTTTTTTGAGGCTTTTGTGAGTCTCCAAATTCACTTTCATCATCATCTAATTTACCTGAGCACTGAGAGACAATGTTCTTAACTCTACCACAACAAAAACATGACAAGGGTATCTTTCCTTCAAATATTAATTTTACTCTCTTGAATTTAACACCAAATAGTGAAATTATTTCATCCTCCTCATTAGCTACATTAACAAAATATCTTAAAATATGATATTTTTCCATGGATTTGAATGCCATCATCTTGATAACATGACTTGTTGTGCCCTCTGGTTAAACTCTCATTTCTTATGCTACCAAACTGCTCAACAGATAATATAGAGTGATTTTATACAAATCCCTTTCCTCAAGGGATAAAACTCTTTAATTGAAAAGAGGTGAAAGTATTCCTAATATTTTCTTTACTATGACAATGTATTTGATTTCATCACCAAGCCCCGAAATTACTCCTATAAATTTTGCAATTTGATTGAAAAAGGTATCTTCATTTTCATCAAGATTCATTTTTAGATCATTAAACCAATTGTGAAAAACTCAGTGTTTCACTTCCTTCATTTTATTTTCACCTTCATATATATTAGCAAGTTTTTCCCACATATACTTTTTTGAATTAAAACTAATTATAATTAGATAGATTTGATCATAAAGACTATAGTGATGGAATTATAGGCTTTAGAATCTATATCATGAATTTTATTATTTGTATCACTCATAGACATCCCAGTTGGATTAGTGACATGTATTCCTTATGTAGTGGAATAAAGGACATCCATTCCAAGAGATATTAGATGAGATCTAATCATATTCTTCCATATTTGAATGTTTCATCCATAAAATAGGGGTACTCCCCTGACATTTACTAAATTCCTTATCATAGAAATGAAGGACAGATTTAATACCATCAACCTTTATACTCTGATAGCACTTGAAGGATCCCAAAACACTCTGAGGGAGGAGGGGTGAATTAGGGTGTCAAATTTTTTCTTAATGTGATAGATCTTGTTCCCATGTTGGTAGGAACCTATTAAACCAGTCTGCTGGGAAATTGTAGAAAATAAACAATCACACGTAAAATGACAACACATCAATTTTACTTCATTCACCACTAAGGGCTAGTCCAAGGAGCATGCGCCAATAGTGAGTCAGTCTTAGATAAATACACTAATCTTCACTTTTGTGGAAAATAGATGTTTGGACATAGTCACCCTATGCTAGTATCACTACCTTTATAGTATTTTAGGTATAGAACATTGCGTCCCTCAGAACAATTCTATCGACTCCCCCTAGCTCACTGCTTTGAGATAAGTCTAACTTAGTTTATCGACTTGAAGGTCAATTCAATGGGTTGGCATTAAAGTATTCATCCATGAATTAACATGAGACTCTTCTTGCACTATATAACTGATTTGAATATCTTTGAAAGACCCACCAACATAAACTTGATTTTCAGTATCACCTTTCACGAAGCTCCTTCATGAATCTCACAGCCTTCATGAAGCTCACTACCTTTGCAGAACAAACTTCCTTCATGAAGCTCACTTCCTTCCCATAAAAAACTTCATTCATGAAAATCACTTCCATCATGGAAAAAACTACCATCACAAAGCCCACTGAGTCAACATGGAATACCCCATCATCGTGAAGCACCCTTTAATAAAAATCATGAGCATCATTCAAGACAATTAGTCTTTTCACGATGCTCAAGATCGCATAGACAGATAGGTGTGCGAAGCTCACTTATCTTTTCAAAATCAGAGTGTTTTAGGATTTTCCTTGAAAACCCATTAAAACTAAATGTGGGTATCTTCTTATTTATTGGGTTGACCATTTAAAATTCTCCACCACCACTACCACATTTTCTAGACTCATCATAAACATCTTCATGATTCACCTCCATTCAAAAGAACCGTTGAGATTTGATGTTGTCATAATGCTTTTGGTCAAACCCTTCACACCACCACAATGCTCTAATTATCATTATCATGGAGATTACCATCACTAATCATGATGATCCAAGTCTTCATCATTCGTGATTCTTGTCGTTATCACGTAGATCATTATTATCAATCTCTGATCCTTTGTGAAACACAATTCGCACAACCCATCTTTTTGAAACTCATTCATTTTACATAATTTCATAAGTCCTTCAATAAAATACAATTTTCATGATGAAATCCATCCTCTAAATTTTGGACCCCAAAAATTTGGAAAACACTGGGAAATGATGCCACCTCTAATACTGTTGTCAGCTTGAACTGTAAAATACCTTACTTTGAAAACCCCCTGATCTTCTATGTGAGGATTGAGGACAAACACAAACCATTCTCCATTTTCAGTAAATAATAAACTTGGTTACAACACAGGGTACATTTTCTTGTTGGATATATCCCCAGATTTGATGTAGGTAAGAAATATTTTGAATGAAAAGATTAAGAGGTTTCCCCTCTATTAATCAAACTATCATCACTAGTATGCTCACCCGAATTCTCAGGCAAGCATCCATGGTCTGGAAAATCCATCCATTTAGAAACCTGGTTAAAAACCCCACAAATTGAATAATTGGGGATACCTATGGTATCACCTGGTACTCCCATATGGCATCATCTCTAGCCTCAATTATTTCCCTATATGAGTCTAAACTATCATGAACTTTTCAGGAGGGGCACTAATGTGGGTGTGTAGCATTTGGAAAAGTCCCACTACATAAGAGAAGGATGTCGATCAAGTCCTTAAAAGAAATTAGTGAGTATATAATTATATCCCTCCTAAGATTCTCCTTTTCAATTTTAAGTATGTCTCTTTCCAATATCAGAGTTTGTGCGGGGTCATCCCAGACATCCATGGTAGGAAGAAAATCATCAGACGTCTCCCCAAGATGAGATATCCCAACCATCTATTAAATGTCTCAAACCATGATCCCTACATCACCATTAGATATACGAAATGAATTAGTGTTAAGACACCAAGGGATAATCAAATATTTAATAAGATCTCAATAACAATATAAGATGAAATAAGAAATATATGCTTCTTTGTAAAGATAAATTGTGTACATGTGGTTGGAAAACTATGAGAATCTTTTTCTAACCAAGATAAACCATTACCATTCATCCTAAATATTTACACCAATTTATAGTTTTCTTTTTATGATCCAGATGATTCTCCTATTATTTAGGTAGGATAAAAATATATAGTAAAACCACTAAGACTGTACCATGACCAATTTACTACCTTTGTAAATTTTCATTTGGTAATAATCTAGAGAATATTACAACCAATAATATGTAAGATTAATACATGGAAAGGTAATGATATTATCATCTAGTAGACTAAATCACTAGAAAGAAAGCTAGTGTGACAAGGGGTATCATTGAAGTTAAAATGGACGAATCCTCTTAAAACCCTCATTTCTATAGAACAAGTGATTTTGAGGGTCTCCATTCTTATTAAAAGTAATCATTTACCTCTAACTAGCTATGGTGAAAGATTCACTAGTTGAAAAATTGTTTTTAGTAACTTCATTTTAATGTCAGTACTTCAAGATAGATGATACAAGGCTTACTTGAGGATTTTTAACTTCGGTTGTAAAAAAAATTTTAAAAAACACATTAAAATATTTTTACATCATTTATTTAGTAACCAACATTAAAATTATACTTTTATCATCGGTTCATGAAAAAATGACATTAAAATTCCTCAAAGAATACTTTTAACATCGGTTTTTTTTCATGAACCGATGTTAATTTTTTTAAAAATATTTTTTTTTCAAAAAAAAAAGTTTATAATGTAATCAAGTGATAGAAAATTTCTAAAACATCAATTTTAATGGGCATTAAGCTAAAACGGATTTACGGATGAAATTTTATGGATGTCCAAAGTTGAAAATCTCTATAAAAAGTTTTAGAGATATTTAATTTTCAAAGACCGTAAATTTTGATCCAAAAATACCTTTGAGATTCAAGACCAGTAAAATAGAAGATTGGGAAATGAATTAAAACTTTTATAACATTTTTAACATCATTTTTTTTGAAAAATGGATGTGAAAATTGACTTTTAGCATGAGTTCCTAAGAACTGATGTTAAAATTCCTCATAGAATACTTTTAACATCAGGATTTTCAAGAATTTACATTTAAAGTAATCTCTCACATAATTTCTTCAAAACCCAAATGTTAATAATGTTGATAAGGTTTTTTTTACTTTACCAAGATTTAATTTTATTGATCATGGAGTTAAAATATACATATGGATCAAAAATTATGGATGTCAGAAGTGGACCATCTTTAAACCAATTCTTAGAGAAGTCCAACTATTGATGGCTATAACTATTGATCCATAACTACATTTGAGATCCATAACTAGTAAAATAGAAACATGTTAAATGAAATAAACCTTCATATAAATTATAACATTGGTTTTTGAAAAACTGACAAAAAAAATTTACTTTTAACATCATTTATTGAAAAAATCCAACGTTAAATGCATGTTTTTCACATTTGTTATCTTAAAACAAATGGAAAATGCTAGTTCTTCATATTTTTTATCAAAAAACCAATGTGAAAATAAAAATTTTTATGTGGGTTTTAATATATCATACATTAAAAACTATCTTTTCATGATGGTTATCATAAAAATGATGTGAATGTTAAGATTTTATATCCCTCCAATGTGGAATTCCAATTTTTTATAGCACAACATCGAAATTTTCTATCACCACATAAAATTTATAATAATTCCTTTTATTTACTATTTCATTTATAAGTGTTCAAAACCCATATTTATTAATTTCAAAATCAAGTATTTCGATCATCATTATTCTACAAACTTAACTAATTTTATCTTCATCATTAATCCACTAATTCTTATTTATAAGATCTCACCATGATATTTGTAATTATTATTTAATGATTTAATTTTTATGATCAGTTTTTTGATTGATATACCAGTTAATGATTACTTTTTTTATACTAAATAATCCTTATTTAGATCACGTTAAAACTATAAAGCATCCTTTGGATTATAAAATTACTTTTAAGAAGATTCTTCAGTTTCCTCATGAGATCTTTCCTCGAAGGATATTTATAACTACTAAGACTTCAACAACCTTGAACATTTTTACAATGATTTAATTTTTTTTATATAGTTAATATAGATTGTATGAAATGTTTTTGTTTATCAATCTTCAATTTTCCATGGATGGAGTAATCTAAATTGTAATAAATATTTTTTGATTAATATCAATATATCATTGAATGATCATTATTTATTTCTACTCTAGAAGTTTAAAATATTTTTTTTATCATGTAGAAGAATATTTGTTCTTGTTGGTTCTAAAAATGAACTATGTGTAATGTTGTAATAAATCAAATAATATTTTCTGAAATATTTTTTTTTCACATCAATTTTCTAAAAACTTACATGAAACACCTCTTTTTCACATCCATTTTTTGAAAACCAACACAAAAATCATGTCTTTCACATCGGTTTTTTTAAAAATTGACATAAAACAAAGGTTTTTAAATTCACTTTTTTTAAAACCAATGTTAATTTGGTGATTCAAGTCTATTTTTAAAACACTTATGTGAAAAAACCAAAATAATACATTTTTAGTATGGTTTTAATAACCATTGATTAAAAAAAATTACAAAGTCATCTTGAAAAAAGTCATCTCTTGAATAGAGAATAAAAATAAAAAAATTTGAGGTAAAAAACCTATTTTTTACTAGTTATATATTGGAACTCAAATACATCTATATAAAACAAATAAGTATATATCAAATTAGTTGGTATATCATATAAAAAGAGGTGATTGACTATGACTACATCAGTTGAATCTCATGAACAATAAATGGATTTATGATCACATTTCTTGATATGGGTCTCATGAAGTGAATGACCCACATAACACCTCATAAACCACATGACCTAATATTGTTTTTAGGAAGTGAATAACCCATGGAGCATATCAACGGTCACATGACCTACGATAAATCTCACCACCACATGATCTATCATAATACTCATGACCGTGTGACCCTCAAATGGACATGAAAACCACATAATTGTCAAATGATCAGATGAATGAAATTTTAGATAATAAAAAGCTTTCAAGAAAGCTCTATGGTTAAGGATATAGGCAAAGGATCAAGATAATTACTATTATTTTGTTTGTGATTCATTTGAAAAAGCAATGAGAAAAAATAGTCTTGTGATTAAATCTCATGAAAAAGTCTTCTGAAGCAATCTTGCAATCAGTTCTTGTAGAGGGATCTAGTGAAAGGGATCTTGCAGTAAGGTCTTGCAAAAGAGTCATGTGATAAGAGTAATCTCAAGAGATTTGGAATTTGAGTTTATTATTGAACTGATTCTCCCCTCAGTTCCCAATTTATAGAGTGGTACTTATAATACCAAAGGTCACATGGAAGACCAAACATCACCCAAGACATCGGTCTGTGGAAGCCCCAAAGACTCTGGATGGAATTTACTCTCCTAAAAACCATGTACTTGTCCCTGTAGACATTTCTCCTAGGGTGGATTTGATGAATCCATAAAAATGAGAATCATAAAATCTAAATTTGAATAAATAAAAAAATGGGGATTATTTTCTCTACAAAAAAGGAGGGAAGGTGGTAGAATCATGTGGATAATGTAACATTCAAAAGGAAACACTTTCTAATGACCTTTAGAAGGTCATGTGAATGAAATATATGTTGTACATAATCTTATTATAATCATTGAAAACCCCATTGAAAAGCTCTAAAATCCTTGTGAAGGAATCCTAAAATGAGATGAGGATTATACAGAGGCTTCTAGATGAGTTCATCCACTCATGAAACACGTCAACTAAAGGATGCTTGAAAATGATCCACAAGCCCTTATAAAATAAATGTGAAGAAAAAAAAGAAGCCTCATGTAAAGTATAGTTATGTGGATCTTCATGTGACATTATTATATGATTATTAGGACCCCATGTATCCACTAGTGGCATGTTTACCTCATCATGCAATAGAATGTTCCTATGTCACCATCATCATGTGAAGGACCTCAGACACATCCCTTAAAACATGTGATGCCCTTAAATCTCCACAAATAAGAAGACATATTGTCCTTGGAAATTCTCATGCATAATAATGGGATACATAATTTATCTCACAACATATCATATAAAATAAGAG
This sequence comes from Viscum album, assembly GCA_963277665.1. NCBI lineage: Eukaryota > Viridiplantae > Streptophyta > Magnoliopsida > Santalales > Viscaceae > Viscum > Viscum album. Next base: position 1,906,803,190 of record OY728161.1, on the reverse strand, counting down.
TTATTGTCCATGACAATGCTCACATGATGTCACGAGATCCATTATCCTTATAAAATAAGCGAGGAAATAAAATAGGAAAAGGTAAAAGCTTCTTGAAAAGGTAAGATATGATGATATTTAAGAGAAAGGTGTTATATGTCCCAGGTGATCATCATTGATCACAAGATATCCCTTTGAAAATCCATCTCAATCTCATGAAGACCCCTCGATAAGCTAGTGTGATCTTTTGAATGGCCTCTGACAAGCCACCTCAATCTTATGAAGCACCCCATACAAGTCATCTTCAATCACACGAGATACTTTTCATGGGAACCCTAATCTCACAAAGGTTGGGATACATGTTGGATAAATCGTTCAAAGACCATTCTACTTGTCAAAATGGTTATAAAAAAACTTTTTATCAGCTATGGTTCAATAAACATGGTGATGGTGGAAGTTTCTCATAGTCGCTATTATCAGGCGACACCATAGATGACCCACAGTAGGATCATGCATAGTGTGTGATGAAAAAATAAATCTACCAAATCTATATCATATTTGTGAGATACACGCCACATAATTCTTTGTATAACTGGGGTGACAAGTCTTATAAATCACCCCCACCCCAAATCCCAAAAATAAAGAAGAAATGATGGAAACAACTACACAAGAGAACACGAGCAGAATTATCAGGGAGGAAAGTCACATGATCATAATGGTATTCCAATGGTTAAAATTTGTGGAATGACCTATGGGGTCATATAGAATGAATATATTCTTCACGTGATCTCCCAATAGAAAATGTGGAGGAAATTTAGTGGGCTATCCAGATCATGAGATGGAGTTACCACATAATATCTTGGTCACACGAAAACTAAATAAGTTGATTCTTGACAAACCATGAGGCAGTTATGTAATAATGATTGAGAAAGATAGAATACATATGCAAAGTTAGATACACTAATCATCATTATCTTTAAATAACCTACCCATATTATGAAACAATAACTAGACATGTCATCTAAATTATATGGTGACATTAAAAAATGTATCCCAAGTCTTGTTACATCCTCATATATGTCAACCATGTCTTGATATTTCCACAAAACATGTCTCTTAGGTTTTGAAAATTTCCTTATACATTCCATCCAAATATTATGAATCCCTTATTAAATTTCTCTCAAGTATTGTAGAGCTATCAAGATATGTCTTCCAAGTCTTTTGGTGTCCTCAGACATGTCATCCACCTCATATGACATCCTCTAGACATATCACCTGGGTTTTTTGATGTTATTCAGATATAATAAACAGGTCTTGTGAACCCCTTCAGACATGTTGATCATGTCTTATTAATATTTCATGACATGACTCCCAATTCTTATGATGTACTCCATACATGTATCTCGAGTCTCGTTAATTCCTCATAACATGTCAAAGAATTCATGTGATGCTCTCCAGACATGTCATCCAAGTCATGTTATGCCCTCCAGATGTGTCAACCAATTCATGCAATGCCCTCTAGAAATATCATCCAAATCACATGATTCCCTCTAAGAATGTCATCCAGGTCATGCGACATCCTCTAGATCATGCGATTTCCTATGGACATGTCTACATTGATCATGAGACAACCTCCCATACATGTCATCAAGATCATGTAACACCCTCTGAAAAAGTCAATTGGTTCATGAAATTGTCTTTATACACGTCCTTTAGGAAAAAAAAGGCATGTCTAGACATCCTATGTCATGTCCAGAAATCTTCATTCATATCAGGAATATAATTAGGAAATGTATAATGGACAATTAGAACATGTTAAGTAGATATATTGAGACACGATAACCTTGTTCACTGGACATATTGAGGCATACCGCCAAATGAACTATGAAAAATTTGATTCCATTCCAAACAAGAGACATAGGATTCCTTCCTAAGGCCAGAGATCTAATGGGAATCTAATTCATTGTAATCCCACTCATGTATCTAAAACTCATACCCCTGGGACCTAAACTCTCATATGGTTCCATCTCCCAGCCTCATCCATCAATGGATTCAGAAGATGACTGAACAATGAGAACTATGATTCCTACTATAATAAGGATATGTAGGATGACTTCCAAAGTCTTGAGATCCATATCAAACACCACATAAGGGACTACCCAATTCATAAGTCCCATATCCATATACAGTGAGACTGATTACTTGATATTCCATGTTTTGCACACCGAGTAAGGCTAAAGTGGGATTCTGGATTTGTAATAATCATATCATTCACACCATGAATTATCCCCCATCTAGGGAAACCTATATATGTAATCCCAAATCAGTGTCATGATATTACTATCCCTATATAAGTTCATACACCTCAAAGAAAGTCTCGTTGTTGAAATTAAACTACAATGACTCAAATTCCTTCAAAGAACGAGATATGTAGGATTCTTTCTTAAGGCTAGATATACATACCCAATTCTTAAGTTCCCTAACATATGTATTTTTAATATGATGTTAAATTTCATAGTTTTAATAAATATTGGGGTTATGATTCCTGTTATAAATAGAAAATTCAGGATACCTTATAAAGGTTCAATATCATACTCAATATATTAATTGCCTCCCTAGATGGTATTATACTATAAATTTCATAGTTATATGGATTCAAAATACAATTAGATACCCATTTCTAAGAAATAGTGGGTAGATGATGAAGAACCTTGGATAAATACATGTAGAAACATTAATAGAATCCCCTATACACATGGAAGGATTCAACACTTGATCATTTTTTTAGGGTAACCCATATAAAATCAGGATTATGAAGAGATTCATGAACATATCAAAAATATATAATAGGGAACCTAATTAGTAAAAACTTCCCCACAAAACAGTGTGATGATCCTGACCTCCCAAAATCTAGAGAAATCTGAGTTCTTAAGCACCATTGTGTTTGAAAACCCTATTGATCACCTACCTTTAGAAACAAGGTTTGTACCTTGATATAGATGTCGAATCAATTGGTTGTTTCTAAGAAATGAACATGGTGAACCAAGAGTAGGTGATTTTTCAAACATCATATAACCCTCCACAAACAACCCTTAAATGAAAAAAATGGTAGACCATGTGTGAAGGTATTTAATGATAGAATAACTGAGTCATTATAGGGACAAAGCACTTGGTCTATTAACCCCATGGTGCCACACATTCTTCAAATGAAAAAATATATAAGTATATCTATAAAATTATACATTACTTATGATATTTTAATAATTCTGTAAATATAAAATTATACTAAATTTATTTCCATAATGATCATAGAAAAATGGAAATGTTACTCATACATACATATATCATACCATCTCAATGATTGTAACATAGTTCATTTTTTACAAAATTATTTAATGATTTATTTTGAAACTATATTTTATGTATAAAAATTATAATTATTTAATTATTATTATTCTAGAAATGATGGAACAGTGAGCCCTATGACCAAGGTCAACTCACTGAATATTTTTTAAAATTTTAGACCAAACATTCTAAAAATAACCGACATAAACTTAACTAATTAAGTAATTAAATATTACATCCTAATAAATGAAAAAAAATAATTTAATGATAAATTAATAAACCTAGAAAAAGTTCCTTAAATAATCAAATAATTTATATATGTTTTTTTACTAGATTTAAAGGACATACTTGGAATTTCTAGACCTGAGGTAAGTGATTTCATCTCAATTTAAGTTCATTGATGTATATTTTCTTATTATGCACTTATTTATTTTATATGGTGTATATACTACCCATTTGACATGTTATATTATAAAACCATAAAACTTCATGATATTTTAAGTTTCAAATATTTTTATTTTATCCAATGTAACTTGACTTGAAAGCTACTAAGTGGTAAATGGTTTCTTAACTCAATTTTTTCATTGGGTTATAACTCTTTTTCATTGACTTTATTATACCATGATTTTTTTTGAATTTATATATAATTTTTTATTCTATATTTACAATTTTTTTAGATTTACAATTTTTACGCATAATCTATCAATTGATTAATTATCAATTAAATTTTATGATCCTTGTAAGGTTTATTCATCTCAAGTTCTCTTTCTTTGGGACATATAATTATTATATACACCAATATTATTTTATGAGGTGTATATAATTCCCATTTGACATGTTATATCATGATATAATTATGATCATGATATTTAATGATTAATTTGATGTTATTGTTTTGTGTGGATTATGATTGAAAAGTTACTAATGTGGAAAAGGTTTTATGTTACAATCTCATTTCTTTTTAGGATTTTTTATGATTAGGGTTCCTTAGGGTGAAATCATATGCTATTATTTCCTTTAACCACGTATATTTTATTATACTCTAGTTATGAATGTGTTTTACATGTTTAATTTCCATTTACCCCATTATTGATTAAAGAAACATCAATAAAGTCATTTATAAATTATACTAATCTTTTATTTTTATTTTCTATTTTTAATCTTTTTCTTTAATATATATAATATCTATTTTTTCAAAAATAATCTTTTATAAACATAAAAGAATTCTTAAATCTATTTTACATGATTATTGAATATATTTTGAAATTTTTTAAAGAGAAAATTTCTTAGTGTTTTTAAAATGGGTCACTTTAGACTCCCTTTACATAATGATTGAAAAGACAGTTTATTTTTAACATTTACAACATGAACCAAAATTTTCTCCTTCATGAATATTATTTTCATTGAATATTATATTATAATTTTATAATTTTATTTCACAAAAAAGTGATTTTCATAAAATTTTATGATTTTTTTTGTTTTTTGAAGTGGTTTTTAATGTGATACGGGTATTTTCTTACAGAATGTTTTTCATTATCTTTTAATGATATTTAGATTAATCAATTCTAAAAAACATTTATATTACATAATCTCTAATGGGTATGTTTTGTAATTATACCAAATGAATTATTTCATTAGATTTATTATTACTATTTCAAATATATTTTCATGAAACGTGTTTATTTTCCATGGGTTAATCAAAAAATGAAAGGAATAATTGAATTTTATATGAGTTTTATGATGAAATAAAATATCTATATAGCATATTGTTTTAAAGTTTCATGTTCATTGCTTATAATAATTAGTGGTTCTATTATAAAACATGGACTAGTGGTTCTTTAATAATCCAAGGATAGTATTTTATATTATAAACAATTAAGGGTGGGTCCATGACATCCCTCTAATGCATTGGGTGGGGAAATTGACCATTTGGTTACTCTATTTGTAATAGTGATTATAAGAGGGATATTGAAATGATATATCATGTTACCTATATGAATTATTTATTATTTATATTGGATTTTATAGAAATATTATGATTTCAAAATGTAAGATAATGAGTTTATATTTAATGAAAAGTATTTACTACATCTTATTTATGAAAAGATATTGGTTTTTAATGATTCCTTTGAATAAGATTTATATCCCATTTATTATGATTATTTATTCAAATAACTTATCAATTTGTTAAATATTATTGTAATGTTTCATGATTGATGATCCATGTATTTATGGGCAGTAATTCCCTTATTTTATGCTCAAACACTATGTTTATATCATCATAACCTTATGCTCATTTTACTCTCACATAGAAAATTCAATTGTTAATGATTATTTTTACCATTAATGAGCATTTGAGGTCACCCTTATTTTGTTTCATTTTCCCTATGTTATAAAGAGTTATGAAAAATGATTTACATTTAGAAAGGTTCCATATATAGGGAATTTTATGTGACATGACCAAGATCTTTATGAAGAAATTTCTTATGTATCCAAATTATTAAGATCTTATCCTAATTCTATAAAACACTAAACCTAAATTTTATTTGGGTATATAAGCGGTCCAACATTTCCATTTGATGTTTTATGTTTTGGATGAAAAAAATTGGGTCACATTTTCCTTTATATAAACTAAAAATATAAATTTTTAGCACTAGATCTAGGAGTGACGGTTCATGCATATTACACACATACATCATCAAGCATATGATCCAATGGTCCACAAGACCATTTCAATTTTACATTAAAATATTTTTTAGTATTTTTTATTAATAAATAATATTCATGATTATCAAATGATTCACAATCAAATGATGTCAACAATCTATCACTACGGAGTCTTGGATTGTGTTTCTCATTCATATAAGGTGATAATGTCAATGGTAAGTGGGGTTAGAGTCAACCATAAACTTTATATTTTGAATGTTATAGATAGGATTATCACTATCATGAATGATTAAACCATTTAATATATTTTTCAATTCTATAAAATCATTTATTGATATATATATATATAGAATATCTTTTTTCTTAATACGGATTGAAAATTCATTATTTTATAAACCAGATAAATAAAAAAGATTTATATTTATAGAGGGAACATAATAATAAATTTTTTTATTCCATAACTAATCAACTTAGAATACTTAGATAATATTTTTTGATCTTTAATGTAGTTTCTCTTTCATCATAACCAACACATAGATCTACCTCACATTTCTTTAGTTAAATCCTATTTTTTAGTGTCTGTTTGTCGAAAAAGATGTGTGTTACACAAACATTATATAATTTTAGCAAGTCAATTTTAGCGGAATTTATTTAACAATATTTACATTAATATGATCATTATACTTCACTTTGATAACACATCTCATCCTTAGATACCAATTTAGAATATCTTTAAAGATCATACCAATAATTGTTCTAAAAGTTATAAACATGTTTCATTCCATCATCTACAACAAAGGAAAATTTATGGGTGAGTATCATGAGTTATATCTTTCATAAATAGGTTAATTAAAATTTCTCCCACTAAAATGTTGATCCCATACTTTATTACCTTTAGTAGACCAAGATCTATATTTCACAAAGTAATGAATCATCTTTGGCATTTCTCTTGTAGCTTAGTTATTTAGGTGGTTATTATCCAAATTAAATCATATATAAATCTTAGATATTTTATAGGATAACACTTTACCCAATCTATTATATAGATAAACTCAAATGTATTCCTCTAGTAACCTCATCCAATTAGGGTCTCTTGGCTATGTGTAACCCAAATAAAATTCCAAGAACAGACACATAATCCCAGTAGAGTCACCCATTACATGCTTTCTTTATTGATTATAATCCATGGGAACCCATATTTGAAATGTATTACTTTGTTTTATGATCAATTTCATTGTAAGTTCCACTTAAAAAAATCTCACACTTAGTTTTTCGAGGTTTTCTTTTGAAGTATTTCCAATTTAATATAAAACACATGAATATTAAATTCATAACTATTTAATCCTATAAAATATTTATTATTTTATGATTTATCATTTTATGTATACAAACATCTGATGATTTATTTTTTAAATCTATATCTAATTAACATATATTGGAATTACCCTATTTTTTCCATGTAAGACACTAAAATATTTCCAGAAATATTCCTAGAGTTGAGTAAAAAAGATGGCATAGAATTTTGAGGCTTGGAGAGCCTTGGTGCAGTGATATTAAAAATATTAAATATATTGTTTTATGAGTGTATTTTTTTGGAAATAATGGAATAACACTCTAATAGAGTCTTGTATTTATAAATATAAGATCACCATTAAATCCAGACAACGAGTTTTACCAAAGGCATGAAATATGGTTATTTGGTGTCGGGTAATCTGTGGATGGGGGCCATGGGAGTATTTGGTAAATAATTAAATAATTAATATTAAATAATTAATTAATTTTGAGGGGAAGAATAAAACCCCTTCCACTATTTGTTTATATGCACAAAGAGGGATATGTAACACCTTGTGGGATAGATGAACCGAAGAATAATCGAGTAGAGGAGGTATAACTGGGCATCGATCTTGCCGGTGATCACTCCTAGATCCCGGTGTTGATGCTTTAGGTAACGGATCTAGACCTAAAGATGTACAGTGTCACCACGAGATAGGCATATTTTGTGTCTTACATCTCAATCCCCGTATGTGAATTTTATAATGGTTTTATATCCCTTTTATGGATTCTAGAGATCCCTTGGGGTTTATATGTGAGAAATCAAGGATATAATTAGTGTTTCGAGTTGTTTATAGGGATTTACTATTTTTTTAATCTTGATCACATAGAGTATAGTATAGGATCACACACCGTATGTTCTTCTTGGGTGGCGAAGAATGAGTTTTGGGGACTACATTCCATGTGCTGGGTGTACATGTCATGTATGGGGACTTGGCCATGTGGTCAAATATATGGACAGAAACACCATGTAAAGGGACATAGCCTTATGGAAGATCATGAACATACTCCTAGGTGCACACAAGCCAGAGGAAAAATTTATATACATAGGCATAGGGGGATATACACGAGAATGGTTTGAGATACATGGACACGTGCTGTAGGAAAAATATATACACCTAGGATGATATAACATGTGTTGTAATCAATGTACATGTCATATATCATCACTTTGCTAGAGAAAACATGAGCATGAGAGAAAATTCATAGGTTTCGAGGTGATTTTACATGTCATTTAACTACATGAACACACCATGCAATTCCCTATTCATGTTGATCAACATAAAAGAACATTAATAGTGTTCGACCTTAAGAGACACACCATATACACTAGGAGGACATGTTGCATACTGCACTAAAAGAATTATTTCTCTTATGTCTACATATTTATGACTTTGATTTATTCCCATGATTATCCTATCCTATGTGGTTTTCCATATTGAGAAAGATAGAAACTTTTATTTGTGAATCATAGATAAGATGGAAGGTGGTGCTAGTAAGAAACTTCTTTCAGCATCATGTAGACCACTATTAGTTGGGTGTATTTCATTGTATCATCCCTTTAAGGGTATATTGTGGCATTATATACTGAGTATAGTATTTATATCACATGTATAATATTTGATTGGATATTGTTTAGTGAATCCCCCCAGAGGCCTGGGGTGGGAACCATTATCACCTTACTTAGGTAGGGTTTGTGGAATCATTTTGACCAACTTACATGATTATAAGACCCCCTACTTAGAAATTTGTTCTATATGGGGTTCTAGGTATCCCCCGGTAGTCTTGGATGCATCCCCATATCGGTGTATCATGATTTCTATGTTTTATATTGGGTTCTCTGTGTCCCCTAGTGGTTATGTGTTAGATCCCCCTATCTCAGTGTTGAGATATCTATAGTTTCAGTTAGGGTTTTTGGTATCCCCTAGTTGTCTTGGGTGTGATCCCCTATCCAAGTATTGATATCTTATTAGTTTTATTATGGTTATTGGTGTCCCCTGTGTTCCATGGGTGTGATCCCCTATCTAAGAATTGATATATATTGATTTCTAGTATGGATTTCTCATGGAAAACCTAATGAGAACCAATCCTTGAATGGATTCCATCCATGTAGTGACACCTGTTGAGTGATATCTATTAGATATGTTTCATTATGGATTGTAACACTTTTGTATTGATTTCCCTTTGAATAGCGTTATCATGAACCTCAAGTAGAATGCTTTGGATAGAAGTATAGTCGAGACCACCTTGATTCTTGGTCTCTATCTTTAGCATATGTGAGTTTTTGATCTAGTAATTGTGTATCATATACTGAATAATATTCCTTGACGATTTTATGGTGACATACCATTCATAAAAAATATATGAATTTGGAGAATTTCCTTTTCTCTCTCTCTTGGTCTTTTTATACCAATTTACTTATGGGTCAAGTATGCTAATTCATTTTAGTCTCTCCTTTTTTATAGATTTTTGGGGAACCTAGTGGGTATTTTTATACTCAACTATACTTGGGATATTCCAAAACATATCATGTCTTTTGTAGATGATAGGACTCTTCATGAATTTATAGTAGGACCAGGAGTATTCATATCATAGTGATCTAGAAAGATAGTGGTCTGTTCCGGGTGTTTCATTTGATATTATTCCATTCCTATGTAGTATGTTAGATTATATTATCAATTATGTTGGAATTTTTTTCCCTTTTATGATTTCTAGTACACTTATGTACTCTGAAGTTTTCTTATAGTATGTTTGATGCATGTTTTACACTATAAATTTTTTTCATTTATTTTATCAGTGCACTATTGCATGGAGATGAATGTGTGAGTGTGTGTGAGTACATGTAATTTAGGCTAAGGCCTCACATGTGTGTGATATACCTACTCTTCACTATTCACCAGCACCTGACCTATTTTAAGAGGGATTGGGGTGGTCACACTCACCTTACCACTATCTAATAGGGCCTCAGTGGACCGGGTTATGACATAGTGGTGTTAGGGTTATTATCTTAGCATCAGACATTGTAGTTTTTTCTAGCTATGAGGTTTTTCTTGGGACCTAGGAAAACCTTGTTAAATTGGATCAATTTTTTATTTTAGGAGAGGGATTTTAGTTTTGGTGTGCATCCAATGTATTCATTCACTAGGACTCTAAAACCTTGCATGTTGACTCAGTACATGTGGGAATTGATTGTAGGGGATAGTTTGGTACATCCATCATTAAGGACTGGATTATGGTTTCCATGTTCATATTGAGTCATCTCCCCCAATATACTCTTTTACTATGGTACATAGTGGCAATCTATGAATGTTTCCACAATAAAAAACAACTAGGATTCTATAGCGGGTTCATAGTGATGACTAGAATAGTGATGAGGCTTAAGTGCAAGGGTATACATAGGAGGTGGTATCACCTAGTATTTTCCTAATCCTTCCACCACATTTTGAGCATCTGGTTTCACTAAAAGTAATGGATGAGGATGTGCATAGGATGAGTGTGCTTCGTGAGGTGTTTTCCTCTTGGCAGGAATAGAGCGGTGCTACCCCCTGTTTAGCAATTTTGGGACACATCATCAGTGAACCAGGCAGCTAATCATAAACATAGTGAGAATTATATGGCTCCATTAGGATTGTATGATGATAAATGTAGTCTTATCATGTTATGGGAGTTACAATAACACATACTACTATGGTTTCATGGTGATACAAACCCTTAGGTAGCGGGGGATTGTCTTGAGGTAGTGGCTCAGGTTTTCCAGTGTTTTCACCTTGATAGACCAGTTGGTTTTACTCCCAACAATGTTTCTATGTAGTGTATAAGTTGATACTTGTGGTGTCGATATATGAGGCACATGTATTGGTTCACCTCACAGATTCTAGAGATATATGTCATCCATTCTTCTAGGTGATCCATAATCCCTTCTTGGGTGGTCGACTAGATTCATCCATTGGGGAGGTGCCCTGATTGGATAGGACCCCTCTTTATGGTGGTCCAACTGACGAGACTTATAATGAGTGATGTGGAGTGTTTAGAATAATTATTTTTATGATGGATTATGTTACTTTCGACATTAAAGGGAGATAGATACTTTCCAAGGAAGATTCATTCTTGTGATGTGATCTAAAACCATGTGGGTGAGTCAATGCTTCCCAAATTGGTATCTGTCGAGGTGTGTTGAACGAGTTCCTTTGATTTTTGTGTTCAAGGTTATTTAGTGTGCTCAGTTGATATAGAGAGTCCTAATTATAGTGAACATGTAGGAAAAAAGGCTAGATTATGGTAGTTAGAGTTTATATCCCAGAAGATTTGAATGTTGTTTGAGGTATGACAAGTCTCTTCACTACATCTTCTATTGTTTTAGAATAGAGTCATTGGACACATTTCCCTAGAAATAACCCTTGTTCGATACCTAGTGATAATAACAGATCCATTTAGCTCAACCCTTATGTTTAGAGAATTCAGAGAGGATACTTGATCACATGTATCTATCACCAATGTGAACTGAAACTATGATGAGTGAGAGCCTCACATGGGACCATTCCATAGTAGCAGTAAGACCCTATGATGTTTTCCTCGGTAAGAATTGGTTACCGACCATTAATAACTTATTTGATGTTACCAATGAGGTTTATAGTCATATGGGATAGTGTTTTCCTCTTTTGATAATGACGGGTCCCAAGTAGGGTAGTATGATCCGATGTGTGGGAGGATATTGTTTACTTCATATCAGTTAGCTAGTATTTCCCTTGGAGATAATGATGTTATGTTGTCTTAGATCCCTATAGTGGTGGTAAGGAGGAAGGAATCGTTCCTGATGACATTCCAGGTTTACCTACCAATCAGGAGTTAAAATTTTTCATATACATTCACCTATGGACTACCCTTATATCTGTACTATCATGTCGGATGTCTCCTGATGATCTAAGGATGCAGTTTGAGGTTTTGTTGAAAGAGGTCATGTCAGAATAAGTGTGTTCACCAAAGAATCCCATTTTTCTCACCTAACAAGTATATGTGAGCTTGATGTTAGGTGTGTATTTATGTCACATAAATCAAGTGATGGATAGGGAGGAGTATCCACTCCCAAGAATAAATGAATTCCTTTCCTAGTTTTTTGTTCAAGGGGGTTATCAAAGTTGATCTCAGGGTGGGTGATCACCATCTTTGGGTGCGAGAGAAGGATTTATCACGTGTGGATTCCTATATCCAATATAGTTTTTATGATTTCTTAGTGATACCCTTCAATGTGTTTAACACCTAAGTGGTGTTTGTGAGACTTAAGAATCAGATCCTTAACCCTTATTGGATCGGTTCATAGTAGTATTCTTTATTGTAACCCTCTTATAGTTAGCATCAGTAATAGAGCACATGATACAATGGAGGATAGTTTTAGACATGATCCTATAGTTCTAGGAATATGGGTATATTTTATAGATATTATTATTGATTTCAGAGTTCAACTTATTGGGTTATGTCTTCAATGACATGGGAGTCATAGTGGACTTGGTAATGGTTGAGGTAGTGTTATCCTAAGCACTATCTAGGGGTGTGTCCATATCAAAAAATGGTCACAGAGAAGTTTCCATCCACTATTATTGAGTGGGTTAATAGGGTAGTTAATGTCTCAACATTTATCCCTTGAGGGTGAGGATGTATTTTTGTTTCTCTAGTTGATAATTGATACTACTCCACTTTTTTGTATTCAGCGAGTCTAGGAAGCAAATCTTGGAGAAATTTTTTGTGAGATATCGTATGAACTAATATCCATTGGAAATGTTCTTGATAGATTTTATTAATAAATGGAGAATTAAATTTTTCTAAGGATGGACAGTGAAACCAATCATGCATTTATACGTGTTTCTGAGGAGGTTTCATTCCTTTAGTAGTTAACCTAGGAGAGGGTTGGTTGTACTGAGATCCTTTGGAATATGGTTTGGTAGACAAGTATGTGGTATCTTGTTATGATATTAAATCTAAATGAGTCTCTTATTAGTATGTGGAAACCAAGGTTCTTGGATGGTAGTGAAAATAGGGTAAGGACAGTAGTTTTTGTGATGGGTCTTCCATGATCAGTAAGTGGTCACGACACTACATGAGTGATCTATGACCGAATCAACGATTTGGACTACTTACTAACCATATGGAAGAAAATATTAATGAAGTTTTTACAACACTTATGCCAATAAGAGGTAGTCTAGCACCATGTAATTCCCTCAACGATCAATTCTAACTGTGGTTCCTTCTTCATGTCATGATTGTGGAGAGGAAAAAAGAGGCATTGAGATAGAGTTGTGGTTGAGCATGGATTTTATTCCATAGTTTGATGTCTTGGTAAAGTGGAACATTTAGTTTCTGGATAAAATTCTTCAAGATTTCATGTCATTTTGGGGGCATAGTTGGGAGGATATATTACCTTCAGTGGAGTTTTCATATCACATAATTTATCACTCTATAATAGTTGTATCACCATTTTGGTATTTTTTTCGGAGACCCTATAGGTCACCATTGTACTAATAGAAGCTATTGTGATAAACTTCTTATAGGAAGAGAGTTATTTCTAGTGATGGATAAACATGGTGTATTCTTTTATGTTTAAGATAAGGAAAGCCAAGTGATTCTAGGAGTCCTTCATAGACCTACGACGATGGACTTTGGAGTTTGATGAGGATATCTTGTGTTCTGAGAGATCATTCCTTATCAAGGATTATAGATATTTTTAGGTAATGAAAGACTATAACTAGGGTTTATAGGAAATTTTTCTAGTTATTTTATTAGTTTAGTGGGGTAGTTTATCAATTAACCCAGTGACTATAGTGATACCAGGCACTCGATGTATTATATGTGTTGCAACTGAGGAGCATCATGAATGACTTGTTATATGATGTCAACCAGGATGAGCTGGACATTGAGAATGGAGTTTACTTTTTTAGGGTGCTCGATGGTGTGTGAGGCCTAACAAGGGAAAACCTTTTTGGGGAGTGTTTTTATATGGTTTGTGTTTCTTGATAGCATGTGAAAATTCATGAGTTCTCCTGGGAGTGGGAAACCCATTTAAGAGCTTGTTATCCTCCCTTGTGATTTAGATTTTTTGGATAAAAAATCCTTAGGTGGGGAGAGTGTAATGAGATAATTATTTCCACATAATATTTTTGGTAATTTATAGGAATATTTCCATAGTTGGGTGCAAATATGGAATTAAATTTCTAGGATCATAGATCCATAGAGTGGTGATATTAATAATATAAAATATATTCTTCCATGTGTGATATTTTTTAGAATATATTATAATATCCCCTAAATAGAGTCTTAGATTATAAATATGAGATATCCATTAAAACCTAAATGTGTGTTTTACCCTAGGTGAAACATAAGGTGGGTCGATGTTGGGTGTTTGGTGGATGGAGGTCGTGGGAGGATGTGGTAATTAATTAAATAATTAATTTATTAGGATTGTTAGAATAACCACCCCTTACCCCATTAGTTTCCATGCATAGATAGAGAGGGATCCCCCTATGTGACAGATGTACTAAGAATGAACCAAGGAGAGGATGCACTACTGAACTTCAATCTTGATGATGACCAATCCTAGATCGTGGTGCAACAGCTTTAGGGCTTGAATTTAGACCTGAAGCATCAGTGTTTCATGACTATGTAGATAGATTTTTATTTTTATATCCATATCATCATATATTCATTGTTTAATGGTTTTATTTCCTTTTTAATACTGCTCTATATCCCATAGGAGATGATCTACAAGAAATCACGAAGGATAAAAGGGTTTCAGGTGGTTATTTGGTATTTCCCTTTCAGAAATCCCAATCACATGGCGTGTAGTGTAGGATAACACATCACATGTTCTTCCCAGGTGTGGGAGACTTTGTTTTGGGGACTATATTTCATATACCAAGTGTACACTCCATATATGGTGGCTTAGTTGTGTGGTTGATTATGTGGCTAAACATGACAAGTAAGGGTACATGTCCATATAGAAGTACCCAACCACACCCCAGGGTGTACACATGCTAGAGTACATAGTTAAGTATATAGGAATATAGGTATTCACACTGGAATAGGATGATGTACACATGAATAGGGTAGAAGATATTGTTATACACCTGAGTTAATAAAAGACACAGTGTATCATCACATCGCCAACAATGTTGTTTGCATGTGAGAACACACCCAGGTTTCTAAGAGAGGTTACATGTATTGTAAATGGATATACATGTTATGTATATTCCTTATATATTCCAATTACTATGAAGGGAAATGGCTATCTTTCATCCTAGAGAGACACACCATGTACCCTAGGAGGACACACCCTGTACTCCCCTAAGAGACTTATTTCTCACATATCTCTATCTTCAAGACTTGGAGTGAGGCTTGTGAGTAGAAGTCCTATGTTTTTTTATGTACATCATGATGGTGGCCTCTGTTTGGGAATTGAAGATGATACCATAGGTGGTGCAAGTGATACACTTATTTTAACAATGCATATACCAACATCCATCCCATCAAGGGTACAATGTGTCATTACGTCATGATCATAGAATTATGATCCCCTCTATTAGATTGATTTAAATAGAGTTTGGTGAATCCCTTTGGGAGGTCCAGGGTGGGATATTTTATTGTTTCCCCTAGGTGGGGCTTTTGTAATTAGTATTACTGAATTACATAGGAGTATTATCCCATACTTATAAGGTTTTTTCATATGGGGTTTATGGTGTCCCAAGGATGTCTTGGGTGTGATCCTCCATTTTTTCTTGGTCTTATAAGTTTTATATTGGGTTTGAATGGCCCCCAGCAGTCCTAAGTGTGATCCCATATCTGAGTATTTAGATCTACAAGGTTCCAATTAGGGTTTATGGTGTCCCATAGTGACCCGAAGTGTGATCCCCTATCTATTTATTGGGATATTCTAAGTTCTAACATGGTTATTGGTGTCCCCAATGTGCCATTGGTGTGATCCCATATTTGAGTATTGAGAGATGCTAAGTTCTAGAATGGATTCCTCATTGAAACCCCAATAATCATGACTCCTTAAATGGGTGCCAATTGTGTTGTGATACACAATGAGTGAGATATCTTAGATGAGTTCCACTAGGGTTCAAAATCCTCAGGGTGTGATTTTCACACACAAGCATTATCTTGAGTCTTGAGTGGAATCTTATGGCTGGTATTATAGTTGATTCCCCTTGATGATTTGTCTATATCTTGAGTGTATTTGGATTTTTGATCTATTTAGTCTATCTCATATCCTAATTGGCATTTAGTGGTTATGTTTGGCTCACATTCTATTCATAACAGAGCTATAAAAATGGAGAATCCCCTTTTCCCTCTATCTTGGGCCTCTTGTACCCTCTTTCTTATGGTTTAATCATACTAATTCCATTCAGTCATCCCATTTTCTTTTTGGGCTTTTGGGGGTTC